>OY728135.1:1550901622-1552177455 GCA_963277665.1 Viscum album | reverse complement strand
TTAAGGATGCAATTTCTAGATGGTCGGGATAGTGTTATAATTTTGGTACTTAAATAATGATTCCTTTTTTATTATGGAATTATGTAGTCAACTTAATTATAAATTTATATTGATTTTAGTGGTATTTATGAAATTATGGAATTCATATGGATGAAATTGTAACATGACTCTTAGGAATAATAATATTGACAATATAATATAATCCTCAACTAGAGAAGTATAAATAAAAATTATCCATCAATATATAAGAATTTTTTATATTTATATCCTTTAACATGTAAATAATTTTTAAAAAAATTATAAAGTATGTTTTGGAATTTTTTGAAGTAATACTTATTTAAATAAAAATTATTAGTTAGTTTTATGATTTATAACAAAATATATATTCATAGAATAGATTCATGAGTCAATATTTTATTTTAATAAAATAATAATACAATTTTATGAGATCTTCATTGATTTTTCAAACTATTATGAAATATATTGTAGTTCTAAAACTGGTATTATTCAAATAAGTTATGATTTTAATTAATTATTAAATTTCTCATATTAATAAAATTATTTTCCTAAAATGAATTTTTTTTAATTATTCGTGTCAAAAAATATTTTGGGTGAATTTATTATATTTTTCTGAAAAATGTGAATTTTTTGTTGATAGTGAAATACTATAATTTGTGAAATAACTTAAAACATGTTTTATTGAGTCATAAATGATGTTGTTATAATGTTAGAACCCATGGTTCATACTCACATGAATTAATTACTATATTTAATCACAATTACTAATAATATTTTTTTCCTTTAGAAAATTAAAAAAATAATTGTTAAAATAACAGAAAACCCACCTCTTATCCAATATAAATTGCACCCTCACCCCACTTCTCCTAACACCTCTCAGGAGTTGATCCTTTCTTAAATTATGATGAATACTCTCCAAAATCCCTTTTCCCACATCCATGACCTAATTTTCTCCCCAAAAGGTAATCCCAAATTCTTTAAGGAGGTTCTTAATGAGGATAATTAATGAAGTAAAAACCCTAATTCTTTTTAATTTATTTTCTTTTCTATTATTATTATTTTATTATACAATCTTCAACTCCACGTATCTAAGAGTCCATAAAAATCATGAATATTATATATACTAGAATATTTCAATTTTTATTGAAAAATATAAAATCATATTTTTTATACCATCATAATTATTCTAAAAAAATAGCATACATGATATGTCAATTTACCGACATCATGGATATGGGTTTTTAATTTTCATTAACTTCTTCATGGGTGGTTATAAAACCATTTTTATTGTTGAATTTTTTAAAATTACATGATTTATCATTTTTTATTTTTTATAATTAACATATATGCCTAATATTGAATTATATATAGAAAATAGTTCGTGTTGATCAATAAACGGAAAAAATGATCTAGACGAATACTTTTAATGTTTAATCTAATGAATAATTCACATATTTGAAAAATATTATAAATGGTAAGACATAATGTTTTGGAAACATTCAAAAAAAATTTCATATTATATCTATACATTTACTTCTATTCAAAATTAAAATCCATAATGAACTGACCATGGAAACTATGTAAAGACCGCACCCAAAACAATGGAAATAACCAAAAATTATTAATAAAGTAGTCTAAAAATGATATAAAAGATAATATAATGTATTATAAATATGAATCTGGTTCATTAATAAATTAATAATACTATTCTAAACATTTTACAAGATGTTTTTACTTTTTTAATGTAAGAAGAACCAATGGTAATGGAATTCTTAACCCAATTTTAATTCATTGTGTTAGCCATCTAATTAATTGATATTTTCATTCAGTGATTATTTATAAAATTAATTTTGATTATATTTTATATTTAAAATTAATATATATATTCTATTCATTTTATTAATTATTTCTTCAATGAAATGGTATTTGTAAGGTACATTCCTTTTAAAATCCTTTTAAATGTATTTTTTACTAAATTCAAAAAATTGTTCTCTTTTTTAATTACATGATATATTTAATCTATTCAAAGGATTTGTATTACTATAAAATTTTCATTATACTTTTTTATATTTATTTTAGTAGAATATTATTTAATTTTTATGGGAACATTTATTATATTTAAAAATTAATTTTTATTTATGAAAGGGTATTATGATATCTCAATGTATTCTACATACGGTTTTAAAAGAAATAACAAGGTTATTATTCTTGATATGATCCTTATAAATGTTTTATGTTGGGTCTAACCCGTTATAACTAATTATATGACTGGTGAGTCCCATCATATCTCCCCAACACATTGGATACTCTAGAAATAGAATTTGACCAAAAAGGTTATTTTATATTAATGTGTGAATTTTAGAGTGATATGGTAAATATTTCCCACGTAAAATTCATGTTCTTTTTAATAATTCAAATTGTTTGTATTTAAAGTGTTTTAATTGTTTTTATATTATTACATAATTAATGATTTTTTATTTATATCACATACTTATATTTTTGTGCTCATCCTATGATTTTAAAAAAAATTCACAGTTTATAAGGATTGTTAAGTGAAATAAAGAATTCATGATTATTTTTGTGATGATTTTTTAATGAATTAATGTTTTAAATTTTAAAAAATATTGATACTATTTAGCGGTATCCTATTTTAATGAATGTTGTTTGTTATGTATGTATTATAACGTAATATTCTAAAAATATAAAAATAAAAAGATCACCAGTGTGAAAATAGTATGTTAATGACTAAAATTCGTGATTATGTTTGTTTTAAGGATGGATCCGTATAAAAAATAATTTTGAAAGATATTATAAAAAAATTCATCATAAAAATAACCTTTCTTATTTGAAAAAATACATTTAAAACCAAAATATATTTTGAAATTATGATTAATTGAATATAAAATTGAAAAAATATTACTCAGTTTCCAATGAATTTATTACTCTTGGAGGAAGATAATTTCTTTTATTTCATTCTCAGTAAAAATATTATTTCATTCATATTGTAATTAGAACTCCAAATAGTATCAATCATATAAATACAGGATGACTATTTTGAAAAGCATGGTTTTATATTGAAAAAATAGATAAAATTTATTTTATAAAACAAATGATAAAAATATAATATTTTTTGAATTATTTTTAGAAAACCTGGCAGTATAAGAACAATATTAAGGCCCAAGTTGTGAAATAATTCAAGATTTTAATAAAAAAATTATCTTCATTTTATTAAGTACCAAAGAGAGGATAAATAGTACCATTACTTGAAATATCATAAATAACCACAGGGGAATAAAATTAGTGGTATTTTTTACATATTGACCATTAAATTTCATGAATGAAATAAAAATAAAAAACAATCCTCCTAAAATATAAGATTGTATAAAAACACTATTAAGACATTGGTAACATTAAATTTTAATCCCCAAGAAATAATAACATTACATGAATCATAAAATATCATTCAATGATATATATTCATGATTAAATGTGTTAAAGGGGTAGCATACAATCCACCAAGAAGAAATATGTTCAAAATATATAATGTGTCTCCCATAAGTAGAAAAGTAAGGCATAAATCTATTTCCCATTGTCTTGACTCTCATAATACATGTTAAAATAAAATATATAATAATTAAACATTTATTATAAATCAATTAAATATCCATATTCAAATATATATTAAGAAATTATTTAATTGTGACTTTATAATTCTCATTTATTAAAAATTCCTTATCAATGTTAATTTTTTTTTTGTAATAACCACATTGTTTTTCATTAATGTTTGGACATTTTCTTATTGGTCCTAATATATATAAAGATAAAATCTTCCTTATAATTATTACCATGATACATATATAATATGTGTATTTATTCTTTATGTTTATATAATAATCAATAATACATTAATATACAAAATGAAATACACCATTCATCATGATAGTAGGTTGTACGTTGAAATGAAAAATGATCACAATTTTTTCTTATCACACTGAATAAATTAAAGAATATTATATAAAAACATTAGATAATACTTTTTAATTAATATATATATATACATCATATTGAAATTAATAATATCTTTAATACATTTTATGGATAGCATGAAAAAATCACATCACTTCATATGGAGATAGTCCATTGTACACACAGTTGAAATTTTCTTATTCCCAAAAAATGGAAATCATGAAGATACCTATGATATAAAAATTAAATAATTTGAATAAAATTTTAAATATCATTAACATCATATATATAAAATACAGATTTATCATTATTCCCTACATTGAAATGTGGTAATGGATGAACAAGTGACATTGGTTCATGAGGTGGTACTCTTCCATAGACATGTATACTGGTTATATATCCAATTTTATGAATTTTTGGGAAACTTTTTGATATAAAAGTATTATAGTATAGTATAATTATATTGATGATACAATGGTTATTATATAACCTTGATACAAAAACAATTTATTTTTTTTTACAGGAAATAAAAACACATTTGTTGATGCACAATTCTATTTATTCGAGTATATTCTTTTTTTTTCACCAAAGGACTTCCCTAGTAGAATTTATAACCAATGTAAGGATTCTAGAGTTATTTTAGGGGTTTTTAAAGAGATTTCGATTGGGTTTTTCTGAACCAAATATATTTTAGGGTATGAATAAGAGGGGACTAGGGTAATTCACTTTTATTGGGGAGGAGTGTAATTATTGTAAATATCAAAAGGTAAACACTATTGGGAAATCTCATATACATAATGTGCCTCCAATAATGAACCATGTTCATTATAAAAGATGATACGGTCGAAATATGTCCTTAGAATTGGGTTTTCAAAGATTTATGGTAATTTTTACACCATTTGTTTTATTTTCGCACACTAATTAATCATTTATTGACAATAATCACTATAATTAATTTGGATTTTTATTATAAATAATATTAGAATAAAATTAATTTGAATTAATTATAAATTTAAAATTATTTAGATTACAAATATAAAATCCATTTTTTCATATATTATTCACATAATATGGAGAAATTGATTTAATGTTAATCTCGTAAATGGGACAAGACAACATATTTTTTAAAAAAATTGATCAAAAGACAAATTTTTTTATATACAATTTAAATTATAAATTTATTAAAATTAACTAAACGTTATCTATTGGATTGTTATTATAATAATTATAATTTTAAACTAGTTTAAAATATATTTTATATATATATATATATATATATATATATTAGACCAAAGCATAGTTTTCAATTAAAATATGAATTTTTTAGTATTCTTCTAAAATTAAAATATTTAATAAACATTCCAAAAAATTCCTTAAGATCATTTGTTAATTATTAATTCAAAAAATAAGATTATTAAATCAAATTAAATTTAAAAATTCATAAAGAAATTTTTTTAATGCCTGAAGAAGGACATAAAACCCTGTTCTTTTGAAAAAAACTATTTTCAAAATATATATTCTATAATGAAAATAATATATTAAATTTAATTATGTTTTATTTATTATTTAAAAAATAGATTATATTTTAAGAGTAGTTATTAAAATTATTAATATTATATCTAACAGATAAGTTATAATAATCACCAATAATTAAATATAATTATAATATATCATGGTTTTGTTAAATGTCATCATCGCATGAAACTGAATCCAAGTCATTTTTTCATGGAGTACAAGAATAAATTGGAATAGAATATAATAAATTATTAACATGGGTTATCATGTAATAATATTTTATCATTGTGTATCATGCAATAGTTTCCATCAAAGAAATTTCTTTTATTCAAATAAATATTAATAAAAACATATGGTGTCGCATAATTATTAATAATATTATATTTAAAAACATTTAAAATAAAATATAAAATACAAATTTTTTTGTAAATAAAATTATTCATGAATAATTTAAATGAATATATGTATGGATTAAAATAATTTTTTTAAATGACATTAAATCTATCAATGAAATGATTAAAATAAAAACTATTTAAGACCATTTTAAAATAAAAAACCTTTAAAATAAAGACTATGAGACGGAACATATAATTCCATGAGTATGATAATAATAATAATATTATATAGAAATATTTATTTTATGAACCATGTATATGAATATGTATTCCTCAATCATATCATATCTCAATTATGGATGTTTTAGATGATAAATTTTTATAACTATAGTAATGTTGGAATTAAAATTACATTGAATGCTGGAGCTTTATAGGATTATTTAAAATACATAATATCTATTAAATATCATATGATGTAAAATTAGTATGGAATTATGTAAAATATATAAATTAATTCATTGTTCAATACATATAATATTTCATAAAAATATTAATTTGAGTCAATAGAAACCCATTCAAAATTTAAAACAATTTAATCAATATATCACGATACAGAGAAATTAAAATTGCCATAATATCATAATAATATATCTATTCCTCCTATAAACCCATATTAAATAGATTAAAATACCAAAAACATATTAGGGTTCAATTAAAAAAAAAATTATGTCTTATTCAATGATGTAGTGATATAACCCAATGAAATGAAATTGAGTTAAAAACATAGTTTTCATTATAGATGCAATTAATCAAATATGATCTAATAGAATTGTTTATTAAATTATACCTACATATTCTAAAAATATTTGTGTCTAAATTACTATATATTATTCACTCCCATGTTATTTTACCACATAAATTATGATTTATTTGTAAAATTTACATTTAGTTATTATCTATTTCATCAGTCATGCATGTTTTTAATAAATGAATTTGTTTCATGAAACATGATAATTGTTGTAGCATATAAATAAAAATTTAATGGTAAAAATTATCATATTTAAACATTTAGTATACTTCTATAACCATCCATATATAATGGTCATGAAAAATTACTGACATTGTCTAATAGAGACTATAGTATGTAAATATGCATGAATGGGATTTTTCTGTTTTATATTGGTTGGAAATGAAATAATATTGATAAATATTTTGATTTATAGATTAATATTTATTTTTTCATGTTATATAATTTACAACACATTACATACATTGATATTACTCTAAAATTGAAGAATATTCATTAAAAACAAGTGCTTGAAATGACTGTATTGGTATAGTTTCTTTATAAACTGGGAAACATAAACAACTAGTTCATAAGACATATTCATTTTATCCCACATATTTCATCATAAGTATAACTCCTTTTGTAATATCATACATAATTCCCTTCTTCATGACATGTGTAAATGAAACATTTTAAGGGGAGATCCTAGATGTTCATTAATTTTAAAAAATAGATATATCTATCATATCATAAAAATAAGACATAGGAACACACCATTTTAATATCATATCTATTATATGAAAGTTTGTGTTAACATTCCATGATATAAATAATAGAAGTTCATAAGAATAAATGAAAGAAATCCAAAAAATTATAATATAATACTTGATATTTTTTTGCATAGAAAAAATAATTGAAAATCATTTCATATTAGTCAATGTTTATTTCCAAGTCCATTAAAGAAGAAAAAGTCCATTAATGAACTGAGTTCACTCCTCGTTCAAGCCATGTAGTTCTGAACGTATACTATTTCCCATTATCTCCATTTCATTCTCATGATGTATAAATTGTTACCCAATTCATTAGAGAGATATATACTACAAAACCATATTATAATGAAATAATTATTACATGATTCATAGTAACATCAATCAATTATTATAACCCGTGGATTGAAATGATGTTCGTTAACCATTATAACATAATCCTTGTAAAAAAAGTAGATTTCATAAATATAATTCCTTCAAAAAACAATAAGACAATAAGATAAATAATTAGATTATAATAAAATAAAACCTTTTTAAATAATTCCATACATAGATGAAAAAATAATTTGGATATAACACATGAAATTAATTCATGAAGAAGATATCATTTCTTTATAAAAACAATTTATTTTTTAAAAATTCCCAGACAATTTTTAAGGAGAAAAAAATATTTGAAAAAAATATTTGTGAAGGATTATTTTTTCAAATAAGGTTTTATGAAATTGTAAAAATCGTTTCATGTCGTATAAGTTAAAAAAAATAATTCTCATACATATTCATGAAAATTCAAGAAATACATAATATAAAAAACTGAAAAAATATTTCATTTATAACTTTTAAAAAAAATCACCAATGGGTAAAATTGATTATAAATATATTTTGAATATTAGAAATAATATTTTTGAATACATAATTAGGAATCATGGAAATGAATGATAAATATACCCTAGTAAATACTTACGTATAAACAATCTCAGATAATAATGAGATTTCAAAATTATACTATAACATAGGTATGATTTCCATTATATGTATCCAAACCTACTATACAGTAATTTAAATAATATCATTTAATTATTTCAGAATCATAGACATATTTCTAATATCATATATGATTATATTAACATATGTTTGTTATTACCATTATTAATCATCCATTGGGTGCAATCTCTATTATTTTTATTTTTATATTTTTTTAGATATGTTCATGTTCAAATTATAATTTAATATTTATTTCAATTTTATATTTATAACAGCATAACATATATCATATTTATTTATTTAATTAATTTATATAATCATGCTATAATGATTTTCATGTAGAATTAATCACATCCCATCATAGACATGGTAGGTCGTATGTATGCACAAGTGATGATATCATTCCCTTAATTTTTGAATGGTATTTAAGTGGATATTGTATAATATTTATTAACGCCTATAATTTTATAATAATAATATATAGTTATTGTTTTTATAATTATTCCCATCCGTGTAAGGCGGTGGTGAAAAAATATTACACCTCAGCATGGAGACGGTAAGCAATAGGTATACTTACGTGGTGATTTCATTAATTGTATGATGGATTTAATATGGGATATAGTTTTTTCATCGTTATAAAAACATCGAATTATATATTTTATACTTTATTTTTTTACTTTATAATAGATTAATGAATGAATAGTAAGTAGAATAAGAAATAATTTCGAATTAAGAGGTATTAGAGAATTCCTCTTCTTCATCATCCTCCCTTAATATATCATTGTAAAAAAAAAAGAGTTGGTATTTGAAGAGAAATGGAACCCCTGAAATATAAATACTGAAGGTGATAATGAAGATTGGTAGGGTATATCCAATCTTGAAGGCACAAAGTGAGTTAAATCGGTGAGGTATGAAGTTCCCTTTTATAATTGAGGTGAGGGACAGTTTTGGGGTGTCTAAAAATATTAATTTATAATAAAATAAAACCCCATACAAAAACCCTCATAAAGTTCTAATTTTTATTTTTATAGGATATAGGGTTGCAAAATTACCATTGAAAAAAATTTACAATTTTTTATATCAATTTAAACATTATCATTATTAATTAACACTTAGTTATTCTATTTAATTTAGACATTGATAATAAATATTTCGATATAAAATGAAAAATATTTATTTATTTTATAACATTTAGGTAATAAATAAATAACTTATAAAAAGTTATAAAATATATTAATAATTATATATTTTGGAAAAATGTTTTAGGATTTTTAAAAAATTTAATAATTCATTATTTTGAAATATAATAGATATTTCCAATGTTGACACAATTCAATTCATTTATTATTAAATATATTAATATAATAAGATAAATTCAAACCAATTATTTTATTATATTACAAATATTTCAATTTCATCTATAAAATTAATTTTACATATTAATTATCCACAATTATATTTGTTTGAATATTTTTTAATAATATTTATTTGATATTTCACTTAATAAAATCGTTACAAAAATAATTTTGATTCATTATTTTATATGATTATATGTTGAATAAATATTAAAAATTAAATACTATGAAAAATATAAATACTCAATATTTTATAATTATACATACAATAGAATATATCATATGCATAATCCATCGTTTAATTTTTTTGTCTTATTAAAACATGAATGTGACATGTTTATCATCACATTACATAAAGTAATATAACTGTCATAATCTCTTATATATGGATCCAAATGTTCAATAAATATACCCTTGGATGGTAATGATCTATATATACACATCAGTAAGAGATGACCATGTTTTTTGTCCATTTAAATGGTTATTATAACTTTAATACCTATTTTTTTTATTTCTCATCAATTAAATAACTGCCACATCATTAAAGATTATGTATTTAATGTAATTATTTATTTCCTATAAAATATATATAAATTATCATGATAAATAAATATTATATCTTAAATGATTATTTATTGTCGAATTTATGTTCATTATTAATACATATAAAATTTATATAGATATTAAAATTTGATTAAGTCGTATTTAACATTTCATTAAATAAAATAAATTTAATATTATAATCCATTCCATGTGGTATCCAGAGGACACAATTTTTATACAACGATTATTTAGGTGGAAACAGACTGATCTAATGAAATTAAATTAAGTGTTCGGTTAATTTCATAATATTATTTATACCTTTAATTACATGGTTTACTAATTTATCACATTAATAAAAAATAGTTATGTTATTATTCATAATTAAAAAAATTAAAATTATGATAAATAAATTTTTTTTTAATGGAATCCATTTTTTAATGTTCATTACACATAATTTTATGTAATTAATATAAAGTAATTCCCATTTTTGGAGACATAGAATGTGTTTTAAAAGTTAAAACATTGAAAAATATTCAAATGTTTTTATGTATGAAATCAATGTAAATGTAATCACAGTGGCACACATTATAGTGAATGAAAAAATATATTTATTTTATAATTTACAACAATTAAATAATTTCAATTAAATATATAATTTTTTTGGATAAAAGCAGATGAATTCTATTAAAATTTATTATATTTAGAATATTCCTCAAAACATGAATATTATCAAAATAATGTCATCAATTCCTCCAATGAAAATTTCGTATCCCTCTTCAATTTAATATGATTATTCTTTCATATAATGATTATTAATGTCTCCAAATATTAATTTAAATTGGGTTTTTCCTTAAATTATGGGAAAAAATAATCTTTTTAAAAATATAGGTTATTTTACATCAAATAGATTTTATTCATTTCCTATGACCAAAATATTTATTAGTTGAATTTATGAAATAATTTATTAAATATATAAAAAATATATTTCATTTATTATTTTTTAATAATTTAAAAAATACAAATATATAATTGATTTATTTTTTTCATCCATAATATATTTTCATATGTTAGTTAATTTATTCACATTAACCAAACAACTATGAAATAATGGTTATTTTATAATAATGGTGTTTTACATTTCATTTAAACACACAATTTCATGAAATGAATGGTATTTAACAATTATAATTATTTAATGAAAATATTTCCAAAAAAATTAAGGAGTTACATGTAATTTTGATGGAAATAAAAAAATGGGTGAAATGCCTTCATAAATGTGGTATTTCACATGTATGCATAATGCGAAACATAGTATACAATGTGTTATCCTAATAGAATAATAAAAATTTATAAATATCATATATATTCTTTATTTATATCAATATAGTACAAATTTTTGGCAGTTATGATAAACTAATTACATTTGTTCTATAAAAAATAGACAAAACATATGCAAAAATGAAGTATTAATTTTCCATTGGGGGAAATAAAATTACCTAAGCCTCTTAATCCTATTGTTACATCATTTTTATAAAATATATCCAATACAAATGGTCTTAGAATGTAGTGGAACAATTTATTTTGAATAATTGATCTATAATAGTTCAAAAATGAAACTTAAATTATAATATCATTAATTAAATATCTATAATATTATCATAATCACCACATACCATCTGAAATTGTAAATAATGGCCTTGATAATACATAAATATGTGGTGAGTTATAAATATGTGTTCTGGAACAAGTATGATAATATATCTCATGATAAGACAGAAATTATAGAATTTGATTTCATAAAATAAAAGGAACATTAATAATCATATCAAGGAATGAAATAAATATATCATAATAATAATATCAGGGATGAATATGAATTTAGAAACAACATAAAACATGATATGAAAATATGTCAATGGATAATTGAATGATAATATATTATAGTGGATAGAGTCCACATATGGATTAGGCTATCTCCCAAATCTCATACATATATTCTCATGACATATATAATTTACTCAATGTGTTGGCATGATCTATAGATATAAAAATCTTAAAAATATATTTATATGTCTTCTACATAAGATAATTAAATGGATATTATAAGAATATTAAAAAATTCCATATAATGTAATGAGTTACATAGTTAGATGTTAAATAATATTTAAAGGACACTCTGTAACTATTTCAATGAGAATGAGTAATACTCTAATTTAGAAATTAATATCTTGGTAAAAACCATAGTTATAAAATATGTAGTTCATTTGAATGAAAAATCATGAGAAAAGGTATATAATTATGTATGAAAATTGGTCATCAAATTATGATTTAAAGAATGGGTAACAAAAATTAAAAATAATTCAAGGATATAGAATTTTTATTTAGATTTTGATGTATTCCACTTGAACATACAAAATATTTTATTTTATAAAATCATTAAAATGTAAAATTACCATTTAAAAGTTTTTAATATGAAATAATTAATGGGTATAGTTGATCTCCTTTATCTTTGTGTATCAAAAATATGATAATGAGAAACGTAAAGTAGGACATGTATAATAAATTTATAATACATCCATAATATTAAATAAATAGATTAATTAATGTAGAGATAAAACAGAACAATTCATATAAAAGGTTTTGGCTGAAGATTTTTTTTACAAAATCTCTAGATTCACAATGCGCATTAACATGACATCCCATATAATTTAATAGGATTTATTAAATAATTGAATTTAGTCATACTAAATATATACTTGTTTTATTTTTATGATTTTATATTATTTTAGAGTCATTTAATTTAGATAGATTGTAGATTATTATTATCCTAAAGGGCATCGATTTCTTGGTTCTAGGGATGCTTTAGTTTGTTGATAATTAGTGAATATTTTTTCAATGGATTCCAAAAATGAAATTGTAAAATGAAATGAAATTAACACGCTTCCATAAATTGATATGGTCCAAAATATCAATTTCTGTTCTCATATTGGGAAAATTCATTTTTTATTAATGTTATAATAATACCTTTACTTTAGTTAGGTGGGATTACTGACCATCATGAACTAGAATCATTTTATTTTATTATTTTTTTATTAATACACTATCGAAAATGAAATGTGAGTTTAATATACTTATAAGCATAACTTTTCCCTTTAAATTATTTATATTACTATCCATGAGTATGGTGGAGAGAAATGAATTATTTTTTATGGGGGTAGTAAACCATGCATATTATGAATAATTTTAGAAAATAAAAATTTATTTAATAATTTATATTCTATAATAGAAATAAAATTTAATTATTTTTTTATATATGATTCAGTATGTCATTTAAGATGGATGTTTATATAGTTTTCTATGATGAATGATTAGTAATCATAATTATGATTGTTAAATCCTAAATTTAATGTAACTTCTTAATACACCCAATAAAAATCATTAGAATAATCTATTAGAAATAAAATAATTCCATGGACATGTGGATGAGTTTTGGGCATATAAATTTGTTTAAATTTGGAATCCTTAAAATCATTGATGGTTTAAGGAAAGTGGTGGTGAGTGATGGTATTTATATGATCATGATATGGGTCTTTCGTATGTAATATTGATTAGTATTTTATATTTGATAAATAATACAAATAGTAATTAATATTGTGACTAAATATAGTAATTAGTGAATGTTATGAAGAGTTAATGACAAATTATATATATCATTAGAAAATTAATCACGTTTTTAAATTATGATGTATAAAATTAAACTTTTCCTGATATTACTATTAACAAAAATTTAAAATATAATATAATAATACAAAAAAATCACCATACATTGTGTTTTATGTGTTTATTCCAAAATTGAAATCAATTGTACGAAAATTATTTTCGAAATATGAGAGAATTATTTATTCAATAAAATAATCATTAATTTAAAAATAGTAATTATTATATTGCAATCATTTTTTCTAAAAATCTTGAAGAAACTTTTTGTCTCCAAATATTTTATTATCACTTTAGTGATTCATAATATTATATAATAATTATGTTTTTTTTTATTTTAATGTTTTATATTTTTTATAAAATATAAAATAAATCATATGTGTTTGAAAAAATAAAAAATATTATTTTATAATTTTTTTAAAAATATATTCATTTTTATAATAATTAAATATTTTTATGGGTTTATTCAGTAAAATATTGAAAATTATTTTCACAAAATCATATATCATATTACTATTAAAACATATAGTTTGCAATATGAATAGTCAAATTTCAATATCTACAATCAGATTTATTATAGGCATATGTGTCTACTATCACCTATAAATACATAGTATTTCATTGATTATTAAATCACATATATTTTCACACAACTATGCATATTTTAAAATTTAAAAAATCAATATTTAGTAAATAACATTTAGTATCATTTCCACTAAGTTAGTAATGAGTTTGATTATTCTGGGTGATTAAAATATTCTATATTATCATATTCTTGTGGTATTTTTTATTATTTCATTAATATTTTAATTTTTTTACTTTTTAATATGTACATTTATACTTTTAATATAATTTTAAAATTATGAAAATAAATATTTTTTCATGTCATACTGTGCATCTTGATTGAAAGAATAATAAAATAGTAATTACAACTCATTTCATAATAATATGTGAAATTCCATTAATAAAATTATTTTTTTATATTTTCCCCCATAAGATATGTGACCATAAAAATACAATTTCTCCCACTAATCATGAAATTTATTGGGGGGAATTTTTTATTGATAAATTTGGTTCATGTGTTTCCTCCTCATACATAGCATTTCTTCATTGTAATTTGAATTTATTAGATTAATGGATGCCTAAAACATTTTCTCTACGATCTAAAATATTCATAGTCTTATCAAAATAGGAGAGATCACTTTCCAGTTGAAAAAAAAATTAATTCATACGAGGGATCATTTTTTTACATCCTTGTAAGGGATATGTTAAATACATATTTTGTATTGACATGGTTTATTTAAAGTTAGTTAATAAACTAATACTATAATAAGATACATAATGTCAAAGTCTCTAATATATTTGGGACTCATATTTTCATTCATCTGAAATCACATTAATCTCTTACATGATGATATGTGGGGAATGACGTTGTCATTAAACCCAAACTCTATATCTCTTAGGAGATTACCAGAAATTATATTTTTTCAACATTATGATTGAATTATGTGTTTTGGACTGATCATAACCATTTAATCTGTTTCATAAACCATTTTAGGTCTATTTATATTCTATTCACCAACATCCATCCATTATATAAGTTTCTTACATCTCATCACATATATGGTTTCATATAGTTATATTTGGATGCTTGATTAAATGTTTTTGAACAAATAAATATGCTCTTTCAAACATATTTCAGTTTCTAATTATCATGATATAAACCTTCCATCAGGTTTATATATTGTTTTCTTACATTTGACAATAGTTTGATTGTAATAGGATATACTAAATATAATATCAGTGTTAAGAGTTTGTTGTTGACCTTTCAATTTTTTTTCAATCGGGGATCATGATTAGATATAAATGATTGAGGTGTTATATTAAACCCCAAATTTTATTATGTATATCTATTTATGTTTATTAGTTATAATTCCCCTATAATTAAATTATATGGTCATACATTGTTAGATAATCCACTATAATGTATATGGGATTATTTTCTCTTTTTCCGTTTAGAGGCCCCATGGATATGTTTGTGATAATGTTTTCCAATTTCAATAAATGTATGGGTAATGGTTGCATCCTTCACAATAAAATTTTATTATATTAAATACTTTTCTATCATTATAGGAACATTAATACAATTTTTATGATGGTCATCATCATATTTCTATTGAAATAATTCTCCTAAACATCTTGATATATCTTAATAATATCTGTGTTTGAAAGAGAATGTAAATCTATTTGAATAAATTAATATATCCTTATATATATTATTATATTATGGTAAAAATATCTATAACCCAAATATTAAAACTCCTTCATCAATTTTGAAATTTTAAGATTTAATTTTTATTATATATTCTATCTTCTTCAATATTTACACATCATCCCTATGATAATCCTTTATTTTTCCAGAATGGGTAGTTAGTTAATCATTAGAGAATAAAAGGATGTTTATAATTCTATTAAGTCATCCATATATATCCATTCCAAGATTAATACAATTATATCATCTTCAATTCCATGCATTGATAAGTTTATATGGCCATTTCTTCATAGATCACTGATAACATTATTTCTTATCCATCTATGGTAATGAATTTAGGAGTCATTGTACTCAGTGTGAAATGAGTATATTATTTATAGAATATTATGATCCTTGTTTATATATAATAATATTATAATCGACATATATTTTTCTCTTCTCCACATAGTGACGACACTACCCAATAATCAATGTGAATATCATGACAACCAAATCCACATACTACATTAGATTGTTTTGATCCGAATATTTTAAATACATTGATGCATAGAATATCACATGATAATTTTGTAACAGTACAAATATTACACCCTTCACAGATGAATCATTTTATATTATAAAAATTCTCCCACTTAATTTCATTGTACATATTAGTATAATGATATGAATATCTTGCATTTCTAGACGCACTCTTATCATTCCATGGGATAATAAAAAATAAACCCCTTATTAATTATCATATATGGATAGATATATAATAATACTATGCTATCACAAATATAATATAGTATAATAAATTCCAATTAAAACTATGGATCTCCATTACATATGTTCATTAAAGTTACTATGTAATAACCATTTTCTTTGAAGGATTAAAAAACATTATAATGACCATAACCCAAGTATCCTAAAGCCATTGGTTATTTTATTAAATTTCAAATAGATAATTGAAATCTAATCCCAAAGTACCAATTTGTTTAGTTATATTTATAAACATGGTACAAACATGAAATTCATGTATATTTGAAAAAATAAATTAAAAATTATTTTTTTAGAACAACATTATTCCACTTAACATATCAATAGTTGTTTATCTAAAAACAGTAATTTATACCATTTTAAAAATAAAATATGAAAATTTTGTGGAGTTATATGATCATTAAGAATAATAATAAAGTTGATGATACTAGGAATAAATACAAAAAATAAATCCGGGAAGGTAAATAATTAAAACACGTGATATTTAAATAATAACATAAACATAGTATTGTAGGAATAAATAATGATAATATTAACCTATAAAAATAAATACAGTATTTGAAAACTTCTCCGTTTATATTATAAGTAATAAAAAATCACATATATTTCATTAACTAATCACATACTGATGTAATCAATAGTTGCTAAAACTTGATACAAACTTTCAGGACCATTCATTAGATAGTTCAATGTTTTGGGTAGAAATCCATTTAATATGGACAAATTATTTGTCTCATGATATCTATCAAATCATTTAGGGGAAATATATAATGGGATCCAACCATTATCTTACTATGTCTAATGAATTATATATACTAAAGGTATGAAACATGATCAACACAAATAGTTTGATTAAATAACTAACAATCAAAATTTAAATAAATAAACTAAATAAAATAAAAATAATCATACACCATCATGATTTATATAGTGAATGGTAATAAAATAGTTTATATTCAATAAATATAATCATTAACCATAAAAACAAAAAATAAGGTTGAGATGAATAAAATAAACACAATATATATCATAATTATCATAATTATAATAGCGGTTTGATGTTATTGAAAAATATAAATTCAATATAATGTAATTAATACATTATTTAATAAAATAATCCTTGTAACATAATGAATTTTTCATAAACTAAAGTTTTAAGAAATATTTTTATGACATTCTATATGAAAGTAATATTCTAATCATAAAAAAGAATCTTCTAAATATTGAGTGTTTATGAATGAGGAAATTTCGTACACGCTTTAAAAGTTGAATCAATGATTTCTTTCAAGTTTTTTGTGAAATAAAAATAAGTATTGATTGGAAAATTACATTAATATTACATTAATATTTTTTTAAAAAAACATGAAAATTGATATAAATGAATTATAAAATATTTGTGGAGAATTTGAAATTTATTTATCAGTTAAATTTTAGAATAATTAATTTTTATGAATACTTATTTTCAATTTAATAAATAAATAAATATATTTTTTCTTAAATTTGGTTCTCAATATTTATATCTACTAAAGAGTGAAAATGGTAATTTTAATTAAAAAGATCATGTATAACCCAAGAATATAGATATATATTAGTTTTATGATTCAAATAGAAAGTAATTCAGTGAATGAAATCTTATTGTAAAAACACAATTTATTAAATAATAAATTATTTAAATATTTATTAAAATTAATTAGATAGATATATTAGTTATAAAAATAATAAGTTATTTTTGAATAAAATGAGAAAAAATGTAACTGAAATAATTTCATATAAGGTTTTATTTAAAATAAAAAAAAATAAATTTCATAATTTTTTGATTAAATGAATATAATTTTTGCTTATATCATATAATATTTTACATTTTTTAAAATCATGGGATTTTTTTGGAAAATATTAACATTTCAGTGAATAGTAGAGAATACAAATTTTTTTAAGATGTATTTTAATTTTAATAAATAATATAATGTAAGATTACAACTATTTTTTTATGTTTATTTCAATTAAACGGTGTATTTATTTGTTTTGATTAATATACTAATTTAATTTTGATATAATATTATATTTTATTTTAGTATAATTTTATTTGGGGTTTAATGTTAGGTTCTTCAAAAAAACTAATTTAAAATGCATTATGATTCTCTTTTTTAAATTAATTAATATAATTCATAATGGTAGATGTTTTAAATGAAATTTATATATTATATATAAAAAAATTAACTAATATTCATGTGTTGATTATAATTAGTCTTGATGTGAATATATAATCATCTTATTCTAAAAAGCACTCTTCTCCGTCCGTGAGATAAATATTATTTTTTCCCTTTTATAAATTAATTTTGGAAAAATGATTCTATATATGGAATTATCAGAATTCATAACATTTGTTATGGTCAACATAGTTTTTTCTCATATATAATAGTTGATGAAAATAATATTAATTACATAGACTTATCTAAAAATGAGTTTAATCAGTGGTCAAGCATTACACTTAAGGGACAAATTACATTGAAACCTATCCAAAAACAATTTTATGCCCATATTATAACCGTATATCCAATATGATCCATTTCAGTGTATTATTTTGGTCTAAAGAGATGAAAAAACAAGAGTATAATTTTTACTTTCAAAAGATTACAAGTGTGCCACTCATCTCACATATAAATGGTCACTACATCTCCTCCTCTCTTCACACAATTGAATCAAATTGGTATAACAATTACTAGAATAAATAACTTTTTATTTTATTTATTATTCTCATAAAACCATTTATTTATGTATAATTCAAACCAAGAAGGATTTTATGAAAATTCAAATGGACATACCTAAAGAATAGGTAACAAACATGAACATGATTCTATTTTCTATCTTTCTCCATCACATCAATTATTTTTATACAATTCTGATAAAATGCAATCATTATATTATATATAATTAAATTTTTTATGGTATGGGTATACCCTGAAACCAAATACACATCCATCAAATGGGTTAAGAAATCATAATTCATGTATACAACAAACTACCTCCTCATTAAACAATGTCATCATTTACCAAAACAAAATATCATGATTGTGTATGATGATGAATATAATATATTATAATAATTATATCATAAAAATATAATTTTATGGAATAAATAATTTATACCCTTTTATATTTGAATATATAAGGGATATGATAATGTTTTCCTTATGTTTGGTGGCTACTGAATCACGAAAGGATGTGATTAATTTTCACTAACGAATTATGTAAAAGTTAATAATTTCAATGATAATGAATATATATGATATAAGATAAATAATATTATATTCATGAAATATTTTTAACTATTGACGTATAATATTACATTTTCTTTCTTACCTTTTTAACACACTAAAAATCTGATAACGTCATTTTTGGATATGTAAAATATTGCATCATCGACGTGATATGATTCTTTTTTTTCAACACTACATAGAAATATTGAAATATAAAAGTATATATAATTAAATAAAATCAAATTTCTGATATAAGTTTCATTATTAGAAGTTAGATTAGTTGATACCTTCTGTCAATAATTTTCATTAAAAAGATGAAATATAACTCAAGCATAGGTACTGCCTACCGACTACATGATTATATTGTTACATCATTTTTCAAAATCATATTATTTGATTTGATCTAAAAATTATGATTTATGTGTAAATATGATAATTTCTACTTGATTATTATTATATATATGTTTAAATAATGTCCCCTTAGACCATTGATGATCTTCCAAGGTTGTTTTTTATATATAAGATGAATATAATAAAAAATTTATATAAACATAATCTATTTAGTATTTAATTTAAATAGATAACGAGGGATATAAAAATAATAATAAAAAAGAATAATTTTATCAAGATATTAAATAATTAATGTAATTTTATTATTTACTAATATAAAAGAACACATGACAAGACAGACTCAATGTAAGGGACTTCACTTTAATCACATTTCATGGAGGCATATCTTGATGTTATAAACCTATATTATTTTACTAGATGTACATACATAAGATTATATATTTTATATTTTGAATATATTTATTATAATTATATTAAAATTTTTTAGTGATAATAATTATTGTTGATTTTGAATCAATAATATTTAGGGAGATGAGTGAAATTTTTTAAACCATTTTTTAATGTTTACTTTAATAATATATTTATCTTTTGTTTCCATATGTTAAAATGAGTTTTTTAAAAATTAACTATAGAAATTAAATATAGAAATTAAATATGTTTAATTTTTACTCTATGTACCTTTTACTTTTTTTTAAAAACTTTTCCCAAATGGAATCATTATAGGCATTTTAATAGAATAGTGACAAAAAAATTTCTAAAATCATGACTATAATTTCATTCTTAGATTCCAAATCAAGCTTACAATTAGTATTGAATATAGAAACATTTATTTTTGTGTGTGGTTATTTTGGTATTGGGTATGGTTTTTAAATATAAAAGGGTTTTTTTTATTTTGAAAATGTTTTTTTGAATGAAATTGTAATTTTGAAATCCAAAGTTTATTTTTATATGAAATTAATTGATATTTTCGAAATATAATGTATAAATAAATTTATTCATGAAATTTTGATAGATAATTATATTATTGGGTGTCCCAAATAGAACTGGGTGTTCCTATTATATTATTTATGAAATGATAGCTTAGATAGTGACTGGGGATCCCATTACAGCTGATATAATGTGTTTTCTCAATTAGCGTTAGGTTAGCCTATTATAGATCAAATAATGAGTATTACTATATAGAAATAAAATTAATTTGGTAATGTTCTTTTTTTCAGTAAAAGGAATGATTGATTTATCAGAGGGTATATCCTATTAATTTAATGAAGATTTAGTTATTCTGGAAATGGTTTTAAATGTGGTTTTAAGTGTTATTCTCTACGTTACCAGGTTTTTCTCAATAAATTTATATGGGATCTAATGGTTTTTTAGGTAAAAAAGGTGTGTGTGACTTTCTTTAAAAAATTTAATTTCTTATTTGGAAATTACATTGAATATAATTGTAAATTTTATATTAGTTATCAATTTTCAAAAGATTAATGATTTCCCTACATTTATTACCCCTTATAAATATTTTTGGACTCATCATATGTTCTAAAATGTATTTTTACAGGGTTTATGTATGGGAAAGGGAATTAAAGAAATCATCATAAATTTCATGAATATTTTCCATGAAAATAAATATTTAACTATTTTAAATGTTTTATGTTATGGAAAAAATGGAGAGTAATTAAAATATTATACATTTTGTTATATGGTTTCGTAAGGTATGATATGTGATATACATGTTTAAAACTAGAAACCCAGAAAATCCTCAAAATTTAATTGAATGAATTATTGAATTAGAATTTAAGATTATGAAATATATATAGAATAGGTATTATAGTTTTTATAATAGAATATTTTTAGATAAATTTAGAGGTAAGGTTACAGTAAACAAGTTCCCCATGAATGATTTTACCACTATGTTATATTAATTATATATAGTATTTAATGATAAAAATATTTATTAGAATAAACTATTCCAACTCATAATATTTTTCTAAATAGTATTTAATGAAGCATCAAATAGAAATAATTTAGAAGGGAATATCCTTTTACCAACATATCCCTAAATGGTTTGAATCAAAACAAACCAGTTTATTGTGAAGGATTAGTAAAAAATGAAAATAATAGTGGGGTATTTATGATAGAAAAATACATAATCTACTATAAAGGGACCTATATTTCATGAATAATTTCATATGGGAATATACCACATAATTATGTGGATACTTTTTCCTAGTAGAAGCTGAAATATGGATAGATTCATCAAAAAAATACATTTGAATGTATGTGATGTTCATAGTGACAAACGACATCACTTTATTTTTATAATATTTATGGTGAAGATGATTGATGTTGGTATTTATTTTATAAAACATTAGTGAAATAGGATATTTATTCCTTGAAATGTGAATAATTCAACGGTATTTTCCATAATAAATATTTAGAAACGGTTGTTTGAGATTTGATGAATTAAAAATTCAAAAAATTGAAAACAACCATTATCATTTGGTATATTTATTTGAATAAAAATTTTTAATATAGGCTATTTAAATTTAAAATTTTAAATAGTAAAATGATATAGAAATAAATATATTTTCCTCATATCGGAAACCATGTTTTTTTGGACTATTTTATACAAAATAATTTAAAATTTTCTAGAAAGAGGTTCATTGTTCAGAGAATGTTGAGAAGGATATTTCTAACAAATATGATAATTGAGAATAAAAAATTGAGAAAAGGTAATGGTTGTTGGAAAAAGTGAAATAAGAAACTAATAATTATGGAGATAATTCCCCAAAATGTACCATGTGTGGAGAACAGCATTTCATGAAATTTAAATTGGCTTTTGTGAAGTGTTATTATTGTAGATTTTTTAGCTACATATTCTAAAAATTTCTAGAAAATAATACTAAAGAATCAATGAATTGGATAACTGGAAACCAAACCATGTTGAGGTTAGTTTGTTTTAAATAGTTTGGTTATTATGGTAAATAATTTTCAAATATAATTTCATAGTATGGAAGTCATCATGATCAAAAATTGAAAGGTATAATAATTTTGTTTTCTATTTAAATAGTTAATATTTGGACATCAATTGAAGTGATGAAATATATGTTACTTTTGTAACAAAATTATGAAATTAACATGTTTTAATATGGTTAATTCAATTACTTCTATTATAAATTTTAATGTAAATTGTGAATATAACCTAATTAATGGATGATATATCTTTTGGTGAAAATAAGGGTTATAGTATTAAAAGAACCATGATTTATAGGATATATCAATTTTTAATCTTTGGTACAGTCTTTTCTTTAAATATTATTGAACACACCATAGTATAGTTTTTTATCATTCATAGTACAGATTAGATTTTCAATAATCATGTTCTTATAGACTTCAGTTCCATGAATGATATATTCAATGATTTCATTCCTTTGATAACATACCAATAAGATGATAAAATCATTAGTGAGGAAAGTTATATATACGTATCTAAAATAATAGGAAAAAATGAATTCATTTTAATTTTATTTGTGAAAGTGGTAATTGAATACATGAATGTTTTTTCAAATGATTTTCATCGTGTTATTATAGATCGTGAGGATTAGTTTATTATTGAATTAGATACTGATGTTTTCTTTATTTCAAAACCCCATATATAATGAATGAAATGAAACTGTTAGAATAAAACAATTAAAATAATATGTTATTATATAAAGGATTCATATGACCCATAACTTCCCCATGGGGTGATATTATTTTGATTATTAGAAAAGACGAATGTTCAATGTAAATATATATTGATTATAGATTTATGAATGACATAAATATTAATAACAAGTATAATTTTACACATATAAATAATTTGATTCATTATCCCTAGGTATTTTATTATTTTTCAACAGTTTACCAAAGGTCATGGATCCAGAAGATTAATGTAAAGGAAATAAACATTATTATAACTATGGTTTTAATATGATATGGTAACTAAGATTTTATAGTTTTATTTTTCAGTTATCTAATAATGAAAAAAAAATTTATAAACCTTATGAATATAATTTTTCATGATTTGTAGGAAATTTTTTTCTATATATTGATGATATTTTTTATATAATAAAATTAATGAGGAACACGAAATAAACATAGAATATTTTTTAAAAATAAATAAATGACCCAAAATTTTATGGAAAATTTAGAAAGTTTGAATTAGAGATTAAAATATTTCTTTCCATCATCACATTTTTTATAAAGATAAAATATCTATTTACACAATTAAAAAATTTAAGGATTAATTAAAATGACATAAAATTATCATGGTGATTATTAGTTTAATTCTACTTACATGAAATTTCTCAATGTAAGATGAAATTATTTCTCAATTCTTCCCTATCACAATTAGTTAACCCAAAAATGTGTTTAATTCATCGTGTTAAAATCATTTTATTAATTATTTGAGGAACTAAAAATTCTCCTAGTTATATTTATAATATTCCCCCAATTTTTTGAAATAGAAAATCATTAATCTATATTGGTTTTTTATTAAGATGAATTCATTGCATCTTAATCTAGATTGTCTATGAGATTTCATATACTTAATGTTAGTTGAAACATCCTATGTTATTTCACCTGACACATGATTTAAAATATACTATTTTTTTCAAAATATAATTGGAGGCATAAATTGTATGGAGTAATGTGTGAAATATGTACTAATAGAAAAATAGAAGTATATATTCACTTATAAATAATTAAACATTTGATAATAGAAAATTTATATAATTGATAAATTATTTTTATTTCATGATTTATTAGCATCTTAAAAAAATAAAATAGGGTGGTGGATGCTTTTTGTTGAAAAATAATTCTAAATTAATAATTTTTATTTTGAATGTGAAAAAATGGTCAATGAATTAGAATTTTTTTCCAAAATATTTTGGAAACCATAACTTATTCGGTTTTATTTCATGGTTAATCATATTATAAATTGACATAATGAATTATGATAGATCAAACTGATGGTAAATCTTAGTAGGAAAATGGATATTCACATAGGATAGGTTAGTCGGATTATTTAATATTTATGAATAAGATGGATAGTGGTTTGGAAGAAAATGTGTGTACCATGTGACTCCAATTTTATGATATATTTGTTTACGGATCCTCATAGTCCTCTATATTCCATTCATATAGGTAGCACAAACATGTATATAGACATTTCAGAAATTTAATGGTTGGATGGAATGAAAATAGATATTGCTGAAATCAATTTTAATTGTTTAACATACCAGCTGGTTAAAGGTTACTGAAAATTATTGAAGGAGGTTCTGTTACCATTTCTAATGTCAATGTTTTATAGATAAATATATCAATGGATTTCATGGGAGGATTTCCAAGGATGTCATGAGGTAACAATGCAATTTCTATTATTATTGATAGATTAAATAAATATTTATATTTTTGTTCCATTCAAGATATATTGTTTTTATATAAACTTTATCTACTATATCTAAGGGGGATGATTGGTTTATATGTAGTGCCTCTTTCTATTGTATCATGCTGTGATCCCTAGGTTACATAAAATAATTGGATTGAAATATATAATTCCATGGGTATAGAATTAAATTGTAGAATATATTTTCATCCACAATTTGATAGATAAAATAAAATAAAATTCAAATCATTGATGAAATTCTTTATTCTAGTTCAATTAATTACTATAGATGTGATGATCAACATATTTATTTATTTATTATTTTCAAATTGGGTTTTAATTCTTGTATATATTTATATTTAACAACTTGGGTCATTGTATGGAATGTAGTTTCGGACAACAGCTTTTTGGGATGTTATTGTAGATATAATGTGTATGGAAGTAGTTTTAGTAGAGGCTATGAAATAAAAATATTATATTATTCAGCCATAGATGATGATAGCCTAGACTAGGTAGAAAAGTTAATCTGATAATTTAATGTATGTTATTTCATTAGATAATCAAGATAATGAATTTATCACATTTTCTCTAAGGAATGTTTATCAGGATTTTCATAAAAAGGTAATTCTATGTATTATTTTATTTAGAACATTTGAAATATTTTTTAATGTGGGATTAGTTTCGTACTACATGTTTGTACACATGGGTTCATCTTAGGTATATAGTGTATTTCATGTATCAAGGGTAAGGAATTATGTGCTTAATTCATCTTATAGTATGATCCCTGATGAGGATCAGTTGAAAGAAAATCTTTCATATGAGGAAAACATAGTTTAAATTCATGATTATAGATATATTTCTTTTCCAATAAGGTGATTCATTGGGAAAAAATTTTTATAATGAACCATATAGATTTATTGGTAACATGGGAATTTGAAAATATGATTTCAGAAAGATATATCCACTAATTAATAAGTGAATAAATCTATGGAGACATAATTTAAAAAACATCGGAATGATGTAAAAACTCACGTAATTATTGAACTTACCATTTTCATTTTTATTAGAATCAATAGGTAAGTATACTATTTATTAATGTATTTAAAAAATGTTTTATGTAAAATGGAAATAGTTTAACAATCATTTTATCTTCAAATATTTTATTTTAGAAAATAATATCAAAATTTTAGAATTTGAAATCAATAAAATGAATATTATTTTTCAAATCATCATATAAAAATTTATTTTAGGTGATAATTTTTTATGTTTTAGAATATATTATATTTAGGGAATAGAGAAAATATAACTTTTTTATAACAAAATATATTCTTTTAATAAATAAAGTAATTTATGAGTTATAATATGTTTTAATTATGATTTAGATTAACATATGTATTATTTATTTATATTAAATAAAAATAATTACTTTATAATAAAATTTATATTTTTTTCTAGTATAGTATTGTTTCGGGGGTTAAAATAATGTTTTTTAGAATAATTTTAAAATAAATAATAATTTTCCTTTGAAACTATATAAAATAATACCTATTGGTGGAAAAATTTTATAGATTTTATTGATTAAATATAATTAATTATTAATTTATTTTTATATATTGAATTTTATTGGTCATGAAATTAATATAAAATCATCATTTTTATAAAACAACACTCTTCATAAAAATTAGATGTCTCCCAAAATCTACAGGAATAATATTTTGCAATTATGTCATTTTATTTTTTAAAAATAGATAATATTTTTGAAATAAAGATAATTTGTATTTCAATTATTCTCAACATTTTTTTTTGATAGACATATTTGTGAAATCAACGAAAATTAATTAGAGTGATTATAGTAAAAACATGTTTAATTAGTGGTAAAATTTTTAAAACAAAGGACCGAATGATATAGAAACATATCCATCCACCATTATATAGAAATATATATAACATATCTATTTTTGGATTGATTTTTGGAATTATTGTATATTATTTACATGAAACAAACATGGTTGTAATTTAGACCTTCAAATAATAATAAGTGTGACACTCATAAAACTAATAAAAATATTCTACATCTCTTCCACTCTTCTCACCATAAAAATCATTTATATTGGACAATAAAAAAACAAAATAAATAATTCCATAATATCTTCATTTGAACATTTTGATTCATAAAATAATCCATGGAAAATAATTATGGAAAAAAATGAAAAACATGAAGAAGAGATAATGGTAATCAACTATCGTTTTTTATTCACTTCTCCCCAATAAAATTATTATCAGAAAATTATGAAATAATAAATAACACACACATATATATATATCATGTATATAGATATTTTTATGATAAGGTTACCACAATTACTCATAAACACTTCCATCATATGAGTTATGAAATCATAATTCTGTTGAATGGAAGACAACTGCCTCCCGAATGATTTCATTTTTCTAATTACAACCTCATTTTGTTTAGTATTATTATAGATATAATGTTCATATATGAAATTTATAACATAATTATACATCTAGGGACCTTATATCAAATATACCTTTTTATATTGTAATTTTTATGTGATATCATCGCGTTGTTCATCTATACGAGAGACTAACGCCTCATTAAGTGATGATATTCATTTTCACTATTTCATAATATGAAAAGTATTAAGGGTAAAAGTATTTAATATATTTTATATATATTAACTATTATGATATTAATTATGTATATATTATTAATTACATATAATATAAAATTTTACTTTTTATTTATTCAACTCACTACAAAAGAGATGAACCTCCTCAATGTTATTTGAATATTTTTTACATTACCTCGTCACAAGAAAGATATATATATACAGGTATAATATTTTTTAAAGTAACATATATATGATATAATTATATTTCAATAATGATAATATGTAACTTACATTTTTCCACAATAGTCATCGAAAAATAGAAATGTTACTTGGGCATTGGTATGACTAACCGTCTCTCTGACCATAACGTTAATTAATTTTTCAAAACCATATAACATGATTAGTTTTAGAAACTATAACTTATGTATAAATATTATAATTATTTCTGGATTAATATTCTTGCAATTTTTAATTAATGAATGATTTGGAAATAAATGACCTACTAAAGTCATTTTTAACGTACCAGACAAATATAGTCACAACATCCAACCTAAAATTTAGATTAAGTAATTTTATATAAAAATTTATTAGGCTAAATAAAATTAATAATGAATTCGAAATAGTTTCTTGTTATTATAAATAATTATCATATTTTTACTATATAGAAATATATAATACACTCGTGAAATGTCTGAATCAAGGTAAGGAACATCATCTCAATATCCTTTCATTGAGTCATTCCTTGACTATATAGTAATATAAATACACTCGTGAAATGTCTTACTAGTGTTTGAAATTATAATATTTCATCAGTATTGTGATTTATGTGTTTCCCTAATAATAAATGTCTTTTAATATTAAATAATTTCATTTTTTTTCTTCAAACACCCTTTCTTCTTTGAGCACACTTTTTGAAATAATGTTTGATAATTTTAATATGGAAATAAAGACTAATATAGTTAATGTGTATATTTAGATTATTTTAATGTGTCTCAAAGATAATATATTAATTTTTTTAAACGGAATAGTGGAAAACAAATTTCCTTCCATCATGACTATTATTTTATTTCTAACATCAATTACAAGATTACAAGTTTACTTAAATGGAAGACATATTTTTGTTTATTAGTTTTGGTATTGAAAATGATTCCTCAAAATCAGATGGTATTTCTTTATTGAAAATGGTGTTTTAATATAATACATTATTTTTATATCATAATGTTATTTGTTTTGGTGTTTAAATGAGTTTTAAAAATGTGAAATAATAAAAATATTTTTTTCATGTAATCTTACTGGAGAAGTATAAAATGGGTAAATTGATATATTATTGTGTTAAACCATTATAACTAATATGATGTAGTCGCTTAGATAACATGGGTTGAGACTACCAAAACATATATGATGGGGTGGCCTAGATAGCATCATGTGGTCATTTTTTAGATTAGATGATTTTTATTCCAATATAGGGCTCTAATTAATTGGGTAATATTACATATCATAATTCAAAATAAAGAGGGTGTTTCAAAAAATTTGTTCCAACAGATTTAATAGAGCTCAATTTACTTAGTATATGGGTTTAAAATAGGGTATTAATGTTATTCTCTAATTTATCAATAGGGGTTGGTATTATCTAGCTATAAGTTATAATTATTTTTTAATAAATTGGATTTTGTGATTTTCATGTGAAAAAAATTTATTTTATATTCTCTTATGAAAACTGATAAAAATTTAATCATTATATGTGTTTTCATGATTTCACTAGATTAGAAGATTACCATATTTTTTTATCCCTTACTGTGATTTTTGTTCTCATACCATGATTTTAAATATTTTTCACAACTTCTAATAATGGGAATTGTAGTGTAACAATTCATGTTTTATTTGGTGAATAGATTCCTTGAATTAAATCATTATATATTTTGAAACATATATATTAATATTAAATTTATTACTAATCAGATATGTCCACTTTGTATTCTTTGGTTATGTAATGTATAATTTAGCATGAAATTATCTAAAACCCTAATACTAAAAATATCATCAAATTTAAGAGAATTAATTATATACTAATATCCCAATATTATAAAATTTTTATGTCTGAGGCCTTATAATTAAACAAAAATCATCATGAAAAAAGATGTGATTATGAAATTAATGTTTAAAACCATGGTAACATTGGAATCATACAACCCATGAAATAAATAAAATTAAATGAAAAATAAAACATCAAAAGTATAAATGTATTTAATATATAAAATTTTATCATGAGATGAATATACACTATAAAAACTAATATTTGGTGAATAAGGCATATGTCTCACAGATGTAAATGTTAGACAGGAAACACATATGTTAGTTTTTAATTCGATAATATGTTTCTAAAACATAGGTATAATAATTATATGTCTATTATAATTCTATTATAGAATCATAATCATTTATATAATTCATTATATGACTTAATGAGTCTTTTATGAACTGTTTATCAAAAATTCCTTCTTATAATCACAATTTTATACTGATAATTGCTTCATTTTTCATATATGTTTTAGTTATTTAATATTTTTAATTTGAAAATGATAATTAATACATAATCCCAAAAAAATTAACTATGAAAAATTATAATTAATAATTACTATATAATTTTTTTATAATATATAAATGTTATAGATATAAGATGTATTACCCCATTCATGGAGATACTGGACTGTATATTTTCAATAATTTTTATTCTATTTTCCATAAATTATGGATTAAAAAGGAAAATAAATATTAACTCACATATAATTAATATTTTATATATAACATTTTTATTAATTATATACATCTTAATTGACATCCTTTTAAAAACAAATTCACAAATATTTCACATTGAAACATAAAGGTGGTAGTCCACATATACACACAAGTGACATTATTGTTTTAAGATGGATTATAATATATGTATTTTAATATGTTATTATACTTATATAAATTTTTTTAAATCATCAACATAATTTATACTATTTAAATTGATCATTACTACCTACCATACTAGCATGGGTTAAAAAATCCCATCCCTTCGTGAGGCTATAGTTCGTCGTACACATGATAGATTTGATAATATCCACATTCAATGAAAAGTAAGATGTATTAGGTGATATGATTAGTTTATGAGTAATATAATGTCAAAATATCTTTTATGTATGTTAAATAGGTCTTTAAATCCATCCATGGATGATAATGATGTAAAATGAATAACACTTTCCAACTTGGTGGTAGTCCATCATAGACATGATCAAAAGGATTGTTTCCCATTTGATAGAATATGAGACAAATATATTTATCTCCTCAAAATATTTAAATATCACTATATATGATTTAATTTTTATATTAAATTATAAAATATGAAATTTATTTGAATGAGGAAGTGAGAAAATGAAAAAATACACGTGTTCATGAATTTTAACACGTTTGTAGTGATCCAGTATAAGATTATACACAAAACCTATATAAAAAGGATAGATGATAAAAATAAAGAATATTAGATATGTTTGTGTAATTAGATAATATATTTTTATACATAGTGTATGAAATAATATTTTTTTGAATTGTGAATAGGGGATGAGAGAGGTGGCCTTTTATATGTATAGGAGAAGACACACTTGGTATTTTTCAAAAAAAAAGTGATTCACATGTTTTTATCATTAACCAATCCCCAAAATTTTAGATGAGGAAATATTATATGGGATAAGTATAAATATTCCCATAAAATAGATTTTAGACCTATTTTATGCCATTTACAACAATTATCTTCTTAGTTTAACTATTAGAAAAACAATTTCTCACTTTAATAACAATACTTAATTTTTATTTATTTTAACTTTTTATTATGGAGAGAAATTTAGATTAAATTATAATATTATATAAATTATGATGATTCAAATTTTGGAATACATTTTTTAAATTAAATACATAGATGTGGGAGACTTTAAATTAAAATCAATACCACATTAGTTATAAGTAATAAGGTTTTTCAATAAAAAAATTAAAAAGATTAAATTTTTGTTATCATAATTAAATATTAAAATTTAACCAATGAACTAAATTATATATTTTTTATAATAATTAACCTAATTTAACTTTAAAACCAATTTAAAATATAATTATACTTTTTTTATAATTTCAAAGAAGTTATATTGTTTTATGGAAATCATTATTTCTCACAATTTATCAAAATATTAATCCTATCAAAAAATGTCAATAATTTCCAAAAATAGAAATTTCTAATTTTTATAAAATCTTATTTTATTTTTTAAAATATTTTTTCTAAATTTTGTAAAAATTATATTTCAAATTATTTGCATAATGATCAATAAATCCTTCTTTCTAAAAAATTCTATTTACGACAAATTATTAATTTTTTTCAAATGATACTAATTTTATATAATATAAATTTATTTACATTGAAATTTATTTATATATTTTCAAAAAATATAGTTTATATAATGTAGTTATTATTTTTCATACTCACCAGCTTAATCTTTATTTTATAATGGTCTTATTTTTCATAATTCAAATTTTCCTACACAATTAAATATTATGTGGCCAAGAAATTTAATCTTGTTATCTATAATCAATGGATTAAAAATTGAAAATACCCTCCATGAATCCCCAAAATAGTAAAAATGGTAATCCAATATACCATTTAAACGTGGGTAATGAAATTTTGAATTTCATTTAAAATAACACAAATTGGGTTACCAAATACGAAAACATTGGTGGTGAATGAATATGTTAAAATGGAATATAATACTAAATATTAATGATTAATAGAGAGTGATAAATAAAATTGATCGATTTTTTTTAAATGATATAGGAAATTTAATGAACACAAATCCATAAATATATGATTAGTTAAAAGTCCATTTGATACATGAAAAATAAAGTAACTATGATAATTCCTCTGTATGATGATCTTTTAGATAGAGTCGAGTTATAGTGTTACAATTATGATTGGGAAAACCAAATAATATAATTACAATTTCGTCCATTTGTTGGGTTTTTATCAATTCATTTTACATCTCTTACAATGTTAAATTAATATCCAATAATAATGGTCTCATTCCCATGTTATAAAAATTTTAATTTGATAGATCTTTAGAAAAGTAAAACAACAAATAATCATTCCTCCTATCTCATGATATTTGACATGAAAAAATGGTTATAAAATGTTATTATATAACACCATATGTTGAAAATTTTCCATTTCATAAATATTCAAAACCAAGAAGTATAAAAAATATTTATTTCACAATTAAATGTCCAATAACATTGATATGAGGTTAAGAATTCAACATTTTATTTCCTATAAAATACCCTTCTTCACTTAAATTCTTATTTAAAAATTTTAAATACAATCCACATAATAAAAACTGAATTATATCAATAAATTTTACAAAAATGAAATATATGGTTATTTATTATATTCCATAAATCCAATAATGATTTAATCTCAATAAAGGTTTACATAAATTACTAAATAATTTAATGGATACCAATATAGTTCGGTAAAAATATCTTTATCATGATTGTCTCAATATAGTTCACATATTATAGTTTTTATTTCATAAATAATGTCTTTTAGAAACTGATAAACCTTCCATGGAATAAATTTTTGTAGTTATCAATACAATCCATCATATACTTTTGAATCGTTTAAATAAAATATATTTTATTATAATCCTTAGGCATTTCATAATTATTATACAAAAAATATAATTCAAAAAATATCCTTATAATTTAAATTCAAAATCCAAAAAAAATAACATTTATCATTCCACAGAGTATATACTAATAGTATATGGATGACCTTGGTCTCTTAGATTTTTTGGGGTATTTTCCCTTGATTCTCAAGGAATATGTTTGTGTAGTTATCCATGTCATGGCAGTTGAAGAAATGAGCATAAATGGATTATTAATTACACTTATATTGATGTGCTTGATGTCCTTTCTGTCAAAACATGAATAAATCTCTTGTTCCTTTTGGGTATGTACTAGGGTGGTTCCATCCACAATTATCACATGTCAGAAAACTCGTCATTACCATACAACCTTTATAGTTTATTTTCTCTACATTAATATTCTACTATCAATTACCTTTACCTATACAATACATAGATAATTACTTCTCTGTCATTATAAGAAATGATATTATGTCACCATGTGATGAGAATTCTTTGTAGGCTAGTTTCTTTAAAACGATTAGACAAGATAATCATGGAAAAAATCAATTATAATATTTTGATTCTATGAATTGATATGATTCCCATTACATATACTAGTTTCTATTTATAATCAATATATATACTAGATTATATCCTAACATTATGATTCTCAATGGTTAGTCCCAAAACTAGTGAGTCACGTAATATAAATTGAAAACATTTATTCATGTCTAATGTCATTAAAAACGTTGTTTATTTTGGATGGAATCCAATTTATAGAAATATTCTTGAATCCTTCATTATTGATTATAAAGAAAACCTGAATTATGAAAATAATGTACATCAAGGATGTCAACCCAATTGTGGTGTAAATCGCTTTCTCATGTACCATGTAATGCTTCAATGTATACTTAATCTTACTTTTTTTTGAGTTATTACCCTTATGTATATTTGTTACTAGATCATGTCCATATTTTTTATCCAATCATGGATATATTCCATGTAAGAAAATATAAAAATTACCATACCAAAACTTAAGGTATGATCCTATAATTATACATATATTCAATATAATTCATATGTTTATATTTTGTATTGTTTGTACTATACATCAACTAATACTAACAGTAAATCAAATGAACCTAATAACCTACATCTTGCTGATACATTATTACATGGGATCTAAATTCAAGGAATCAGATATTTATGGACAGAATATTTTGTTAGTCTTGGAAAACAAGATAAATAATGTAATTTAAATTAAATAAATATATAAAATAAAAAAATCATTGATAATTTCATTATTCTCTATATCATATCCCTCTATGTCAATCATAAAAAAACTCAACCCTCATATCCTAAATATTATAGTTACATTATCACATTCGTAATTTATTCTATGTATCTCATATTCAAAGACTGAGTATTTTATTATGATTTATCAAATAGTTTTATATGTTAATTTTCATAGATTTAAAAATAGAAAAAAAGAAAATGTTTTTTCTTTCATAATGTCATTTTTATTCATATGATATTCATGCTTGACAATAACAATAACCTTCCTTATATCCAGGGGATAAACATAATAAATGAGTAAGATCATATGCTCATTATGATAAATCATATAGTAGATACAATCATGTATAAATAAGAACAATCAATATGGAATAGTAAGTAACTAAAACACATTACATTTGAACATAAAAATTAATATATTATGGAATTATTTAATTATGAAAAAATAATTCCATAAAATTAATCACATGATCTTGTAACTTATCCATTGGGTTTTTATTTAATTGAATTATCAAATTAATATAAATATCTAATCTCATAGTGAGGGAAAGACCAATGCTGAAGATTTGAAACATACTATAATGAACTTTCACTATATATTTTAAATCTCTTGGTAGAGAACCATATTCAATATCCAATGTATTCTTCTCATGAGAATTATCGATGAACCAAGGGGATATCTATAAAGAGTCCACAACCATCATATACTATGTACAAATTATTTATTATATAGATTTTAGGAAACAAAATGATCATAAAAATTTATATTTAAAACACAAACATACTAGACGTAAATTTGTACCCCAACACAAATAAACATAATCATAAATAGTTCAGAGTATTATGGGAGTGGTAATTAAAATTTATCATAATTAGTAAAAATGCTCATAAACAATCAAAATAAATAATAATGATGTTATCTATACAACATATCCCAAGTGAATTATATGTATAATAAAGGGTTAATATCATTGAAAAATAGAAACACCTAAATAATCTAATTAATACATTATTGAGGGAAATATTTTTTTTTTACACTGAATGTATTTTTTTAAACATAAATATCAAAATATATTTGAAAAATTGTTTTCTTGCGAAATAAAATTTTATAGTTTTAAATTAATGCATTAAAATATTGAGTGTTCTTGATCCCATAAATTCACTACATACCTTACACATTAAAAAAATATTACTTTTGTAACATCCTATGTAAATAGAGAAATGATATATTTTCATAATTATTCATGTTATTGAAATAAAGATTAATTTCACTTTAAAAAGGTTGATATGCTCAACGGAGTACCCGATACGCAAAAACAGGTTTCTTTGAAATCTTACGTTTCACACTAATAATATAATAATACTTTTTAAATGTAGTTAACGCCTAGTCGTTGTATTTGCGGGAAGGAATTGATATAACTACAATATAATTATATATTTTTTATTAATTGTTTTTACATTTATCCAATAAAATTTAGTTTCTTAAAATGCTAAGGAATATAATTTTAAGCATAATTTACATTCAAAGGTAGATTTACCGCCTTTTGATGGAGAACCCTATTTAAATCATGATTTGGTCAGTTTTATATGTAATATTTGAGAAAATAATTTTTTTTTGTGACATCAAAATTTACTTTGGGTATATTTTTGGTATTTTTCTGATAAATTTCATTTTTATGAATAGTGAAAAATACTTTATTTCAATTCAAAAGTTCCATTTAATAAAATTTATGAATTTGGTTAGATTATCTTTTAAATTGGTGTAAAAGTTTAATTATATTATTTTTTTACCATTTAATATAATAATGTTCATTGGAAATAATTTCATTTATAAATTGGACATAAACAAGTATCAATCTTTTGATCGTTATTGTTTCTTAATAACACACTATTTGTGTTGACAATGAGAATTAGATTTAAATTAATTAATACAACTTCTATGTTTTAAATTTGTTAAAATAGACATAATTTTTTAATTTTTAATTTCAAATAAAGCTTAGGCTGATGTTTTTGTATTTTAATGATAAACATCAATTTTTTATGATTAGTGAAATGGCTAAGTCATAGATAAAATACTATTTTTTTCATTTAAATAAATTTTACCACTTCTGTGGATTTAATTTGGAAAACCCGATATACATGGTTGTTAATAGTAAGTATAATTTTGTTTAATAATATGAAAATAATTTTTGATGAAGAGTAATGTTTTACTTTGATTTACTGCAGTTAAAGGTAAATAGTGTAATTCAAGGTAAAAAGAATATTATAATAATACAAAATTACCTTAACACATGGAATAACCTTATATAATGAGTCATTTACAACCATGGGCATATTGGGTTGATTTCTTGACCCCATGGTGCCACTTGAGAGTGACAATGATACTTTATTTTAATTAACTTAATGTAAAGGTAAAAATGTCATAAACAAATTTTTTTTAGTAAATTAATTTTTACATTGGGTTATAAAAGTTATCATTTCGACTATACATATTAATTGGAAATATAATACGATTTCCTACATTATGGTACATATTTTATAATTCTTATAAAACAATAAATTAAATTATTTATGACACAATACTGATTTAGTATATACCACATTAATAATTGATTTTAATAAATAAGATTATAAATAATAAAACAATATCCAAAGCATGTCAAATTCTTGTTGAATGATTTTTTTTCAAACATGAGTAATATTATCTTCAACATGAATTTGTTTCGGATCTTTAGAATCCCAAGATATGTTTATAATAAAATAATATTTTCAAAAATTCAAAAAGAGCCCCTCCTCCCCCTTATAAAAATCCCTCACTTATAACCCATTACACACACCTCACATTCCCCATGGCTCATCCAAACCCTGCCCAAATAATATAAGGCCATGTTCTTATACATTACTTAATCATGAATTAAATGAATAATTAACATAGATGATCTTTTCAGGTTTAGAGTTTTAGGGAATTAGGTCATAACTATTACATCTAAAAAGATTACATAGTAGACACTTCTACTAAGTTTCCATAAATAAAAAACACATAAAAAGAAATATGTCTAGTTCCATGTTTTAGATAGAGTGTCTTTCCTTGATCCCATCCTTGACTCTATTCATATTTAATTCATGTGGAAAACATTTCAAAAACATGGGATGAGCATAAAAAGCCCAGTAGAGGATACACAAAGAAGGAAAACTGTTAATTTTTCAAACAACAAGTAAACCATGAGTACTTTACCAAAGTAAAACTTTTCACCTTTATAAAGTATTAAAAACTCTTCACTGAATAAAAGACCATTACTTACCCTTTTGTAACCAAAATATTACCATAAAACCCATATAAAGAACACATAACATATAAAGGTAACTTGGGACATAAACATACTGAAATGGAATAACCATATGGTCAACATCCATACATACTTAATGGAATAGCCATATGGCTGACTTCCATACCCAATGAATTGGAGGTTATAACGTAACCACCCGTCCTGGTATCCACGACACCACCTGTCATATGGTTTATCAGGTAACCACCCGTAAAATGTCCAAGTATCATCATTACACATAAAATATTGAAAATATAAACATTTCAATAACAACATTTCATTTGCAATCACAATAAGTAATTCCAAGATATTTATTTAATCAATCCATTTTCAAAAAATCATTTAAAAGTGATTTTTGAATCAAAGTGTATCATACCACTTTGATGATTTTAATGGAATTATAATTTCAAAACATTAATGTGCATATAAATAAATACTAAAAGCCATTTTTAAAACATGGACATTAAAGATAAACATTTATAATAATGAATCTTTAAAACATTTAAAATGATATTTTTGTTAAAGTGTTTTTAACAAAATGAGAGACTCTTGAATACAAATAATTGTGGAATAATATTTAATACGAACATTATAATATCATGAGAATAAAGGGATTCAGGATATAATATTTCAAAGGAAAGTATACACACCATATAAGAGTGAATTGGTGCATAACAACAATGAAGTCTCAATGGAAATGTAAATTGAGATGAAATCCATTATAAAGATGGTATCCTTGAAATAAGGATAAATATATCACATAATTATGTGTGAAAAATATAAATACACTGAATATAAGTGGATATTATGTGTGAAACAATCAGTGGTCATTCAGGCATAATCTTGGAAAAAAAACCAATGACATTGATATTTAACTCAATGAAATGAGATTGAGTTATGATTTCCCATATAATATCGTAAGAATTTATCAATGAGATAAATATGTGTAGAAATATTATATCCACACAATGAATTGTGGAAATTACAACATGGAGATTCCACAAATAATCCTGGGATAATAAAATCATAAAGTAGAGGTTTAACCCAAGGAATTGAAAGTGGGTTAAGATGTTCCCTTAAAAAAATTTGTTAGCCTAACGACGTTACTTTAAAATTTATAAAATGAGTTTATGAGAGAGAAAATGGTATCTCATCACATGGACATAAAATTTACATAAATAAGGATATATAATAACATATCACAACATAATAGTATGTGAATTAAAAGACATAAAAAAATAAGTCTTCTAAAAAGAGGAGGGAGAAAGGTCCCCTTACCGAGTTGGGTAGCTTTCGAAACATACACCCCATGGAAGAAGGGTCATACAATGAAGATGTAAATACCCATAAATGAAATTATACTACAAAAAGTGTATAATAATGATAATTACGTACACCACTCAAAGGATATAGTGGCAAACTTAGCATAAATGTAATTGGAATAAAAGTGAGATGAAAAATCGCTTACGAAAACTCGGCAGCCTAACGACGCCACTTAAAACATCCAAAAATGGATTTATGAGATCAAATATTTTCTCTCATAATATGAACATAAAAATTACAGTACGTGGAATATAAAATTACATCCCCAAAAATAATAATGAAGAGCTTAAAAGAAATGACATAAAAGAGAGTACTTAAAAAGAAAGAGAGAGGTTAGATCCCTTACCTCAAGTCTGACTTGTCTTGTTTATTTATTTATATTCCTGAATAATAAACTTTGGTCAATTTCTAATATATTAATGATATCTTTTAAAGATTATTATTCAGTTAATGTCACATATTATAGTGTTATAATAATTGGTTAATAATGTGAGTTCATATCAGATGTTTTTGTCTATGTTTGGTACATGAGTCAAAAATAAACTTGTTTGAAAATGATAGTCCATGTAGTTATAAGTAAATCACCTCCAGAATAGTATTAATGATTTTAATATAATATATATCCAGTAAATATTCATTTTATAATACTACATAACATTTGGAGTTAAAAAGAAATGAAATGCACCATTCATGGAGACGGTAGGCCGTACGTACGCATGAACGCTACTTTCATTTCTTTTTCATATTAATGGAATTAAAAATAATTGATATATATATATATTATAATTACAGTATAATATATATGTTATATAGGTCACATATTTTCATTAATTTCATTCTTTATACATTCCATGAATTGCATGAACGAGTCACATCACTTGAGGGGGCTGTAGTCCACACTTCCTCGTATGAAATTATCGCATTTGAACAACCTGAAAAGCATAAAGGAATGTTTTAAATATTAAATTCAGAATCATAGAGAAAACAGAAATAAGATATATATCATATATAAAATATATTGTCATCATAATGTCCACCGTGAATGGTGTTAAGATAATATTGAACAATCATCGTTTCGTGAGATAGAAATTCGCCATCCACAAAAACAGTATGTTCTTTAACCCTTAGACGAAGGTGTGTGTAAGTCTAGCTAGAATTATTCACATAAAAACATCCTAGTATATTAAATATACTGGTTTTTTTACAAAATAAAGGAATAAAATGATTTTAGAGGGTTGGAGAAGAAAAATAAAACTAAAGAACACATGGGACGACATTACCTTTAAATCGGGTAACTCTTTTTGATTTGAGCCCAAAGGATTCCTTGGAAAGGATTGTGACCAAAGGTGAGGCATAAATGATGAAGAGAGGGATGTTGAGAGATGAAATGGGAAGGGTTTGGCTTAGCCAATGGCTTGATAGGTGTGGGTAAGGTGGTAGAGGTGGGGGCCTTTTCTAAGAGGATAGGAGGGGCACTCTTGGAATGTTATAAACTTTTAAATTATTATAAAATGATTTTGGGATTTTAATTGTCCCAAAATTAAATATTTCGAGTATAAGGTGATAATAGTTCGAAATAAACCCATAAAATAGGTTTTTGACAATTTTAGATCTTAGATTTTACATTATATTTTCATTTTATTTAAATCGTTAAATAATGAGGTAATCGATGCATCATCATGGTGTCATAAATAATTAAATTTATTTATTGTCTAAAAATTATAAAAAATTATCATGATGTAGAAAATATTGTTAGATTTATAATGAATATTTATAGTCAAAAATATTACGTGTATATCTCCATGTAAAAATTGTTTTAGTAAAATAATACATGTTTGTGACATTTTAATTTTAACTTTAAATAAAAAGTTATTAATGTCATTTTCCAACCAATGTGGCTCTATGGGGTCCCCAAGATGACCCATGGATTTTATTGGTCGACCTTGACTCATCCAATAATGTTATGACATTTTTCAAGGTCATTTCGTATTATTAAAACATTTTTTTTACCTTAAATTACACTAATTACCTTTTATCGCGATTAATAAAACTTAAAAGTTACTATTCACTGGAAATTATTTTAATCTCATTGTACCACATTTTACATCCTAATTAGAACCATATATTTCAGATGTTTAAAAATCAAATCACAGAAGTGGTAATGTTTTATTTAAACGAAAAATCAGTTTCTTTAACTACCACTTAGTGGTTTCACTATTCATCAAAATTGAAGTTTTTCAAAAAAATACAAAACATTCACCCTAAGATATATTTGATATTATTTATTAAAAAAAGATGTCTATTTTAAAAAATTCAAAACATATAAGTTGCATTAATTAATTTAATAATTAATTCCTATTGTCAAAACAAATAGTGTGTTTTTAAGAAACAATATCTATTAAAAGATTAACACTAATTTAAGTCTAATTTCAAAGTAAAATTATTTCCAATGACCACCATTGGATTTAATGGTAAACGTATATTCTAAATACACTTTAATATAAATTAAAAATATAATCTATCCATATAAATAAATCAGATTAAAAGGAGGTTTTGAATTAAAATGAAACATTTTCAATAAAAATTATATTTATCGGAAAAATAACAAAAATTGACACAAAGTTAATTTTGATGTCAAAATTCTACAGAAGGATTTTATTTTGTCAAATAAAACATATAAAATTTTAAAATGTATATTTAAAAATGGATCTCCATTAAAAGGTGGTTAATCGATCTTTTTAAAGAATATTAGAAGATTTATGCTTAAAATTGGATTCATTTGCATTTTACGCCTCTAAAATTTATTGGATAAAAGTAATAATATTTGACAAACATATATAATCATTTTTTAGTTAGTTCAATTCTTTCCTGCCATTATAATGACTAGGCGTTAACATCCATTTAAAATAATATTATTTTATTATTAGAGTGGAATGTAAGATTTCAAAAGAACTCGTTGTAGCGTATTGGGTACACCATCGAGCATAGCGTTCCCTTTAATGTAATATTAATATATTATTCATAAATATGTATAAATATAGAAATGTAATATTCTTTATTTACCTGTGGTGTTACACCCTTCCCCCCTTTTGGGAATTACGTCCTCACAATTTTAAAATTGGGCTCAGAAACATTATTGAAAGCCCCACATCGGAAAAGGAGTAAATTAAACTATCACATTAAAAGAAAGAAAGGGAAGTACAATGGTCACTCGAGTTAACCCATACTAGGATTCCATGTATGAAACCATGGATATGGAAGAAAAAATAAAGGGTCATGTTCTGAGGGAGTGTGATAGAAAAGATGTTTAGGATATATTTAACCACCATAAAATCACAAAGTTGTGATGGGTTAAATGGTATTGGATTCCCTAGTAATAATAGTTAACGGACAACATTTTTTTAATTTACTTTTCATTGAGGAATTTATTTTTGATCTTAACTAAAACATAAGGAAACATACATACTTTTCATGTTGACTTCCAGCTTTTACTAGATTTCTTACACGAACTCATATTTTCTCCAAAAGATGAGTATTTAGGATGACTTTTTTACATTAAGTGATCTATAATCAACTTCTAGAGAATCACATAATCGAAAAAACAGAACTGTATACATCCCATATCATTAGACCTTAACCAAAACTAAAACCAAAAAGGTTAGTATGAGATCAGATAATACCCAAAAAGGATAATCCTCTATAAAAAGGGAATCTATTCTTAATCTCCATGAATTGTCCAACAAGACCCAAAGTTCAATGAAGACCAAAAGTAAACCAAACTATGATTGAAACCCAAATATTTTAAGGATTTAATCACATAGTATTCCAAGTTAAATCATAAAATTTATCTCCAAACTACAGAAGTTTCTCTTAAAGTATCGTATTGAAAAGTAATTAACCTAATAACATATCCTCCATGATAGGTTAATAATTTCCATATATAAACCAAAATAAACTTACTCATAATTCATAATATCATCTAACTAAACAGAATTAGTAAAACTGACAAGGGACTTCATGTAGTCCAGTGGTAGGTGATAAATACCAGTCGCACTTTGGTTGTGGGTTCGATTCCCGCAGTTTTTTCCGACGCGACGGGTTGTCACACGGTCTACGTGTTGTCCATTTCCAAACTATATAATTCTCAAATAATTCCCTAAAAAGATATAAAATCATAAAAAATAAACATAACATAATTTAACCACAATTTTATCTCATGCCTTTCACTTTCCATCATAACATATAGTAACCCATAATTACATCAAAAGTAAGGATCGTATAAACCGAAATGGTTCTTTATAACTATGTCCACAAAAGAATAGATTACTATTTCTTGAATAAAATTTTCATATATCAAACATCAGGGTTACACACACTATAAAAAGACTTCTAATGTAACCCCATCATCAAAAGAGACTTAATACTCTTAAGAATTTCACCATAACTCTTGAAGACCTTATATGTTGACTTCTTACTCATTCAACATTATTCATGATACATTAACCATTCCTTTCCAACTTATTGTGAAATAGTTCTTTCATACAAACAAAATCATGAATCATATCCTAAGATTCCAAAATAAGAAAACAAATGTTATGAAATAATCCATACCATTGATTGTTCTTTGTCAGTTTCTTCATCCTCAATCAGAATGGAATTAGGTATTGGTAAACAATTATTTGTACGATCTTGGTGATCCCATTGAACATGTGTTTCCATAATGACCATGCACACCACATTTAAAACATTCAATTGATCCCTCATAAAGAACTTTTTTCCCTTTCCTATAGTCAACTATATGCTTCCTTTTTCCATGGAAGGTTCTTGCTTTATGACCCTGATTTCCACATCTATAGCATATTTCTGTTCCTTTGAAACATTTTCCTATGTGTTTCTTTCCACATCTTTGAGACATTGGTTTCTGAACACACTTACCATTATGATTATTACCTGTAGTTCCGTAAGGATTTTTTTCTCGCATATATGATGACTTATAGAAATCACCAAGGTTTAGGTGGTCAATCATGTCTCCAGATAGTTGGTTGAGGATAAACACAAGAGTTCTCATTCCAGCTCCCATATCATTCAGTTTATTACTCAGAAAACTGTCACAGTTTCCTTCACATCCACTGTTACATTAGTTCCTTCTAGATCCGGCCATTTACTAAAACCAAAAGGGTCAGTGTGAGTATATCAATAAAACCATCATGTACTAATGAGGAAGATAAACACTAAGATATTCTTACTCATTCACATTATCTAAAACTATGACACTTTTGGAAATCCTACCCATTATGGTAATGACACTTATGCTTAGAGAATACCCTAACCTCTAATGTTATCTAAACCGACCTCTAATACCAAATATAAGGCACCCGCATTAAAAATTACTTAATCATGAATTTAATGTATAATTCACATAGAGTATCTTTTTAGGATTAGAGTTTTAGATAATTAGGTCATAACTATTACATCTCAAAAGATTACAAAGTTGACACTTCTACTAAGTTTCCATAAAATAAAAAAAACACTTAAAAAGAAACATGTCCAGTTCTATGTTTTAGATAGAATGCCTTTCATTGATCCCGTCCTTGACCCTCTTAATCTTTAACTCATGTGGAAAACATTTCAAAAACATGGGATGAGCATAAAAATCCCAGTAAAGGATACACAAAAAATGAAAATTGTTCATTTTTCAAAACAACAAGTAAACCATGAGTACTTTACCAATGTAATTATTTTCACCTTTATGAAGTAGTAAAAACTCTTCACTGAATAAAAGATAATTACTTACCCTTTTGTAACCAAAAGATTACCATAAACCCCATATAATGAAAACATAACATATAAAGGTAACTTGGGACATAAACATACATAAATGGAATAACCATACGGTTGACTTCCACACATACTTAATGGAATTCCATACCCAATGCATTGGAGGTTATAACGTAACCACCCGTCCTGGTATTCACGGCACCACATGTCATATGGTTTATCACGTAACCACCCGTAAAATGTCTATGTACCATCATTACACATAAAATATTGAAAATATAAACATTTCAATAATAACATTTCATTTTCAATCACAATAAGTAATTCCACAATATTTAATTAATCAATCAATTTTCAAAAAATCATTTAAAAGATATTTCTGAATCAACGTGTCCCATACCAATTTGAATATTATAATGGTATTATAATTTTAAAAGATTAATTCCCATATAAATAAATATTGAAAACCATTTTTAAATCATGGACATTAAAGATAATAATTTAGAATAATAAATCTTTAAAACATTTAAGACGATATTTTTTTAAAGAGTTTTTAACAAAATGAGAGACTCTTGAATACAAATAGTTACAGAATAACATTTAATATGAACATTATAATATGATGAGAATAAAGGGATTCATGATATAATATGTCAAAGTATAGTATACACACTATATAAGAGTGAATTCGTGTATAACAACAATGAAGTCTCAATTGAAATATAAATTAAGATGAAATCCATTATAAAGATGGTATCCTTAAATTAAGGATAAATATATCAAATAATTATGTGTGAGAAATATAAATACACCCAATATAAGTGGATATTAAGTGTGAAACAATAATAGTTCATTCACACATAATCTTGGAAAAACAAAACCAATGACATAGATATATAACTCAATGAAATGAGATTGAGTTATGATTTCCAATACAAGTTTGTAAGAATTTATCAATGAGATGATTATTTGTAGAAATTGTATATCCACACAATGGATTGTGTGAAATTACAACATAGATATTACACACATAATTTTGGCATAATAAAATGAAGAAGTAGAGGTTTAACCCATAGAATTGAAAGTGGGCTAAGAAGTTCCCTTACAGAAATCCGACAGCCTAACGACGTCACTTTAAAATTCCGAAAATTAGTTGATGAGAGAGAAAATGGCATCTCATCACTTGGAAATAAAATTTACATAAATAAGGATATATAATAACATATCCCAACATAATATTATGTGAATTAAAAGACATAAAAAAATATGTCATTTAAAAAGAGGAGGGTGAAAGGTCCCTTTACCGAGTTGGGTGGCTTTCGAAACTTACACCCCATGGAAGAAGGGTCATACAATGAAGATGTAGATAACTATAAATGAAATTATACTACAAAAATTGTATAATAATGGGAATTATATAGACCACTCAAAGTAAATAGTGGATAACGTAGCAAAAATGTCACAAGAATAAAAGTGGGATTAAAAATCCCTTACGAAAACTCGGCATCCTAACGACTTCACATAAAACATCCAAAAAAGGATTTATGAGATCAAATAAGGTATCTAATAATATTAACATAAAAATTATAGTATGATAAATATAATGGAACATCCACAAACATAATTAAGATTAGCTTAAAATAAATTACATAAAATAGAGTACTTAAAAATAAAGAGAGAGGTTTGATCCCTTACCTCAAGTCTGACTTGTCTTGTTCGTTTCATTATATTCCGGAATAATAAACATTGGTCAATTTATAATTTATTAAGGATATCTTTTAAATATTATTATTCAGTTCATATCAAATATTATAATGTTATAAAAATTGGTTAATAATGTGAGTTCATATCAGATGTTTGGTACATGAGTCAAAAATGAACTTGTTTGAAAATGATTTTCCATGTAGTTATAAGTAAATAATTTCCAGAATAGTATTAATGATTTAAATATCATATATATCCAGTAAATATTCCTTTTATACTACTCTATAACATGTGGAGATAAAAATAAATGAAATGCACCGTTCATGGAGATGGTAGGTCATACGTACGCATGAATCCTACATTCATTTCTTTTTCATATTAATGGAATTAAAAATAATTGAGAGATATGTATATTATAATTCCAGTATAATATATATGTTATATAGGTCACATATGTTCATTTATTTCATTCTTTATACTTTCCATGTATTGCATGAACATGTCACATCACTTGAGGGGGCCATAGTCCACACTTCCTCGTATTAAATTATCGCATTTGAACAACATGAAAAGCATGAAGGCATGTTTTAAATATAAAATTAAGAAGAATATAGAAAACCTAAATACCATATATATAATATATAAAATATAGTGACATCATAATGTCCACCATGAAAAGTGTTAAGAGAAGATTGAATAATCATCGTTTCATGAGGCAGAAATTCGCCATCCACAGAAACAGTATGTTTTTTAACCATTAGACGAAGGTGTGTGTAAGTGTAGCTCGAATCCGTCACATAAAAACATCCTAGAATATTTGAGATACTGGTTTTGTTAACAAAATAAAGTAATAAAAAGATTTTTTAGGGTTGGAGAAGCAAAATAAAACAAAAAACACAAGGGAAGACATTATCTTTAAATAGGGTAACTCTTTTTGATTTGAGCTCAGTGGATTCCATGGAAAGAATTCTTCCCAAAGGTGAGGATTAAATGACGAATATAGAGATGTGGAGAGATGAAATGGGAAGGTTTTGGCCGATACAAATTCTTGAGAGGTGTGGGTAAGGTGGTAGAGGTGGGGGCCTTTTATAAGAGGAGATGAGGGGCACTCTTGTAAAGTTATAAAATTTTACTTTATTATAAAATGATTTTTGGATTTTAAAGGTACCAAAATTATATATTTTAAGAATAAGGTGATAATAGTTAGAAATAAACCCATAAGATAGGTTTTTGACAAGTTTAGGTCTTATATTTAAATTATCATTTCAACTTATTTAAATCATTAAATAAGGAGGTAATCGCTGCATCATCATGGTGTCATAATTAATTAAATTTATTCAATGTCTAAAAATTATCAAACAAATATCATGATGTAGGAATGATTTTTATCTTTATAATGAATATTTATAGTAAAAAATATGACTTGTATAACCCCATGTAAAAATTGTTTTAGTAAAACAATACATGTTTGTGACATTTTAATTTTAACTTTAAATAAAAATTTATTAATGTCATTTTCCATCCAATGTAGCTCCATGGGGTCCCCAAGTTGACCCATGGATTTTCTTGGTCAGAAATGACTCATACAATAAGAGTAGGACAAGTTACAAGGTCATTTCATATTACTGAAACATTATTTTTACCTTAAATTACACTAATTACCTTTAATAGCGATTATTAAAACTTAAAAGTTGCTATTCACCAAAAATTATTTTAATCTCATTGAACCAAATTTTACTTATTAATGAAAAACAGGTATGTTATATTTTTGAAAATCAAATCACAGAAGTGGTAATGTTTTATTTAAACGAAAAATCAGTTTCATTAACTACCACTTAGTGGTTTCATTATTCATAAAAAATTGATGTTTTTCAGAAAAATACCAAACATTCACCCTAAGATATATTTTATATTCCAAATTAAAAAATAATGTCCATTTTAAAAAATTGAAAACATTTATGTTGCATTAATTAATTTAATAATTAATTCCCGCTGTCAAAACAAATAGTGTGTTCTTAAAAACCATTATCTATTAAAAGATTAACACTAGTTTAAGTCCAATTTCAAAGTGAAATTAATTCCAATTACCACCATTGTATTAAATGGTAAAAAACTATATTCTAAATAAACTTTAATATAAATAAATAATATAATCTATCCATTTAAATAAATCATATTAAAAAGAGGTTTTCAATTAAAATGCAACATTTTCACTAAAAATGAACTTTATCAGAAAAATTACAAAAATTTACACAAAGTAAATTTTGATGTCCAAATTCTAAAGAAGCATTTTATTTTCTCAAATACAACATAAAAAATTGTCAAAAGTATATTTAAAATGTTTTCTCCATAAAAAGGTGGTTAATCGACCTTTTTAATGAATATTAGAAGATTTATGTCTAAAATTGGATTCCTTTGCATTTTACGCCTCAAACTTTTTTTCGATAAAAGTTAAAATATTTGACAAAAAATATATTCATTTTGTAGTTTGTTCCATTATTTATCATCATTACAATGGCTATGAATTATCTACCATTTAAAATAATATTATTTTATTATTAGAGTGCAATGTACGATTTCAAAGGAACTCGTTGTCGCGTATTGGGTAAGCCATCGAGCATAGCGTTCCCTTTAAAGTAATATAAATATTTTATTCACAAATATAGATAAATATAAAAATTTCATATTCTTTATTTACCTCGGGTGTTACAAATAATCTATTAAGACCCCTATACTCCTCCGAGAAGCCTTACCTTAGGAAGAAGGTACTTCAAGAATTATTTTTGGATCAACCCAAAGGGAGTTACCCAAATCAACCACTAAACTCTTTATATGACATTATTTTATAACAACTCATGTATCCTTACTATTGTAGTATGTTGTTATGATAATAATTCTAACTAACCTTACACACACCTCCATCTACTTGGTGAAGAACGAAATGTTTCTGTGAATGCAAAAATAATGCCTCACAAAACGATGATTTTTTTATTATCTCCTTCTTCTTCTATTGAAGGACATTAAGATGAAACTTTATTTATATATAATATTTATTAATTTTATGTCTTTTTGGTAATCATTATTTTCCTTTTATCGAATACCTTTATAGTTTCTATTATGGGTAAACGCAATAATTTAATTTGAGATGTGCAGAAAACCACCACCTCAAAGGGGTATGACTCATTAATGCCATATGTGGGAGGTATAAAAGATTGAATTAATGATATTACATATGATATTATACAATAATTATAATATATCTATGTATTATTATGTTTTAATTATATTAAAATAATAAATACAAATGAATATAGAGTTCATGCTTATTTACGGCTTGCTATTTCCATGAATGGTGCATTCCATTTCTTACCTCCAAATGTTATGCACTATTATAAATACAATTATATACTTGATTTATATCATATATATGATATCTGAATCATGAATACCATTATGGATATATTGAAATTTTGACCATTTGAATAACCTGTAATTATTAGATGACTATTTTTTACTCAAGTACCAAATATCAATAAAATTAACGTTATTAACTAAAATGAGTACATAATGTTTATAAAATTGTAATAAGTGATATTAAAGGAATAATAAACATGAAAACAGTTCTTAAGAAAGTATATATTATCTTTAGTTAATTATGAAATAGATTAAGTAACGAATGAGTCAAGTAGGAAATGCGGTAATGGACTTCGTCTCAATCTCCATTAATTGAGGCATATTTTGTCTTAATTCGTGTCATTATTTTATACAGTGTAGAAACTCTATTAAATTTTAATTTCATTCAAAGGTAATCTTTTTCTGTGAAGCGTTTTACTAAACCACGAAAATCGGTTTTTCATTTTATTGTAAGCAATGACAATGACATTTCCACTGCCATGAGTATAATTTCATTTTTGGCTTCCATAACAAGTAGTAATGTATTTAAAATGAAATTAAATTCCATTTATCCTTTTTTGCATATATTGGTATTGAAAATGGTTTTGATAATGGATTGATTATTTCAATATATTTTAATGATATATTGTGATTGCAATGTGGAAATGATATCTTTTCTTTTATGTTTATTTTTTGTGTAATAAATATGTTATGGTTCTTGGTAATTTGTATGAATACGGGTGGTTCCATGATAATTCTAAGGAGGGTGAGCCCGAGATAGCTCTCCAATGCATTGGGTGACATGATGGAGGCAAACATGAATGTTTCTCTTAAGATATTAATGGAATATATAGTGATGGGTATTCCAAATGTAAATCCGTACATAGCTATGATAACTACTATGTAAGTATGATATGAATTCCACAAGTTACAGTTATGATTTATGTATTCTATGTGTTGTTCATAAATCTTATGATTTCAAGAGGTTTTATAAAGAGCATATATTATGTATGCAATGATGAGATAATTATTTATTTCTTGGTTTTTTAACCCTTAGTAATATTTTTATTCTTATCCAAAATTTTGAAATGTTTTTCACAGTACCTAAAGATGTATAGGTTCTAATATAGGATTAACGAAATGTCATGCTATCTAAAACATGGGACTAGACATGACTGCTTTTTTCTAGAGTTTTTATATAATGAATAAATGGAAACTGAGTAGAAGTGTCTACCTTGTAATTTTTGGGATGTAATGTAATAGTTATGGCCTAATTATATAAAAATTTTAAACCTGGAAATATACTTAATGTGAATTATTCATCTAATTCAACATTATGCAATGTTTAAGGCTGGGTCCTTATACTATTCACATTCGTAGAAAAACACATACGAAAATTATTTATAAAATGACAAGACGGTGTCATTAATTTTATTTGAAATAAATAATGGGTGAAATTAATGTTATAAATAATTTTAATTATGGTAAAAAATTTATCAAATATTAATTTTGAAGAAAAATTATTTTCAAATGGAGTGAGAAATAATATAATATTTTTTAAAAAATATTATTTCATTATTTTTTATTACCAAAGAGTGTTAAAGTGTTATTATTACATAAAAAATTTATTACAAACAAGATTATATTTAAATATACTGGGTTTATGAAATAAAATAAATATAATTCCCATAAGGGATACTTAAACAGAAACACTCCCAAATAATGATGAGATTATGAAATAAATGCTTAACTCTTTGATAATATTTCAATCATATGCCTCATGAAATAAATAACATGAAATAAATTATTAAATAATATGAAAAAAATTATTCATCATATAACACCTCAAAATGGATGTTATATACACCTCATAAATGAATAATTTTTGAATATATTATATCTCTCATGTATATTAATGTTCGACTGGAAACCCATACCTCATGATTGTTTTCATTTGATTGTATCCTAATATCCTCTATAATAAATAAATTATTATTATAAATATATTATAATACCATAATCATATATCTCATACCATATATATTTTAATATTTGTCCTGTACCACACATTTATTAACAATTCCTGGTTCAAATCACTGTTTCTGTTGATAATTGCTTCACTTTTCATATATGATTCAATTCATATATTTTGATATTTTTAATTTGAACATTGTTAAATAATATATAGAATATTAATTGTAACACCTCGACCCCAGTTACCTAGAGTCAGTGCATTATTAAATATAATTGGCATGATCACATGAAAGATCAAGTCTCGAAAGACCAATTTATTTAGTAGCCTTGAATTAACTAGAAAAATTCATAAAGTTTACATTACATCATAAAGTGATAACTAATAAAAAAACATCTTGTCATCATATCCCCTCATATTATCTCTACAGGTCATTCACAAATTACTTCTTCACAACCTGTAAAAATAAAACATTGAAAGGGGTGAGCTCAGGTGCTCATTAAGGATAACAATATAGCGGAAACATTCATAAATAAACATAAACTTTTAAGGTAATGTATAGCTAAAACAAAATCCTTTTAAACTTGAACTTCAGAATAATTTGGAAAAGATAAAATGAAATAATTCCATTTACATATTCACAGGGATATTCTACTAGTCGAATAATCAAATGCAGTATCAATAACCACTTTCATAATGATGGAATGCATAATTCCAGACTATCATAACCACATAGCCAAGGCCTCATTCTAAGAATACAAATAATATTTTGTTAAGGCCTTGTGCCAAGACACTGGTTTGTCTCATGAGACCTACCGATGCATCGAGGAGCTACAGCAGGCTCCACCCGTTAGTTATTAAGTCTAATTCATTCCTCAAATGAATAAGTTTAACCATAACATAAGCATTCATATTAAAACTAGAATATGAAATGTCAATAATTTATCCATAAAACATGAATGGTATAAAAATAACACATCCACATTCAAACATATCACAAAACCATCAATAATATATTGAAGTTTTGTATCATAATAAATAAACTTCAATTAACCTTAAAATCCATCAAAGGATGTTTACATAGATGAAATCAAAACTATTTGAGAGAAACATATATTTTTTGATATAATTAAAAATTCACATAACTATAAAATAAAACATTTAATTTTAAAATTTTCTTATAAGCTTGAAAGTAAAGCTTCTAAAATTTTGTAATGGTGTAAAATTGCCGCACCGGCCATATAAGTTAAAAAAAGACATTGTTACCTAAATTCTGTTGAAAAGGTTAAAAAGAACCTTGTTTGGAAAACAATAGAAATATTCCTTTATAAACCAATAATAAAAAGTCAAACAAGGGTATAAATGAATTTAACCCATATTCTGTAAAATAACAAGAATGTTTTGAAATACATTTTTAAGAAACATGGATGTCGATGATAAATGGGTCATAGTAGATAATTACGTATAAACAAACTCGGATAATGAATAGATTGTGAAATAACCCTTACATTGTACTTTTCCTTGGTAGATGTTATGTTAACCTCTTATATAATAGTTAATAAACTGTTATTAAATTATACAAGAACCATATACATAATTATGATATCATAAATGATCTTTTAACATTGATTTGTTAATAATATCTTAGTATTGTCATTGTTTCGGGTGTTAACTTACTCATTTTCTTTTATATGTACTGTTACATAAGTCGTGTTTATTATGGATAGGTTGTACTTTATTAATATCCAGAATGATATAAAGTTCTTAAACATTACTTTTAATCATAAAATGAGAATTAGTCTTGAATATATAGGAAGGGGAATGAATCTCATCACGTTCGTGGAGACGGTAGTCCGTACGTACACACGTGCAACAATATCATTCTTTGGATATTAAAATAATACATAATTTGGTGGTATATCACATATACAGAGTCATTATAAGGTTATATTTATTATTTACGTGAATTACAAATCAATTTTATACCCATAAAAATAATAATATATCGAATAACAATTACACCACGACGTGGAGATGGTAAGCCGTACGTATGCATGTATGGTGACATTTCATTCAAAGGATGGATAGAATACTGAATATGGATTTACCATAATTATAATAATATCACAACATATAGGAGATAATGGATTTATTATTTTACAATGGGAATTACAAATAAAGAAGAATTTGATGAAGAAATGAACTTGAAAAAGGGTTGTGAAAACATTACCTCTTCTTTGGGTTTTTCCTTTTGATTTGATCAAAAGGGCTCCATAGGATGGCTTTATGATCAAAATAAGGCCATTAGGTTGTAGTGAAGGAAGTTGACAGAGTATTTGGGTAGGGTTTGGATGAGCCAAGAGGCTTTGAATGTGTGAATTAGTGAGAAGGGGGGTGCCCTTTTATAAGAGGGGTGAGGGGCACCTATGGAAAAGCTAGAAATATTATTTTTTAATAAATTCATATTAGGTTGATAATTGCTCAAAAGTGGATTATTTAAAGGTTAAAGTGGTAATGGGTGAAAAAACACTCAACCAATATAATTTATACAGGTTTGGGTCATTATATTAACCATATGTTTTAGATTTAACTCTTAGTTAATTAGTTTGACACTTACCATGTCACTTTGTATTTTTATATTCTATAGTTAATAAAAATATAATATACCTCCAAGAGATCCCCAAGTGGACCATTAATGATACACCTATCATGATATAATTGACTTGGCTAAACCTTATATTTTTAGTAATTTAATATCAATTAATAATATCATATTTGTTTCAAGAACTCTTTTATGTCAATTTTGACTCTATTGGGTATTTTGTTTTTGATAATTTCATTACATGATTATTACTTAGAAAAAAAATTATATAAACAATCCTAAAATGTCATATTAACCTATAAAATTAGTGGAATTCACAAAATTCTCAAATTAGATTTTTTATATATATATAATATCAATTATTTTAATATTTCATTAATTAGGTAATTACTGAATCACCATTGTGTCATAAATTAATTAAAATATTTAATGTCTAAAAATTAAAAATAATATAAAATTATGTAGGAACGTTTTTTAGCTTTCTAATTAATGTTTACAATCGAATTTATCTTATGTATAACCCTATATTAAAAATTATTTAGTAAATAAACCTTGATTTTATCTCTTTTAACTCTTCTTTGAATTAAATAATAATTAATGTCCTAATCTAATCCAAGTGGACCTAAATGATAATAGTTTATTCCTATATTTCATTCTGGTCGATATAAACTTCTTCAATAGAATTAGGACATTTGTTAGGGTAACATTAATATCATTTCTACTCTTAATTACCCTATTTACTTTTAACTGTGGTAAATAAAAGTAAAAAGTCACTATTCACCTAAAATTATTTTCATCTCATTGAACCACGATTTACTACTTGATATTAACCATGTCTCTCAGATTTTTGAAATTCCACTCACAGATGTGGTAAAATTAATTTTCATGTGAATTTCAAAATTCTTTTAGAAGGTGGGTAAAAGACGGTGAAAAGTTCAATAAAATTTGTATATATCTAAAATTTTTCTATACTGACTCCAAGGAATTACATTGAACATATATAGGTATTATGTATCTATTTTTACCTAATTTAAATTTAAATAAAATAAATAATTATTTTAAAAAAAGTCTGTTTTAACCAATAACTCAGTGTTTTCACTATTCATCAAAAATTGAAAGTTTTCAAAAAAATACCAAAAATTCTCCCTAGGCTAATTTTGATATTCTGAATCCAAAAATGAAGTCCATTTTGAAATATAAAATTTATAAAATTTCAAAAATTGGGTATTACAATTCATAATGGCTAGTTTGATTGGTTGTGGTGTGTGTGTTAGAACTCGAAGTTGTGTACAACACATGCTACTGTATTATTGAAAGGGAAGCGTACCGTGGAAGCTTATGGAGTTACATTCTCCCATCCATCAAATAATTTCATCCTTGAAATTTCTAGAAAATTACTGTATATAAAGACTCCGGAGATTCTTCATCATAAGTTCCACGAGTTCCCATGTTGCCTCTTCCATCTTATGGTTTCTCCATAGAACTTTTACCAGATGAGTCATCTGGTTTCTCAGCACTTGTTCTCTAGTATCAAGAATCTTGATGGTATCTTCACAATAAGATAGATCGGGTTCCAGTTCTAATTCCTCATAAGTGAGTACATGCATTGGGTGAGGCATGTATTTCCTCAACAGTGATATGTGGAACACATCATGAACTTTGGAGAGACTTGGCGGCATTGCCAAACGGTATGCTACAACCCCAATTCGTTCTAGAATTTAGAAAGGTCCGATGTACCTGGGAATAAATTTACCCTTCTTACCGAAATGTATAATTCCCTTCCAGGGAGATTCCTTCATGAAAACCTGATCTCAAACTTGAAATTCCAAATCCTTCCTTTGGTTATCAGCATAGCTATTCTGCCTACATTGAGAGGATTTGATGTTATTTTGGATTACCTTTACCTTTTCCATTGTTTCCTCCACCAGTTATGGACCTACAATTTTTCTTTCACCAACGTCATCCCAACAGGTCGGTGTGAGACATATCTTTCTGTATAACGCTTCATTTGATGCCATCCGAATAATCGAATGGATGATATTGTTATAGGAAAATTCTACTAGAGGTAAATATTGATCTGACATACCCTGAAAGTCAAGTGAGCAGGATCTCAACATGTCTTCTAAGTTTTGAATAGTCTGTTCTTATTGTCCATCTGTTTGAGGGTGGTAGGTAGTGGTCAAATGATGTTCAGTATCCAAGGCCTTCTGAAGACTCTTCCAGAATCGTGAAGTAAAATGGGGATCACGATCAGAATCAATCGATATGGGTACTCCATGAAGTCTCACTATTTCATTAATATATAGTCTTGCTAGCCGTTCAAGTGGTAAATCTTCCCTTATAGCAATAATATGTGATGACATGGTAAGATGATCAACAATGACCCATACCATGTCATTCCTTCTATGAGTCTTTTGTAGCCCTATGATGAAGTCCCTCATAATATAATCGCATTTCCACTCAGGTATTGGAAGAGGTTGCAATAATCCACTAGGTTGTTGCCTTCCAGCATTCATTTGTTGAAAAACCATACATCTTGAGACAAAATCAGCAATCTCCCTCTTCATCATCTCCCACCAAAAATGTTCTTTCAAATCGTTATACATTTTGTTGCTCCCAAGGTGTATAGAGATATTGGAACTATGTGTATCATCCAACAATTTCATTTTTAGATCAGCTATATCGGGAACATAATGCCTCTTACCAAATTTGAAAATTCAATCTTCATACACAAAGTCTCTCAATATCCCATCATTCACACCTTTAATATTCTTTTGAATTTCTTCATCATCAGTCTGAGAACTCATAATCCTTTCTAGTAAATATTTTTTGGCACCCATATGAAAAAACATTGATGTTTCACCTTTCATGGTTATTCCCATGTCCATCTTCACTATATCCATGAAAATTGGATCCCTTTCAATTCTCATATTGTTCAATACTGCCTAATCTTTTCTGATCAAAGCATCTACAACCTTGTTTTCCTTCCCCGGGTGGTAGTGTATCGTGAAATTATAATCCATGAGTAATTCAAGCCATCTCCTTTGCCTCATGTTGAGTTCTTTTTGTGTGAAAATATACATCAAAATCTTGTTATTAGTATAAATCTCAAAATTTTCACCATAGAGATAATGTCTCTATGTCATCACAACAAGGATTACAGCTGCTAACTCAAGATCATGAGAAGGATTGTTTTTCTAATGAATTTTTATCTTTCGTGATTCATAGGCAATAACCCTATCATTCTACATAAGGACACAGTCAAGTCCTTTCTTTGATGCATCACTATAAATAATGAACCCATCATTCCCCGATGGTAGCGTCAATATAGGAGCATTGAATAATCTTCTCTTCAATTCTTCAAAACATTCTTCACACTCTTTTTTCAAAAAAAAAATTATCCCCTTTATGTGTGAGCTTCATTAATGGGTTTTCCAATCAGGAAAAATTCTGGATGAAACGTCGATAATAACCTGCTAAACCAATAAAAGTACGTACCTCAGTTATACTCATCGGTGTTGGACATTCTTAGATTGCCTTGGTCATAGAAGGATCAACAAAGATTCCATATTTGGAGACAATATGGCCAAGAAAAGAAATCTCTTGAAGATAGAATTCACACTTACTAAACATCCCATATAATTCATGTCTTCTCAGAGTGTTCAGGATAATGCGCAAGTTATTTTCATGATCTTCATTGCTTTTGGAGTATACCAAGATATCATCAATAAATAACACCACAAATTCATCTAGAATTCCTTGAAAACTCTATTCAATAGATCCAGGAATATAGAGGGTGCATTAGTCAGCCCAAAAGGCCTTACTGTAAACCCATAATGCCCGTACCTGGTTTGGAATGCTGTCTTTGGAATGTCTTCCTTCTTCACACACAACTGATGGTATCCAGACCAAAGTTCAATATTTGAAAAGTATTGAGCTCCATGCAGTTGGATAAATAAATCATCAATATGAGGTAGGGGATACTTGTTCTTTATTTTTATAGCATTGAACTCCATGTAGTCGATACATAACCTCATAGATACATATTTCTTCTAAAAAAAGGACAGGGGCTCCCCATGGAGAAACACATGGTCGAATAAATCCTTTATTACTCAATTCCTCTAGTTGTTTCTTTAGTTAAACTAATTCCCCACTGTCCATTCTATAAGGGGTCTTCGATATAGACCTTGATCCATGAATTAAATCAATGTAAAACTCAACTTATCGTTCCAGAGGATGTCCAGGTAAATCATTCGGAAACACATCTACATATTCATTCACAATAGATAAATCCTCTATTTTAACATTTATTTCCACACCAATAGTCATTTCATTCCCTTCCTCCCAAATAATTGAATTTAATTGACCTACTGGGGGTGGATCTAGATAAGAATTAAGTGGTTTCGATTATGTTCTAAAGATAAGGTTTTCATTTTTATCATCATCAGAAATGGTAACCTCCTTATTCTTACAATAAATCATCGCATCATGTTATGAAAGCCAATCCATACAGAGGATTATATAAAACTCAACCATGGGTATGACGATGATATCAGCGTATAAAGAACATTTACCTATTCTAATGGGGCTGATTCACAAAACATTGTTCCAATGATACTTCCCTTAGGTGTTTTAACTGAAAACTCATTCGTTAAATCAAATTTAAAATATCTAATTTTCATAGAAAACTAGGAAGATATGAAACAATGTGATGATCCAGAATCAAATAATGCATTTTCTAAACATGATGAAATCATTAAATTAGCATCCACCACGTCTTTTAGAGTTTATACCTCAGTAGTAGTGATAGTATTATCTTGTCCTTGATCCCTTGGCCTTTTCTGAGGTATGTTCCCCTGACGCTTCAGATATTCATTTGAATAATGTCCCATCTCTATGCAATTATAGCATTGGACATCGGTAGCTTCCTTCTTCCTATTGCAATCACGAGCTTGTTGGCCTTTTTCACCACACTTGTAATAGATTCACATTCCTTTTAAGAAAGTACCATGGTGTTTCTTCCCAAATTTACCACACGATGGATATTAAACCATTCCCTTCTTCCCCTTATTTACATTCATAGATTGATTAGTAGATCACATCTTCTCTTCATTTGCTTTAAAGTAACAAGACTTAGAGAATTCCTTTTCTGTCTTGATAGCACATGAGACAATGTCTTCGTACGATGAAAAGTATTATAAGACAAATGCTTTACGGAGAAACGGTTTTAACCCATAAAATTAATGATCAATATTACTTCTTGGGTTACGTATACAATCTATAGAATACCTTGCTAACCTTTTAATGTTAGCCACATACTTTGTGACATTCTCATCCTCCTTTTGTCTCAGACTCAGAAATTGCCTTTCCATATCTGCTCGATGGTCACGTGGAAAGTATTTTTCTAAAAATATATCATTGAACTCCCTCCATTCCATATTTGATACTTCATCATATTCCTTAGTGTTTTGAATCAATGACCACCATTGATCAACATCTCCAGTGAGGTGGTAAACTACCATTATAACTTTTTCCCATTCACTACTCCCCAAATCCTAAAATATATTCTCCAGGGAACATATCCATTTCTCAGCTACAAATGGATTTTTACTCCAATTGAATGTTGGTGGTTGCTTCCTCATGAAGAGATCTAACATTGATCCTCCACGCTGTGGATCAGGGTGCTTTATACGTGTCAGGTTATTATTCATAACCTGAGTGTGTTGTCCTAGTATGGTGATTAGTTGATCAGCACCAGTTGCATCACTATCACAACTATAATTATCTTTAGCAGCATGGAAATTACTATATTGAGTGCATTCATTGACATAGTTTCCATTTCTTCCACTAGGCACTATTTCTAAACAATGGCATAAACTAGATCATTTTATGAATCAAAATACATAATTCAATACTAGTAAAACACTTAACATAAATTGAATTATTTATTGATGTAATCCATAATCATAAAAATGTTTTCATTGAGTAATTATATACTCATAAACACTTCATAATGATTTTTAATGAAAATTAGATTTATCCTAAGCATATCCCTCAAGAGTGTCGTATCCAAGAGTGCAACAAGGCCCGTTTTCATGCACCAGTTCCCGTTCGAGTCTAGTTCAAAGCGCTGTTTTAGGTTTTTAACCCTAGGTACACCTATTCCAGAGCCTCCTCTACCTGCTCGTATCCAGACAGGGATGTATTGCTCAGAAAACTCACAAAATCTCTACAATACCAAAATTCTAGGAAGTTATTTTATACTAATTCACAAATTCCATATTAGGTCTATGTTCTCTAATCAGAGTTTATCTAAATCCAGCTTCCAAGGTTTGTATTGAACTTCCTATTATACCATCTGTAATTCCGGGACCCTAGTTACCTAGATTCAGTACATTATTACATATCATTGGCATGATCACAAGAAAGATCATGTCTCGAAAGACCGATTAGTTTAATAGCCTTGGAATAACTAGATACATTCATAATGATTACATTACATCATAAATTGAATTCTACTACAAAAACATCATGTCTTCATATCCCCTCATATTATCCCTACAGGTCATTCACAAATTACTTCTTCACATCCTGGGAAAAATAAAATGTTGAAAGGGGTGAGCTCAGGTGCATAGTAAGGATAACAATATAGCATAAACATTTATAAATAAACATAAACATTTAAGAAAATTTATAGCTAAAACAAAAGCATTTTAGAAATGAAATTGAACATAATATGGAAAATATAAAATGAAATAATTCCATTTACTTATTCACATTGATATTCTACTAGTCGAATAATCAGATGCAATATCAATAACCACTAATGTTGGAATTAATAATTCCAGAGTATCATAACCACATTGCCAAGGCCTGGTGCCAAGACTACAAATAAGATTTTTTCAAGGCATTGTGCTAAGAAACTATTTTGTCTCATGAGACCTACCGATGCATCGAGGATCTATAGCGGGCTCCACCCGTCAGTTATTAAGTCCAATGCATACCTCATATGAATAGGTGTAAACATAACATAAGCATTCATATTAAAACTACCATACAAAATGTCAATACTTTTTCCATAAACCAAGACTGGTATAAAAATAACACATCCATAGTCAAACATATAACAAAACATTAAATAATATATGGATGTTTTGTATCATAATAAATAAACATCAAATAAGCATAAAATCCATCAATGGATGTTGACATTGATGAAATCAAAACTATTTGAGAGAAATATATCTTTTTTGAAATTATTTAAAACTCACATAATTATAAAATAAAACATTTACTTTGAAAATTTTCTTATAAGCTTGTAAAGGAAGATTCGAAGATTTTATAATGGTGGAAAATATCTGTACCAACCGTATATGTTAAAAAACGACATTTTACCATAATTCTGTCGAAATGGTTAAAAAGAACCTTGTTTGGAAAACGAAAAAAACATTCCTTTATAAACCACTTATAAAAAGTCAAACAAGGGTATAAATGAATTTAACCCATATTATTTAATATACCAAGAATTTTTTGAATTACATTTTTAAGAATCATGGATATGGGTGATAAAGGGTTCCTAGTGGATCATTATGTATAAACAACCTCGGATAATGAAGAGTTTGTGAAATAACCCTTACCTTGTACTTTTCCAAAGTCGATGATATGGTAACCTCCTGTAAAATAGTTAACAGATTGTTATTAAATTATACATGAACCATATAAATAATTTTGATATCATAAATGATCTTTTAAAATTGATTTGTTAACAATATCTTTGTATTATCATTGTTTCGAGTGTTAACTTACTAATTTTCTTTTATATGTTTTGTTACATAAGTCATGTTTTTTATGGATAGGTTGTACCTTATTAATATCCAGAATGATATAATGTTCTTAAACTTTACTTTTAATCATCAAGTGAGAATTAGTCTTGAATGGATACGATGGGGAATGAATCTCATCACGTTCGTGGAGACGGTAGTCCGTACGTACGCACGAGCGACAATATCATTATTTTGATATTAAAATAATACCTAATTGGATTTTATGTCATATATATAGAATCATTATCATGTTATATTTATTATTTACATGAATTACACATCATTATTATACCCATCCAAATAATAATATATTGAATAGCAATTACACCACGATGTTGAGACGGTAAGCCGTACGTACGCACGTATGGTGACATGACATTCAGAGGAAGGATAGAATAATTAATATGGTTGTATCACATTTATAATAATATCACAGTATATAAGAGATATTGGATTTATTATTTTAGAATTGGAATAACAAAGAATGAATACGTTGAAGAAGAAATGAACTTGGAAAAGGGTGGTGAAAACATTACCTCTTTTTCGGTTTCTTCCATTTGATTTGAACAAAAGGGCTCCATAGGTTGGCTTTATAATCAAACTAAGGCCTTTAGGTTTTTAGTGAGGGATGTTTAGAGAGTATTTGGGTAGGGTATGACCGAGCCAAGTGGCATTGAATGTGACAATTACTGAGAAGGGTGAGTGCCCTTTTATAAGAGGGGTGAGGGGAACCTTTGGAAAAGCTAGAAATATTATTTTATAATAAATTAATATTCGGTTTCTAATGGCTCAAAATTGGATTACTTAAAGTTTAATGTAGGTATGGGTCTAACAACACTCAACCAATATAATTTGGAAAGTTTTGGGTAATTATATTATCCTTATGTTTTAGATTTAACTCTTAGTTAATTAGTTTGACACTTACCATGTCACTTTGTATTTTTATATTTTATAGTTAATAAACGTACTATATACCTCCAAGAGACCCTCAATTGGTCCATTTATGATACACCTATCATGATATAAGTCTATTGGACGAACCTTAGATTTTTAGGAATTTAATATCAATTAATAATACGATATTTGTTTTAAAAACACTTTTATGTCAATTTTGACACTATTGGGTATTTTGTTTTTGATAATTTTATAACAACATTATTACTTAGAAGAAAATTTATATAACCAATCCAAATATGTCATATTAACCAACTAAATTAGTGTAATTAATAAAAAGACTCAAATTATATTTATTTTGATATTTATAATATCAATTATTTTAATATTTAATTAATTATGTAATTACTTCATCACCGTTGTGTCATAAATAAATTACATTATATAATGTATAAAAATTATAAATAAAATACCATTATGTAGAAAATCATTTTATCTTTCTAATGAATACTTACAATCCAACTTATCTTCTGGATAACCCTATATTAAAAATGTTTTAGTAAATAAAGATTGATTTTGGCTCTTTTAACTCTTCTTTCAATTAAATAATAATAAATGTCCTAATCAAATCCAATTGGACATAAATTATAATATTTTATTCCTATGGTTATTTATGGTCGAGATAAACTTGTCCAATATAATTAGGACATGTTTTAGGGTAATATTAATATAATTTTTACACTTAATTACCCTATTTAATTTTAACTAAGGTAAATAAAAGTAAAAAATTTATTATTCACCAAAAACTATTTTCATCTCAATGAACCACATTTTACTCCTTTATATTAACAGTTTCTCTCGGATTTTTGAAATTCCACTCACAAAAGAGGTAAAATTACGTTTTATGTGAATTTCAAAATTCTATTAGGAGGTGGGTAAGAGACGGTGAAAAGTTCAATAAAATCTTTATATATCAAAATTATTCTAAACTAACTCCAATGAATTAAATTGAACACATATATGTATTATGTACATATTTTGACCTTAATTAAATTTAAATAAAATAAATAATTATTTAAATAAAAAGTCAATTCTAATCAATAACTTAGTGTTTTCACTATTCATCAAAAATTGAAAGTTTTCAGAAAAATACAAAAAATTCACCCTAGGGTAATTTTGATATTCTGAATCCAAAAATGAAGTCCATTTTAAAAGGTAAAATATATAAAATTTCAAAAAGTGGTTATTATTATTCATAATGGCTAGTTCGATTGGTTGTGGTGTGTGCGTCAGAACTCGAAGTTGCGTGCAACACACACTATTGTATTATTGAAAAGGAAGTGTACCGTGGATGCTTGGGGAGTTACATTAACAACTATAAAAATATCATATATATTATTTATATTTTTATTTAATGTAATGTATAAATGTTTGAGATAGAAAATAGATTACACCATTAGTGGAAATGGTAGGTCGTACATACAAATGAACATTGGTTAAATTTTGTTTGATAGATAAAATAATGAAAAGAAATATGAATTCAAATTTAATGAATAAATATTATACTCCAAATAAATTTTTTATTAATAAAATACACTTATATTAAAATACATGTAAAAAATTAAAACCAAAAACATTTCCTATAACTTTTTCATAACAGTTTTCCACATGTACACATGATTAATTCTATTATATTCTAATAGATTTATTAGCAAGTAACTAGATTTAATATTATATTTAAATAATAGTTTTTATATCATAAATATTACATATATTTATTAACATTTTCCTTACTACCTTCTATAAAATACATATAAGAAAAAATTATAACATCTCTTTGAGAGACGGTATTACACCGTACATAGGAGTGACATTATCATATCAACCACCTAATAGAATATAAGAAGGTATATATGATATGATAATACAATATTGTCACAAAGACATAAATATCTCATAGATATTCTAATTCCATAATTATATACATAACATAATGATATTTATGGAAAAATAATTACATAAGTTTGTGAAGTGGTAGCCTTCCATACACACGATTGATGATTTATTTTTCCATATGATGGAAGAGAGTATTCATTTATTTGATGACCATGAAATAATAAAGTATAATTTTATATTATATAATTATTTATTATATTATCATATATTTTGATAAGTTGAATTTTGAGGACGAAGTAAAAAAACTTGTGTTTGTGAATCATACCTTTTAGTTGAAGTGAATAAATTGTTTTAAAATTAAACCATCAAAGAATGAATTCATATTAAAAATCGGGCATATTGGATGTGTGTATGTATTATGTAAATTATTTATGATGTTATTGGAAAATAAATATTGTTATGGAATTTTTAATATCAATTAAGAGTAGGTGGCCTTTTATAAGGTAGATGGACACATTTAGTTTTGTTTCTAAGAAAACGGTATAAAAATGTTTTTTTTAAATTCAAATGACTCCGAAATGGGTTATTAGTGAGTAAGTGATGTGATCTATTCTAAATATTTAAATAAAATTGGTTTTGAATAATTTTACAGTTATTTATAACACTTATCTTTTTAGTGTAAACCATTGTAAACCCATTTATACAATATCTATAATAATTAGTTTTTTATGATTTCACAGTTCACTATGGTAAAAAAAAAATTAACATTATAAAATAATATAAATTATCCTTATTCCAAAAATGGAATCCATTTTTTATAATTATTTTCACAATATTTATTGGATTCAATTTGTAATTAATCTCATATTTATATGGAAATATAGATCTTTCCTAAGAAATTTTTTAAATGTATAAAATGTTTCAATGATAGAAATACATTTGAAGTTTACTTAAATGAGATAAAAAATTCAATATTTATTATATTGTAACAAATATTACTATAAAAACAATTTAAAATATATGTTATCTTTAGAAAATAATTTAAACAAAATGATAGTTTTAAAAGAAAATCAATACTCTAACATATTTTGGAAAAAATTAATATATTCATATTTAAAAAAACATCCCAATATTATTTTTTACTTTTATTTTTAAAAACTATATTTTATATTCTCAAAATGAATTTAATAAATTTTTAAAAAATATTTTCATGTTATTTTCGTAAATCACGATAAAGACGTCTTTTTGAAAACTAAGATTTTATAAAAGTCATTTAAATTGCTTTCAAATGATTATTATATTAATTATAATCAATAGATATCTATTGAATTCATTTAAAACATGTTTAAAACATTTATTATTCACAATTTGGAAATTTAATTTACTAAACATCAACTAAATTGTAAACTAATAATGGTCATATTTAAATAATAATAATTTAATTAGGTGGTGTGGTTCATTTAAACATAGTGTTTTTACATTGAATGTTATATAAGAGATTACATTTATTTTAAATTTAATATATCAATATTTCTTGGGGTGTAATATTCTCATAAAACATCGTTTTTAATGTCATAAAATATGTAAAATTGAATAATCCTCTTTTCAAATAACTGTTTGTTATAAATATCACATTTTCTATAATAACCTTCCCAAAGAATAACACATACATTATCCTGAAATTTAATTTACTTTACACTTTATCACCTTTATTAATATATTTATAATTATTGGTCAGAGATGAATCCTCAAGAGGGGTTTAATTCAGTATTTATAAAAATTTATATTTAAAAGGTATTCTTAAAAGGGTTCCTGAGTAAATTTAAATACTGCCTAGTTAATCAATGATATACGATTATGAATGTTTAGATATTTTAAATAACCTCTTTTAAGATTTATTAGTTCTAAAGAATCATAATATCAGTTATTAACATTAATTTTGAAGCTATTATAATAAGGAGAAACAATTATAAATTCTTTCCATGATTAACTATCAATGTAAATTTAGTGATTTCTAAGTTAAAAAGTTAAAAAAAAAGAAAAGTAAATTAAATGTAACATCAGATATAAAACAAGTGGCTTTGTCTCATACTGATGCCTAATCCACTCCACATGGTGATCACCTTCCACCATGCAGTTTATATAAATAAACATAATCCACAGCCTGGATCAGGGTTAACAACAGTATAAAAAACTGTATAGGTCACACGACCTCTTCCACAGTTTTTTGTGGGAATGAACTAATATGTCACACAGGGACATATTCAACACTTATCTACAGGAATAAACATGTGTAAAAAGATGTAAATGAAAGGTTATCGTGTATCCTTCATATTGATTGAGTTGATAGTTCATGTTTCTATACAGACACACACTGCTCAAAAGATAAAAATATTACACAATATAGAAGAAATGAAAAGATAATGATAGAAGTTATTTGAGTGTTAGTATATGCTTCTCTTAACATCTTGGATGAATAATATGCATATATCGAGTCCTCTTGAGGAAAAAAGAGTATCATTAGTCACCTAGATCTGGATCATGTTCTTCATGGAGTTGATGGTGATCAAATTTTCTAGACTCTAGGATACATGTTTTCTTCTTGTGTTCTTCAGAAGTGTCAGGATTTATGAATTCTTGTACTACATTGTAATCATTCACACACTTGTTTTTTTGTTATCACAACTATCACCACATTCACTATGGTCACCCCACTTTTCTTCTTGCAATGTTGTTCTTTTTATTCTCAGAATGCATCTGTCACAGCCGATAGGGTGCATGTATTCTACACCTCGTACCTTGTACTATTATGTGACATGTATTGAAAGAAACATTAATTATGTCAGTGCATTTAAAAACATCAAATATGACCATTAGAAATTACATTGAAAAATGAAAAAACAGATTAGAAAAAGGTGTCACAGTTTGTCTATAAACGGTGACTCCATGAAACCATGTCTCTTTGAAATAGTGTATCCTTCTTTTTTATTGATATGTGAGATAGTTATGAAGGCATATTTTAATAGAGATAAGGAAACAGCATCACAAATTCGGTGTTAGGATCTCTAGGTCAGTTCACAGTGTCTGGATTGTCATGGTGTCTAGAAGGTCACAGTGTATGGATGGTCACGGTGTCTGGATGGTCACGGTGTTTAAATTGTCAGGGTGTATGGGTCTTTGACAGAAAAACAAAACTGGTGGCTGACTCACAGTTCCTCAGTCATAGCCAAAATACATGTAAACATACTCAAATAGTCATATTCATAGAATTAATTAAACTTAATCATTCATAAAGAAATTTTATTAAAAACAAAGTAGTTTACATTAATTATTTATGTATTAAAGAAAATAATAATTTTTACACCTTATTTAATATAGATTAAAAACGATTTACAAGATTTATAAAATGTATTGTATGAGTAATCATTAAAATATGATTAACACATGAGGATTCCCACAATCTCCCCCTTTTGATAATCACAAATCATGTGAACGTGCCTCTCCCTTAGTGTTCATATATAAGTAAATAAGAATGAAAAGTACACAATGAATTATATGGATAAAATATGTCATTAAAGATATTAAATAACAAAAATATAGAAAACATACATATCAAAATATAGTAGTAATTTTTTATCAGCACTGTCTTGTTTTCTCTTTTCCCTTAGTAGCAGCATCAAAAGAATAATCCGTAAGAGTAGAGGTAGAAGTGGAGGAAGGGAGTGAACTAGTGGATAGAGAAGGTAAAGGGAGTCCTTCAAAAATATAAGGGTCCAAGGAAGGTAGAATGGAAGAAAATGACAATCGTTGATCAAGGATAATAGGCTTGATCTAAATCAGAGCCTGAGAGATAGAAATAGAGGCATGGGAAACGGGAGTGGATGAGAAAGTAGGAGAACCTGATCTCAAGGACGCAACTGCAGGAGCAATAATTTCAGTACTCAGGACATGAAGATAAGGACTCAAAAGCTTGATGAAGCTATTAATGATCTCACAACTATATTGTATAGCTTCCACAAAATCATCATTGTACTCAATGAACATATCCAATAAAGGAGTTATATCTTTGAGCTTTTGGACATGTGTTTTGAATGCTTGAGTTATAGAAGGAATCATCATATTCTCAATAAGGTACATAATGTGGTTGGTCGTGAAATTCTTAGAGATGATCCAATTGAAGTAGAAGTACACCTTCTTATCAATGTTTTACTAATAATCATTGGAAATCATGGAAGGTATTCTTTCCAAATCAAGAACTTTTTCACTGTTCATGATAACTTCATTTAGAGGTTACATTTCAATGCCACTGAGAACAGATTTATGTTCTTTGTTTACAACTTTTCAGAGAAAATCACAGTCTAAAGAGGGTTGAGATGGTTTTCTATAAGTACGAGAAGCGGTGATAGCTGAGTTAATGGATTTCAGTTGATTTATAACTTTTAAGAGAGAACCCTTATACACATAATTTACCTTCTTAATAACAATAACAAGTTCATGCATCTCTTTAACAATATTCATGTTTCTTTCAGTGACCTTCTCTTGTGAAGAATTGAGATTAGGTTGAATTTGGGAAGCGACTTATGGTGGAATCTGACTAAGAAAATCCTCATCAGGATAAGAAACAGGTTCTATTCTCGAGGTTACTACTCATTTCATATCTTTAACCAAACCACTGAGAGTTTGTACTTCATCACTAAGTTATTTGTTCTCGAATATGACTTCTTGAATCTCATGAATAATCATTAGATGAATCTAAAAAATGACCTTTACCAACAAAATGGATGAATCTATATCACATAAATTGGAAATAGGAGCTTGTAGGGTATTCATGAGTTTCTCAACTCTAGTCAATAGGGTAGCTCCAAAATCATTCTGATCAGTCTTATTTACTAGGTTTGGAGTTTCTTGTGAATGTTCATGAATTTAAGCTGAGATAGGCTCAGGTTCTGTGGCAGAGATATCTTCAAGAGTAGATTCCAGTTTCAAATGAAACATTATAGACAAAACAATTCCTTTAAAAGAGTCTTCCTTGAAATCAGTAACATCAAATTAACTAGGGAATTTATACAATGTATCCACATATCATGGATCAATCGGAGTAGAGAATTCAATAAATTCTACACTATAGTGATGCTCCCCATCAATAGGTGCATCTTTATCAAGACTGAGTGATTTAGAACCTTGTTCTATTCCACGATTTATTCCCTAATTTCCTAAATCATTTTCATTCTAGCCAACTGAAAGACTTCTTCCATTCTCTCTTCAGCAAATAGAATTTCTTCAGTAATAACTTTTTCCTATGGGTGTTCCTCAAGAGAATATTCTTGCACAACAAAAATATCTTCTTATATACACTCTTCTACAATATACTATTCACAAAACTTAGAAACATATTCTTCATTGGAAGTATTTTATTCTTCCATATCAACACCATCTTCATGAATAGGAATTTTCTTCTAAAAAAATATTTTAATAGAACATTCACTATATTCTTTTACCAGAATAGTTTCTATAAAAGGTAAAACAACCACATCTTTCTCTTCCTCATTACAATACTCCAGAAGTTCATCTAGCTCCATACTAGAATAAAAAAATCCATAGGAATTAATGGGGTTTTCACTGGATTAATCTTCTCATAAACCCAATCATTATCTTCCACCTATGCTTTTTACCATGGATTCCAACTGATTTTTATTCTCATTTCTCTAACATTTAAAATACAGAATGCATAGGCTTTAATGGATTCTTCTTCTCCTCTAACCAATCATTTTTCATGAAGAATAACTGAGATAATTTTTGTATAGAATAGAGATGTTGACTTCGAGGTTGTTTTGATCAAATCACACTTATGGATTATAACATACACACATAGATTGATTTTATGTCCAATTTTTTATGAGATGTATCAAAAATACATCCTTGTAAATGAGTATTGCAAAATAACGTTTTCAGTGCCTAATCAACTTCTAAATAATCATAATCATGATTCTGGTTTCATCATCTATCTTGGATGTTATGGATCTCCTCTTAGATTCATTCCTAGTTAAACTTCTCAATGCTTCTTCGAAAATAAATAACTCACTTGGAGGTGTAGGAACTCTCTGGTAGTCCTCAAAAATACCCTCATGAGGCATCCTAAGGCATTCAGCCCATAACCTTGATGAAAAATTATAAATATGTATATTGATCCAGCTTCATACAGCATAGTCAACTTCTGAATCAAAATAGAATTGAACATAATAATAAAACTGTGCAACTAGAATCTAGTAAATAGGCCTATCCTCCATTTTGAACCAATTTATCTATATGTGCTCTGTTATAAAATTCAATAACAAATAAATACATGACATAATTCACTTATGGTATATCTCCTTTTATGGTACCACTACTCTGTTCATTAGATTTAGATTTAGATGGCCTTTGGGTTCTACCTTCGGTGTGATTTTCATCTTATTCTTTGAACATCACATCTTTGGAGTTGACAATGATGGGCATTTTATCCTAGCCATTAACCAACGGTTCAAGAGAATGAATGGTTAAAGGAGTGGTTATGGTTTGATAGAATAAAGATCAAGTATAGAACGAGTGATAATTCTTTTATTTTATTATTTAGGGATGTCAAGAAGCATGAGATCAAAAGAGAAACAATGTAAAAAAGAATCAACCAATGAATTACCAAGAAATGGGTTATAAAGTATAAATAAAACCATGAATATTATTTTCATTGAGACCGTAATCAACTTTCATGGTGAGATCGTAACAAGCCTTTATAGTGAGACTGTGACAAGCATTCACAGTGTGACCATAAAAGAGTGATTTTTAAACTTTGTGACTGTAATTTTTGAGGCAATAAGTGACAGAAACTAACCAAGAAATCGTAAATGTGAGACTGTAAACAAGAAACATCAACTCTTTAGATAGTAAAACTATTGAATTGTTAGGTTTAAACAGTAATCAAAATACAGTGACTTGTGAAACCGTAAACTATGAAACAATATACATACTACATAAGATTTATCATTCCAAATTTGTGTATGATGTATTTTCTTCTTTCTTAATATAATGGATTCATGAATATATCATCAAGATGATATTCAGTTACAATGAATACCAAAGTGATGTCATATTTTCTATAATGATCTCTCAAAAAATAGATGCCTCATATCAATGTGTTTTGTCCTAAAGTGTGAAACATGATTTTTTGATATTCTAATAAAACATGTATTGTCACAATTTATAGGTACAGGCCTGAATTGATATCCAAAATCAAGTATTTCATGTTTTAACTACATAATTAGTACCCAAATACTACCAACAGCTTTGTATATAGCTTCTGTAGTAGATAATGCATCATTTTTTTTGTATCTTGCTACACCATGATACAAGTGACATGCCTAAAAAGTGACATCTTCCAAAGGTTATTTTTCAATATAACTTAAAACCACTAAAGTTAGCATTATAATAAATCACTAACTCAATTGATTTTCCTCTAGGATTGAAATTTCCTAGATTGGGTGTATGATTGAGGTATTTGAAAATTCTCTTAACATCATTTGAATAAGATTCCATTAGTTTTTCTAGAAACAGAGCACACATACACACACAAAACATAATGTCAAGTCAGCTATCATTTTAGAAGAGTAAGATTATAATCACTCCTTCATATGTGGTTTGATCAACAGATTTTTCATCTTAATCAAGTTCAAACATAAAAGTAATAATAATTGGAGTGTCACTACTTTTAGTGATATCCGATGAAAAATGTTTTAGAAGATATCTAGAATATTTTATTTGATTTAATATAATACCTTCATTATTTTAACATATATTTGAAATCCATGAAATAATTTGAGTTCAACCATTGAACTCATTTCAATTTCAATTTGCATCATTTATGAAAATTCAATACATAAATAATATTTTTGAAGATCCAAATATAATGTCATCTACATAGATTTTAACTACTAAAAAATCATTGGAAATTCATTTTATAAAATGAGTAGGATCATTTATTCCTTTTATAAAAACATTGAAAATAATAAATGTACACAATTTAATAAAACAATATCTTGGAGCTTGTTTAAAAGCATATAATTTTATAGATAATTTAAAAACATGGTTTGGAAAATGAGAGTTTGTAATCCCATGGTGTTTCTTAATAAAGAAATCATCAGATATATACACATTTAGAAATTCACTTATGACATCCTATATATATAGTTTGAAATTCAGATGTGTAGAATAAGCAAGAAAAATTATGATGGCTTCCTGTCTAGTTACTGTTGAAATGGTCCCTTCATATTCAATTCTTTTTACTATAGCATTATGCTACCAATATATCCTTGTTTCTAACTATATTACCATATTTACCTAACTTATTTCTAAACCCCCATTACGTACCTATGTTGAATGTGTCATTAGGTCTGTCAACATGTTTCCAAACATTGTTCCTTTCAAACTGATTAATTTTTTCTTTTATAGACATTAAAAATCACATTGATAGCACCATTAATTTTTTTTCTGTTCAATTTGTGACAAGAAGACATAGCATTCCACATGATTTTTACGCGAAGCTCTAGTTTGAGTGCCATTGTCTATGTATCCTACAATAGAATCTAAGGGGTGGTTCTTAAAATTTCTAACATCTCTAGAAAAAAAAGTTCTGGTGATTTTAGGTTCTTAAATAGGGTCATGATTATTGTGACCAGAATCTATAGAACTTCTAGAAATGGATGTTTTCACAAATTCAATTACATGATTTTTAAAAGATTTTGAATTAATGTACATATTTGATACAGCAACCTCCTAATTCTCTAGAGTGGTCATAGGATCTTGTTAATCTATTTTATCAAATTTGACATGTACAGATTTTTCTACACATTTAGTACTTATATTAAACACACTATAGTCTTTACATGAGATTGAATATACTAAAAATATCTATTCATAAATTTTGGATGCAAATTTGTAATGATTTTACTTAGTATTAATGATACAGACATTGCAACCAAATACATTAAAGTAGCTAGCCTTCGGTTTTCTATTGTTCCACAAATTATATGGAGTTCTTTTAAGAATAATTATATTAAAAACTCTATTTATAATATAGTATGTTGTTTTTCCAGCTTCATCCAAAAAATAAATTGGTAAGTCATATTCACTAAGCATGGTTCAAGAAATCTCTTGTAGGGTTCTATTTCTTCGTTTCAAAACTCCATTTAGTTGAGGTGTTATAGAGGTAGAAAAATTATAACAATAAGCATTTTTCAAGAAAATGGATTTAAACTCTTTATTTTCAAACTCATGACCATGATCACTTCTTCAGGATTTAATCTCAAGGATACTATGATTTTCTACACTTTTGGCATATTTAGTTAAATGAGATAAGGTTTCCCATTTGTAATCTAAAAATAATGTCCAGGTATATCACGAAAATTCTTCTACAAGAACATAAACATAGTGCATCCAATTTAAACTTGTAACTCTAGATGGTCCAAAAAAATACATTTGAAATAGTTTGATAGGTTGATAAGTTGACCCTTCTTTTGTTGGATTGAAGAAAATTTTAGGTTTCTTTCATTTTTAACAAGGATTACACACTTTATCATTTGGAAACTCAATTCTAGGCGGGTCATTGAATATACTTTTTTTTAGATATTGTTTTAAGGGAGTGAGTGTTACAACGTTCTAGCCTTCTATTTCAAATATAAGACTCGTTGTGAAAAAAACCTAAACATGTAGCATTCTGAAAATCTAGAGAATGTACGTAAACCAAATATACATTTTTTGTTTTCAATAATGAAAACACTAATTCGTTTTTGGAATTAGAAACATTGGAAGAATCATTATCAAATTTGACATGAAATACATCATCACATAGTTGTGAAATACTAAGTACATTATATTTTAATCTATCTACATAATGTAATTTATAAATCATAACTGATTTAGAGTTACCAATTTGGACAAGGAAAAAAATGTTTCCTTTGGAATTTTCCCCAAAGGTTTCATTTCCACCATCAATTTTTATTATGATCATGAATCATGAATAGTCTCGTGTCTTTATTCCTGAAGACCCACATTCAATGTACAATAATAATTTACGGGAACTATTTAAAAACATTCCTACAAAATAGTCAAATAAAAATAGATCGTGATACCCAAACAAGTTTGGGTCTAGTAATATTATTCACTAGTGATGTAAGAACCCATATCTGCCTCATAGGATATATATAAGCATTATAAAAAATATTTGAAAAATAAACACAATTTTCTCTAGAAAATATTGAAATAGTTGACTGTTTATCATAACATGTAGTTGTTGAATGTTTTCCAGAACTGGGAGTAAAGCTGAATATCTTAGATTTAGAAACAAAATTTGTTCTTTGAAAAATTATTTTTCCAGGTTGATAGCCAACGCCATTAGTATATTTAGGATCAATCTATTTGCCTAGATTTTTACAAAGGTATCTTATTCATTTGTAAACATTTCAAGATCCTTTTTTAATTTCTCATTAGATTGTTTTAGTTCATTTCTCCCTTTGAGTAATTGAGAATTTTTCTCTAATTCTTTAGTGACTTCAATTTTAACAGTATAGGTAAGATCATGTTATTTCTTAAAAGACTTACGTTTATCTTTTAGTTAATTGAATTTCTCTTCAAGCATATTATGATACTCAAATATTTCATCATTATATATATTTTTATAGTTACTCTCATCTATGTAATAATAGGAATTTTGTACATGATATTTTAGTGTTACCTTAGATGTGATTGTTATAAAACACATATTGTCTTTGTTGGCATGTTCTTTATGTAAAGATTATTAGTCACTTGAATTGTCCATACAATAACTAAATTTTTATTTAATGGCATTTTTATAATTTCAATATTTTTCCACAAATTTAATTTTGTACTTGATCTTGGGACATTCATCAATAATAAGTCATTATCATTTACATTCATTTTAAACAATCTCATCATACTTTTCACTTATTTTAAAATATTTATTACAAATTCCTTTATGAACATATCTTCCCATGAAGATAGGCTTTCTAAAAAAAGATTTCCTTCGTGGAAAATCTATTAAACTTTCTGGATAATTGAGCCATCTATTCATCACTATCAGGTGATGATCGTTCAACGCTGGAAGATTCTATAAAAAATTCTACATTCCCATTCTCTGTGTGTTTAAAGGTGGTGGTCTTGATCCCAAAAATTTTATTTTGGGTTAATCATCCTCTCCATTGTTTACTTTCAAATCCACTTCATACATCATCAGTTTTCAAATGAGTCCATTTATATGTTGATTTTTTATTTCACCTATCAATAAAAAAGAGGCAATGGTTTCTATCCACTTGTTAGGTAGGCATATGTGATTCCTCATGATTTTTTCTTTGGGAGTGACATCTCCTCCAAGAAAAACCATTGTGTTTACAATTTTTTTAACATGAGATACTTGTCAGATAGAGGCTCATTTGGTTTCATTTTAATGTTATAATATTTAATAGTATAAGTATTAAGACTCATCTTGTTCACACTATAATATCCTTCACGCGAAACAAAAAAGGTATCCAAAAAAACAAGGTATGTTTTACAAGTGGATATCCAGATAAATTCAACATCTTTTAAAGAGTTGTATAAATAATTAATAAATTTGAAATTTTTATTGTGATAAGTTTTGGTAAGTTAATCCCATTTGATTCTATCAGTAGAAGAAATATTATATTCATCTATAGTTGAAAACTCGATTTCAAATTCCATACATTCTAAATGCTTTGTCATTTTGATATTCTATTGAGCGTAATTGGTTCCATTAAGGAATGGTGGTATGATTGTTGTGACATATTATAATCAAAAATACATAATAAATAAATAATTTTATGGAGATATAAATTTATAATTGAAATAAATTTACATATCTTTAAAGTACCACTGCAATTAAAGATGAATAGGGTCAAAAACAGAGACTAATAAAAAACCCTTTGATACCAAATGTTAGACTAAGTAGATTACTCAAGCAGGGGTGAATGAGTATCTAAAAATTTTTCTGTTTAAAAGGTATTGTTAAAAGGGTTCCTTAATATATTTAAATTCATCCTAGTTAATAAAAGTTATATGGTTATGAATGTTTGAAAATTTAAATAACTTCTTAAAATATTGCTTTATTCTCAGTAATCTTAGTATTAGTTATTAACATTACTTTTGATGCTATGATAATAAGGAATAACGATTATTTCCTTTTTCCATTATTAACAATAGAAGTAAATTTAGTGACTTTTAAATTAAATAGTATAATGAATAAAACTAAAATAAATAGCACAGTGGATAGAAAAAAAGTTGTTCAGTCTCAGGCTGAGACCAAATCCACTCCACATGGAGATCACCTTACACCAATAAGTTTATCTAAATAAACACGATCCACACCATAGATCAGGGTTAAAAATAGTACACAAGACAATCTAAGTCACGAAACCTCTTCCACATTTCTTCTTCAGTATGAAATAACTAGTCACACAGGGACCTCTTATGAACTTTTATGTGGGAATACAGAAGTGTAAAAATATGTAAGAGAAAGGATATTTTTTATCCTTCAGTTTGATGCTAGAGACATTAAGTGTTTTTATATGGAGACACACACAGCTCAAAAGATAAATATAATACAAAATAGAGCAGAAATTATTAGATAAGGTTCAAAGTTCTATGAGAGTTATTCAATGTAGCTCTAGACTTATGGGATGATGCAGATGCATAAATCGAGTCCTCTTGTGGAAAAGAGTGGATCATAAGTCAGCTAGATCTTTATCATGTTCTTTGTGGATTTGATAGTGTAGATATGTTCTTGATTCAAGGATTTGAGTTTTCTTTGTGTGTTCTTCTGTAGAGTATGGTTTCATGAATGCTCGTACTACATCGTTATCGCACACACACTTGTTTTTTTGTCATCACAATTGTCGCCAAAGTGCCCATGATGACCCCATTTTTCTTCTAGCCACACAATTATTTTTATTCATTGAATGCATGTGTTACAGCTGACAGGATGCATGTATTCTTCACCTCATACATCATACTGTTAGGTGACATGTCCATAATTAACCATTAATTATGTCAGTGCATTTAAAAATGTTAAATATGACCGTTATAAAGTAAATTGAATAATTACAAAAAACAGATTAAGAAACGGTGTAACAGTCTGTCTGTAAAAGGTGTCTGCATTAACCGGTGTCTCCTTGAAATGGTGTCTCCATTATTTTCTTTATGAGTTGAGACAGTTATGATTTAATAGTTGTATACAAATTAGGAGATGGTACCACAAATGTGGTGTTAAGATCACGGTGTGTGGTCACAATATTTGGATGGTCACGGTGTCTAGATTGTCACAGTGTCTAGATGGTGATGGTGTCCAGATGGCCATGATGTCTGGATGGTTATGATGTCTGGATGGTCATGGTGTCTTAATGTTCATGGTTACAAAGTCATTTGACAGAAAAACAGAACCATTGGCAGACTCTTGGTTTGTCAGACTTATCTAAATATCTCTACACATACATAAACAGTGATATTCATATAATGAATTAAACATAATCATTCATAAGATAATTTCATGATAAAAAATAGTTTTCAATTGTTATTTATTGAATAACAAAAATAATAATCTATACATATGATTTTAGATATATAAAACATGGTTAACAAGATTTATATATTGTATTAGATTTCTGATAATTAAAACATGATTAACACGTGAGGAGTCCAATAGTTATGTTTTTAAATTTTCCACATTATCCTTTTTACATTTTTAGTCCTTCAACATGTCATAAATTAATATAACAGCATGATTTCCAAATTAATATAATAACATAATATTTGAAAAGCCTGTAATGGTTTGAAGTGAATTAATGAGTCTAAATGGAATCATCGTGAACTAATAACTTCATTTTATTATTTCAAAAACCTTCCTCAGAATGTCTTCCTTCTTGACATTTAATTAGTGATATCTGGAATAAAGATGAACCACAGAGGGGTAATTTTTCATATATAGCCAATGAATCATGTCATCAATACATTTAAGTGGAAACTTGTTATTTATTGTGATCTTTTAGAGTCCACAATAATCATTGCAGATGTAAATTTACCAATTTTCTCTAGAAAAAGAGGACTGGATCATCCCATAGTAAAGAACATGGTGGTATAATAACATTTTCAAGATATTACTATAATATTTCATTAGTTATTCCAATTCCGTGGTGGATACTTATTATCTATTCATTGGTATTTTAAGTGATCATGATATAAGTATAATTAGGAATATAACCTCATATATTAGAGTATAAATGGGAAAATAATTACAAAAAACATAAGTATTGTTTCTGTTATTCGGAATGTCTTTAAGTATGATTATATCTTATTTATTGGTCATTTGAACTTGATCTTATTGTCTATAAAAAATTATATCCACTATTTAGGAAAATAATTTCAAAAGAGATTCATCCTCAACCACAATCATATATAAAATCACATGATGACTAATGATATAGAAATGATGTTATCTCGGACAATAAATGGTATTCTATTTAAAAAAAGAATAGTAATTGATACCAGATATTGCTAGAACTCAACAAAAGGATGTATGACATGATTTTAATAGAGTTTTAATGGAAAAACATTTAGTTCGGATGATTTATAAAGATTAGATTAAATAATTTGCATATTTTTTCCCCATATTTATACGTCAACCTCTTTGGTTAAGGTAGTTTTTAAATAGTTTATATAAAGATTAATTATATGAAAGAATCTATTTATGTAAAATAAAAAATAAATTTAATGTTAGTTAATGGATAATGTTCTGCAAAATCATGTTATAAATTTGGTTCTTTTCATATGCTATATTTTGTACTAATATTGGTACGAGAATACCAATACTAATAAGCATCAAAAAAGGGAAACTGTGGACATATACTAAATATATTATAAATGACAAGTATAACCAAATGTATGAATCTCCAGTTTTATGTAAAGTTTATTCATGATAAATTTTAATATTATTATTATTTTCCTAATATTATATAAATGTTATTCCTAAATGTTTAAAATGTGTTTTTATTGATGTATATCGACTAGTAGTGTTAAACCAAGTGTATAAACAGATATTTTTCCATAAAAAAAAGGTAAAAGTCAATATCATTTCAGATGTTCCCTTTACAGTTTAATACCCCTAGGTAAATCATTAAAAATTTAAAATAAAGTTATATTATCTAGATATTGATTTATTGTTTCCCAAAAACATTCTCTATAGATTACTATAATTGTAACTTGTTTTATTACATAGAGACTTATGCTTAGAAATTTTACAACTATTTAATTTTTATGGTACTAAAAATAACTATACATAGTTCTAAAACCATTATTATTGACACAAAATCTTACATATATTGGTAAATTATTTATAAAATTAATCTATAAAAAACGAAACCCTAGAATATATAGGACTACTATTTCACATTTCTATGTTCATAGTACATCCACCTAAAAAATAAAAATAATTATTTTAATTTCCTTAATTTTCTCCAAAATCAATTTGATATTATATAAAATATTGAATATGATGGGGAAAACAAAAAATTATGTTGATCTAATGTCGTTTCCAATACTGATCGAGACAACTAAGTGGGGGTGAACATAAGGTTCCTAGTTCTTTTATAAGAATTTTTCTTAACGTCTTAATATAAATATGTTTAAGCACTAAACTTTGTCAGAGTTACAATACACTCATATTTAACTCACAAAATCACCATTCATTTGAAATAAATATAAATAGAAGGAATCACTTGATATTTAATTTGTTTTTTACTATGACCAAATCCTTTCCATGTTGGATAGTCCCACCAATATAATTTATTTCACTATCTTTTTTCTAGAATACAAAGTCACACATATAGAAAATTATATAATCCTAATATAAACCATTATATTTTAGCTGGTATACCCCCCAACAATCTTTTCCAGTATCCACTTCCCAGAATAATCTTTTCAGGAACTGGAAATATTCCATAGTCACAATCTTCACATTCCTTACTCTTTTCATATTCACATTAGATAGTATTGAAACCCTCCACAAATATGATGTATCAAACAACACATGCGTACCTTCTTCAATAACATCAACAGTTCACATAAATAATATTTTCATCTTGAATATTTTTTCATAACATTAGTTTGAGAATCATTATCATCTTCAACCTGAAACATAATGTTTTGTTAGATATTGAATACATATCCATCAAATTTTAGACCTCGAGCGATTCAATAGTCAAGACACAAATTTACCAATAAACACTTATTTTAACATCCCATGTAATTAATGAATAATAGATATTTTTATCTGTGTCTATTTATGAATTAGATACTGTTTTAGAGGCCTAAAATTAGAATAATTCCAATCTTAAGCATGGAATACAGTAATATTTTTAAAAGATTGTTTTACTTCCTTTTGATGGAAAACCATTTTTAAATCAAGATTTTGACAATTTTATAAGCACTATTTGTCAAAATAAACATATTCTTTATGATTGGGACATTTAAATTTACATTGAATAATTTTTTGTTATTTTTCTGACAATGTTCATTTTATAATGAATAGTGAAAAAATAGTGCATTTTACATCAAAACTGTATTTCATATAATTAAATTATATGGTTAGATTATTGTTTGAATTGTTTTTTATGTTCAATTAGAATATATTTTTACCCTTTAATTCAATAGTGGTGGTTGGAATTAATTTCACATTGAAATTGGACTTAAACTAGTGTCAATCTTTTTCTACCAATAGTTTCATAAAAACATGCTATTTGCTCAGACAACGGGGATTAATTATTAAATTAATTAATTTAGCTTATATGTTTTTAATTTTTTAAAATAGGTATCATTTTTGAATTCAGAATATCAAATATATCTTAGGGTGAAGTTTTGGTATTTTTATGAAAAACTTCAATTTTTGATGAATAGTGAAACCACTAAGTGGTACTTAAAAAACTGATTTTTCGTTTAAATGAAACATTACCACTTTGGTGTTTTGAATTTCAAAAATCCAACATACATGGTTGTCATTAAGAAGTAAAATGTGGTTCAATGGGATTAAAATAATTTTTTGGTGAATAGTAACTTTTATGTTTTTAATCGCGATTAGAGGTAATTAATGTAGTTTAAGGTAAAAATAATGTTTTGATAATTTGAGATGAGCTTGACAGATGTCCTACCATTTTTGGATGTGTCATGGCCGACCAAGAAAATCCATGGGTCAACTTGGTGACCCCATGGATCCACTTAGGGAGGAAAATGACATTAATATCTTTTTATTTAATGTAAAAGTAAAAAATGACACAAACATGAGTTGTTTTACTAAAACAATTTTTAAATGGGGTTATACAAGCCATATTTTTGACTATAAATAGTCATTGGAAAGCTAAAAACAGTTCCTACATCATATTAGTTTTCTTAAAATTTTTAAAGATTAAATAAATTAAATTATTTTTGACATCATGATGATGCAGCGATTACCTCCTTATTTAATGATTTAAATAAAATGAAAAGATAATGTAAAATCTAAGACCTACACTTATCAAAAACCAATTTTATGGGTATATTTCGAACCCTTATTACCTTATCCTTGAATTATATCAATGTGTGACCTTTTAAATCCGAAACCCATTTTAAAATAAAGTAACATTTTTTTACATTCCAAGAGTGCCCCTTCTCTCCTCTTATAAAAGGCCCCCACCTCTACCACCTTACCCACACATCCAAAGCCTTTGGTCGGGACAAACTTGCCCACTTTGTCTCTCCACATCCCTATCTAACTCTTAGAAGCCTCACGATGGGCATAAGTCTTCCCAAGGAAGCCTTTGAGCTCAAATCAAAAAGGGTTACCCGTTTTAAGGTAATGTCTTCACTTGTGTTCATTTGTTTTATTTTGCTTCCCCAACCCCCTAAACTCTTTTTATTCATTTATTTTGTAACAACACCAGTATCTAAAATATACTAGGATGTTTTTATAAGGAGGATTCGAGCTACACTTACACACACCTACATCTAATGGTAAAATACCATACTATTTCTGTGGATGGCGAATTTCTACCTCACGAAACGATGATTGTTCAATATTCTTCTAACACCTTCAAAGGTGGCCATTAAGATTTCACTATATTTAAATATGATATATAATATGTTTATGTTTTCCTTATGATTCTTTATTTTTCATTTAGGGAATACCTTTATGGCTTCCATTGTGGTTATACGCAATATCTTCATTTTAGGAAGTGCGGACTACCGCCCCCTCTAAGTGATTTGATTTCGTTAATGCCATATGTGGGACGTATAAAGGATTTAATTAATGGTATTATATATGATACTATACTGGAATTATTATATACCTTTATATCATTATGATTCCATTCCATAAAATACGAAATAGAAATGAAAGTAGCGTTCATGCGTACGTACGGCTTACCATCTCCATGAACGGTGCATTTCATTTCTTACCTCTAAACATTATGTAATATTATAAATGCATGTATATACTGGATATATATGATATATATGAAATATACATCATGAGTATAACTCTGGATATAATGGATACATGAACTACTTGTAATTATAAAGAGCATATTTTTGACTCAAGTACCAATGATCGTTAAAATGACCGTTATAAACATAAATAATTGTATACTGTTCATGACATGGTAATAAGTGATATAAAAGGAATAATGAACTTGAAAAAGTTTCTTAAGCAAGTAGAAATTAACTCAAGTTTATTATTCAAGAGGATAAAGAACGATCGAGTCATATCGGACCCAAGGTAAGGGACTTCATCTCAATATCCATTCATTGAGGCATATTTTGTTTTATACACAACCATATTTTTTACAGTGTATAAACCCCTTTGACTTTTACATTTATCCAAAAAGAATTTTTTTATACGAAGCATTTTACTAAATGAAAAAAGGGAATGTTTTTGTCATACGTATGCGGTGAAAATTACTTCTCTGCCGCTGTGACTATTAGTTGAGTTTCGGCTTCCTCTACAAGCCATACGTTTTTTAAAAGAAAATTATATACCATGTTTTACCTTTATTTTATTTTGGTGTTGAAAATGGTTTTCATAATTTTTTTATATCAATGTGTTGTATTGATATCAATTGATTGAAAGGTGGAAATGTTATGTTTTCTTTATGCATGTTTTATGTGATACGATTATGTTGTGGTTCTTGGGAATTATTATGAAGATGGGTTGTTCTATGATAAGCTAAGGGCGGGAGAGCCCGATATAGCTCTCCAATACATTGGGTAACGTGAAGGAGTTAAACGTTAAGGTTTCTCCGAAGAGATTTAGGGAATATACTGTGATGGGTATTCCAAATGTAACCAAGAGGGTTACTCCCTACGTAAGAATGTTATGAATGCCTCATGTTACCTTTATGACTTATGATTTCTATTATTTATTCATTATTTGATGAGGTATGTTAACATTTTTATGTTCTATGGGTAAAGTTTGATTTCATTCTTATGTATATATGTACTCATGTTTCCTTTCTATATTTTTATATCCCTTACTTAACTTTTTATGCTCATACAATGTTTTTGAAATGTTTTTTATCAGTTCAAGGGAAAGTTAAATGATCTGATGATAGTGTCAAATAAGTGTTAAGAAATAATCCATGTTTTATTTTAAATATGTTTCCGTTGATGGGAAAAATGAATACGATCTTTTATGTAACCACTTTGTTTAAATGTTTAATGTAATGCAAGTTTCATGATCTAATTATCTAAAAATCTAAACCTAAAAATATCCTCAATGTGTAATCTTGTAATAACTCAAGATTATGTAAGGTTTAAGGCTGGGGCATTATAGTTGGAATCAGAGGTCGGTTTAGATAATTTTTGGAGTTAGAATCTTATTAAATGATTATCCAAAAATATTTTTTTTATAATCAAATTGAAATGATATAGCATTTAATGATTACCATGTGTCTTCACCTAAGATATTTCTATGTTAAGAATGGTTTTTCATAGAGGAAATAGAACAACTTTTCTGGGAAGGCATACCGAGGGAAATGACCTTTCAAATCATTATCCTGAGATGGTCAGAATCAGAACTAAACAGTTTGTTGAAGTGGTGGCTCATTTGACTCAGGTGAAAAATATTGGTTGTTTTTATTGATGATATTTTGGTTTTTTCTAAAAGTAAATAAGAGCATTAAATACATTTAAGGGTTATTTTTCAAACCTTAAAAGAAAAGAAATTGTATGGGAAATTCAAAACGTGTGAGATTTGGTTGCAACAAATTTCATTCCTTGGTTACATTGTTTCTAAAGATGGAATAAATGTTGATCCTTTAAAAACAAAGCTTGTTGAAGAATGGCAAAGAACCACAAATGTAACTGAGATTCGTAGCTTCCTTGGATTGGTAGGCTATTACTGAAGGTTTGTTAGAAAATTTTCATGGTTATCTAGTCCAATGACGAAGCTAACTCGGAAGTGTGTTATGTTTATATGGACAATAGAATGTGATGATTGTTTTTAGGAACTGAAAAAGAAGATTGGTGAATGCTCCAGTTTTGGAACTACCTTCCAGGAATGGTGAGTTTCTTATCTATAGCGTTGCTTCATTGAAAGGACGTTGTTGTGTCCTAATGCAGAATGATCAGGTAATTGCTTATGCCTCACGACAGTTGAAAACTCATGAGGTAAATTAACCTACTCATGATTTGGAATTAGTTGTTGTAGGTTTCTCTTTAAAAATTTGGAGGCATCATTTGTATGAAGTAATGTGTGAAATATATACTGATCATAAATGTTTAAAGTATATATTCACTCAGAAAGAATTGAACCTGAGACAGAGGAGATGGCTGGAATTAATCAAGGATTATGATTGTACAATTCATTAACATCCAGGAAAAGAAAATAAAGTGGCTGATGCTTTGAGTCGAAAAAGTAATTCTTCATTAACAATGTTGCGTTTGGAACGTGATCCTTTTGTTATGAATTTGATGAAATTTGGCATTGAAGTTTTTGGTGCAGGATGGTCTTCTGTTTTGTTTCAGGTATTAGTGAAATCTTCTCTATCAGACAGAATCAAGAAAGCACAAAAGCAAGACACTAAGTTGCAGAAAAATGTAGAGCTGGTTTAGAAGGGTAATTTGCCTGAATTCAACATTGATAACAATTGTTTTTTGAGATTTAGGAAGAGATTTTGTGTGCCTTTTTATTTACAGTTGAAGAGAGAGTTATTATGTGAAGCTCATAGTTCTCAGTTTTCAGTTTATCATCACAGTACTAAGATGTAAAGAGATCTACGGGAGTATTACTGGTGGGATGGAATGAAAAGAGATATAGCTGATTTTACTATGAAGTGTTTGACTTGTAAGAAGGTTAAAGCAGAGCGAAAGTTACTGAAAGGGGTGCTTCACCCTTTACCAGTGCCCGAGTGGAAATGGGAGAATATATCGATGGAATTTGTTGTGGGATTACCAAAGACATCTGAAGGTTATAATGCAATCTGGGTTATTGTTGATCGCTTGACTAAATCTGCTCATTTCCTTGCTATACGAGATACTTTTTCCCTGGATCAACTTTCCTGTTTGTATCTTAAATAGATATTTAGGTTACATGGAGTTCCTCTCTCCATTGCATTTGATCGTGATCCTAGGTTTACTTCTAACTTTTGGAAAGGCCTTCAGAAGTCATTGGGTACTGAATTAAATTATAGTAAAGCTTTTTATCCTCAGTCAGATGGGCAGTCAGAGAGAACAATTCAGACATTGGAGGATATGCTACGTGCTTGTTCTATGGATTAGCAGGGAAGTTGGGACCAACATCTATCCTTGGTTTAATTTTCATATAATAACATTTTTCATTCCAGTATACAGATGGAACCATTTGAGGCGTTATGTGGGAAGCGGTGTCGAACTCCAGATTTCTAGGATAAAGTGGGTGAAAGGAAGCTGATGGGATCAGAATTGGTAGAAGAGTTGGCAGAAAAAGTTCAGCTGATATAGAAATACATGAGAACAGCCTAGAGCAGGCAGAAGAGTTATACGGACAACAAGAGGAAGAATATCTCTTTTGAGGTAGGTGATCATGTTTTTCTCAAAGTATCACCATGGAAAAGTGTGATGCGATTTTGTAAGATAGGAAATCTGAGTCCAAGCTTCATTGAACCATGTAAAATTCTGGATATAGTTGGATCAGTTGCATACCGAGTGGCTTTACCTCTGAGTTTATCTCAGGTACACAATGTTTTTCATGTTTCGATGTTGAGAATGTATATGCCTGATCCATCTCTTGTATTGAGGCCAGAGGTAGTTCAGCTGGAAGAGAACCTATCTTATGAGGAACAACCAGTGAAGATTCTTGACCATAGGGAGAAAGTGTTATGGAATAAATTGATTAATCAGGTAAAGGTTTTGTGGAAAAACCACATGGTTGAAGAGGCAACTTGTGAATCTGAAAATGCAATGAGGGATAAATACCCCCACTTATTCGATAAGTAAATAAATTGTGGGGACACAATTTTATAAAGTGGGGAAGGATGTAACATCTCAAGTAAGTAATGAATAATAGATATTTTTATCTATGTATATTTATGATTTAGATAGTGTTTTAGAGGCTTAAAATGAGAATAAATCCAATCTTAAGCATGGAATACACTAATACTTTTGATAGATTATTTTACTACCTTTTGATGGGAAACCATTTATAAATCAAACATTTGACAGTTTTATAAGCTCTATTTTTCAAAATAAACATATTCTTTATGATTGGGACATTTAAATTTAAATTGGATAAATTTTTGGTATTTTTCTAATAATGTTCATTTTTTAATGAATAGTGAAAAAATACTGCATTTTACATCAAAACTGCTTTTTCATCTAATTAAATTATATGGTAAGATTATCTTTTGAATTAGTTTTAAATATCAATTAGAATATATTTTTGTTCATTGGAATTAATTTCACTTTGAAATTGTACTTAAACTAGTGTCAATCTTTTGCTACCTATTGTTTCATAAAAACACACTATTTTCTCAGACAGCGGGAATTAATTATTAAATTAATTAATGTAACTTATATGTTTTGAATTTTGTAAATTAGAAATCATTTTTGAATTTGGAATATCAAATATAGCTTAGGGTGACGTTTTGGAATTTTTATGAAAAACTTCAATTTTTGATGAATAGTGAAACCACTAAGTGGTACTTAAAAAATTGATTTTTTGTTTAAATGAAACATTTCCACTTTTGTTTTTTGAATTTCAAAAATCTTACATACATGTTTTTCATTAATAAGTAACATTTGGTTCAATGGGATTAAAATAATTTTTGGTGGATAGTAAATTTTAAGTGTTTAATCGCGATTAGAGGTAATTAGTGTAGTTTAAGGTAAAAATAATGTTCTAATAATATGAGATGAGCTTGACACATGTACCACCCTTGTTGGATGTGTCACAGACGACCAAGACAATCCATGGGTCATCTTGGGGACCCCATGGAGCCACATTGGATGGAAAATGACATTAATATCTTTTTATTTAATGTAAAAGTAAAAAGGACACAAACATGAGTTTTTTTACTTAATCAATTTTTAAATGGGGTTATACAAGTCATATTTTTGACTATAAATATTAATTGGAAAGATAAGAAGATTTACTAAATCATATTATTTTTTTTATAATTTTTAGACATTAAATAAATTAAATTATTTATGACATCATGATGATGCAGCGATTACCTCATTATTTAACGATTTAAATAAAATGAAATGATAATGTAAAATATAAGACCTAAACATGTCAAAAACTTATTGTATGGGTATATTTCGAACCCTTATCACCTTATCCTAGAATAATATCAATTTGGGACCTTTTAAATCCGAAACGCATTTTAAAATAAAATAACATTTCTTTACTTTCCAAGAGTGCCCCTCCTCTTCTCTTATAAATGGCCCCACCTCTACCACCTTACCCACACTTCCAAAGCCTTTTTCTCGGCCAAAACCTTCCCATTTTGTCTCTACACATCCCTATATAACTCTTATAATCCTCACTTTGGGCAGAAGTCATCCCATGGAATCCTTTGAGCTCAAATCAAAAAGAGTTACCTGTTTTAAGGTAATGTCTTCACATGTGTTCTTTTGTATTATTTTGCTTCTCCAAACCCCTAAAATCTTTTTATTAATTTATTTTGTAACAACACCAGTATATACCATATATTAGGATGTTGTTATTAGAAGGATTCGAGCTACACATACACACAACTACATCTAATGGTTAAAGAACATACTGTTTCCGTGGATGGTGTATTTCTGCCTCATGAAATGATGATTGTTCAATATTCTTCTAACACCTTCAAAGGTGGCCATTAAGATGTCAATATATTTTTATATGATATATAATATGTTTATGTTTTTCTTTAAACTTCTTTATTTTTCATTTATGTCATATCTTTATGGCTTCCATTGTGGGTAAACGCGATATCTTTATTTTAGGAAGTTCGGATTATCGCCCCCTCAATGTGATTTGATTTAATTAATGCCATACGTGGGATGCATAAAGGATTTAATTAATGGTGTTATATATGATATTATACTGGAATTATAATATACCTTTATATCATTACGATTCCATTCCATAAAATACGAAATATAAATGAAAGTAGCATTCATTCGTACGTACGGCTTACCGTCTCCATGAACGGTGCATTTCATTTCTTACCTCTAAATGTTATGCAATATTATAAATGAATATATATACAGGATAAATATGATATATATGATAAATAAATCATGAGTATAACTCTGGATATAATGGATACATGAACAACTTGTAATTATAAAGAGCATATTTTTGACTCAAGTACCAATGATCGTTAAAACGACAGTTATTAACTTAAATAATTGAATTTTGTTCATGACATGGTAATAAGTGATATAAAAGGAATAATGAACTTGAAAAATGTTCTTAAGTAATTAGAAATTAAATCATGGTTATTATTCAGGAGGTTAAAGAACGATCGAGTCAAGTCGGACACAAGGTAAGAGACTTCGTCACAATCTCCAATCATTGAGGCATATTTTGTTTTATACACAAACTTCTTTTATACGGTGTATAAACCCATTTGACTTTTAATTTTATCCAAAAGGAATTTTTTTATACAAAGCGTTTTACTAAATGAAAAAAGGTATTTTTGGTCGTATGTATGCGGAGACAATGACTTCTCTGCCGCCGTGACCAATAGTTGAGTTTCGACTTCATCTATAAGCCATACTTTTTTTAAACAAAAATAAATACCATGTTTTACTTTTCCTTAATTTTGGTATTGAAAATGGTTTTCATAATGTTTTTATATCAATGTGTTTTATTGATATATTGTGATTGAAAGGTGGAAATGTTATGTTTCTTTTATGCATGTTTTATGTGATACGATTATGTTGTGGTTCTTGGGCATTATTATGAAGATGGGTGGTTCCGTGATAAACTAAGGGCGGGCGAGCCCGATATAGCTCTCCAATGCATTGGGTAACGCGAAGGAGTTAAGCGTTAAGGTTTATCCAAAGAGATTTTGGGAATATACTATGATTGGTATTCCAAACGTAACCTAGAGGGTTACTCCCTACGTAAGAATTCTATGAATGCCTCAAGTTACCTTTATGCCTTACGATTTCTATGATTTATTCATGATTTTATGAGGTATGTTAAAGTGCTTATGTTTTATGGGTAAAGTATGATTTCATTCTTATGTATATATGTACTCATGTTTCCTTTCTATATTTTTATATCCCTTACTGAGCTTTTTATGCTCATCCCATGTTTTTGAAATGTTTTTCACAGGTCAAGGGAAAGGTACATGATGTGATGATAGTGTCAAGGAAGTGTCAAGAAAGAATCCATGTTTTATTTTAAATATGTTTCCATTGATGGTAAAAATTAATATTGTCTTTTATGTATCCACTTTGTTTAAATGTGGAATGTAATGCAAGTTTCATGATCTAATTCTCTAAAACTCTAAACCTGAAAAGATCATCAATGTGTAATCTTGTAATAACTCAATATTAAGTAATGTTTAAGGCTAGGGCCTTATACTTATATCCCTTTATATTGATATAAAAAATGTTTAGTAGGGGTTTTAAAAATATTTTCCTCATAACTAGTCTTCTAGAATCTTCAATTCTACACAAATCTCATATCTATCATTTACTCATTGAATTCCCTTTTGAATATTATTATCTCTTTGATTTTCAAATCATTATATTACTTCATCAATTCTTAAATCCTTTTTGACAAATGATTCTTTAGTAGGATATTTTTATTGAATTAGAAATTATCCTTCCATATTTACTATTTATGTATGATTATTTTCTTTATATAAGATCTCTTTCTTTAAGAAACATTTCCTTGTATAACAAATCGACCTGTAATAAATTTTTCCATGTATATGATCTTTTTATATAAAACACATTTCCTTGCATAAGATATTTTTTGTAATAAACATTTTCTTTTATAAGAAATTTTTTAAAAAGATAATTTTCCATGAAAAAGAAAATTTTCATTAAGAAAGATTTTCTTTTAATATTGCCTTTTTTCTACGAAACAATTCCTTGCATAAGTAAGTTTTCATTAAGAATATTTTTCATTGTCTGAGATATATTTACTATGTATGAAATATTTCATAAGTAAGAAATATTTCTTTAGTTAGATAATTTTTTGAGTAAGATATTTTTCACTCTCAATCCTGATAAATTACTATTTATTAATCACCTTTTCTACATAAATATTTGATCATTAGTGCCACAACATACATATGATTTATGATATAAAAAAACACCAAAAATGCATCAAATATAATGATGGATTTGATTATCTATGATTTATGGATATGATTTTCTCACAATGTTAGGTACTTTTTTTTGTAGATTTCTTTTTCTAACTTTATTATATTATTGGATACAATGTTTGCATAATTTTTGTTCTAATATGGTCGAAATACTGGATTCGATTTGTAATGAATGTTGATTTTAATATTCAATGAATATTAGATACAATTTTTGTAAAAAGATTGCAATTATTTTCTAAAAATATCATATCCAATTTTAGGGAATATTGGTTACAATTAAGAAATACTTGTTCCATTTTTTATGAATTTTGGATCGTAATTTCAATAGCTGGATCTAATTTTAAACATTCCTCACATTCTTCGCAAAATAAATTTTTTCATTAACATATTGATCATCATACATGAACATATTTATCTATTTACTAAAAATAAAAACAAAATATAAATGGTATCCAAAAATATCACAATTTGTCTTTATTGTTAATATCCACTTCATTACAGGCACATAACCTCTTCAATAAAATTTTTGATATTGTTTTATTTTCTCATTATTTTTCTCAATGTCATATTTTTTTTCTCCAAATATTCCATGTCTATCTGTAGTTTATTTATCGCTCCCCATAAATATATCTTATCCCGATTTTATAATTAAATTCAAATGGGTTATCATGGCATGGTTCCTTTCATATTGAAAAATTATGACTTTCAAAAGGATGGAACATTTATCTCAAAAACATGAAACCCATATTTAAAATAACAATAGTAGCACATGAGTTTTATTTTAATAAAGATCCATTAACTAAACAACTCAATGTATATATGGGAGAACCTGATGAAGAAAATAAGTGTGTATAAGAAGGTTTATCAATTTTTTTTATTACACAACATTCATTTAATACCTTTTCATACTTCATTCAATATTCAAATTTTTATGTAAATCCTTAAAATAATTAATATAAGATAAAAATAAACTACACCCATCTTAATAAACATATTAGAAAGTTAAATTTCATAAACATAACATTCAAACAAATATGGTAAACTCGTAACATTATTTTATACAAATATTAAGAGACTCAACAATATCTTCTTCCCTAATTTAAATACATCAATTACCTGCAATTTAGTAAAAATCAAAATATTTTAATAAATGGAGGAATGTAATAAATTTTTAAAAGAAAAGTTCATAATGTGTGACATCTCTCATTCTTGACATAACTTTTTCTTCTTGCATTATTAAAAGGTTAATTTTTCATCCTTATGGTCATCATTCTCATATTTCCTAACAAGTTTCTTTTCATTTTTAGACTCATATGATAAGTATGCCTACATATATTCTTCCATAATATCCCTTTTGTTTCAAATATATTTTAACAACTCTTTCATTCCATCTTCTTATTCTATTAGGATAGTAAAAAAAAATTTAATAACATTCACTTATTACTTGCATATCATATATCTTTTCTGAATTATCAAACCACAAACCTTTGATACATTTTTATTCACATTTCTCAGATCATCAGAAAAGGTTCCATCCCTTTTTCTTCAGCTTATTATTTTTGTATCATCTATCATTATTTCTATATCAACTTGTTCTAGAAAAATAACTAAACACTATTTCATTTTGGATTTAGCATGTTTGGTTTTCTCCACATTTTGGAAATAATTATCTTTATTAACATACTCATATAACATTATCTTCTATATTTCCCTTTTCAGTTCTATATAATTTTTAGGAACATTTGATCTTCTTTTCTCATTAGAGCTCCACCCTGATTCATCCCTATTTCCTTGTAGAGACATGTTATACCAATATGAAAACCCTCCATGTCTAAAATTTCCACCACAGCAATAGTGGAATGTGAATCATGATTTTTCATACTGAGAGTAAAACTAACCAGAACATGGTGGTTGTTGTTTCTTCATAAATCACAGACCACATTACTTAGGGGGATACTTTCCTATATAATTGAAGTTATTTTTTTGAAATATTATTTTCTTAAAAAACAGTTCTTGCAATCTAATCTTTTCACCATGATTATTAGTTTCACTTTTAACATTAATTTCTATAGTGAGATTTTCCCTCATCGTTCTTATCTCACTTTTTATAGAATTAAACACTAATAGTGTTTCTATAAAATCATCTTCTTTCTCAACCAACATAATTTTCAATACATTAATGATTTTTCCACATTCAGTTTCCTTTAATTTTTTCTGTATACTTTCTTCAACAAGTGTAGATTCAATATGGACAATATTCTCACTATCAAATAACTTTTCTTCAATCTTTTTTAGATTTATATCATGGTTATAGTTTCAAAAATTTAATATTTCACCATATTTTATCATCTACGTTCTTTCACTCTTGAGTTGAGTATTCATCTCAATTTCTTTTGATAGATCATATTTTATAATAAATTTGACTTCTATCGTCTCATCATTCTCTCTATAACTATTAGATGATTCACTTACATTTATAACATGGGAAATAAATATTAATTGATGATCATATTAAGTATTATATGATGAATCATTCTTATTTCGTCTAATAAGAATAATTTTGTTCTTTTTTTCATAAAAAATATTTCTTATGTTTATTTCACTATTGTTTCTATGGTTTCTCATTATTATCTACGGACTCATAAACTCCAACATTCTTCCTAGGAAACTTTTTGTGAAAAATTTCCTTTCCCATCATAATTCTAATATTTTAGAGTTTTACTTTTCCATTTTCCCTTATTGTATTTCACTGAAAAGATGAAAACAGGTGTGTTGAGATCGATAGATTATTCATTAGATTCCAAATCACAATTTTCTTATGTTTCTTCTTCATCTTTGGTTTTTCCATTTATCTATATTTTAAGTTTGTATCTTTATCATCTATTTCTTTCTTTCTCAGAAAATTTTATCTTCTAATTTCATTAGTAACGAGAATATAATGTATATCTATAAGGCCCCAGCCTTAAACCTTACTTAATCTTGATTTATTAAAAGATTACACATTGAGGTTATTTTCACGTTTAGAGTTATAGAGAATTAGATCATAAAACTTGTATTACATTCTACATTTAAACAAAGTGGTTACATAAAAGACAGTATTCATTTTTCCCATCAATAGAAACATATTTAAAATAATACATGTAATATTTCTTGACACTTCCTTGACACTATCATCACATCATGTACCTTTCCATTGACCTGTGAAAAACATTTCAAAAACATGTGATGACCATAAAAAGCACAGTAAGGGATTTATAAATATTGAATGTAAACATGAGTACATATATACATAATAATGAAATCATACTTTACCCATAAAACATAAGCACTTTAACATACCTCACCAAATCATGAATAAATCATAGAAATCATAAGGCATCAAGGTAACGTGAGGAATTCATAACATTCTTACATAGGGAGTAACCCTCTTGGTTACATTTGGAATACCCATCACAGTATATTCCCTAAATCTCTTCAGAGAAACCATAACGTTTAACTCCTTCGCGTTACCCAAGGCATTTGAGAGCTATATCGGGCTCACCGGCCCTTAGTTTATCACGGAACCACCCGTCTTCATAATAATGCCTAAGAACCACAACATAATCGTATCAAATAAAACATGCATAAAGGAAACATAACATTTCCACCTTTCAATCAAAAGATATCATTACAACACATTGATATAAAAACATTATTAAAACCATTTTCAACACCAAAATAAAAGAAAAGTAAAACATGGTATTTATTTTTCTTTTTAAAAAATGTATGGCTTGTAGAGGAAGCCGAAACTCAACTAATAGTCACGGCGGCAATGAAGTCCTTGTCGCCGGATACGTACGACAAAAACATTCCCTTTTGTTGTTTAGTAAAACGCTTCCTATAAAAAAAATTCCTTTTGGATAAATGTAAAAGTCAAAGGGGTTTATACACCGTATAAAAGAAGGTTGTGTATAAAAAAAATATGCCTCAATGAATGGAGATTGAGACGAAGTCCCTTACCTCGGGTCCGACTTAACTCGATTGTTCTTTAACCTCCGGAATATCAAACTTGTGTTAATTTCAACTTTCTTAATAACTTTTTTCATGTTCATTATTCCTTTTATATCACTTATTACCATGTCATGAACACTATGCAATTATTTATGTTAATAACAATCATTGGTACATGAGTAAAGAATATGATCAATATAATTACAAGTTTTTCATGTATCCATTATATCCAGAGTTATAATCATGATGTATATATCATATATATCATATATATAAATTATATAAATGCTTTTATAATATTACATAACGTTTAGAGGTAAGAAATTAAATGCACTGTTCCTGGAGATAGTAAGTCGTACGTACGCATGAACGCTACTTTCATTTATATTTCGTATTTTATGGAATGGAATAATAATGATATAAAGGTATATTATTATTCTAGTATAATATCATATATAATACCATTAATTAAATCCTTTATACGTCCCACATATGGAATTAACGATATCAAATATGTTTGAGGGGGCGGTAGTGCGCACTTCCTAAAATGAAGATATCGCGTATACCCATAATGGAATCCATTAAGATATGTCATAAATTAAATATAAAGAATATTAAGGAAACAATAAACATATTATATATCATATATAAATATAGTGACATCTTAATGGCCACCTTTGAAGGTGTTAGACGAATATTGAACAATCATCGTTTCATGAGGCAGAAATTCGCCATCCACGGAAACAATATGTTCTTTAACTATTAGATGTAGGTGTGTGTAAGTGTTGCTCGAATCCTTCTTATAAAAAAATACTATAATATCGTAGATATTGTTTTTGTTATAAAAGAAATGAATAAAATGAGTTTAGGGGGTTGGAGAAGAAAAAATACAAAAGAACACAAGTGAAGACAATATCTTAAAATGGGTAACCCTTTTTGATTTGAGCTAAAAGGATTCCTTGGGAAGACTTATGCCCAATGTGAGGCTTCTAAGAGTTATAGAGGGATGTGGAGAGACAAAATGGGCAGGTTTTGGCCGAGACAAAGTCTTTGGAAGTGTGGGTAAGGTGGTAGAGGTGGGGGCCGTTTATAAGAGGAGAGGAGGGGCACTCTTGGAAAGTAAAGAAATGTTACGTTATTTTAAAATGAATTTCAGATTTAAAAGGTCCAAAATTGATATAATTCTAGTATAAGGTGATAAGGGTTCGAAATATACCCATCCAATAAGTTTTTGACAAGTGTAGGTCCTAGATTTTACATTATCGTTTCATTTTATTTAAATCGTTAAATAATGAGGTAATAGCTTCATAATCATGATGTCATATATAATTTAATTTATTTAATGTCTAAAAATTATCAAAAACTACTACGATTTAAGAAATATTTGTCACGACCCTCCCTCAGGGTCCGTGCTGTGACTACCCCAAGCCCACCTTCCATAGACCAGGGGCAGGCGACTAGCACCATGGCGTAAATCCCGGTAAAAAGGGAAGGCATTGCCTTTGTAAAGTAAACAAACACCACAGAGTAAGCAAGCAGAAAAGTAAACACTAAGTAAAAACAGAGTACAATTGAAAGTGCGGAAAAGTAAATGGGCCAGTATACAAACCCAAACTGAAAGTAAAGTACTACTCAAAAGGGAAAACAAAAACTATAAAGTAAAAGCCGCTACACTGAGCTCTCCACTGGAAATCCCACCTGAAGGGTGGGTACAGATAGCTCCACTGCTCCACAGGTCCCACCGTCCGCTCCGAGTACGTCCCGCCCAGTGGTCCTCCTCCAGGTACCGTCCTGCTCTGCAAGCCTCATCCACGATCAATGGTGTCCGTTGTCTGCAACCAACACAACGTAGTACGGGCATAGCCCGTGCAGGGGTGAGTATAAGCTACTCAGTAGGAACCCCGAGACCCCTGAAGGTCTCCCCAAAATCCACAAAGGATAAACCACAAAGGTGAGATACAAACACGAAGTAACAACCGACACTGCTTAGGTATATGCCCATACATATACCTAAGTCATCAATTCCAATACGCTCCAACCTCTGAGCCCAAGTAAAACTCAGTCCACACAGGAAAGTATACGTATTCCACACAGGAAAGCAAAACGAAATCCACACTGGATAGCACAACACAATCCACACAGGAAAGAAATAGGATTCAGCTCACACAGGTATACTTCATAGAAAGACGATAAATATAATCTCTAATCCATCTAAGTCGTCGGACCCACGAAGGATTGATAGGTAACTAACACCCGCAAAGAGCCACACATGATCGGGCCCACATAGGACCTATAGGCGCTGGTTCACACAGGACCGCTGAGCGCAAAGACCCACACAGGATCAGACCCACACAGGACCTGTAGCACTGATCCACGTAGGATCGCTGAGTGATGTAGTCGTCGTCGAATCCACCAAGGATCTCTGTACTGTCGTCATCGCAGTCACAGTAGTAGTAGTAGTAGTAGTAGCAGTCACAGTCGCAACAAGCACTAGGGTTCCCGCACACAGAAAGCTCGTTCGGGAGGGTCCGCTCCACGAGCCGAGAGGCTGATACATCAACTGTCACAAAGTCCAGAGTTGATGTATCCAAAAGTTCCGTATCACTAAAAAGAACACAATGCAACAGACGGCGCGTCGATCGGACGCCCGGTCTGAGAGTTATTGGCTTTTTCGTCCCAGGGGCCCGGTTGGTTTTTAAGGCAAAACCAACCCGACCATACTCAACCAGCGTCCAAACCTCGGGCTGAGTATGCCAAAAGATCTATCTCACTAATAGTAACACAACAAAGCTGACGGCACGTTAATCGGACATCCGTAGCTCAAGATATGAGCGTTTCCGCTCCGAGGGCCTGGTTGGTTTCGTGTAAAAACCAACCCGGCTGAACTCAACGTATTCGAAAACTTTGAGTGCGATATAAAAAAATGACCGTCTCGATCCAAGGATCGCATCGCCGCTGACGGTTCGTCAATTGGAGGTCTGTAGCTCAAGTTATGGGCAAAAGACTGAAGTCGATTCGAAAACGGGGGGTCTGGGTCCGGGCCGACCCGGCCCGACCCCCCTGGGTCGGCCCGAACCTGGTCGACCCGAACGGGGTCGACCCGACCCGGGTCCGACCCGGCCCGGTCGGCGGCACGGCCCGGCCGGTGGCGGCGCGGCCTGGGCGCCGCTCGGGTGCCATGCGCGGGGGGCAGAGCCCCCGCCTCTTCACTTTGGCGGCGCGGCTTGAAGCCGCGCCTTGGTTCCACGCCCCCCCTCCCCCCACGTGGGGGCCCGCCTTTGAGAAAACGGGGGGGGGTGCTTCCCCCCCCCCCCCTTGGTGTAACCGCGGCCCCCCCTTTATGTGGGGCCGGTTTGTGGCCAGCCGGGGGAATTAATTCCCCCGGCACTTCTCCCTTTCGGCCGGCCCAACATGGTCGGCCGGTTCTTCCTCAACGGGACCGGGAAGGCCGGTCCCCTTTCCGGCATCCGACGCCGGCGGCCCGGCTAGCCGCCGGTCTTCCCGTTTTTCCGCAGCCCGGAACTGGCAGGGGTGTTCGTCGTCCGGCGCGGTGCGACGGCACCGCGCCCCTCCGCCGCGGCCCCGCTCCGGCCGCGGCGCCTTCAGTTCCCTTTGACGCGGCGGGACGGCGTCGTGTTCATGATAATCCTTCCACGGAGCGGCGCGACAGCGCCGCGCAATATTTGTCGAATGATTTCCGCGTGGTGCGACAGCACCACGCCATCTCGTACATCACAAGAAAAATAATAATAATCAAGAACAAAGGAGGGAGAATTCGGCCGTGTTTGTGCGGTCCGACCCCCCTCTCGTTAGATGATAACTCTTAAATACTTATCCACAAGATTATCATGCTAGAACCAAGAACGAGAGTAAATAAATAATCCACAACAAACCCCTACCTCGGTTTCATGATCGATGATCGTCAACGACCTGCGGAAGACGCGTCGCTGTGGTCGGCATCACGGAAGAAGGATGTCGATGTCGTGAAGCAAGGATTAGAAGTTCTTGGACGATGATTTTTTTGCGGGAAATCGTCGTGGAAGAGATGACTTGGAAGAGGACATCGTCAGTGTCGCGGGTATGGATTCGCGGAAGATGGTTCCCGAGAACGTGGCATTCTTCGTCGAAGCTCTAAGGTTCTTCGCGTTCTTCGTCAAAGCATGAAGAAGAAGAAGAAGAAGAAGGCTTCAAAATCTCTCAAGGAGACTAGAGAATTCTAACCAAATAAAATAGGCTAAGGGCTTATTTTATTTACTCAACCAAACCATTTGAAATTCAAAGGTTTGAATTAAGACAACTCAGCCCCTTTAATAACCAAACATGTCAAGTTAATTAAAAGAGAAGGTTAAGGGAGTTTTAAAAGAGAAGATGAAGAGTTATGCTTTAGGTGGGCCCCACCACACTTAATCCTCCCAAGGGAGGTTATGTGTATGTGGGTCCCACCTTTAACTCCCTTTGGGAGAAAATAACCAACAAGTTAAAAATAAAAAGTGTTTCCACATTTTTATTTAACTTCTTTTAAAATCCCAAAAACTAACTCTCAACCCGCAATAAATGCAACCTCGGAAAAGGTCTCCTTAAGTGAATATCAGCGTTGCGAGTTCATCGGTGTCCTCAGATTTCAATTCCGAGCACTGGATCAAAAGTTATAAATTCCCGCTCGTTCGTTCACTGAACATACCCGAGCCAAACTTCGGAAATTGATTCCGGGCACTCTGGGCCTCGAAATCAGGTGCCGTCAGAAACCGCGCTCTTGTAAAATTCCAAAGAAAATTAAGAAAAAATTTCCCTCTATTTTTACGGGTCTTTACATTACTCCCATCTTAGGGCTTTACATCCCCGTAAAGATACATCAAAAACTAGGGGAAAAAATGAGGGTACTGAGCACGCATCTGAGCCTCCCGCTCCCATGTGTTCTCTTGGAGGTTCCCGTGCTGCCATCTGATGCGCACAAGAGGAATCGATCGCCCACGTAGGACCCGCTCCTGTCGATCCTCTATCTCCACCGGGACCTCCATAAAGGTCTCCCCATTGTCCACTTCAAGCTCCCTATGGTCAATGATGTGTGTCGGGTCATGCACGTATCTCCTTAGTTGAGACACGTGGAAGACGTTGTGCACCCGGTGCATCTGAGGTGGTAGAGCCAGGCGATAAGCCACCTCGCCAATCCTGTTGAGGACCTGGAAGGGTCCGATGAAGCGCGGAGATAACTTTCCACCTCGGCCAAATCTCCGTATACCATGTCGAGGTGAGACCCTCAAGAAGACGTGGTCGCCATCCTCGAACTCTAGTGGCCTCCACCTCCTGTCAGCGTATGACTTCTGCCGGCTCTGAGCTGTCCTCATCCGCTCCTGGATGACCTGGACCTTCTCTGTCGTGGCCTGGACTATCTCCGATCCCACAAGTGCTGACTCCCCAGGGTCTTTCTAGCACAAAGGAGATCTACAAGGTCGGCCGTACAACGCCTCGTACGGTGCCATCCCGATGGTGGAGTGGTAGCTGTTGTTGTACGCAAACTCCACCAAGGGTAGGTGGTCCTCCCATCTACGACCAAAGTCGAGGACACATGCACGGAGCATGTCCTCGAGAGTCTGAATGGTCCTCTTCGTCTGACCATCCGTCTGAGGGTGAAAAGCTGTGCTCAGACGTAGCTGCGTCCCGAACACCTCCTGTAACCCCTTCCAAAGCCGGGAAGTAAAGCGAGCATCTCGATCGAAGATGATAGATGATGGCACGCTGTGTAGACGCACAATCTCCTGAACGTAGAGACATCCCAAGCTCTCCACTGAACCCTGCTCTCTGATGGGTAAGAAGTGTGCCGACTTGGTGAGTCGGTCAACAATCACCCAAATGGAGTCGTGACCTCTGGAAGTGCGTGGAAGTCCAGTCACGAAGTCCATAGATATTCCGTCCCACTTCCACTCTGGGACCTCCAAGGGTTGTACCAAGCCTGCTGGTACCTGATGCTCTGCCTTCACCTGCTGGCAGGTGAGGCATCGAGAAACGAACTCTGCTACTGCCTTCTTCATGCCCGGCCACCAGTGCTGTCATCTGAGGTCCTGGTACATCTTCGCCACTCCAGGATGTACCGCCAAAGGAGAAGTGTGAAACTCTCTCAGAACCTCCTCTCGCAAAGCGACTGGTACCATGGTACGTTCTCTGAAATGGATGTCATGCTCTGCTCCAAGGGAGAAACCATCAGGTTCCTGTCCTGAGGATATCTGTGCACGCCGTGTCTCACAGTCAGCGTCCTCACGCTGTGCCTCTCTGACCCGCTGCAGTAGTGGAGGGGTGACTGTGAGAGACTGGAGGAAGGATGCTCCATCTCTATCCACGAAGGATATATGAAAAGAGGATAGCTGCTCCGTCGCCTCCTCAAGTAGGTGAATTCCCGTCCTCCTGCTGAGGGCATCAACTACTACGTTCCCCTTCCCAGGAGTATAGACTATCTCAAAGTCATAGTCCTGGAGGAACATGAGCCATCGCCACTGTCTCAGGTTCAGGTCCTTCTGCGAGAAGATATACCTGAGACTCTGATGATTAGAAAAGAATGTAAAACGCTCACCCATCAGGTAATGTGTCCATGTCTTCGGAGCGAAGACCACTGCTGCTAACTCCAGGTCATGGGTAGCGTAGTTCTGCTCATGCGGCGTCAACTGACGTGATCCATAGGCGATCAATGCCCGCTCCTACATCAGAACACATCCGAGTCCGGTCCCTGATGCATCGTAGTAGACTACATACCCTACTCCCTCCTCAGGCAACCTCATGATAGGTGCGCTAGTCAATATCTGTATCAGCTCCTGGAAGCTCTGATGACATCTTTCTGACCACACGAAGGGTTTCCCCTTCTTCGTCAAAGTTGTGAGGGGTGCCGCAACTCTAGAGAAATCTGGCACGAATCTCCAATAGTATCCAGCTAGTCCCAAGAAACTCCGAACCTCAGTCACACTCCTGGGTGGCTCCCATGCTAACACAGCCTCGATCTTCGCAGGATCCACTGCAACTCCCGCATCAGAGATAACGTGTCCCAAGAAGTGGACCTCACGTATCCAGAAATGGCACTTCGAGAGCTTACCATAAAGCTAGTGCCCTCGGAGTGTGTCTAGTACAACTCGCAAGTGATAGGCGTGCTCCTCCTCAGTCGTAGAGTAAATCAAAATGTAGTCGATGAAGACCACGACAAATTGATCGAGGTATGGCTGAATGATCCTGTTCTTGAGGGCCATGAACACTGCTGGATCATTGGTTACGCCGAAAGGCATAACCAAGAACTCATAGTGGCCATGCCGACATCTGAAGGTCGTCTTCTGCACGTCCTCATCTCTGACTCTGAGCTGATGATAGCCTGACCTGAGGTCTATCTTCGAGAACCACCATGCTTCCTTGAGCTGATCAAAGAGGTCATCAATCCTCAGTAGCGGATACTTGTTCCTCATTGTCACCTGGTTCAGGCGACGATAGTCGAAACAATGTCGCAAGCTCCCGTCCGCGTTCTTGGCGAACAATATCGGGGAAGCCCAGGGTGAAACACTGGGTTGGATCAACCCTTTTCCCTGCAAGTCCTCCAACTGTACCCGTAGCTCTCGAAGCTCAGTGGGGGCCATCCGATATGATGGAGTGGATATTGGGGTTGTCCTGTGGTACAAGTCTATATATAATTCTACCTCTCTGCGAGAAGGTAGCCCTGGAACATCATCGGGAAAAACGTCTGCAAACTGATCCACCACTGCAGGAAAACTAGGACTCCGCACGTCAACTACTCCAAGGATGAGGCTAGCCTACTGATGAGTAATGGGCTGTCCTCTCCTCCGAGGAAGTCCATCCTATGCTGCAAAGGCTCCCTTCTTGCCGGTGAAGGTGAACCTACTCCCGTCAGTGCATACACATCGCACCTTGCGCCTAAAACAGTCAATCTGTGCATGGACCATAGATAACCAATCCATGCCCAAGATGACGTCGTAAGGCCTCGAAGCTGCTATAAGGAGATCTCAGCCGAAGCTCTCGCCTCCTAGAGTAAGCTCACACTGCCGGCACCAGTGCGTAATCGTCGAGTCTTCTCCTGTAGGAGTCTCTAGCCGTAAGGATCGAGCCAACGGCTCTGTCGGAATCTCCGAGCTCCGAACAAGGGCAGCGGCTGTGAAAGAGTGACTCGCTCATGTGTCTATAAGTACTGTAACATGGTTAGAATAGACCCAGATAGTACCTCGAATCATCTCTGGCGCACCGTGGTCTTAGGCCTCCACTGCCTGGAGTTGTTCCTGTCTCTGCCCGCCTGCTCCCTGTGGTCGGGGGAGACCTCCTGGCGGTGGTGGTGGCAGAGCCTCAAAGTGTCGCCCACCACCTGCTTCTCATCCAGCTCCTCTGCCTCGTCCGACTCCTCCCTGCGAACCGCCACGGTCGACCCTCTACCTCTGCCTCAGTGGTCCCTCAACCGTCTGCTGCTCCTCGGCACGGCTGGTCGGGCAGTCACGAGCCATGTGGCCCTGCCCGCCGCACGAGTAGCACTACCTGCCTCTCGAAAGACTGGCTCCTCGCTGTGTGCCCCGCACTGCTGAGCCAGTGTCCTAAGGTCGTCTGCCTGAAGATCTGGTCTGCCTGGACCCCTGAGTCATCCGTCGATTGCCTGCTGCAGAGGACTCTACCACGTTCCGCCCCGCGGTGGGTCTCGACGCTGGTGTAGACTTAGCAAGGAAACTCTCGATCAGAAGGGCCCGCTCCAGTACTCCTGTCTGAGTCGGTATGCTGAGGGAGATCAGTGATTCCCTGATCTCATGTCTCAAACCCTGCACGAAGGTTCGGGCCCGGAATAATGGGTCACGTACCATGTCGGTCGAGTAGCGCGAGAGATCAGTAAATCTCACCGAGTACTGAGCAACCGTCATGCTGCCCTGCCGCAGCTGAAGAAGCTCCTGGATACGCACTTCACGAAGGGTGGATGGGACGAACTCTGAGCGGAAGAGGCTCTCAATGTCCTTCCAAAGTAGAGATGCCTCATCGTGCACCTGGAGCATCATGCTCCACCATCGGCCCACTGCTGCGTGCAGTAGGCTAGCAGCGAGGATCACCATGAGGTCTGCAGGTGTCCTCACTAGCCTAAAAACTCGTACCACTGCCTCCAGCCAGTCATCTGCTGCCTGGGGGTCCGTCTCCCCACGTAACCTAGGCGTTCGCTGGCGCTGGAACTCGTGCAGAGCTCCAAGGCGACGTGCGTCGTCAGCAGATGGTGCTGGAAGCATCGGTGGCTCGGCGGGTAGAGCTACTGCCGGTGCCACTGCTGGCAAAGGGCCCTGCACTGAGGCCATGTCGCTCGGTGGGCTGTCGTCACACTCGACTCTCGGAACCCTAGCTAGCTGCCATCGTGGGGCCATCCTGAAAAGGAAACAGGTGCGACACGGTCAGAACAGTATACCTGGTGAGCTGATATAAAGTAATCACAAAGAAAACTTTGAACCACACACACAATCAATGTTTTCGTATATTAAGTCGGAAATCAGAAGTCAGGGTCCTGGTGTACGGATACGTCGGCCGCCACACCATCACTGGACTCCCTGGACTGATAACTACACTCAATACGCTAAACATTATTGCTTCACATAGAAAAGATCAGAGTTCGCGGTAGAACCGAACTCCTCTGATACCAATTTGTTATGACCCGCCCTCAGGGTCCGTGCTGTGACTACCCAAAGCCCGCCTTCCATAGGCCAGGGGATGGCGACTAGAACCAAGGCGTAAATCCTGGTAAAAAGGGAAGGCATTGCCTTTGAAAGAAAACAAACACCACAGAGTAAGCAAGAGGAAAAGTAAACACTAAGTAAAAACAGAGTACAACTGAAAGTGTGGAAAAGTAAATGGGCCAGTATACAAACCCAAACTGAACGTAAAGAAAAACTCAGAAGGGAAAACAACAAATGTAAAGTAAAAGCCGCTACACTGAGTTGTCCAATGGAAATACCACCTATAGGGTGGGTACAGATAGCTCCACTGCTCCACGGGTCCCACCGTCCACTCCGAGTACGTCCCGCCCAGTGGTCCTCCTCCAGGTACCGTCCTGCTCTGCAAGCCTCAACCACGATCAACGGTGTCTGTCGTCTGCAACCAACACAATGTAGTGCGGGCATAGCCCGTGCAGGGGTGAGTATAAGCTACTCAGTAGGGACCCCAAGACCCCTGAAGGTCTCCCCAAAATCCAAAAAGTATAAACCACAAAGGTGATATACAAACACGAAGTAACAACTGACACTACTTAGGTATATGCCCATACATATACCTAAGTCATCAATTCCAATACGCTCCAACCTTCGAGCCGAAGTACAACTCAGTCCACACAAGAATGTATACGTATTCCACACAGGAAAGAAAAACGAAATCCACACAGGATAGGACAACACAATCCACACAGGAAAGTAATAGGATTCAGCTCACACATGTATACTTCATAGAAAGATGATAAAGATGATCTCTGATCCATCTAAGTCATCGGACCCACGAAGGATCGATAGGTAACTAACCCCCGCAAAGACCCACACAAGATCGGGCCCACATAGGACCTGTAGGCGCTGGTTCACACAGGACCGCTGAGCGCAAAGACCCACACAGGATCAGACCCCCACAAGATCGGGCCCACATAGGACCTGTAGCACTGATCCACGTAGGATCGCTGAGTGTTGTATTCTTCGTCGAATCCACCAAGGATCTCTGTACTATCGTCATCGCAGTCACAATAGTAGTAGCAGTAGCAGTAGCAGTCACAGTCGCAGCCAGCACTAGGGTTCCCGCACACAGCAAGCTCGTTCGGGAGGGTCCGCTCCACGAGCCGAGAGGCTGATACATCAACTGTCACAAAGCCCAGAGTTGATGTATCCAAAAGTTCCGTATCGCCAACAGGAACTCAACGCAACAGACGGCGCGTCGATCGGACGCCCGGTCTGAGAGTTATTGGCTTTTTTCGTCCCAGGGGCCCGGTTGGTTTTTAAGGAAAAACCAACCCGACCGTACTCCACCTGCGTCCAATCCTCGGGCGGAGTATGCCAAAAGATCCGTCTCATTAAGAGGAACACAACAAAGCTGACAGCACGTCAATCGGACGTTCGTAGCTCAAGATACGAGCGTTTCCACTCCGAGGGCCCGATTGGTTTCGTGTACGAACAACCCGGCCGAACTCAAAGTATTCCGGAACATTGATTGCGATATACCGAAACGACCGTCTCGATCCAAGGATCGCATCGACGCTGACGGTTCGTCAATCGGAGGTCCGTAGCTCAGGTTATGGGCAAAAGACCGAAGTCGATTCGAAAACGGGGGGTCCGGGTCCTGGCCGACCCGGCCCGGCCGGCGGCGTGGCGGCGCGGCGGCACGACGGCGCGGTCCGGCATGGCGGCGCGGCCCGGCCGGCGGCGGCCCGGCCTGGGCACCGCTCGGGTGCCATGCGCGGGGGGCAGAACCCCCGCCTCTTCCCTTTGGCGGCACGACTTGAAGCTGCGCCTTGGTTCCACGCCCCCCCCCCTCGTGGGGGCCCGCCTTTGAGAAAAACGGGGGGGGCGCTGCCCCCCCCTTGGTGTAACCGCGGACCCCCCTTTATGGGGTGCCGGTTTGTGGCCAGCCGGGGGAATTAATTCCCCCGGCACTTCTCCCTTCCGACCGGCCCAACATGGCTGGCCGGTTCTTCCTCAACGGGACCAGGAAGGCCGGTCCCCTTTCCGGCTTCCGAAGCCGGTGGCCCGGCTAGCCACCGATCTTCCCGTTTCGCCGCGGCCCGGCACTGGCAGGGGTGTTCGTCGTCCAGCGAGGTGCGACGGCACCGCGCCCCTCTGCCACGGCCCCGCTCCGGCCGCGGCGCCTTCGGTTCCCTTCGACGCGACGCGACGACGTCACGTTCATGATAATCCTTCCATGGCGCGGCGCGGCGGCGCCGTGCAATATTTGTCGAATGATTTCCACGTGGTGCGACGGCACCACGCCATCTCGTACATCACAAGAAAAATAATAATAGTCAAGAACAAAGGAGGGGGAATTCAGCCGTCTTTGTGCGGTCCGACCCCCCTCTCGTTAGATGATAACTCTAAAATATTTATCCACAAGATTATCATGCCATAACCAATAATGAGAGTAAATAAATAATCCACAACAAACCCATACCTCGGTTTCAAGATCGATGATCGTCAACGACCCGTGGAAGACGCGTCGCGGTGGTCGGCGTCACAGAAGAAGGATGTCGATGTCGTGAAGTGAGGATTCGAAGTTCATGGACGATGATTTCGTCGCGGGAAATCGTCGCGGAAGAGATGTCGCGGAAGGGGACGTCGTCGGTGTCGCGGGTATGGCGTCGCGGAAGACGGTTCCTGAGAACGTGGCGTTCTTCGTCGAAGCTCGAAGGTTCTTCGCGTTCTTCGTCAAATCTTGAAGAAGAAGAAGAAGAAGGAGGCTTCAAAATCTCTCAAGGAGGCTAGAGAATTCTAACCAAATAAAATAAGCTAAGGGATTATTTTATTTACTCAACCAAACCATTTGAAATTCAAAGGTTTGAATTAAGACAACTCAACCCCTTTAATAACCAAACTTGTCAAGTTAATTAAAAGAGAAGATTATGGGAGTTTAAAAGAGAAGATGAAGAGTTATGCTCCGGGTGGGCCCCACCACACTTAATCCTCCCAAGGGAGGTTAAGTGGATGTGGGTCCCACCTTTAACTCCCTTTGGTATAAAATCACCAACATGTTAAAAATAAAAAGTGTTTCCACATTTTTTATTTAGCTTCTTTTAAAATCCCAAAAACTAACTCTCATCCTGCAATAAATGCAACCTCGGAAAAGGTCTCCTTAAACGAATATCGGCGCTGCGAGTTCATCGGTGTCCCCATATTTCAATTCCGAGCACCGGATCAAAAGTTAGAAATTCCGGCTCATTCGTTCACTGAACGTACCCAAGACAAACTTCGTAAATTGATTCCTGGCACTCCGGGCCTCGGAATCAGGTTCCGCCAGAAACCACGCTCTTGTAAAATTCCAAAGAAAATTAAGAAAAAATTTCCCTTGAATTTTACGGGTCTTTACAATATTTTTAGATTTACAATGATTATTTATAGAATAAAATATGACTTGTATAACCCCATTTAAAAATTGTTTTAGTAAAACAACTCATGTTTGTGTCATTTTTACTTTTACATTAAATAAAAATATTTTATTGTCATTTTATTTCCAAAGTGGCTCCATGGGTTCCCCAAGTTGACCAATGGATTGTCCTGGTCAGCCATGACACATCCAATAAGGGTAGGACATATTTCAAGCTCATATCATATTATTAAAACATTATTTTTACCTTAAACTACACTAATGACCTCTAATCGCGATAAAAAAATTAAAAGTTACTATTCACCAAAAAATTATTTTAATCCCATTGAACAACATTTTACTTCTTAATGAAAAAAATGTATGTCGTATTATCGAAATTCAAAACACAAGAGTGGTAATGTTTCATTTAAACGAAAAATCAGTTTTTTAAGTACGACTTAGTGGTTTTACTAGTAATCAAAAATTGAGGTTTTTCAGAATAATAGCAAAACTTTACCCTAAGCTATATTTGATATTATGAATTCAAAAATGATGTCTATTTTAAAAAATTAAAAACATATAAGTTACATTAATTAATTTAATAATTAATTCCCACTGTCTGAGCAAAATAGCGTGTTTTTATGAAACAATACATAGCAAAATATTGACAGTAGTTTAAGTCCAATTTCAAAGTGAAATTAATTCCAATGACCACTATTGAATTAAATGGTACAAATATATTCTAATTGAACATTAAAACCAATTCAATAGATAATATTACCATATAATTTAATTAGATGAAAAACTTGTTTTGATGTAAAATGCAGTATTTTTTCACTATTCATTAAAAAATGAACATTATCATAAAAATACCAAAAATTTATCCAATGTAATTTTAAATGACCCAATCATAAATAATATGTTTATTTTGACAAATATAACTTATAAAATTGTTAAAAGTTTGATTTAAAAATGGTTTTCCATCAAAAGGAAGTAAAACAATCTTTTAAAATTATTAGTGTATTCCATGCTTATGATTGGATTTATTCTCATTTTAATCCTTTAAAACACTATCTAATTCATAAATAGGCATAGATAAAAATATCTAATATTCATTACATACTTGGGATGTTACATCCTTCCCCCCTTTAGAAAATTGCATCCCCATAATTTATTTACCTATCGAATAAGTGGGGGTATTTAGCTCTCATTGCATTTTCAGATTCCCATGTTGCCTCTTAAACCATTTGGGTTTTCCAAAAAACCATTACCTGATGAATCACCTTATTCTGTAACACTTTCTCCCTATTTTCAAGAATCTGGACCGGTTGTTCCTCATAAGATAGGTTCTCTTCCAGCAGTACTACCTCTGGACTCAAAACATGAGATGGATCTGGCATATACTTTCTCAACATCGAAACATGAAAAACATTGTGTACCTTAGATAAACTCGGAGGTAAAGCGATTCGGTATGCAACTCATCCAACTCTCTGCAGAATTTCATATGGTCCAATGAACCTTGGACTCATCTTTCCTTTCTTACCAAATTGCATCACACCTCTCCATGGTGATTCTTTGAGAAAAACATGATCACCTACCTCAAAAGAAAGATCCTTCCTCGTATTGTCAGCATAACTCTTCTGCCTGCTCTGAGCTGTTATCATGTGTTTCTGTATCAGCAGAACTTTTTTTTCCAACTCTTCTACCAATTTTGGTCCCATCAGATTCCTTTCACCCACTTCATCCAAGAAAGCTGGAGTTCGACACTGCTTTCCATATAATGCCTCAAATGGCGCCATCTATATACTGGAATGAAAACTATTATTATATGAAAATTAAACCAAGGAATGATGTTAGTCCCAACTTCCCTGATAATACATCGAACAAGCACGTAGCATATCCTCCAATGTCTGAATTGTTCGCTCTGACTGCCCATCTGACTGAGGATGAAAAGCTGTACTAAAATTTAATTCAGTACACAACGACATCTGAAAGCCTTTCCAAAAGATAGAAGTAATCCTGGGATCACGATCATATACAATGGAGAGAGGAACTCCATATTACATGAATATCACTTTAAGATACAAATGGGAATGTTGATCTAGGGAAAAAGTATCTCGTATACCAAGGAAATGAGCATATTTAGTCAAGAGATCAACAATAACCCAGATTGCATTATTATCTCGAGATGTCTTCGGTAATCCCACAACAAAGTCCATGGATATATTCTCCCATTTCCACTCTGGAACTAGTAAAGGTTGAAGCTTCCCTTTCAGTAACTGTTGCTCTGTTTTAACCTGCTGACAAGTCAAAAACATCACAATAAAATCAGAAATATCTCTTTTCATTCCATCCCACCAGTAATACTCCCACAGATCATTGTACATCTTAGTACTGCCAGGAAGAACTGAAAATGGAGAACTATGAGCTTCACATAAAAACTCTCTCTTAAACTCTAAATCACAAGGCACACACAATCTCTTCCCAAATCTCAAAACACAATCCTTATCAATGTTGAATTCATGCAACTTACCCTTATGAACTAGCTCTACCATTTTCTGCAACTCACTGTCTTGCTTCTATGCTTGCTTGATTCTGTCTGATAGAGAAGATTTCACTGATACCTGAAACAAAACTGAAAACTGTCCTGCACCAAAAACATCTATTCCAAAGTTCATAAAATCCTTAACCAAAGGATCACGTTCCAAATGCAACATTGTTAATGAAGCATTACTTTTTCGACTCAAAGCATCAGCAACTTTAGTTTCTTTTCTCGGACGGTAATGAATTGTACAATCATAATCATTGATTAATTCCAGCAATCTCCCCTATCTCATGTTCAATTATTTCTGAGTGAATATATACTTTAATCTTTTATGATTGGTATATATTTCACACTTTACTCTATACAAATGATGCCTCCAAATTTTTTAAGTGAAAAAATAGCAGCTAATTCCAAATCATGAGTAGGGTAATTTACCTCATGAGTTTTCCAATGTTGTGAGGCATAAGCAATTACCTGATCATTCTACATTAGGACACAACCAAGTCCTTTCAATGAAGCATCACTGTAGATAACAGACTCACTATTCCTGAAAGGTAGTGCCAAAACTGGATCATTCACCAATCTTCTTTTCACTTCCTGAAAACAATCATCACATTTTTTTGTCCAAATAAACTTAACACAATTCCCAGTTATCTTAGTCATTGGACTAGATAACCGTGAAAAATTTGTAACAAACCTTAGGTAATAGCCTCCCAATCCAAGGATTCTACGAATCTCAGTTACATTTGTGGGTCTTGCCCATTCTTCAACAACCTTTGTTTTTGCAGGATCAACAGTTATCACATCTTTAGAAACAATGTGACCAAGGAAAGAAATTTCTTGCAACCAAAACTCTTACTTGCTAAATTTCCAATACAATTTATTTTCTTTTAAGGCTTGAAAAATAACCCATAAATGTCTTTCATTCTCCTCTTTACTTTTAGAATACACCAAAATAACATCAATGAATATAACCACAAACTTATCCATGAACTGATGGAAAATTCTATTCATTATGTCCATGAATATAGCAGGTGAATTGGTTACCCCAAAAGGCATTACTAAAAATTCATAATGGCCATATCTTGTACGAAACACGGTCTTTGGATTATCTTCTTCTTTACCTTCAACTGATGGTACCCCGATCTTAGGAAAATCTTTGAAAATTACTGAGCTCCCTGGAGCTGATAAAACAAATCATCGATATGAGGCAAAGGATATTTGTTCTTAACAGTGATGTTATTCAAGGCACTATAATCAATGCAAAGTCTCTTAGAACCATCTATCTTTTTAACAAATAAAATAGGAGAACCCCATGGTGATGTGCTAGGTCGAATGATACCTTTCTCTAATAAATATTCGAATTTCTCATTCAACTCTAAAAGTTCAATTTGATCCATTCGATAAGGGGGTTTTAAAATTGGCTTAGCATCATGAACTAAGTCAAAACTCAATTCAACTTCCCAATCTGGTATTATTCTAGGATACTCATCAGGAAAAACATCGGGATACTCATTTACCACTAGCACATCATTAATCTGAACAGTTCATTTGTTTTCAACAATGTGTGCAAGGTAACATTCATTTCCATCTTTTACAAGTTTCTCGGCCTCTTGATAAGTAATCAAAAGTAAGGGTTCATTCTTGTACACAAACTGAATGTCTTTCTGAAAAGAAAAACTTCTATAGCTCAACAGTCAATCTTAGCATGGTAAATAGAGAGCCAATCCCTACCTAGGATAACATCAAACTCTACTAGAGGTAAAACAATAAGGTTTGCGAGTAGGTTCCTTCCACGGATAAGGATATGAAGATTCTTATAAATTCTTTTTGCCTTAAAATTTCCACTAGGTGTTTTTACCAAAAGTTCAGGAGTCATTTCATGAGATGGTATTCCCATTTTACTAGAGAAGATTTCATTGATGAAAGAATATATAGACCCCGAATCAAACAACACACTAGCATAATCTGAAAAAAAAAACAAATCACCTAATAAAACTTCATTTGATGTCCCGACATCTGCTGATGTAGTTGAAAAAGATTTCACCAACCCTCTCTGATTGTAGTCTAACTGCTTCCCATCACTCAAGCTCTTTGTCGGACACTCATTTTCATAGTGACCAATCTCATTGCACTTAAAACATTTCACTAACTGTAAATCAAATTTGGTCTTACCATCACCCTGATCATTTTTAGTGCAATAACTTGCCTTATGTCCCATATTACCACATTGGTAGAACTTTCCAAAATTCAGAAGACATTCTCCAGCATGCCTTTTAGAACATTTATCTCAAACTGGAAACTTAGTTTTCTTACTTTCAAACCTTTTTGAATAATTATTTCTTTTCTCCTGCCACCTCGGTCTCTTCTTCTGCTTGTTGTTATAAAACACTTGATAATTGGTAAACTCCATTTCCACCTTCTCAGCACATCGAACAAGCTTTTCATGACTTTTAAACTCACTAGAAGCCAATGCCCTTCGATATTTTGGCTTTAATCCTGAGTAAAAATGATTGATTTTACTATCAAGGTCTTGGATAAAATTTGGAGCATACCTTGCCAATCGAGTGAACCTTTATTCATAGGTAGCCACTGAGTCTTCCTCTTGCCTCAATTCCAAAAATTTGTTTTCCATCCTAACTCGAACAGCCTTAGGAAAATACTTCTCAAGAAACATGTCTTTGAATTCATCCAAGTCGAGAGAATCAATCTCATCAGCATCCCTGATATTTTTAACCATCAGCCACCACTGATCTGCTTCACCCTCCAAATGGTAAATAGCAATACTAACCTTTTGATTGTCTGAACACCCCATGACATCAAAAATCATCTCCAGTGCTTTAATCCACCCTTCAGTTAGAACAGGGTCAGATGATCCTCTGAATGATGGGGGATGTTTCCTCATGAAATGTTCCACCACTGACATGTTCCTCTACGGTTGATCTGGCTGATCTCGTGCATGGATACCACCACCATTTATCAGTTGAGTCAACTGTTCCATTACTGCAACAAACTGTTCAGTTCCAATTCCAATCATCTCCGGATGCTGATTCGGAAGGTTATTTCATTCTGTATGCCTTCCTAGCACTACTTCCATGTTTCCTCTATGGAAAACCATTCTGAACAAACATGTCTTAGATGAATCAACATGGTAATCTTAAAATGTTATATCATTTCAATTTGTCCATATAAAAAAAATTGGATAATCATTTAATAAAATTCTAACTCCTAAAGTTATCTAAACCGACCTATGATAACAAATATAAGGCCCCAGCCTTAAACCATACTTAATCTTGAGTTATTAAAAGATTACAAATTGAGGATCTTTTCAGGATTAGAGTTTTAGAGAATTAGATCATGAAACTTTCATTACATTCCACATTTAAAAAAAGTGGTTACATAAAAGACAATATTCATTTTTTCCATCAACGGAATCATATTTAACATAAAACATGGATTATTTATTGACACATCCGTTACACTATCATCACATCATGTACCTTTCCCTTGACCTGTGAAAAACATTTCAAAAACTTGGGATGAGCATAAAAAACCCAGTAAGGGATTTAAAAATATTTTTAGGAAACATGAGTACATATATACATAAGAATAAAATCATACTTTACCCATAAAACATAATAACTTTAACATAACTCATAAAATCATGAATAAATCATATAAATCATAAGGCATAATGATAACTTGAGGCATTAATAACATTCTTATGTTGGGAGTAACCCTCTTGGTTACGTTTGGAATACCCATCATAGTATATTACCTAAATATCTTTAGATAAACCTTAACTTTTAACTCCTTCGTGTTATCCAATGCATTTGAGATCTATATCGGGATCACCCGCCCTTAGTTTATCACAGAACCACCCGTCATCATAATAATTCCAAAGAACCACAACATAATGGTATCATATAAAACATTCATAAAGGAAACATAAAATTTCCACCTTTCAATCACAAGATATCAATACAACACAGTGATATAGAAATATTATGAAAACCATTTTCAATACCATAATAAAAGAAAATTCAAACATGGTATTTATTTTTCTTTTGAAAAAAGTATGGCTTGTAGAGGAAGCAGAAACTTAACTAATGGTCATGGTGGCGGAGAATTCATTTTCACCGCATACGTATGACAGAAACATTCCCTTTTGTCGTTTAGTAAAACGCTTCGTATAAAAAAAATTCCTTTATGATAAACGTAAATGTCAAAGGGGTTTATACACCATATAAAAGAAGGTTGTGTATAAAACAAAATATGCCTCAATGAATAGATATTGAGATGAAGTCCCTTACCTCGGGTCCGACTTGACTCGATTGTTCTTTAAACTCCCGAATAATAAACTTGAGTTAATTTATACTTTCTTAAGAACCTTTTTCAAGTAAATTCTTCCTTTAATATCACTTATTACCATGTCATGAACACTATGCAATTATTTATGTTAATAACGGTCATTTTAATGATCATTGGTACTTGAGTCAAAAATATGCTCTTTATAATTACAGGTTGTTCATGTATCCATTATTTCCAGAGTTATACTCATGATGTATATATCATATATATCATATATATCCAGTATATACAAGCATTTATAATATTACATAACGTTTAGAGGTAAGAAATGAAATGTACCGTTCATGTAGACGGTAAGCCGTACGTACGCATGAACGCTACTTTCATTTCTATTTCGTATTTTATGGAATGGAATCATAATTATATAAAGGATTATTATAAATCCAGTATAATATCATATATAATACCATTAATTAAATCCTTTATACGTCCCACATATGACATTAGCGAAATCAAATAACTTTGAGGGGGCGGTAGTCCGCACTTCCTAAAATGAAGATATCACGTATACCCATAATGGAATCCAAAAAGGTATGCCATAAATGAAAAATAACGAATATTAAGGAAAACATAAAAATATTATTTATCATATTTAAATATAGTGACATATTAATGGCCACTTTTGAAGGTGTTAGAAGAATATTGAACAATCATCGTTTCGTGAGGCATAAATTCGCCATCCACGGAAAGAGTATGTTCTTTAATCATTAGATGTAGGTGTGTGTAAGTGTAGCTCGAATCCTTATTATAACAAAATACTAGTATATGGTAGATACTTGTGTTGTTAAAAAATAAATGAATAAAAATAGTTTAAAGGGTTGGAGAAGAAAAATAAAACAAAAGAACACAAGTGAAGACATTACCTTAAAATGGGTAACACTTTTTGATTTGAGCTCAAAAGCTTCCTTGGGAAGACTTCTGCCCAAAGTGAGGATTCTAATAGTAATAGAGGGATGTGGAGAGACAAAATGGGAAGGTTTTGGCCAATATAATGTCTTTGGAAGTGTGGGTAAGGTGGTAGAGGTGGGGGCCTTTTATAAGAGGAGAGGAGGGGCACTCTTAGAAAGTAATGAAATGTTACATTATTTTAAAATGAGTTTCGGATTTAAAAGGTACCACATTGATATAATTCTAGGATAAGGTGATAAGGGTTCTAAATATACCCATCCAATAGTTTTTTGACAAGTTTTGGTCTTAGATTTTACATTATCTTTTCATTTTATTTAAATCGTTAAATAATGAGGTAATCACTACATCATCATGATGTCATAAATAATTTAATTTATTTAATGTCTAAGAATTATAAAGAAAATACTATGATGTTGGAAATATTTTTATCTTTCCAATTAATATATATAGTCAAAAATATGACTTGTATAACCCCATTTAAAAATTTTTGTTGTAAAACAACTCATGTTTGTGTCATTTTTTCTTTTACATTAAATAAAAAGATATTAATGTCATTTTCCTTCCAAAGTAGCTCCATGGGGTCGCAAAGCTGACCCATGGATTGTCTTGGTCGGCCATGACACATAAATTAAGGGTAGGACATGTGTCAATCTCATCTCATATTATTAAAACATTATTTTTACCTTAAACTACACTAATTACCTCTAATCGTGATTAAAATCTTAAAAGTTACTATTCACCAAAAAAATAATTTAATCCCATTGAACAACATTTTACATATTAATGAAAACCATGTATGTCGGATTTTTTAAATTCAAAACACAAAAGTGGTAATGTTTCATTTAAGCGAAAAATCAGTTTTTTAAGTGCCACTTAGTGGTTTCACTATTCATCAATAATTGAAGTTTTTCAGAAAAATACAAAACTCCACCCTAAGCTATATTTGATATTTCGAATTCAAAAATGATGTATATTTTAAAAAATTAAAAACATATAAGTTATATTAATTAATTTAATAATTAATTTCTGCTATCTGAGCAAATAGCCTATTTTTATAAAACAATATGTAGCAAAAGATTGACACAAGTTTAAGTAAAATTTCAAAGTGAAATTAATTACAATTACCAATATTGAATAAAATGGTAAAAATATTTTCTAATTGAACTTTAATACCAATTAAAAATATAATCTAGCCATATAATTTAATTAGTTGAAAAATAAGTTTTGATGTAAAATGCAGTATTTTTTCACTATTCCTTAAAAAATTAACATTGTCAGAAAAATACCAAAAATTCATCCAATGTAAATTTAAATGTCCCAATAATAAAGAATTTGTTTACTTTGAAAAATAGAGCTTATAAAATTGTCAAAAGTTTTATTTAATGAAGGTTTTCCATCACAAGGCAGTAAAAAAATCTTTTAAAAATATTACTGTATTCCAGGATTAAGATTGGATTTATTCTCATTTTAAGCCTCTAAAACACTATCTAGTTCATAAATAGACATAACTAAAAATATCTATTATTCATTACATACTTGGGATGTTACAATATCATCTAGAGATATAGATTTAGGTTCCTTATCTTCCAATAATAAACCATTTTCATGAAACATATCATTAAAAATTATCAATGCCTTTTAAACAATAGTTGAGTCTCCAAATATCTCACTAAGACATGTTATAGTTCTAATTATATCTTTTAATCATATATAGATGTCACAAATATGTTATTTATCTATCATTTTCATAAAAACATTCTTCATCCACCTAATTGGTAACATTTCATTCTTCCCATTCATAATTCCTTTGTAAATATTTTATAAATTATCCAAAATACATAAAGAAGTTGAAACTCAATTTACCCTAAAAAACTTAATTTCTGTATGTGATGAGAGTAATATATTTCTACTTCTCCGATCAATGTCCACATATTATTATTAGTGGCAATAAGAAGATTATTCTCAATATAAATAGGAAATCCTTCATTAGTAACTTCAAAATAATCATATCCAAGGGAAAAAAGTTATGGAAGAATTCCATTTTCAGTATATGATAGTTCATTACATTTAAAATTGAAATAACCTTATAGTTCACAGGATATAAATTATTTATTCCAATGATGGATATTTTAGAGGGTACCTATGCTATGATACAAGTTATAGTTCCTAATTTAAATTGAGACCACTAAGAGGGGGTGAGTGAATTACTAGTTCCTTTTTGTTTTATAAGAATGTTTCTTAACTTATTAACCAAAACATTATTAACCTTAAAATCATGTTAGAGTTAAGATCAACTAAAATTTTACCCACAAGATGAATTTTTTTTAAAAAGAATATAAAGAGAAGGTAGCACATGATATTTTCAGGGTTTGGTACAATAACCTACTCTTTTCCCTAATGTATAGTCCCACAAACATGGAATATGTCAATACATTGTTCTAGAATACATAGGCACATGAAATTTGTTTTTTACAATACCAATAACAACATTTCCACTACAATTGGTTATATTCCCTAATGATCCTTTCAAGTATCCATTTCCCAAAACAAGACATTTCAACAACTGGTAAGCATTCATAATCACATTACGTATTAATTTATGATCCACTTCCGAATGTATTAACTTCCTCCAAAAGGAAGATAAATCAAACTCCACCAATGTACATTCATCATGAACAACAACATTTCACATAAGAAATATGTTGGTCTTGAATAGTCTTCAAGAACCTCTGTCTGTAAAACTTCTTCAATGTCAACCTAAAAAATTTTGGTTGGATACTAATTATTTTCCCCAAAAATTTTGAAGCTTTAGTGCATGAATAGTAAAGGGTAATATTTACCAATTAACTCGGGTATCCATTTATAGAAACCTAAAAATTGGTTTAGGATGGATTTGGCAAGTCATTCCTGCTTAAAGAAATTTACTAAATAAAAAATTCTCAATAAATATTGTATATATCATTAACTCATTCAATTAATTTTCAGATATTAAAATCTCCTTGATCTTGATAACATTTATTGAGTTCATCAACAGTTAAAAAATGCTTTACAAAAATTTCGTAAGTTTGATTTTTTTTTGAGTTAGAACTTCTCCTCGCATAAGAATATTTTCTGTAAGAATGTTTTCTTTCCAAAAGATCATTTTTAGTAAGAATTTATTCCTTGTGTAGTAATTTTTTCTTTACGATAAATTTATATGAATAAGAAATTTTATTCTGAGAAACATTTACTTCCAAAAGATATTTTTCTATAATAAACATTTCATTAAATAAGAACATTTTTTTAATGAAACATTTCCATGAATATGATCTTTTTCTTGAATAATATATTTCTTTGTAAGAAATTTATTTGTAAGAACAATTTGTGTAAGAAAATTTTCCACACATATGATCATTTTTTAAGAAATTTTTTGGTATGATAGTTTTTTTGTGTAATAACATTTTCTTAAGTAATATATTTTTCATGAGTTAGTTATTTTTTTAGTAAGTTTATTTTGTTGATTAAGATAATTTTATTCCTCAAGCATCATCAGCATCTTTTCTTCCGCACCTTTTCTCCATAAATCTAGTTTCGTATGTTTCAAAACAAACATACGATTTATGAGAAATAAAAAAACACACCAAAGCATTGACGAACTTAATGCTATATATGATTATCTCATGAACCTGGATCTAATTTTCTCTAAATTCTAGATTTTATTTTTGAATAATACTAGCTCTGATGTTTTTATAATGTTGGATCTTATTTGTGTAGAATGTTTGTACTGATTTTCTGATAATAAATGACCTAATTTCCATAGAATGGTGGTTCTGATTTTCATAGAATACTGGATTTGATATGTGCTGAATGTTGGTTACTATTATCAAATGATGGATCAGTTTTCATAGAATATTGGATCCAATTTTCAAATATTATATCCAAGTATCATCATTCCTCACATCCTTCTAAAAGGACTTTCTTTTAACATCATATTGATCATCAAACATCGACATATTGTTCTATTAAAAAAAATACAACCAAAACATAACTATGATCTAATATCTATATTTACCAATAAGGAAATAAGAATTATAAAGTGGAATATGATAGGGGAAATTGAATTAATTAAAATAATAAAAGGATGTGCTTTAGAACATTCATAATGTATTATGATATATTCAATATATAATCACAATATTGTAAAATCCAAAGAGTTTTTAGAAAACATAAAACTTAACATAACAATATATTAATGATAACAGATAAAGAAATATATAATTGTGTAAAATATAGAATCAAATAATACATGTATACCCAAATTATAATCATATAATTTCATGTGATATAAACAGTTAAAAATTCATTTTAGTTCTATCCTCGTGAACCAATTATAATATTGAATGTCATATAAGTGTAACATAATTGAATTAATCCTAAATAATATGTATAAGACACACCCATTGATTGATATGGGTTAGACAACCTTGCATGAGAGAATATTAAATTTATAATACATAAAAATTCAAAGGTGGATAAGGAAATAAATATTTTTTGAGTTCATGTTTGAATCAAAAAATGGAAAGACTCATATTTTATGTATTCATAGAGACAAATTCAATATAATGGTTATATAAATATCTAGAAAAATTAACAGGTTTATAAATATTTCATTTTTAACTATTCTATGATGTTTCATCATGTTTTTAATCCCACATCACAAGGCATTTTATTTGTGCTCATAAAATCATAGTTATCCATTTTGTTGACTCTTATGGTGTTGGGATGATCTCACATAGTGATGGATCTCCTCTAAAGATTAAAATTATAAAAAAATTCATTTATTAAAGCATTTTACATGGGATAGGGAAGAATAATTTCTTCAAAAAATGATGATATGTATTTGATGATCCAACTCATTTAATTAGTGCTTTATTGGTGTTATTTTAGTGAAATAATAGTTAACCATATAATGTATGTTATGACATAAAACTTATTATTTTTATTCATTATGGATTATTACGTGACCAATGTATCTACATCATTAACTAGGAATAGGGGATTAACAATTTCAATCCAACATCACACCGAACTGTTCATTCGTACAACATTTATTTTTGAAAATTTGAGCGCCTCTAGGAATTCTCTATATAATCCATTTGCATGGGTCTGCTGACATTTATGATTCCCTTATGAATAATATGTAACACCTTAAATCTTATAAAAATAAATATAAATTAATGGAACATTGTTTTAAGTAGATATTTATAACTATCCATTAAACATAATTTTTCCACTTTTATGATTTGAATATCAAGAAACTATGATCTATAATTGTGTTCAGTATGTTATTTGGAGTCTATTCGAACAATATTTTTTTTGGTTGAATAGTTACATACTCTTACGAACAGTAATATGACCCTAATGAATAGTAAATTTTATTATTATTTTATTTTATTAAGGCTTTAAGGTAATAGTATCTAGGTTAATTTTTAATTATGATATAGAAGTAGTTAAAAAATTAGAATTGTTAATTTTTGAATTATGTATAATTTTATTTAAAAATTAAAATAATAAAATATAGAAAATTATTTTCAAAAAATGGACTTCATTTTTGAAATCTACACGTTGATAAAGGGTTATGGAGAATTTTGGGAATTTTTCTGAAACAGTTGATTTTCTGGTGAATAGTAAAAATACAGTTTTTAGTTTCGGTGTGTTAATGACATAATTAATGATATAATAATGATGTCTTAAATCTGGTAGACTTTTTCATTGTTAAATAATAAGTGAGGTGCCATGGGCACGCCCATGGTGTTTCAAATACCACTCATGAGTTATCCCTTGAAAATTATTAAAATATTTCCTTACTTTTCATATAAATACCAACCCATTACTTCATTAACTTCATTCCAAATATCTCCTCAATGATGATATATCATCCTTACCTTCCTATTAGCCCTCTGAATGTTTACTCAATCCCCCATGTTGCCAACCTTCATGTTCTAAGAGTTACTCTACAATGTAAGAAAGTTTTCAATTCTATTCTTTTCCCATTCGAGTTCTCATTTATGTGGTTTAACATTCAAGTTTCCATAACATGTTCTTATATACTTATTATTCATTATATAATCTATATTATTATTCATTTCTGTATGGGTGACCCTTTTCCCCTCTTTTTTTTTAATATTTTCTAAAAGCATGTGGTGTAGTAGTTATGCTGCCGAATTTTTGTAAGGGATTTATCAAATATTCGTTTATTTTGAGTTCCTTTCTCATTATTTCTTCATCTATTCTTACACAAGTGGCATGAAATCTCCAGAATCATGTATATTATGGATGTTATCATGTTCATGTAAAATTCAACATCATTGTTATTCTTATCCCCCACTTTTTCAAATAATTAAAAACATTGTCCATGATTTGTGGAATTACCGACATCGTGGACGATGTGATTTAATTTTTCATTAAATCATTCAATTATGGGAATGAAGCCATTTTTATGGTTGAACTAGGTTATTATATATTTATTATGTCTCCTCAATGGTTCATGAATTCCTTTTAACATAATGTTTTAATTTATAATACAAAATGATGTTGTTATTATCAAAGAACTACAAATATGATCTAAACAAACATCATTAATGTTTTAACATATGAATCATCCTCATATTAAACTTTAAAATGATAAATGGTATAAATTTTGGTACTAGAAATATGTGAATACCTTTTCCTTCCATTTCTGGAATTTCACTTCCAATCGACAAGAACATCCACCATGAACCAATCATGGGAATCATGTTAAGAACTCACCCAAAAACAGTGCACGGAGCAATATACAAACAATTAAAGGGTAAAATGATGTTATGAAATGATATTATAAGATGTTATAAACCTGAAAATGTATCCGTAAAATACTAATAACACTCTTTTAACCAATATATAGTATGTTTAAACATGATTGAAGTAAAAAATACTCGAGGTAAGGGAATTCTTAACCCGATTTCCATTCTTCAGGTTAAACATCTACTTCATTATTAAAGTGCTATTTAAATTGTTTGTGTGATGGGTTCTATTTATATTATGTTTTATTAGGTATATTTATAGTATATATACAAACTCAGTCAAATCTATTATCTATCTATTCAATTTTATGATATTTATATGCATCTTTTCATTAAAAATCATCTTTTAAATTTGGTTTTACAAAATTATAATGTAATGTTTTTATGGAATTATTCATGATTTATGATTATGTTTTGGTTATTGGGAATAATTTTTGATGAATTTTGGGACATATATCTCCCACCAATGCATTCTTTGTGAGTAATATGGTGATTTGTTGTATGGTTACTCAAAGTGTAACTACGATGGTAACACAAAGTAAGGTAGCCGTGAGGGTTACAAATTATTAGGTAGCTAAGAATGGTTACAATATTATGTAAGTAATTCCCCAATATACCTTTATTATTATATTTATATTATCATGTATTGTGTTGATCTTGTGTAAATATCATGTTACACAAATTAATTATATATGGGCAACTAGAATGTCTTTTGAAAAAATTCTTTCATACGTTATGAGAATTCATGGACTAATGTGATCTTTTATTCATTTACATCCCATACTTTTCTTTTGTGCTCATCACAATGTTTTTAAATGATTTTCATAGGTTAATGTACGTTTAAGACAAGGATGGATTCCATTTTAAATAATTAATACATTTCAAGGAGTCTTGTTTTTTGATTTAATGTTTTATATTTTGAAAAAAATGGAAACTATTTTTATGGTATCCACTATGTAATAATGTGTAATGATTTGAAAGTATTGTTCTATTATTTATAGCCCTAAATATTAAAATATCCTCAATGTAAAAGGACTTTTTTTCTTGACTAAATTCAATATTATGTATGTAATAATGCTGGGTACGTATAGTTGGTATTATAGGATTGTTTAAATAACATTAAGAGTTATAGAGATTTTAATATAATACCATAAAATATTTTCACTCTATGTTTATTTTGAAATGTTTTAGAACTTAAAGATTACCATTTTGCTTCATCTAAGAAATGTTTGTTAAGAATGATTGTCCATAGAAATAACTGGGATGCTGAACAGGAGAGGCACTGACTAAATGACATCCTTCAGGAACTACAGCCCGGAATGGTAGGGATTGGAACTGAGCAGTTTGTGAAAGTAATGTCTCAACTAACATAGACAATAAATAGTGGTAGAATCGATGAAAGAGAACTAATAGAGGTACCACAATGGAACATGACAGTAGTGAAACATTTTATGAGACAACATCCTCCTGCATTCAATGGATCTTCTGACCCAGTATCAGCTGAAGGATGGATCAAAGCCCTTGAAAAGATATCCGATATTATGGGATGTTCTGACTATCAAAAGGTAAGTATTTCCATTTACATTTCGAAGGGGAAGCTGATCAGTGGTGGTCAATGGTAAGGAATATCAGGGGTAGAGAGGATTTCGATTACTTAGAGTGGGATGAATTTAAAAGTATTTTCTTTGGAAAATATTCTCCTAAAGTGGTGCGACTTAGGATAGAGAAGAAATTACATAAATTGAAACAAAAGTAAGAAGATTCAGTGGTCTTGTATGATGTGAACATCACTCGACTGGCTAGGTATGCTCCAAATATTATTATGGATCTTGATAGTAAAATCAATAGCTTTTACATCATGTTGAAGCCAAGGTATCGAAGGGCGTTGGACTCCTGTGAATTAAAAAGATATGAGAAACATTTCTGATGTGCTGAGAGGGTAGGGATAGAGTTTACTGATGACCGCGTTCATTTTGAAAACAAAAGAGAAGAAGATGTATAGTTGGCATGCAATGGGTAAGAGTCAACCAAATAAATCTGATGGTATGAAAATACAATTTCCATTTTGGAAACACTGTGGAATGAAACACCCTAGGGAATGTCTTAACAAAACTAGGAAGTGATTAAATGTTGTAAATTTGGACATATGACCCGATATTTAAATGAAAACGATCCTAAGACTAATCCTGAAAAGTATAATGTAAAGTGCTTTATATATTGTGAGATGTGTCATTATACAAATGCCTACCCAAAGAGAGATCTGAATGAGGCAAAAAGTCTAGATTACAAGAAGAAAGGTGTAGTGAGATCCTTTGAGACTACGTCAGCAGATGTCAGGCTATCCAATGAAGGTTTATCAGGTACATTGTTTGTTCACTCCGAATTTTCTTATGTTTTGTTTGATACGGGGTCTACACATTCCTTCATCTCTGAGAAAGTATCCATTAAATTGTAAATATCACCTCAATAAATGATTCCCTAACTTGTTAAAACACATGGGGGAAATGCTATAGAAAATAGGAATTATAAGAATATTTCTATTATAGTCTCTAGAATGAACTTACCTACATTGTTTTTTTGTTTTACCCTTAGTCGATTTTGATGATATTCTGGGGATCAATTGGCTTTCTGATTATCATTCTATGATTTACTATAGAGATAATGAAGTTGTTTTTCAGAAATAGTTTCAGTTTTTATAAAGGAATAAACACATACAATTGATAACATATCAGGGTACTGAGAAACTATTGAAAGATAGAAATGAAATTTATCTTTCTCATATTGTTTAAAACAAGGGAACTATTTAAATAAATGATGTTCCCTTGGTAAAGGAATACCTTGAAGTTTTTTCTTGATGAGTTACCCAATTTCATAACTGATTGACATGTCTAATTAACAATTGAATTACTTCTTGATGCTAAGTTAATTTCAAAACCCCTCATATCATATGTCTCTAATAGAACTTCTTGAATTTAAAAATCAGTGGCAGTATTTTCTTGAAAAAGGCTTCATTTGTTTTAAAACTTCACCATGCAGAGCCCCTATTTTTTTTAAAAAAAGAAAGATGGTTCCATGAGACTTTACATTGATTATAGAGCATTGAATAACAACACTTTTAAAAACAATTATCATATGCCTCATATCGATGACTTGTTTGATCAGCTCCTGGGAGCTCAGTACTTTTCCAAGATTGACTTGAGATCTAGATACCATCAGAAGAAGATGAAAGAGGATGACATCCCAAAAATTGCCTTTCTTACTAGATATAAGCATTATGAATTTTTTTATGCCATTTGGTTTAACTAATGAACCTTATGTATTCATAAATATTATGAATAGAGTATTTCAAGAGTTCTTGGATAAGTTTGGGGTTGTATTTATTAATGATATTCTGGTATTTTCTAAAAATAAATAAGAGAATGAGAAACCTCTAAGGGTTGTTTTGAAAACATTAAAAGAAATGAAATTGATTGGAAAATTCAGAATGGTTGATTTTTGGTTGCAACATATTTCATCTCATGGGAACATTATAAATATGTATGGAATAAGAGTTGATCCTACCAAAACAAAAGTAGTTGATGAATGTCCAAGACCCACAATTGTAACAGAGATTTGTAGTATAATTTTGATAGCAGGTTATTATAGATGGTTTGTTAAGAAAATAGCACTGTTATCTTGCCCGATTTCTAAGTTAACACGGAAAGGGGTTAAATTGATTTAGATAGAAAAATGTGATGTTTGTTTTTAGGAACTGAAGAAGAGATTTCTTAATACTCTAGTTTTGGCCTTACCTTCCCAAAACGGTGAGTTTTTCATCTATAGTGATACTTCTATGAAGGGACCTGGTTGTGCTTTGATGCAGAATGATTAGGTAATTTCCTATGATTAGAGAAAACTTAAACCTCATGAGCTAATTTATCCCCCACATGATTTGTAATTGGAATCTGTGGTTTTTGCTTTTAAAATATGGAGGCATCATTGATATAGAACCAAATTCCAAATATATACTATCATAAAATTCTAAAGTATATATTCACATAGAAGGAATTTAACATGAGGTAGAGAAGACGGCTAGAAAAGATAAAGGATTATGACTCCACGATCAATTACCATCCTTGTAAAGAAAACAAAGTAGTATATTCCTTAAGTAAGAAATATCAGGCATCAATAACCATGATACATTTGGAACATGATCCCTTGATTAATGATTTGATGAATTTTTTCTTATAAGTTGTTGGTGTAGGGAATAACTCTACTTTGTTTTAGGATTCAGTGCAGTATTTGTTGTTAGAGAAGAATTAAGCAAGCGTAGAAGGAAGACCGTGAGCAACAGAAAAAGGTAGAATTGGTTAAAATGGGTATGTTTCCAGAATTTAACCTTGATAGAAATTATGTTTTTTGATTTGGAAAAATGTTGTGTGTGCATAGTGATTCTATGTTGAAGAATGATTTTTTGTGTGAAGCACATAGTTCACCATTTTCTGTTCATCCTGGAAGTACTAAGATGTTCAGAGACTTTCAAGAGTATTATTGGTGGGATGGAATGAAAAGAGATGTTGCTAATATTACCATGAAATGATTGACTTGTCAACTAGTTAAAGCAGTGCGAAAAGTATTGAAGTGGATGATTCATCCATTATGAGTTCTAGAGTGGAAATGGGATAATGTATCCATGGTCTTTGTGGTGGGAATACCAAGGAATTCTCGAGGTAACAATGTGATTTGGGTTATTATTGATCAGCTATCAAAGTCTACATATTTTATTTATATTTGAGATACAATGAATTTGGATCAGATATCTCGATTCTACCTCAATGATATTGTCAGGTTACATGGAGTTCCTTTTTTCCATTGTATTTGACCGAGATCCCAGGTTCACTTCTAAATTTTTGAAGGGACTTTAGAAGTAGCTAGGCATAGAGTTAAATTTTAGTACAACATTTTATCCTCAATCAGATGGGAAATAATAATTAATGATTCAATATTTGGAGGATATGCTTCGAGCTTGTTCAATATACAATCAGGGAAGTTGGGATCAACATCTTTCATTAGTTGAGTTTTCATATAATAATAGTTTTCATTCTAGTATTTAGATGACACCTTTTGAGGCCTTGTCTGGGAATCATTGTCGGACTCCAGCATTTTGGGATGAAGATGATGAAATAAAGATTATGGAGCTAGTATTTATAGAAGATGTGGTTGAGAAAGTGAGGATGATCCAGCACCACATGAGGACATCTTAGAGGAGGTAGAAAAGTTATGCAGATAATAGAAGGAAAGACTTCCTTTTTGAGGTAGGTGGCCATGATTTCCTTAAAATCTCTCTTATGAAAAGTGTGATGCATTTTGGTAAGAAAGGGAGGTTAATTACACAGATCATTGGTAATTTTTAAATATTGGAGAAAGATTCAACAGTTTTATACTGCATACTTTTTCTTCTATGCTTGTTTCAAGTACACAATGTTTTTCATGTTTCGATGTTGAGAAAGTATGTGCTAGATTCATCAAATTTCTTGATCCCCGAAGCAGTTCATCTAGAAGAGAACCTATCTTATGAAGAGAAACCAATTTAGATTCTTGATCGAAGGGAAAATGTATTATAGAATAAGGTAATCCACAAGGTGAAGGTTTTGTAGAGAAACCACATGGATGAACACGCAACATTGGAGTCTGAAAATGATATCAGAGAAAAATACCCTTGGTTGTTTAATATGTAAATAAAATTACGAGGACGCACTTTCCAGAAGGTGGGGATAATGTAACAACCCATGTTTTTCCAAAACTAAATATAAATAAATGGAAATTTTTTAAATTAGATCTTTATAACTACCCATTAAACATTAATTTTCTACTTCTATGTTTAGAATTTCAAGAAATAGTCATCTATAATTGTGATCGGGATGTTATTTACAGTCTATTGGAAAAAACATGTTTTTCTGTTGAATAGTAACAAACCCTTATGAATAGTAATATGACCCAAATGAATAGTAAATTTTATTATTATTTTATTTTATTAAGGCTTTAAGATAATATCATTTGGTTAATATTTAATTGTGATATAGAAGTAGTTACAAAATTAGAATTGTTAATTTATGAATTAAGTATGACATTATAAAAAAAATTAATAATATTTTGAAAATTATTTTCGAAAAATGGACATGACTTTTGAAATATAAACGTTGAAAAATGTTAGGGTGAATTTTGGGTATGTTTCTGAAACTATTGATTTTTCGGCAAATAGTAAAAAATACAATTTTTAGTTTTGGTGTGTTAATGACTTAATTAATGATATAATAATGATTTCATAAATATATTCTACTTTTGAATAGTAAAATAATATTTTAGGTCTCCCATGTGGCTTATACCATGGTATAATACCATGGGAAATCCCATGGTTTTTCAAATACCACCAATGAGTTGTCCCTTAAAATTTATTAAAAATATTCTCTTAATTTTCCTATAAATACTAAACCATTCCTTATTTAACAAAATTTAAAATTCCCCATCAACCATGATCTGGCCTCCTTACTTTCCTAGTAGTCCTCTAATGTATTCCTCAATCCCCCAAGGTCCCAATCATCATGTCTAAGAGTTACTCTACAAGGTAAGAAAATTCTCAATTTCTTTATTCTCCCATTCAAGTTCTCTTTAATGTGGTTTAATTTTCATGTTTCCATACCATGTTATTATTTAATTATTATTCATGATATACTATATATTGTGATTAATTTCTGGATGGGTGACCCTTGTCCCCTCTATTTTTAATATTTTCTAAATCCATGTTGTCTAGTCGATAAGCTGTCGAAATTTTGTAAGGGATTTCTCAATTATACTTTTATTTTGAGTTCCTTCCTCATTATTTTTTCATCTCTTCTTACCCAAGTGGCATGAAACATCCAGAATCATGTATATTCTGGATGTTCTCATGTTCATGGAAAATTCATCATCATTTTTCTTATTCTCTACCAATTTTTTAAAGAATTAAAAACATTATCCATAATGTGTCGAATTACGGACATCATGGACGATGTGATTTAATTTTTCTTTAAATCCTTAAATTATGGTCATGAAACCATTTTTATTGTCGAAACATGTTATAATATATGTATTGTGTCTCCTAAATGGTTCATTAATTCGTTTTAACACATGTTTTTAATATATAAGAAAAAATGACGGTGTTATTATCAAAGAACCACTAAAATGGTCTAAACGAACATCATTAATGTTTTAACTTATTAATGAACCTAATAATAAACATCAAAAATGATAAATGGTCTAAATTATGTTACTTTATATATGTAAATACCTTTTCATTCCCATTCTGGAATTTCACTTCCAATGGACATGAACATCCACCATGAACCAATCTTGGAAATAATGTTAAGAAGTCACCCAAAACAATGAAAGGAGCAAAATACAAATAATTAAAGGGTGAGATGATGTTATGAAATCAAAATATAAGATTTTATAAACATGAAAATGTTTCTGTAAACTACTAATAACACACTTTTAACCATTATACAGGATTTTTAAACAAGTATGAAGTAAGACAAACCTGAGGTAAGGGAATTTCTAACCTGATTTCCATTATTCAGGTAACATTTTACTTCATTATTTTTGTGCTATTTAAATTGTTTGTGTGATGGGTTCTATTTATATTATGATTTATTATCTATATTCACAGTTTATATATGTACTCCATCCACTATATTATGCCTCTTGTCTATTGTGTTAAATTTAAAAAGGGATTTTCTTTAAAAATCCTCTTTTGAATTCGATTTTACAAAATTCCCATGTAATGATTTTATGGAATTATTCATTTTGTATGGTTATGTTTTGGTTCATGGGAATTATTTATGATGTATGGTGGGACCTATATATACCTCCAATGCATTTTTTATGAGTAAGATGTAGTGCGGACGTATGGTTACTCCATGTGTAACTGCGATGGTTACAAAAAGTAAGGTAGCCCTGAGTTTTACAAATTATAAGGTTTGCCAAGAATGGTTACCAGATTATATAAGTAATTCCCCAAGAAACCTTTATGATTATATATTTTTTATAATTTCTTGTCTGTATCTTGTGTAAATATCATGTTATAAAAAGTAATTATATATGGGGGACAAGAATGTCTTTTGAAAAATGAGTTCATACGTTACGAGAATTCATGTACTAGTGTGATCATTCCTTCTTATCCACCCCTTACTGATCTTTTGTGATCATACCTATTTTATCAAATGACTATCACTGGTTAATGTATGTATAAGAAAAGGAAGGAATCCATGTTAAATGTTGAATACTTATCAAGGTGTCTTGATTTATGTTTTAATGTTTTATATTTAGAAGAAAATGGAAACTGTTTTTATGGTATCCACTCTGTAATAATGTTAATGTTATAAATGTATTGTCCTAGTTCTCTAAATCTATGAACATTAAAGATCCTCACTATAAAAGGATGTTTTTTCTTGACTAAATTCAATATTATGTTTGTAATAAGGTCGGGCCTTATATAGGAATCCTCTTATTTCCCTTTCGAAGTACAATGCACTCCAATGCCTCAATGAAAACTCCCTCAGAGGAACGCTATTGGGGTTTACCCCTACATCCCCTTAAGTATGGTTGAGGGACATCCATGTGGTCCAATTTGGTTGGTTTCTATTTTTTGGGAAAAAACTATGAATAATCTATGTGAAATTTCCCCTCATGAATCCATAAAATAATACTCCAATAATGTATTGAAAGGAATCAGTCACATCATAATGCAATATTATTTTAATATCATGGACATACTCTTAATCTTATAGTAAATAGCGTCATCAATTACACAATTCTAGGAACATATGACCATATCATAAAATCATTTTATTTTTTTACCAAGTTGGATTTTTTCTAGAATGAAATCAAATTCCATTAGAGGGATCTGTGAAATTTATCAAGGAATCACAGTTTCATCCAATACCATAAAACCCATATTGACAAACATTTAACTAAAAATGAGACACATGTTTTTAATATTCTCCGCCATTATATATTTTTTCATCGTCTCTTTATAGAAAATTTAATATGTAGGTGCTTTATTTATCCACCCCTCCCTATTGACATTTAAATTAAAAGTGAATGTGGGGTCCTCTCAACACATCATTATTCCCAAGATCATTTTCAAGAATTTTTAAAATATTAAATGATTTCGCATGATAGTTAGAAGTGAGACATTAGTAAATCACATCTAAATATACATGGTAATAAATATTGTTAAAAATAGGATAAATATGATAAGGGGTATCGATTCTATCTTCAAAATATCTAGGAATATGAAATCTAGAACACAATGGCCTAAATGGTGTTTTGAAAAGACATTTAATATAAGATATTCCACAAAAAAATCTAGCACTCAGAATTTTTAGGTTCACATGAATAGTTACTCCATTATCTAATAATTTTATCAATCATTACTATATTTTAATAAAAAAATTAGAATAATAGATGATAGTGTTAATTTTTAACTCAAACCTCCGAAAGGCCCCCAAGAGACGCATTCACTTTTTTAATCTTGGAATTATATGAACTGCTTGATGAATAATTCATCTCCCTGAATTCCTATCAATGTTCATTGAATAAAAATAAAATAATAATGAATAAATATATAAATATTGTTAGTAATCATTTTAGAGTAGATGTGTGAACATGAATTTTATCCTTAACTCAATACACCAATCTTTTCAAATTTAGTTGGATAAACAATATGCATAATGATTATTAGTATTTTATATTAATATATCAACCTTCAACCTTATATTTTATAAATGGTACATGATATCAACATTTTTTTTACATGAATGTTATACTTCATTTTAATGAAACCTAGTGGCTGTTTGATTATCACATGAAATTTTTTATTTTCACTCAATATCATTTTTAAAATACTCCAATTTCAATTCATGTAAATGATTTCCTTACATGTATGTATAGATTAAAAATATTCATCATCACATATTATCAGTGTTACTGAATTCAGATTCTTTATAAAAAAACTAACAAATAATACTTTTAGAAAGAATGTTCCACATAAATTCCATCTTATATCAATAAAATAACCTACCTAATATTTATATGTAAATGAAAATAGTATTAAATATTAACTTTGTTTATATTGAATCATATTATTTTATTTTTTATCCACATATCCTATAATCCACATAGTAACCAATAGAAGGGTTTATTTTGGTTCAATATGAAATCTAGAACTTATAGTTTCTGAAGAAGTTATATGTGTATTTGATTCCCTTATATAAATATTAAATCCATTGATTCATAAATAATATTTCATGTTAACAATTATCTAATATTAATCACTATATAACATTGTTCTATATGAAATTAGTGTTCATTATTATTTTTTAATTTACTTTAGATTTATTTTTCAATTCCTTCTTATACTTTTACTCTCATAAAAATATGAATTTAATTATTCTATAACTGAAATAAAATAATTTATGTAATATTTATAATAATTTAACATTAAAAATAATTTTTTTATGAATTAATGAAATAGACATTTCATATCACCTGTAAATATGATATCATCCATATAGACAATTAATATGAGACTACCTTTAAAGAAAATTCTCATGTAATGGTTGTTGAAAACATTATATTTTATAAAATCATATACCTTAAATCTATCCTATTTTTAATACAAGTATATAGAAGCACATTTCATGTAATACAATGCATTATTCCATCTACATTCCATACTGTCATCATATTCGAAGAGAAACACATCATGTTTTTCATAATAGACTTCATCCGAAAGATCACTATTTTTAATGGAATATATCACATACTTTTCATAAAATTAATAATGATTTTCAATATAGTACATGAACAATATAATTTTTTTAGTCATGCAGCTAGAGAATGGATTTCTTTATAGATAATTTATTGATTTTGAGAATATCATTATTTCACTGTCCTAACTTTTTTTCCTCGATACATCACCTTTATCATTTACCATAACATTGAAAACCCCCTTGGTTTCAATTAAATTATAATATATAAGTGTTTTTACATGACAAAATTTTGATTTAATCCCAATGTGATCATGTTCCTCATTCATAAATTGTTTCCATTGATCATTCTCAAAGTATTTTAACACTATACGAATTTCAATTAGAGAAAAAAGTGTAGTTTTAACTTTAATCATCAATATTATTCTAGTTTGAACTGGATCCTATTGACATTCAATGATATTTATTACCTCAAAATTTTATCTTCAAATTTTATACAATTTCTATTATATTCTTATTCATCATTGGTATGATAATAATAAATATCCACAACAGATGGATCTATATCAATAATATCAAAATTATTATATTCTTCTCTCATATGATTTTATATCGAATAATCATAATCTATTGGAGATAAAATATTTGATTTGGTAATATTTTAAATAATTTTGACATCACTATATTAAACCAACGTGTGCATCCATTTGTTCCAACATCTTTAACCACTGCCCTTAGAGTGATATCCCATGAAATTTCCTTCATCAACTTATTCATAAAATTTTCCATGTTTAATGTTCATGATATTTATAATGTACAATCATCCAAAAACTATATTGTATTAAATATTTATATATATCTTGTACCAAATTTCTTATACTATTGTTTTTTAGGTTTTATTAGAAATATATTATTTATATGTTTGGTATACATACAACTTCGAATATTAATACATTTGTTGTTGGGTTCTATTAACATAACCTTTCCCCTCTCTAATTTTATTCAGTTATATCTTTCAACTATACAATTTTTATGTGTAATATATAGTTCACCATACGAATGATTTATTCCATGATTAGAATGATAAATTTCGTTATCATCACAAGAAATTTTTTTACAATTAACTTATCTTAGTTTCATGATACAGACACCGATCCCTTTCTCAGATTTAGTCTAAAAAATATTTGACATTTTAATTACCTATATATTTTTTTGGTTAAAATTACATTATTCTATTGATTATAATTATCAATAAAGGAAATGAAAATAAAATATCATATTGTATAATATTTCATCATTTTCCCACATAATCCATTTGAATAATTTTATGCAGTTTAGTAGATGGAATATCTAATCCATTGAGTTATCATTGATCCAATTTCCCTTTTTGAAATGATATATAGATTTCATCCCTTTTTCTCTTTATATTGGAAAAATATATAAGAATTCCATTCCTAAATATTTTACATATACACCTTTGATCTACATGGGGGAACCTACAATGACATTGGATTCATTCTTGTTTGGAACTCTAGTAATAAGAATTGGTAGAATCAACAATTTGAAATAGACTAACATGGGTTATTTTCATTGAATAATAATTATTCCATGATTTATTAATTTAATGATTCATTAATAATTTTTAAATAATACTTGTTGTATATCATCACATAGTTTTCTATCACTAAGAAAATTGTTTAGAAACCCTTAAACAAATAACACATTTCTGGAAATTAGATTATGTGAATCAATATCACCTTTTCAAACACCTATAATATTTAGGGGATAATCATTTAAAATGGTTATCATTCCAACTACATGATAATTAGTGGTTCACAAAACAAAATCCAATAGTCATGTGTATTGAGTGTCCTCTATCAATAATACATGTCTTATGTTTTATAGTAGAATTGAAATCAACTTCAATGAAACATGATTTTTCTTCATTTATTTGTTCAACAACCAATCCATTCGTTAAATGGGTTTTTTGTTCATGGAATATAATAATGATATACTAATAAATATTTTATTTTTTCCAAAACACTCAATAAACTAGATTTTTCTTTAGAACATTGATCTTTAAAACAGGTAATAGCCATATATGGATGTTTTTAATTATTGTCATTCCATATAGAGTTATTGTTTCAACTCTAGGAGAACCGATCATCATGGAGAATTTATTCATTCCTTTGAATTAGAATATGATTTATCACTAGTATTCATGATCCATAGTAGTCCAGAATTTAATTTTGAGAATATATTGTTGGAGGTAATTGAATGATTTTGAAATAAATAGATTTTCAAATTAACCAGCTTCATTGAACCCTATTATTAACCAGTTTGTAATGATTCAGCATTGACCTCAACGTCCATTGTTCATATATTTATTAATATTATTAAATATATTTTAATATTTAAGACATTTAGGCAGAGTCTAAAAATATCATTTTTCTTTGATAGTATGTTTTATACATGGTCTATTTTAATAATTTCTTATTTAATCATGTTTTAGTATCAGTGTTATTATTTATTCAATGTAATGAATCTATTTATTTACACATTATTCCATTTTAGGATTTATAATTCTTTTTATATTTGTAAATTCCACTTTTCCTTCATGGGATTTAGGTTTTTCTCAAAGAAAAATTATTCTAATTCATATTCCAACATGTTCTCAATCATTTGGAGCTTTCTTTCATCATTTTCATTGGAGTAGGTGTCAAAATATATTTTTACAAGATCCATGAAGTTAGATTCATCTATTTATTGGCCACATGAGGAAATGTTAGTTTCCTCATGATTTCAAAATATAATGAATATTTTTATTTTAATTAATTCCTTCATTCATCCATAATGTTTAGTTACGGATTTTGAAAACATTCCCCATTTCTTTTTCTGTAGTTTTCAATCAACTGTGTAACATTATAGAGACTACTTTTTAAGAATTTTTTTTGTAAAATGTGAAATGTCGTAATATTTTTATCACATTAAAGTTTATTTAAAGTTGACATTATAATTTCTCTTTTTCAAACATTATTATAATAGAGAAATGATTCAATTATAATATTAATTTTTATCACTAGATTTACCTAACTTTGATGTTTCATCATCTATGATTTTGATATTATTCATGAATTTAAAATTTGTCTCATCATTAATAGTTTTCATGAAGATTGGATAATTTAAAATTTTATATTAAATGATCATGTTATGTAATTCATAGAAATTAATATCATCTCTATATTCCACATATGATACATCAGGATCGAATCATTATGAAAACAATTATCATCATGTTTTAGAAAATAGTTAAATCATTCATTTATTTCACTAATCCACTAAATATTCCTAATAAACTTATTAATAGCTATTATAAAGTCATAAACATATTATTCACTATTGATATTTATATCATTATATCATCTCCTCAAAATTTTACATTTGGACTCTCGGACATTCACATTTACATTATTAATGATTTTCAGTTTTCCTAAATTCCATTTCTATTTCTGAGTCCCTTAAACATTTTTACTCATTTAATGATGGAGATATCAAAGTGTAATTTTGATAGATTTTACATAAAATTCTTTATCTCTATTTTTGGTAAAACTTATAACTTAATATTTTGCGATATACGATAATGCTACTATAACTACATCAATAACATAATGAACAAGAGATAGATGGGAGGAGAACATCTTCTTCGTATAGAATTGTCTGTTCTTCCTATAAAAAATAGAAAAAATCATACTATTAAAAGTGTTCATATTTTCTATAATTAATACATAATGGTTTAATAAAGTGGTAACCTATATTCTTAAACCAATTTAATTTACATGGAGGTGGGTCACCACATGGGTGGGGGTTGAATTAGTGTTAATTTATTAGCATTTTACAATCTTTTGAAATTTATCTCTATTAAACTATCATGATCTAACTGACACATCTAATTAGTCCACCACTCTGGAATGTAGTAGTAATAAATATCATAGAAACCAAATATTATTAAAAAATTTGGTTTATGTGTGTGGAAAATCCATGATATGATTCGTTAGTTATCCCATTCAAGTATTATCTCCAATAATAACTTATGGTTACTATATACATGGCTTCACTATATTTATGATGCATTATGGATTATAAATTCCCACTAGAAAACCATTTAAAACTTAATAACTTAAAAATATTAAAACCAACAAAAGAAATATTATTTATGAATGTTTCTACTTCAAAAATAATTGATGATGATATTTTGTTTTTCACCTGCGTGATAAATAAAATAAGATATGCCCAATTCATGAAGATCATCAATCACATGTTTCTTCTTCAAATTATATATTTTAACTTATCAATTATAATATTATTATAACGTTTGTGAAATAATCATTTTGTAGATTAAATATTATTATATAGATAATTTATGTTCCAACATACTTTCTTCACCAAAATTTACTTCTTCTCAATTTTATATCTATATAATGAGTGATAAATGATTTTCACCGAACATTATATATATGCTTTATCTTTTTTCTACTTTAATAATGGAATTCACCTAATATATAAAAGAAAAAAACACGAGTAATTTAAGAAGCTACCACATAATAAATATTCAATATCTTGAATATAGTTCAAAATAATTATTTTATATGATAAATGAAAGAAAATTATTCTCATATATATATAATGTATTGAACTATACATTAAATTTTCAAAATAAATTACGTGTTTCCCTTTTTGGTCCACTTACACAAAATATAACATTAGTTTGGGTAACATTACATATGAATTTCAGTTTTTAATTACATTAAAATCTTAATTTAATTATGTTTTTCTCTATTAACTAAAATCATGACAATGAATTTGATATTCATTGAAAGATCACATATAATAATTTATCAACAAATTTAATGTGTGAAGATAATCTATAATAGACACAACAGACAGGAAGACTGTTGCCATATATTAACTAGTTAATTCACAAATAATTTTCATTGATCTCCAAATATAATTGTATATCCCATGCCCACATGTTTTATAGGTCCAATAAAAATAGAATTCATATAAAAAAATAAATCCAAATCTAATGTAAAATTACTAGATAGAATCATTATATTATTATATAAATTTCATTGTGAAATAATGTAACATTGGGTATAATTTTCTTTCAAAAACATCATTCAAGAACTAGTGGTATACAATAAAAACAACATTCATGAATAGCATTTCATGGAATATTATTAGTCTTTAAACTCATTATCAAGATCTTTTTTCTCATAGGGAAGCTGCACCATGTAATGCATTGCAATCTGAAAACCATATCATGAAAACAGAAATGGTTTATATAAATATCATAGTTATCATCCCAGTGATGTTATATCTTCTCCCTAATCCAAATTCTCATATTTTATTTTTCTTTATAAAATATTATACTTGGTCATTTTTCTTGAATCCAAATATAATGAGTTTTTGTCATATGGAAATCATGTTCTTTTTTGATTTCTTGGTCTCTAATCTTTCACCTATATAAGGATTTTACATGAGTAAAGAACAAAGATATTCACCAAAATTAATAGTTGTCTCAGATGAGATGAATTTTTCTCCATGCTTTTAATGGTTATGTTTTTTAGGATAGTAAATATAATCTATATATCACCTGATCTCACATAAAAATTCTCCACTGGCTTCATTGATGTTAATTAGTCAATAAATGCCACTACCTCATAAATCTAACTACGTGGGATTATATATTTCACTCATCTATCACACACCTAATGGATTTTACCGAGCAGGCTTAGCCCAAACATTTTTGTCATATAACACTACCCGCTATGCGACCAATACATGATCATGATGGCTTATATGATCCCATTATACATGAGAAATACTCTAATGCCTCAATACAATACTAATAACTTGATAGATACCATATGGGAAAATATAAAGGATGTCAAACGTGGTTCGATCATATGTGTCCCCAAAAGTATGGGTGAGGTGTATTCTTATGCGACTGTTTTGTTTGAATTTTTTTTTGAATTTTTTTTTCATACACTAAGTTTAAATTCCACCTCATATAATAATAAATGAATGATAAATAAATTGAGGGTTAATATTTCATTGATTCAATCAAATCATCATGGAAAAATATTTTATTTTTATGACCATCATGTTTTTATGTTGTAATCAATGTCATTACTGAACAATTCATTGTCTACATCAAGCTATCAAAAAGTTTTTTACCAAGGATAATTTTCGAAGAATGACATAAAATTTCATTATAGGGATCTATTACAATTATATAGTCACTAAAACTCCATCAAAATTCACCAAATTCATAGTTATTTTTTTAAAAAAACATGAAATTCATTAGTTTTACATAACATTAAAAATGATATTTTAATGAATCGGTGAAATACATTTGACAAAGTCAATAATATGAAATTTTAATTTATAAAAATTAGAAAACCTGAATTATTGTTTCCGAAATAGATCTTATTTTATGAAAACATTAAACCGGATATAGTAATTAAAATATTGTGTTAACTAAACGGATTTACGGATAGAATAATCTCCCATTGTTAGGATTTATTTCATAGGTGATATTTAGAAATGAAAATATGGTATATATTTAATCCCAATAATGATGTAAACAATAAAATCGGTATATATTTAATATGAGTATTTAAATATTAACTATATTGATTCCATGGTGTTTAATATATTTATAGTGAATTATTGAGAGAAAAAGGAATAACTACATAATAGATAATGTTTTTGAGAGTTCACATGAATAATATACATAATTACTATACAATATACATTGTCATCTAGAATGGTCATATTAAATTTATTGAAATAATTATTTACGACTTTATTAAAAAAATAGATTTGTTATGAATATTTTATATTATATTATTATCATTTACATGTGATACTTTTGGTTTAATTACTCACTCAAGGATGTTGGATTCATGATTCTAAGTTTACATTATTTTGTATACTATTGTTGAAGTTTATATAAAATGTGACAACCAATATAGAAGTTATGTAAAATGATATTAAATTCCTTATAAAAAATAATTGATCCTAAATATCCATATTTGTTATGTAATATGGATGATTAATTTAGAATAAATGTAACTGTTATAGGAGATGATCGTTTAGGTAATTTTTATACTATTAAGAAATATATTTGATATATTTAATTCGATAATTATTTGAAAATTTTATTAGATGAAATATTTATAATATTATTTTCATCTGTATATTTGATTATAATATTATTTAAATTACCCTCCTAGAAGGCTGTGCAAAAAAAAAAGATTATTTTTGGTGGAGGTTCTAAAATTTTCATATAATGAAAAAGTTGTCTATAACGAGAAAGAGATAAGTGCTATATATTTAATTAAGGTAATAAAATAAAATAAAATTTATGATGTTTTGGTGAATATGACATGTTGGAATGTAATTTTTAGATGATTGAGTGGAAGAAATATTAATAATATTAGCTGTTAGTATCACATTGTCTATTATAAGAATCTTACAAGGAAGACCCTTATGTTTCCTTGGAAAGGTATTTTATTAAAAAAATATTGAAAAAGGGGATATGTTTTTTAGAGAATATTTTGTTGAAAATTTGAAATATCCCAGGATTATATGGTGTGATTTGAATGGGTGGTGAGGGGTGGTATTTATAAGAGTAAAAGTGGTTTGTTTTTTAATATTATAATAATTACCTGATTATTCCATATAAATAATATCAATAATGATTAAAATTGTTACTAAATAATGTATCTAGGTTGAGTGAGGCAATTTTAATGGTTCCCTAAAAATAAATCAGGTATGAAACATATAATGTAAAACCCTTAATTTTCGTATTCCACTATCCAATGAAATTTTAGATATTTAATAAAAACAGAAAAGTTTCAATATATATATATTTTCATATCCTAATATAAAAACAAAATTAATGTGTTAAAATTAGTTTTCATATTATAAAAAATCTATGAAAAAAAATACTATTTTGGGAAAATAATTTTTTTATGATGAATATGTTTATGACTATTTCAGTCATTTCATATGGGTTGGTAAAATTATATTATAATTATAATGAAATAAAAAATTCTTAAAAGATAAAATTAAATTAAAATAATATTACGTGTATATATATATATATATATATATATATATATATATTTAAAAAGCTTCTAAAATAAATGTGATCTTTATAAATCTGAACATATGCTTTATAAATTTTAAAACAATTTTTTTTTACATAATGATAGAAACAATTTATATATTCATTTTAGAAAATACTGTTTTTTTATATATTTTACCTTCCATGTTACAATTATAAGAATCTAGTTACAATTTTAATGGTATCTTTATTATTACAATGGTCTGTTTAATATTACAACAGTCAAATTTGTAATGGTAAAATACCTTTACTATAATCATTAAATACTGTTTATTTTTTAAATTCATCGGTCATGGGCAGTTAATCTCGAGGTAATATAAATCTTCACTTTTAAAAATAATATTTAATAAAAAGTATTTCATTTTTTTTCAATGTTATCCATGAGTGGGATTTTTTTGAAGAGGTATGAAGATCCAAATATTAATATATAGTTATCTGGTTGTTTATTTTCCACATTCAAATGCCCCCCCTTTTAATTATTATATTTAAATTATAAATGTAATTCCAAAATAAATATAATAAAATCTTGATAGTTTTATCATGTGGGGAATGTGTCTATACAATAATACTTAAGATATAAATAAAATATATTAATTAGAAGGGAAATTAACATGATAAAACTATTGGTAATTAAATTAATTCTACATTAGATATGTCATCCTTAAAAGTTAATTTCATTCACTATGATTAAAATTGATTAAATTCTTTATTTTTCATTATTTCTACTAGTTCTATATAGACCCAAACATAAAAAACAATATCTTGATATTTTAAAAGTAGAAATCACTTTATTTTAAAAAATGTATTTTTGGTTTAGATTTTTAGAGTTCTAGGAAAAACTCTTACATGGTAAAAAAATAATCTAAAATTGACTCAAATAAACAATATCCATTTCTCACATCATGAAGAAATTTTTTGATATGACATTTTTTTCTCTTCATGATGAAAAATCACAATTTTCACATTTATCCAGTCGTTGTCCTTATATGCTTTTAATTAATAGAAAAAAAAATTCAAAACATGTATGTTCACAAAATAAAATTAAGGGACACTTGTTAATGGAAACAATTAGTTCAGTAAAACCTCATAAGTTGATTTTCTTGAAGAAATATCGTTTACCTGAATAAAAAGTTCTATTTTCCAAAATATCATTATATAAGCTTTTTAAAAATAATTAATTTTAGGTGAAAATCATATAAATGAATATAAAATATTGGTAGGTAAATTGGGACAACATTTTACTTATCACTATTATAAATGTAGTGACCAACCCGATCATCCTCCAATTCTGAAGTACCTAGTGGCTTGGATTTCATAACTTAACTACCCATCATCAGCCTATAATGGAACCATCCATCATTTGTTAATACCATAACCATACATCCATGTGATATCATATAACTAAACATATTTATATTATAATGTAACTAATCATCAATATAAACAATTTATATTAGCAATAAATTAAATTGAAAACATGAATGATATTAGCATATATTAATGTCTGAAGAAAATAATCTTTTTATTTTGAAATCCCAACCTTTTAAAAAAACTATGCACATAAATTGTTAAAAAATATCATTTATAGTTTTCTTTATAAATTTTTTAAAATGAACAATATATTAAAATGATGTTAAATTAGTAAATTTTTTTCATTCCATATATGTTAAATTCATCTTTTTTTAAAATTGATCTTTTAATGTATATTTTTAAATGATTTCAAATTTTATATCATAGAGCTCAGAATTAATAAAATGAATAGATCATGTGTATATAATGTAAGTACACATAAAAATTTTAAATAAAAATTAATATATTAAAAAAATTACACAAAACATAGGAAAACATAATAATGTAGTAGTTTTTAACCCAATGAATGGAAATTTGGTTATGATTTCCCTTACACTTTATAAACTATTGAATTATATGCACCATAAAAGTAATTTTATAAAATGGGACATTAAGTACAAAGAATACAATATTATTTTTTATATTATAAATCAAATGTAATTATTTACACCACACTAATGAAATAATAGATGAATAAGGAATATATCCAATATAAGTAAGAGTGAGACGAGAAACCCTTACCTTATACATCCCTTTGGTTTTCGTAAAATTACCTCTTATATAATGGTTTAAAAAATATAAATAAATGATTTTATAATTATATTCATATATAAAAATCCTTTATATTATTCTATTTGAACATTTTACCATAATTGTTTTAGTAATATATCATTATTTTCATTATTTTGGGAGCATTTATTTTAAGGTTTAATGGTCCATTAATTTCCTATAAATATGGATGTTCATTTAAAATAGAAATAAAACACGATATGTGAAATTTAATTAAAATAATTAAAATAATTACATTTAATTTGTCCCATATATAATTTTTAATTATTATAATAGGATGATTTTGTTGTAAAAATTCTAGTGATAAATGTTTAGTTTATTTTAATGGTATTTTCAAAAATAAGGATCTAGTTTTTATTCAATTATATATATATATTTATATATAAAATAATGAGGTTATATTAAATATAATAATATCTTATTATTAACAATAAATGTTTTATGAATAATCGTTATGTAAATAATGAAAATAAATCAATGTTCATAATGAAATTTATATTCTATATTTTGGAAAATAGTATCATTTCATAAAATAACTGGAGATAATAAAAGTATTGTGTGTATGATATTATATTTTAAATAAAAAATCATAGTATATACATGATATTGGAGTTATTAATCATTTATGGATGAAGTAGTTGGAGAGAAGGTATAAAAATAAATTAAATTAAGAGATGTGTTTAGAAAATTTTACCCCATGAATATAACAATTTTTAATATCTCCTTAAACAGCATATAATTTTCCTTCTATTGACACCAGACACACATGTGCATACGAAGTGATACAAGGAGAGTTTTTTTCAAATATATGAGGACATTAAACTCTTTTTAATAGAAAGGTGGTCTCGATTATTGATGTTGATACCCAATGAAGAGTGGTTTTATGTAAATAATTAATTATTATTTTATATTTAATACCAAACTCATTTTGGGGGATTTAATTTATATAAATTAGATAGATAATTAATGTTATAAAGGATGGTTATGGTGGAGAAAAACATCAAACACTCATTTAAAATAATATTATTTGGAATTTTAAACATATTACTTCTACGTTTAACCACTTTAATTATTTTACATATATTACAGTATAATAAATATTAAACATTAAAATATTTTAACGACTCAAATGAAGATGAAAATAGATAATATGAACCTTCTGATCCATTATTTGGAATCCATATTATAATATTTAATTCACATAATTGTAAATTATTATATTTAAATCCAAACTCAAAGATACGATAAAGAAGTGGGCTTTCAAGAAGTGAATTTTTCAAGAAAAAGATGAATTTACATTTGTTTAATTATTAATATTAATCTTTTTATGAAAATAAATAAATAATTAGTGATATATCATATATTAATTTCCTTTATAATATTACCCAAGAGGGATAATTTAATTTATTAAAAATGAAAAACAATACAAACTTTAATTCACCTTTTATAAAAATCATTACTTTTTAAAAAAAATTAATCTAATCTTAAATATTGTAATTTTTTTAAATATTCATTTAAATATAAAAATAATTTTTATTATGTTATAGAAAAATATTATTTATAACGAAATGGTACTTTGTAAATGTTTAACTAGTTTAAATTGAATGATATGTTTTTAAAAAAATTGTTATATTCACTATTTAATGAAATACCTATATCTTATTAAACCCCCCCCCCCAATTTCAGAAATAGTAAGAAATTGTTTTCATATTTAAAGAATATATATTTATTTTATGAAAATAATTTTCTAAATGTTAAAATAAATATTTGGAAAATTCATTCATAAAATTTTTGAAATCTAATATTTTATGAAAAAGTTTATTACGATATTAAACTAACTTTACTAAAAAAACTAAGTGATTATTTACCAATAAATAATAATTGTTTTACCAAAAATTTATTCCAGTTATATATATTATAATTTTTGAAATATGTTCTTTATTATAAATTAAATTTATATATTAAAAGAGTCACATTTTTAAAATATGAATTTGTAGATCATTTAATTCTGGTGTTACACGTCGTCTAATATATCAAACATAGTATTTTCATTTCTAAAACCACATGATGTTAAATTCTACCCCATTTAATAAATTTTATCCTCATAATTTTATATTGGGTTCAAAAATTTAGGTGTATGATGTTTCAAAATACGTTTTTGGAAATCCTACATCGTAATAGAGATTAATAAAATTTCCACATAAATTGAGAGAAAGCTAAATTATGGTGTTAATAAGGGAAAACACATATTTGGATTCCATGTTATAAAAAATTTAAATAAAATAGGGAATATATTTCTCATGTAATGATAACGACTGATAGAAAATATAGTCATGAGAAAGTTCACCATTAAAAAACTCTAAATATTTGATATTTTTATAGGCAATTTATTTATCGATAAGAAATGTAATTAGAAAAAAATTGATCCAAAATATTATTTGAATTTTTTTGGAATTATTAAACTGTCTAAACTATGAAAATGAGGAAGTATACTTACTTTAATAGTATAAATTCATCTTTTATCAACATTTATCATAATATTATCAATTTCCCATAACAATGAGAATTGAAGATAAATTTCATTTTTCATACCATAAAAATCAGAATCAAATTTTACATATCACAAAATAAAAATTGTATCAATATATAATAACATTGAATTTAGTAATTATACAAACAAAAAAGAGTATTGAATAATACAATTCCCAAAAAACGTTAATTTTAAATATCTATAATTTTTATTTAATCATAAAAATTCAGTAGTAATGCCCTAATGTTAATTGTAGATAATTTATCTAATAAATACCCATAAAATTTCTCAAAAATTATTTTATACAAATAATAAAACCCAAAAATGAGAAGAATTTGAACATATAGTATAGCAAGATAAACAAAAAATTTATACTACAAAACTAATTAAATCATTATTAATGAATAATTACATAAATAAAATTTTCAATATCAAAAAATCTATAAGATATTATATTATTTTAGAGAAATGTAAAAAATAATAACAAAATCACATTGTGATCAAATTTTTTTGAAACAAATAATCTATTGTTTCATAAATAAAATCCCATATTACTTATATTTTCATTCACATTTGGGCTCCACAGAAAAAAAAATTAGGTTATTTAAATAGTTTGAAACTATGTAAATAGGCCCAAAACATATTCAATAACTTATAGATACATTTTGGATTATTTTATTTCCTTTTTATATTTCAATAGCTTAAAACTATAGCCATAAATAAATCAATGTAAACATCTTGTTAAATCAACACTTGACCTAAGTTTATTAAATCTTTCGGCAATGGTTTAATCCATAGTGGTAGGTATCTAGTTCCATGGTTATGATGTGGTAATATCCAAGTATAACTATGGTTTAAATGAGGGTATTAAAGCCAACATCCACAATTTCAAATGAAGAAGTTATTTTTTTCATGGATTAAAAAATGAAAACAGTCACATATATATATGGTTAAAATTATCATTATTAAAACCTATGACCATAGTCTAAAATGTGGTGGTAGGATGTCTATGGCCATGGTTTAAACCATAGTAGTAGGGTTTTTCCCTTTAATTTCATCACCTCATTACAATATATAAGGGTTTATTTTATAATTTCTCTTTATGTTTTTTTCATCAAATTCCACCATATGTGGAATTCAATCACAACACAACACAAAATTATTCAAATAACAATAAAAATAAAAAATAATATTAAAAACATTCAATATCATATGATACCAACACACATAGCCTACAAATATGTCACCAAATTTATATATAAACCATTAAAATGTCAATTATCATAACTCCCATATCTATCCAAATTAACTAAATTGTTGACACCAACATCAATATAATCACATTTAGAAGTAACACCCTCATCCACTTAATCATAAAAATGTTCCAAACTATCATGTTAAATAATGTTCATGCTCAAATAAAATTCAATCAGAACCTCTTTGTATAAATGCTGCAAAGGTTTCCCATAAGTATTGGATATGATTTTTATTTTGACTCATTTTATTCTTCTTGCGATCATCTTATATGTTCATTTGTTTATTTATAAATCCTGGATTTAAGCATTTATTTTGATATCATTCCTCCAACATTTCTAGATGCAAACCTCAAATATATCCCAGAAATTCTTCAAAAATATTAAAAATTTATTTTTCTTGTTATTTTACATCACAATTTAATAATATACCATTCCATTATTATTATGAATACACTAGTCCATTTCAAACCAACATCACATTTTAAATAAACATTCCTTCTATTTTTTTAGATATTCCTTTATATATATATATATATATTTGTGTGTGTGTGTGATCACGCGTTTTAAGGACTCCTTTAATTGTTATTCACTAGAGTCGATATACTCTAGATAAAATTTTGTTAGAATTTGGTTTAGGGGGTTATAGTTATCACTAGTAGAATACTAACCTATACCAACGGTTTGTAACCGTTGGTATAGGCCTCCAAACCGTTGGTATAGCCTATACCAACGGTTTGGAGAACCGTTGCGAAGTAAGCCGTTGGGATAGGTCTATACCAACGGTTTTCCCAAAACCGTTGGTATAGACCTATCCCAACGGTTTTTAAAACTGTTGGTATAAGTAATATGAAAATCTATTCCAACGGTTATAAAACCGTTGGTAAATGTATTTAAAAAAAAACATCCGCTGGGATTTGATCCCAGAACCCCTCGTTTATAATCGAACGACTTAACCACTAAACTAACATCACTTTTGTAAACATAATTTCATAAATATATATATGTATTATCATAATTATTTAAAATTTAGATTTATATAATGTTCTCGGGTAGCAGACCTGGAAGAAATGAAAGAATCTATCCCAACGGTTCTCAAAACCGTTGGGATAGGTGGGAATTTCCAGGAGGTGAATGTTGGATTTGGGGTGAGCTTTCCCAATGGTTCTCACAAACCGTTGGGAAAGGGGGGGTCTTTCCCAACGGTTTGGGAGAACCGTTGGGAAAGGGACGGTTCTCTCAAACCGTTGGGAAAGGGGGGGGGGGGCTTTCCCAACGGTTCTTCCAAACCGTTGGGAAAGGGTGTATATAAGTGTTGGGAAAGATCTGATTTTCAGTAGTGTATATTGCATTCAATCTATGACTTAGCTAAACTGATTTAGTCAAGTAAGAATGATATCATAATAGTTTATCTATTATGTATGCTGATAGTAGTTATTTTTATTCTGAAATTGGATTATAAATAATGGATATAATGATATGGTGTTCAAGAGTATTATTATCTCACCACTAAACCTATTATATTAGTGGTTGGAGGAGTAATATTTTTTCAAAACCATTGTATCCAATTAATATACATATAACTGTAAGGTATAATATATATTTTTTATGTATATATTCACATGTATAATATAGTATAAATTCATTATCATTCATTATGTATTTCTATTACCTCACACATTTAGCTCAATTGATCTCCACATGCAATATATGAAATAGACGATATTACTAACAAACAACCAAAACATATTTAGTTATAGGTTTATGATATTCCTATTCTAATGATTCAAGCTCTCAGTACAGATTAGTTGAGTAGCATGGAGTTAATTTTTTGATGACATTGGGATGGAATATTTCTTTTACAGAATAAATAATATCCTTTACTATTTGTAACTAGTACATATTTTCGTGTATTGGAGATGGTAGTTCTCATTTATCTAGTAGGGAAATCTAATGATAATATATTCTTTATATGTTACAACAATTAATTCATCTGATTTTAACAATGTAATGAAAATACTTGGGTGATAGAGGATTGGTTGAAGTCAAAAAATATTGTTTACCCATTTTGTTTCCCCTAAACTAAAGAGATAATATCTTTTATAGATAAATATTATTTATCAATATATTATATCATTTAATGCAATTTACTGAAATGTGTGATTTTATGCATCAATTTTGTAATATTTTTAGATATTTATCATGAGGTTATATTCATCAATGTCAATGATTTTTGAGGATTGAAAGAAATTGAACCTCTATAAGTTACAATTATAATGGGTCTTCATGTTTGGAAATTTAACAATGATGTACTTTTTAGTAATGATGTGGTTGGATTGTATTAAATATTGAGAGATTGATTTAAATCATTATGGAGAGATTTTATATCGGTTTATTCTTTTCTACACTCCCCCATATATACTATAGACCTAGAAAATTTATAGGTAGTTATGTGTTTTATGTTATATGTTGACTCTAGCTAGCGTTAGGTCAGCGTTTCCCAATAGTTTTATAGAGTGGTTTTGTAGATAAACCCTTATATCAAATCAATTATGGAGATATTTTGAATTCTTAATATTTTATTATTATCCATTAAGGAATATTTTCTAGTAAAAATATTTGTTATGTTGTATTAGATAATTATTGGAGAATATTTAGAATGTTTCTATCACATAATTTTGGTAATCCTCATTGGATAATGTGTTTAAATTGGATGTCTTAGAGTGTTTTGATTCAAAAGATGGTTCTTGTTCAGTATTATTGCCATTATTTGTGGTCTAATGGGTGTCTTATAAACTAAAAATTATTATAATTATTTTTTTGGATACCTTCATTTATTATCATGTTATTTATAGAATTTGATACTCCAGTGGATCTATTTTCTCTACTTCTTAGAATAGACTCTTTTTGGTTGTGATAAAACAATTTCTTATAGTGTTTGTAAGATGGATAATTACCTCTTTTGAAATATGGACCTTATACAACTTTATTGAGTTATGACAATACCCTATCTCTCTAAACCTGTGGTGAGATGGATGGGTTTTGGTAGTTTTGTGGAAATGTGTCCTTGAGTATATTGGTAATAGTTTCTATTTAGTGGTGGGTGATATTTATCTAAATATGACAACAATTTATATCATTAGGAAAATAAAAAATATAATTTCATTATTTTGGTTTGGTAATAGTATCGTTTACCATTTATCATGTATTCTAACATTTCTAAGGGCCTTAATGATGAAATTGGGAGTCATATTTTATATGGTTCTTCGACAAGAAAAATATTATCAATTTTTATAATATAATGGGTCAAAAGGATCATTGGTGGTTGATTAAAGGTAACTTTCATGTCATATTTAATTTTATTAGGATGATATTTTACTGGGAGCATTCAAGCAGAATTAAAAAACCATTTCATTTAAATATTTAATTGTGATTTATTAGAACTTTTATATAGGAAAAATACGAAATATCTTAGTGTGTGACCAAAACTAGGTTATAAAAAAATTCTACTGATATATACCATGAAATAAACTCATCTCAAATAAGGTTGGCCAATAATTTATTCCTTACAATTCATGCTGGGGATTTGGTTTTCTTGGAGCCCTTCCAACCCATGTGATGTTTTAGTGTAAGGCTGTAAGTCTACTGCATGGAAATAGGAATATATATATAATTGTTTCCATACACAACATTGTAGACTAGGGTAAGAAGTATGCAGAATCCGGGATCAAAAAAACTATCTCATATAGTGTTATGTTATCCAAAAATTTGACTAGATTTTAGGAAATGTTTATAATAACAAGAACTTATACGCAAATACTCATTCATCCTATCTCATTACATATCATTGAATTATCACTGTTCAAGTATAAATCTACTATACAAATCATCATTCTTATCAATATAAAAATATAGAAATTCAACTTAGTGATAAACTAGATATTAGATCCACATGGCACAATGAATGAAAATTCTACGAATTACATAAAATAAATTTTAAATAAATATAGTTACTACATGTTATGTATGGTGGTGAATAAACATTAACCTAGAGATTGAAATACTAATTATTTCCCAACAAGATGGTTGGTATATGAATAAATTTAACAATAGATTTATTTATTGACCATTGAATTGCAGTTATATATTTTTACATATTTAACTAAATTCCAAAAACCATAATATATATTTTGTATTAATTTCATTTAAATTCTACCATACTCATAATTTTAAAATATCTTCTATATCAAAATTTAATCACCCAATAATAAGAAATGGACAACCATACGAATAGGAATAAGCATAGAAATTTTGAAAATTTATATGTATAATAGTGTATATATATGCATAATAAGAACCCTAATAATTTACACCCTTTGGATGAAAATTAGGTATTTATTTCAGTATTTACGTAACACATTTTTTAATATGAATAATCTATGAAGCAACACTTGTCAAGTGTATAAATAACAATAATTTTTTTGTAATATATTATTTTTGTAATTCCAACTATAAGAATAAGTATAAAAATATGATTAAGCATAAGAATAAAAATATTAACTATAAAATTAGAAATTTTTATTTATTTAATTTCCTAACACGAGAGTAATCATTATTATATGTATATAAAAATACATGTTTAAATCATTAAAAAACATACGCTGAAAAAAACCTAGAAAACTCTATTTAAAATCATTTCTTGATTAAATATAAATAAACAATATCCTCTAAAAAATAATTCATGTGGATAATAAAGAAGTGTTAATCATAAAGAAATACTATATAATAATTAAACACAATTTTAGAAATCATTTGTATTTCATTAATAAAGATGCGTAGAAGTCATACCTAGAAGGAAAAATATTTGTCCATTTTTTGGACTTCAATTTTTTCATAATGGATGGAGAAAAAATGGGATATAGAAATGAATTCATTATTATTCTAGAAAAAGGATGATTGATGAATATATTCCCAGATACATTGGAAACTTATTAATTAAAATATTGATGAAAATTCACCACTAATAATGAAATTGTTAATAGATGAAATAATATTATATATTTTATTTTAATTAAATAAACTCGACATTCCATATTATAAAAAATAATTTTCCATAAGACATTATAGATTAAATCCATTATACATAATTCTTAAATCTATCATATAATATGATATTATTAAAATTATGTTTGACTAAAATAATATCTGTCAACATTATTCGGAATGATTAATTACATGAATATTAAATTGAAAAAATTATTAAATATATTTTAATTAATATGAATATAAAAAATCTGAAAAGTTAGTATGATTAAACATTAAAAACTAGTACACAATAAAGGGTATATTTAATAAGATAACATAAAAAATATGTATAAAATCATATTATTCTGAGTTATGTATTCCTTTAATTTATAATAACATAAAATTTATATAAAATATTTCATAATTTAAATATTATGATGGTAGTCACTGATCGTTAAAATGACATTATGGTTACAAACTGTAATGCATAAACCCCAATTGTGATTCAAATTTAAAATAAAAACTAGTTCATTTCATTTAATATCTTATTATTTTTCAATCTTATAATAACCTTTTCCTTATAGTAATAACCTGTGCCATAAAATTTTAAGATTTCTAATCTTATAATAACTAATCTATTATCAATGAATAGTATAAATTATGGAATAAAATATACGATTACTTCATATAGGATTAATCAACCCCAAAACCAAAAATCACACAATATGGAAAATAAATATAACCAAAAAGTTATCTTTTTTTAAAAGATAACAATTTTAATAGGGAAGTCATATATACTAAAATTGGTGATAAATTCTTATACGATGAGTTCATATATAATTATATGGAAGAAAATTTATATTAGTATAAATTTATCAATATCTCAATGTATATCTTGCCAAAAATGTATAAACAAAAAAACCATTGATCTTCCTAAAATATTCACTGATACAAACATTATAGACTCCTCCCCCATTACAAATGTGTTAAAATTCATTAAAATTTCATCTATATCACATAAATTTTAATGTAATGATAAAAATTATTGATTGTAACACACTTTCTTAGTAACAAAATATCATAAAAACTAATCAGTTTACATTTTAATGGGGAACAAAACAATCACATACTTAGTGAAAGAACAATCACTTAGCTCCTCTTAACACAATTCATTATAATGATATATTCATGCATGATATCTTTTATACATGAACAAAACCTCCTTTATTAACTACAATAGTATCATTGATAATAATTAACATAAACTATCATGCCTCATCCACTATGTAATTCATGAACACAAAACTAGTCAATGTGATTTGTTATTATTACATCCACGATACTATAACATAACACTTTCCCACTCTATACAACATTTACATTCATTTATTCTTCATATTTTATACTCCCTCAATAATCGGTAAAAATATGTAGATATTTATGTAATATTTATTCCTTAATATTTGGTCTCCATTGATTTCTATGAAATATGATATTTTTAATTAGGTAATATGATTATCAAATCATTTTTATTAATGGTATATAATAAATTTTAATTTGAATTAAATATTGTCCATTAATTTTAATTTATAATTTCATTTTCAAATATATACTCATTTATCCTTTATAATCGGCAGTAATAATGGAATGGGCAATAAGTAATCATATTTGAGGATATTTGAACTGAAACTCATCATATTAAATCATTCCCTAAATCAGTAATTTTTTTTCAAAAAGGTTTGACCCATCTATATAAATATACATATAATGATAATGTTTCATTAAAAGCTCAGGTAAACATTCAAATTGTAAACCATTGAATGTATCTTTACCTATGGGATCCTTGAACCATCTGCAGAATATAGCCTATATGATCCATATAACTTCAACACCAAATATAATATGACCCTTGAATCAATGTAATTAAGGTTCTTTATGATCTCCTTGTACCTGTTGAGTTACTTATGCTTTCACAGAATATAAATTTTAATAAATGTACCATAGAAAGTCATATACATTTTGAGGTCCTTTTACATCATGAAAATTTTACGAAAGGAAACTAATACTTATATACTAAAATTAAAGAATATATTCAAAACTCACTTAAATGATTAATAATATTTCCATCCACCCCAAAATATCTAATATCATAATAAAAAATATTTTAAAACATAAAAAAATATTTTTGACAATAAAGATAGCATTCATCATTAATTCTAACTGAAACAACAATATCTTATTTTGGATTTATTATCAATATTGTTTTGTCTATTTTCAACAAACATTGTATCATTCAAGAGAAAAAAATTAAGAACCTTTTCATGTGACCGTTCCATTGATTAATGGATTGTTTTTAGAGAGATATATACCTTAGTGTTAAACTACATTTTGTTCAAATGATAATGATGATCAAGAATTGAAAAAAAACCAATACTGATAATTTATTAAAATTTTCAAAATGAACACATCCAGTGGATGATAAATAAATATAATAAAAAAGTGCATGTATCCCCTTTTGCAAATGATTTGTATACTACTTCCAAGAAAAGAGTTATTCATTATTTTACCCCCATTGAAAAGAATATCAAATTTTATTTGGGTTCTCTTCTAAAAGATTCTAAATAGATTGATACATAGGGTATAAACACTGATTCTTAGCCTCAATAGAAAAAATATTTTTTTTGTATTTACTTAGTGAAAATATAATTAAACTATTATTAGTTACTAATAGATTCTATATGAACGTCACCATTAGGGTAAATCTCATAAATCAAATGAAATATAAAATCAATATATTTGTTTCTTTATTGGTTCATAATTATTTAGAAGGATTAATAGAATTTTTATTTTAAAAATGAATTCTGAGAGGCTATTCAACATTCTCCTTCAAACCGTCAAGGTCATCCTACATGCAAACCATATTATAACCAACATGGGACATACAAAAAATTCATCATTTGTAGTACACTATTAATTCTTTGTTCTTTTAGTTATAAGTCACACAAAAATATCCCTATAAAATAATTCCACCAGAAGTGATTCTCCTATAATTCAAATCACATTCCCATTCAACATATTTATATCCAAAAAAATTAAAATTCAATACTACTGTAAAACCTCCTAAAATTTATTATCCCATTTTTTATATAAAAATTATTTTTACTACTATAATCTATGATTATTTAGGAGACATTTTCATCTTTGATCAAATAGGAATAATGTAGAAAATATTTGTTCTATATACTATGATTTAAAGAAGGATCATAATAAACTTTTGGACACATTTTTTATTGAAACTACCCACTTCATAATCATAGGATCAATTCTGACCAACATTAAAAGTTGTAGACAAATAATTCAAATCCATAATATAAATAATATTAAAATATTTTCATTGAATAATTTTTTGTGATAAGGTAATAAAATTTTCAATCTATATTATTTTTAGTTGCAATATATATTAAAAATTACCAATTATGGAATCTCATAGCTTCTTTATGATTTTCATATAAAATTACTTTCATGTACTTTTTTTTATCACCTTGAAAAATTATATCATCAACATATATTATTGCAATATGTGAACATTATTTATTATTTTTTACATATAGGTTGTTGACCACATTTATATTTTGAATATCTTATATTTTATTAAAATGTATGACATTTTATCTCAACACATTAGACATCACTTATGCATATATAAATACATATTTAGTTTTTATATATTATAGTAATAATTAGGAAGAAAAAAACTTTCATAATTCTTCATATAATACTCTAATTATATATTATAATTTAATAAAGTATATTTTACATAGATTAGTTAAATAATATAGTTAATATGTGTTTTTTCTTCATGAAAGAATCACATAGCCTCTAAAATGGTAACTGGAGAAATGGTATCTTCAATGTCAACCCTAAAAACATAATATTATCCATTGTATAAAAATATGTATTTGTTTTTTATCAGCTATCCCTTATCATTTTATTTGTTCCCTTATTCCCCCATACTTATATATCATGGTTGATACCATAATACCATAATTTTGGATCTATTTGAGATATACGAGTAGTTTGGTTGTCATACCTTATCATTATTTTTTTAGATATGACCATTAAGATTTCATAAAATATTCTCTGACTCCACATGTTTTTTAGCCTTTCGTGGTATTGTTTTTTATTCTCTATTTCTTAATCATCATAAATAGTTTTTTATGAACTAATACTTACTACATTCAGTTCATTCATTATACTACCAATGAGATCCCTTATTAACTAATCATTTCGACATAAAAAATTATTAACTAAAATCGTAATAAATCCATTTATTAACAGATGAATTAAATTCAATATAATTAATATGAAATTTAATTAAGACAGGAAAAAATAATTGTAATTTCTTAGACAATATGATATAAGAAAATACATCAAATTATGTATAAATAAAAATATTATGTTGAATACGATAGCACATGAACTTTAGTCTGTTTGGTGAGGACTCTCCAAGTACATCCAAAAGACCCATGATCGATTCTGAGTGGAGGAATAATTCTGGGGTGTACTGTATCAATAGATTAGAATTGCTATTAGAGGTGATGTAGTAGGTACTGTAGCATCCATATCTATTTCTCTTCAGGCCACCATTTTGGTCTGTGAGTCCTTCAGGTCGTCGGGCCACCAAGGCCTTCGGTTTAGTATGGATATTAGGTTTTTTAAGGCCTTGGGCCACCACTAGGCCATTGTGCCACAAGATGTAAAGATACTACCAAATATATTCTCCACGGAATAATACATTTTAAAGGATTGAAAGGTGCATTCACCAGAACAGGTATAATAAATTTGGATGAATTAGATAGAATGGTATTTGATATAGGTATTCAGCATGTACATATCTCCACATGACTATTATCCATACTACCATGAAATGGTAGAGAGATTTTCATGATGCGGGTGTTGGAGAAGATAAAATGGGGATATCAAAAATGAATATAAAATGAAGGCATTCATGACATTCATGAAAATATAAGATGAAAATAATATTTAAATAATGTTGCAAAATTCATTGAAAAATTAGAGTTCAAATAAAATTACGCATCTAATAATTTAAAAAAAATCAACAAACCATATTACAACTAATTTTCATTATTTATAATAATATATTTTTGATAGAATTGAAATGAAATATATCTCAGTGTCCTCAGAATAAACTTTTATTATTATGATCCTATGATTATACTAAGAATATTCACTATCATATTGAGTAGAAAACTCATTTTTATGGTTCAAAATGTAATGATAAACAGATATTTCAATTGAATTAAAATTTAAAACAAATAATCACATTAATTTGTAATATCAGTTAATGATTCAATACCCATAGAATAATATGTTATATTAAATTGAGTATCAAATAATTATATATAATTCAGATTTTCCCCTACTGTAATAATTTTGGGGAAACATAATTTTTTCTAATGAATTTATAATAAAATCTGATATATATATATATATATATATAAATTTTAGAACTCTATGAATTCTGGTAGAATATTGTTTAAAAAAAATTGAAACATAGAGAAATAAATTTTTTATGTATTGTTCCCTACAAAGTAATATATTTCTTGAATTGTGATATTCCACTATCAAACTAAGCACTAACTCTTGCTAAAAAATTGAGATACATGTGATACTATGGAAGACTATATATGGGTAGTAATCCATCCCCAAATAAATATAAAGAAATAGAAAAATAATAAAAATTTCTTCTTGATAAATAAAAGAAATTTTATAGAAATTGAGAAATTTTGAATTCAAAAAAAATATGACGAAATAATTCATGTTGTATTATAAAATGTCCAAATATCAAGCTTATAAAATTTGATAAAGGTGCTGAGTGGTTTTCTCTCAAGTTAAAATTAATCAAAAAAATTAATTTAAATTGAATAATTGATTATGAATAAGTAATTATAATTTATTTGTGTTTAAAATATTGATTGTATGAAATCTGTTTGACATTCGAAACATAGAAATTAAAAGGGGGAAAATAACATGAAAAACTACATTTTATTATTTTTAGAAGTTTCAATACACAGAATAGATTAATTGAAAATGTAAAATAAATTAATGTAAATTATAATAATGTAAATATATATATTATAATATTAATAGAATAATGTAGGGAACATAATGCAGTAGACGAGTGTTGAGCGTTTGAGTGTAGGTCATGGTAAGGGATCTAGGGTGGCCGCAACAGAGGAGAAGAATCTCAAGGAGGTGGGGTCGATGTGTTTGATACACATTAGGGGAGAAAGACAATGAGTTTTTTGGTAGGACACATAATAAACATGTCGATAACTAGTTTTAGATACATCATTAGAAAATAATCGCCTAGATGTTGGCTAGCTGTATAGGTGTAGCATAAAATTCATGAGTAGAGCTGGGGCTCGATCATGATGAGAGGAAGTGCTGCTCGAGGTCATCTTTGTAAGGTGGTTGATTGAAAAAAATGTGGTAGGGGTTGATATATTATGTGTATTTCTACTTTTTTAAATATACAGTGGTATAAGATAAGTAGTTTCAAAGGATTACTAAACCCATAGAAATTTATGTGTGGAAATAAGTCACTTTTCTAGGAGTGGTTCCTAATATAGTGAATGACTTATAAAAAATCATTCAATCCACAAATAAAGTTAAATACCATGGTTATCAATATGTTAAAACAAAATATCCCTAGAAAAATTGACCCTTTGTTCATCATATAGTTTTGAATAATGAAAATAAATTTAATAGTAAATATGACATCACATAGGCATGTGGTAAGAAATAAAACCCTTTCACCTTATTGTTGTGGGTTCAATACCCGCACCATAGATGGACATGATGATTTTTCACCAATCACATGGGTAATCAATTCTATAATAATATAATCCACTATATTTACTAAACCTGGGTATAACCAAGCTTAGGTGTCACTCAACCAGACTTCCACATCACCCAATCCCAATATCAAAATACCATTATACCATCCATCTTCCGGCAGAAATCCTCTCATATCCTATACGATATCGCGATGCCCAACGCCCCCCGATTAGGTTTCTTCCACTGAACAGGTTGCTCACGCGGGTCCTCCATTAGGGTTTCGAACTCCCTATTTCTTCCTCCTGTGGCTCCCCAATTACGGTTTCCATCTCTGAGGTTCTTCGTCCCGTAGCGCGCCTACGATCGTTCTCCCAACTTCTTCCTATCGCGGCTCCCCGATTAAGGTTTCGGTCTATGAGCTTCTTCCTCCCACGGCTCCCCCGATTAAGGATTCCATCTCCACCCTCCTCCCTGAATACCTAATCTACCTTTGGATCCTCCCCCTCTTCCTGATCCCTATCCGACTCCTACACCACAGGATGCACCTTATCAGGATCATCCATCTCCAGCTGCTCCAGCTCTGCCTGGTCCGCCTCCGGATCCCCAACCACTGCATCCAATGGTTCCCGGTAATATTCCTCCTCTCCGAGCTCTACCACCCACAACGGATTTGATTATTTCTTCATCTATCATCCTATTTTTTTATATAGATCTCATCAGCAGGTTGGTATTTTCTCATCTGTAGCCTATCTGTATCATAGTACACATATTTTAGGATTCTAATTTCAGTCAATTCAAATGAAATTTGTAGGCTATAATGCAATATAGTGACTCTCTATAGGTTTTCTCTCATAAATTTCGGGAATTATTTTCAGTTATCTCTAATAATCAGTACTTCCAGTTTCATATGAATATATTTTAGTTCTCCCCTATTATGATTCACCAATTAATGATTATACTTCTACTGTGCGGCCAATATTTCTCTATTAATACATTTAAACTAACTTTAAAAACCTTTTTTACTACCAATTGTTTTTCACAGTTTTTCTTCAATTTAGTTTCATTAGAAAGCTGTTCTCCAGTAGTAATTATTTTGAACATAAAATAGCAAAAACAAATCATTTTTCTGTAATATTTTGTTCCATTATAACATTTCAATGTCGTTGGCTTTGAATACTTATAAATTTTTAAATAATGATGGCTCTCCTTTACAAATTTGTAGTAGTTACGTAAACTTTGAGGGTCTCAATTTGTTCAAGGTACCCTGGTTGAACAGATTTTTATTAATCAGGCTTGTAATTTTACCAAACACATATACCTTTCACCCAATTATCATTTTTTGTTTTTATCATTTTTTTATTTCAACTTTGGTTTAATCAACTTATAAAATGGATCATAACACCAATCCTTCCTTTCCAGTAGGTGAATATTGAATTATACAACGTTTAATTTGTTTTCCTTTTGGTGTTATTCATGGGTATATAACTTCGTGTTCATTGAAATTTTTTTAGCTCATTTCTGAATGGAGACTTGGATGTGATTGGTTTCACGACTTAATGGTGTTATTTGCAGTTGGGTTGTAGGTTTGGGATTCTAAAGATCTTTTCTTCCCTAAAGGTATGTTTTGCTAACTCTGTATTTGTTTCCCCACTTTCACATACATGTTCTATAGGGTGTTTTGGTTGCTTCTTATAATTTTGATAAATTAATATGGCTCTGCTTTACAAATTTGTATGATTGGATGTAAACTTGGATGGTCTCAATTTGTTCAATGTACCCTGGTTGAAAAATTTTGTACGAATCAGGTTTTTAATTTTACTAAACTGAAATACCATTATCCCTATTATCATTTTGTGTTTTTATCATTTGCTGATTTAAACATTGGTTTAATAAATATATGAAATGCCTCATAACAGCAATCATGCCTTTCATAGAAGGTGAATATGAAATTATACAACATTTATTTCATTTTCCTTTTGGGGTTCTTCCTAGAAATATAACTCCGTGGTCATGGAAATTATTTGAGCACATAGTAGGTGAATATGGAATTATACAATGTTGAATTTGGATTCCTTTTGGTGCAACATCAATAATGACTAACTATTGTGGCCAAAGGATTTGATGTCTTCTCAAATGTATGGTTGAATCCTTCTAAGATTTGTGATTGGTAAGAATTCATTATGTTCTCGGCTGCTGGAGGACCACGGTTTGTTTTGTTCTATATTTTGTGTAAAAATTATATAATAATCATATCTAATGTATCACTCTACTCAACAACTTTGTGGTTATCCTTTATTTATGGTGACTGTATAATTGAATTAATGCATCACACTGCTCAACTCAGATGGTTTTTTGAGATATTATAGTCACTTTTAATGTGTTCCTGAATATCATTTCAATAATGCTCTATGCTCTATTGGATGATTCTTTCCATCTTTACTTGTTTATATTTTATCATTATATTATAATGGACATGTTGGTCTGTTTACTTATCTTTATCTTCAGTTATATCATTTTATCCTTGTAATTTAATGTTTTTATCCAGTTCTACTTCATTTTTTCTCATTTCAATCTTTCATAGCATGGTAGAATTTCTTATCTGCAGATACTTGAATACTTCCTATAGAGGTAAAGTTTATTGAAATTAATCAAATTCATAAGTGTCAGATATTGTTTTGACGTATTCCAGCATGTTTTTTAATGACTTTTCAACTTCTAGGATGTCAACCCTCCCTCCCAGAAATCACTGAAGTTGTAGGTGTACTTTTAGGGACTGTTTTTTTTACAACAAAGGTCTCTTCTGTATGTAATATGTCATTACTGGGTAAGAGTGTGGTTTTTCTCTCATGTGGCATAAATCACAATGGATTATCAAGATTATGGGATGTGAGTCAATGGAAATGAAATGTCTACTTGTGCTAGCAGGTCCCTGAGGGCTTTACCGGTTTTTCTATGAACTCAATTTATTCCTATCATTCAAGACTTCTAGAGTATTACCTCCATGATAATGTGTTACATGAATTCATTGTTTTTTATGGTTTGCTGGATACCTTAGCTTGCTTGTGCTGGATAGTGGCTTTTTTACCCTGCTCACTGATCTGCTTTGAGAACTTGATGTTATTATAGACGTGCATCCTTATTTGTTTGATGGTAGGTATTTTTTTTCCACTTTCCAGGGCTGCTTTCACCACTGGAATTCCCTCTATTTTCTGATTACCAATTTGACATCTTTCTATCAGTCCATCGATGTCTTCTTGATGTTTCAGTTTTGAACAAAGCGTAATCTTGGCATGGTTGACCAACTCCTGTACAACACCCCATGCACCTGTTGAAGAATGGGTAGGCTTCGCATGTAATTCCCTGTATTTTTCTTCAGTTTTTTGGGCAGGAAAAAATCTGGACAGCAACCCATCAACCTATTGATATTCAATTCCTACTATTCTTGGAAGCATAAACAAACATCTTGGTTCGTATGTTTTCAAATTAAGTTCTCATGATGCACTACCATTTTCAAAATCACATGATTCACTACTTTGTTATCAAGTAAAAAACCATGAACTACTTTCTCATTGAAACATTCACTACTTTCTCAAATATGAAAACATGCACTACTTACTCAAGTGGGAAAACATGACCTACTTTTTCAAACATGCAATACTATCTCATTCAGAAAAAAGTACAACATCCAGGATTGTATGTTTTGAAATGTATTGAAGCATGTTTTGAATAATATTTTCCACTGTTGTCAATGTTTTTTATGTTTTCCACTTTTTTATGGCCAAATTCTCTCCCTGTCATTTAATTCACATGATGCACTACTATTTTTTATGTTCTCCAGGTCGATTACTTATCATGATTCAGTACTGTTTTTTTCTTTGACAAATGATGATGATCCTATTGGTGGGATAAATGGGATATGTAAAATCAACCAGCCTTCAATCTTACCATCCATCACAGGTAGTGGATTACCTATATTTTCACATGCTGAACATATCAGTCAAAAATTGAGATACATTGAACATGTTGATTTCTCATTTGTTTCCATCATTCATTGCACAGGTTGTGTTGAATGAAACATGTCAATTTTTTTGAGAATATATGTCATATGTATAATGAAGACGGTTACAAATAGAAGGTACATGTATGTTTACCCCTTATACATGCATGCATGACAACAAAATATGCCCTTTTTTAGTATACTTTTTTTAATGTTGTTGATTTTTCTGAATATATGCATTCTGTTTACATCCCTATTAACATCACCTATTCCAACTTATGTTGTATGGAATTCTTGAAATATATCATTTTTTCTAATATGTAACTCCTTGAAAAATTTCTAAAGCATGTATTACTTTCTGTTTGATTATCTATTTTTTCAATTCCAACCATTACCCATCCATGGAACATGAATGAGGTCCAATTAGACTGTGTGCGTTTTATATTGTATTCCTTTTGTATATGTGTTCGAATCCATTTTCAATTTTTATTTATGATCCATTTTCCAGTCTTGGCGATTTGAAATCACAATTATAGAAACATTATTAACATAATCTTCTATTTACTATTATGTGTTTGTATTCACTTTCATTACATTGAACCAGTTAATGGTGGCTTTGTGAATTATATATCTTCCCAATTATGTGGGAATACAATGTATATGTGTTTTAACTATATATATTTTTTAACTGTTATTGAAAAAAACTACATTTTATCTCTTGAGAATGTTAGCAAGGCCCATAGTGGAACATTTATGGATCTCTATGCCTTTGAAACCCCATATGGTGTAACATGGGATTCCTATTTCCTATGTCAGGTGCGTACTCACGAGATTGATTGGGAAAAAAGAGCAGATCTTGAATATTTGGGTTTTCATTTTATTTGTTTTTCAAATACTTCAATATTTTGATTTTTTAGAAGTCTATTTCTTAAGGTCCCATTCTATCTGGAAGCAGGTGAAACCAAGGGGGGTCTCAATATTTTTCATAGAATAAGGGATGCTGGGAACTATTACTGTATTGTCGAATGTCCACCTTTATTTTAAAATACTATATGGGGAGGGGATGAAAATATTGGATTCCTTGAGTGGGTGATATATATGACACTCTCCCTACACTACATTGAATTTAAGTAAAAAATCATGCACTAAATTCTCATTGAAACATTCACTACTTTCTTAATTAGGAAAACATGCACTACTTACTCAAGTGTGAAAACATGCAATAATTTTTCAAACATGCAATACTATCTCATCCAAAACAAAGTACAAAATGCAGGATCGTATGTTTTGAAATGTATTGCAGCATGTTTTTAATAAAATTTTCCACTGTTTTCAATGTTTTTTATGTTTTCCACTTTTTTATGGCCAGATTATCTCCCTGTCATTTAATTCACATGATGCACTACTATTTTTTTATGTTCTCCAGGTCGATTACTTCTCATGATTCATTACTTTTTTTTCATTGAAAAATGATGTTGATCCTATTGGTGGAATAAATGTGATATGTAAAATCAACCAGCCTTTGATCTTACCAGCCATCACATGTAGTGTAGTACCTATATTTTCACATGTTGATCAAATCAGTCAAAAAATGAGATACATTGAACATGTTGATTTCTCATATATTTTCCATCATTCATTGCAAAGGTTGTGTTGAACAAAACATGGAATTTGTTTGAGAAGATATGTTATATGTACAATGAAGAAGACATCGAGTGGAAGATACATGTATGTTTACTCCTTATACATGCTTTCATGACAACAAAATATTCCCTTTTTTAGTATACTATTTTAAATGTTGTTGATTTTTCTGAATTTATGCAGTCTGTTTACATCCCAAATAACGTCACCTTTTCCAACTAATTTTGTATGGAATTCTTGAAATATATCATTTTTTCTAATAAATAACTCCTTGAACAACTTCTAAAGCATGTATTACTTTCTCTTTGATTGTCTATTTTTTTCAATAACAACCATTACCCATCCATGGAATATGAAAGAGGTCTAATTAGAATGTTAGATGCAGGAACTATGAAATGAGTAATATATTTTTCCAATTCATAATAACTTGGAACTAACAATGCTGTCGAACCTGGGGAAGCATTAGTAGGGTTTCACAGGTCAACATAACTAGGAACAGTCATTACTGCACGAATAAATAAGCCAAAATCAAAATACCCATAATCAAAAACATTAGCAAGAAAAAAACATGGTACTGCCTGGGAACCTGAAATATAACATTATCCCCTTTTCCTGAATTGAATACTTCTACAGTGGATAGTGACAAAAAATCTGTCACCCTATCCATATCCTAATAACCAAAATGACAAACAGGCTGTATACAAACAGGCTCCATCCTCATGATTTATGAGCGACTAATGGAATATTTGACCAGGTTTTAGTTCCTAAATCCACATTAAACATAGTAGAATTGGTTCCCTGTACAGTATAAATTATCTGAGAAAAATACTTAACACAATATACTATACTTGAATAATGATGTCTCATCAGAGAAATGATCATATCATTAATGTGTTTTGAAATATAAGACACCAGATCCTGGGATTTCGTTAACCCAAGACATGAATTTTTAGATAAATCAAATTACTTAGATCCTGTGATTATTTTTCTGTATAATATCCAAAGAACATATACTGAAATATATTAATTCTTCATAGATAGTTCCTTTATATTATTAATATGATCCGTTAATATTATATAACAATGTTTGGATTTTTTAGGTTCATTGGAAGGATTATGAGGCACTCGAATAGGCATCCAGTGCCTGATTTTCAAGGGTGGTTAATTAACCTTTCTAGCATTCATGGAGAATACATTCTTGTGCTGTTTTTAGTGTTTAATTAACCATTGTGGAATTTTCATTCTACCTTCTTCCACAAATCTCCACAGAAGGTGCGATGTATTCTCTTCTCATTTATCTTCATTTGGTTATTCATTTTAAAAATCCATTAGTATATGAAAATTTCTAATCTATAGAGTATGTTTTGGTTATTTCTATTCTGTATACTATATATTTTCACATGAATATTTCATATCTTGCACATGCATATTATAGTCATCTTTGAAAATATACCCCTTTTAACTTTTATCAATATCCTAATTAAAACAGAATGTTATTTGATACAGTTTATTTATATAAAATGTATTCTAGCACCCTCAATCCTTCAACACATTGTTTTGGGTTGGTTCTACTCATTGAAAACATTTTCTATTGGAGTGTTCAGGGCAAGGTTTCTTCTTTTGACAACAAAATTTAGGCAGTTATACTTTTCGAATCTCCCATGGTAAGTATAGTGAATAAATTTTACAGATTTTTTTATAAATTTACTCTTCCACTATATCAATTTCATATTCTATTTCTATGAAATGTATTTACCCTATTCAGTTTATGTGCTTTATCAAATGAAGTATCATCCGTCTTCTTTTTAAATGAATTTCTCATTGTTGTTTTGACATGTGTGTTTGATATATCTGCAAACTGATTTCATTCAATTGGTTCATGCCTTTTTCTTGGTAGATTCAACTTATAAATCATATTTTTTGAATAAATAGATTCATTGATAATGTTACTTCACTAAAATCTAGATTCTCTGATGTAGATTTCTGTTTTTATAATTTATTTAAATGTTTTTCTTCTAGAGGTGTGCATGAAGATGGGTGACGGTTCATGGTTTCTGGATTTTCGGGAGTGGGAAATTGCAAGCAACTTCCACAATTTTGTGATTTCTATATATTTGACTTTACAGCTGTTGAGGCCAGTGGAGGTTTTTGTTAGGCCTGCGATGCCGATAGGGAAGAGCGGGGGAGAGTGGTATGAGTACAGGGAGCTGACAGATCTGATTTCTATGTATTTAGAATTCATGTTTATTATTAATATTTAAATATTTTATTGTCTTTTTAATATTATGCATTGAACCATTTTTTTCGGATAGATAACAGGAGAATTGTGTTGTATCTAGGTTAAACAGTAGCTATATTTTCTTGAACTGTCTTTAATTTTATCTTGAATATTAATATCTCCATATGTCACGCATGGTTATACGTCACATAAACAGATAAAAATGAAATAATTAACAATTCTGCTGGTTCATCTTTGATTCTGTTCAGATCTACTTGATACGTCAAGATAATCGAGAACACCTCTATACTATTTTTGGTCGAAAGAAGGTACTCTTTCTTTTTTAAATCCGCAATTGTTAAGGTCTTGTTACTTATTTCGTACCCCAAAGGAGGATACAATGGCGGTATTGATACCCTGACCAACATCTATAAGATGGTGACGGTGTACTCCCATGTAATTGAACATGCTGGATTTTTTTACAGTCATTTGTCAAGGCTATATTTTCACCAGTAGGTCTAATTTTTATAAAGTATTGCTTATCTATATACTCATCTTTACTTCCATGTGAGTTATCGTGCAATTTTGTTCATTATTTGGATTACTGTTTTCAATATTTTCATCCAGTTATATGTATTCTATTTTACTATAACATAATATGTCTTTCAATCTAATTAATTATTCCATGTTTTGTTTTTTACATTACAATGAACTCAATTACAACGTTTTTATCATAATTAACATAATTACAAATGTCAATTTCAATATTCTTTTCATTCTTTTAAATAAAATCTCCAGGAAGAATATAATTTCTAATTTCTTATAGATTCTTTTTATCCTTTTAAAATGTATCCAAATGCTATTCTACATTCATAACAAATTTATCATATTTTGATCAATTGTTTTCTATTAATAAGAATCATAATATTATGATTTCAAACAATTCAATATTCATGTTCATTAGTTACATTGAAGTGTAGTATTTTTCTAAAAAAAGCATTGAACCATGTCACAGTGCGAACACATAACCAATAAATTTTATTATATCACCGTGAGAATGCACGGGCGAGTACTAGTTATATAATCATTCTAAAATTCCTGAAATGTACCTTAATATATTTAACCTTAATGGTAACCTTATACCAATCATTTTTTATCTAAAAAAGTAATAACCCATAATAACCTCAAATTCAGAGATCATATAAACATAAAGACAGAAAATACCATTAAACATAAGTCCACTAAAAGTAAGTAAAATTTTCATCGAATTACTTTTTTATGTCATAAAATAAAGGGTTACATCTATCCTAAATATTATATCATTTTCACAACATTAAAAAGGTATTTATTCCATCAGGAGTATATTCCCAAATTTAAAAAAAACAAAACTATTATATAAAAATCCTTATGTGTACCATGATTTCTATAATATTTATAAAATACTATATTTCCATTAATTTGAAAGTTACATAAACTAATATTTTATTCAACTTCATTCTTAATCCATCACCGATTATATATCACTTTATTACTTTATTATTTATTATTATAATGAAATAATAAATTTGTCTCCTTTTGATTCATCAATATTATCCAAAATATTTTCCATACATACAACAAAGTTAAATAATTTATTCCTTAAATCCATACATTACGATTTCATTAATATCCCATTTGTTTTCATTGTTCAAAATGTAAGTTACCATTCATTTTATTGATGTTCCCACATTGAGAGAGTTGGTGAAGTTAATATTTTTATATAAAAAGAATTTTATTCCAAGAACCATAAAAGTTATGGAGAAAAGAAAATGTTTAATATAAGTCAAACAATTTCATGTTGGTTATTTAAATAAAATAGAAAGATATCAAAATAATTTGAAAAATATTTTTTAGTAATAGTTATTTTTGAATAGAATAATAAGGTTTTCAGTGATGTATTTTCATCCATACAGATAATGAATCCTTAAAATATATAAAAGAATATTAATAAAACATTAAATAATTATTTACAAGATAAAATGATTTTTTAAGATGATACCCATATAAAAATTAAAATACTTTTACCGTCAAATACTACATATAAAAATCAATGACCTTTATAAATCTACTTTCTAAAATTATTATTATTATCCAATAAATGATTTAATTTATATAAAAAATCCAGAGTCTGATACGTTGAACCTATATTCATAATTAAACATGTATACCCTTAATGATATCCATAATTATTTGGAAAACATCACAAAAAAACATTATAATCACCAATATTTTATAAAACATAGTCTGATTCCATCTGTATATAGAATACCATTAAAAATTACATATTATTTCCAAATGATCTTTTAGGTTTAGTGTTTTAGAGAAATAGAAAAACACATACATGCTGAACCCATACATTAAATTCCATTAAAAATAAATGGTATCAATTTTTAATAGTATGCAAAACATTATAAATAAATCATGTTTTATCTTCATGAAAAATAATCAATACTTCCCCCTTGATATCAAACATTTATGTGTTCTATATTAAATATTTATAAACATTTTAAAATTGGTTATAAACAAAAAATAATACTAAAGAGCATAAATGAGATTAAACCTTTTGTCCAGTGAAAATCAAGGATAATATTTTCATAAATACATTCCTATTTCACTAAAATATGAATAATCATTTAAAAAATAACATTATCCTACCTTTTTAAAATAAACATATTTTCCTCAAAAACAAGAAGGAAGAATACTATATATAAGTATTTATAATTGGATTTCACTATCCAAATAAAATTTATAACTTGATTTACCAATACATTCAAACTCATACTATGGATTAACCAATAAATTTTAGATTATAAAACCAGAACCCATCCTTATATTATCATGGAATAACTCATAGTTTTATAATAATATAACCAACCAATTTTTTTTATCATAAAAACACATAAAAATATTTTATAATGGAACCCCCATCACCATAAAAAAATATCAAGAACCCTAAAATTATCATAAATCCTGAAATCTTTCACCATATAAAACCATTGGAATAAAATTATCTTGTTATTTTCAAACCACTCAATTTGAAAAAATTGATCATATGTAATGGAAAAAATTGTATTTTAAAGTAACAATATAAAAATTCAATGTAGGAATAAAAATATTAATGTTATATTAAATAGGAAAATTCTACTAACACCATATATTTAAAAAAATATTTTCCTATAAATTAAATGATGAAAGGTGTTATATTAAACACTCCATTCAAGAAATAATATATATGAAGTGGGAGTTAAAAACCAAATGGATTTTTATATTTTCTATAAATAAAATTAAAACTAGTTGAAATTTGAAATTTTATATTTCAATGACACTTCTTACATAATTTGTCCATGAAACAGTCATGAAGTAGATGTTTAACCCAAAGAATAAAAATTGGGTTAAGAATCCTATTACACATTATAATATATTGAATAACATCCAAAGTAAACGTAATAATTATAAAATTTCACATTGAAAAAACTTAATACAATTATATTCATTATTGGATATATCAAAATTAGGTATATACACCCCCAAAATAAAATTTATTTTGAATATGACATATATCTCAAAGAAGTAAAAATGATATAAAACACACTTACTTCATTATTTCCATTTGTATTGATTATAATAAACCCCATTATAATGGTTTTTCTAATTTTATTAACTAATTAGTGAAGTATATTCATATTTGTAATACATTATATGATGCCATTATACTATTTTAAGACACATTCAATAATAATATTTTATTATTTTTATTATTTCGAGAGTATCAGTGTGATGGGTTCAAGGTCCATTTTCTAATATATAATAATAGATGTTTAGGTTAAGTGGAATTACAACAACATAAGGTAAATAAAATATTTATATTGAAATTACATAATTTAAAATTATCCTATATATCAATTTTATTTCTAATTATGATGATTCTTTTGTAAAAATGTTAATTATAACTGATAAGTTTATTTTGGCGGTGGTTATGATTATTAGGAACTAGTTTCATTTTATTAAAAATTATGTGTATATATTAGTTCAAGAACATGAAATATATTTTTGTCTGATTGGATACTCAAGTGGGGGCTGAATTGAGTTCCAATTAAAATTTCTGTTAAAACATTTCCGTTTTAAAATCCCCCAATTTATAAAATAATTTAAACTGTAGTGAATTTATACATAGTGTAGATGTTCACTTCGCTTCTCAAAGATTGATTAGGTCTCAGTTAATTTAACCACAAGATTAAACTAACTTTTGAAACTAACCTACTGATTTACAATATTTATAAACATTTTCTAATTTAACTATCAAAGTAGCTTTAAAATAGTTTTGTATTTCAAATAACAGCAGTGGAGTATAAAAGATATATGTAGTATATTTTAAACATAAACTAATGATGCACAACAGATATAACAAGAGGTTCAGTCTCAAGCCGAGACTTTGTCCTCTCAAATATATATAAATTTGATCCACACCCTGGATCAGGTTTAAGAACAGTTTACAAAACTGTCCAGGCCACGAAGGGACCTCTACCATAGTTCTTCATGGGAAACAAAACAAAGACCAGGCCACACTAGGACCTCTTCCATAGTTGACGTGGATTAATAATAGTTAATAGTTTTTGAGTGAGGATTTTGATATCCTCCAGTTCAATGCAAGAGACAATGTGTATGTGTAAGATATACAGAGTACACCACACTGATTGAAAGTAAATAAACAAATCACTTAGATAGAATAGATAAGAGTTTAGAGGACTCTAGTGATTGGCAATAAAGCTATGGACTCGTTGGATTCTGCAAAATTGCTTCTAATTCTATCTCTGGTTTTTCTGTTGAAAAACAGAGTGTCGTAGTCCAGCTTGTGTTCTACAGGAGAGAAGGATGATCTCTTGATTCATCGTGTGTTTTTCAGTGGTGTTGGATTGTACTCATGAGTGTTCTTTGAATGTCATTCAATCTCTATATTGAACATAATTGTTCTTTTTATTAAGCACAATGCTCTCGAGAATATGTATATTCTTCTTTTTGCGTCGTTACACTTCCACAGGTGTACTGCATCTCAATCTTCCTTATATTCCATGAGTTCTGGGAGCAGTAATGATTCCCTTTTCATAGGTATGAGATACGGTTTCCTGAAATGCCAACAACTATCATTAAATAACATTAATTGCATTAAAACCATCAAATATGACCGTTAGAATTATTTTAATAATATTTACAAAAATTTAAGAAACGGTGTCACAATGATTATGTAAACAGTGTCTTCTTCACGGTATGTGGTTCACAATGTCTCCATGACACGATGTGTAGCTCACGGTGTCTGGGTCACAGTTTTTCCTTCACAGTTTGTCCTTCATGGTTTGTCCTTCATGGTTTGTTCTTCATGGGATGTCATTCTCCATTTCTCCTTCATTGTTTGTCCTTCACGATTTCTCCTTCACGGTTTGTCCTTCACAGTTTGTACTTCACGGTTGGTCCTTCACGGTGTCTGGGTCACTGTGACTGTGTCTTGTATACAGCTTGTCATACTATGTCAAACATCACGGTGTCTCTATACTTAGAAAAATATTTGTATTTAGACTTAGATAGTAATATGCAGAATATGAATTATGTTTAACCAGTAGAGAGTAAGAGAACATGAATCATAAATATAAAGGATTGATAATAAAAGTGAAATTTGTGATCATGTATAAAAATTATAAATAATGAAGAGAGAAATTAACATTAATAATATTTTTTATCATTAAAACATGATGTATAGATATTATTGAGACTGAAGATAATTAGAAAGATGTGAAATTAAGAAATATATTAATTAATAGTAATAGGATTTGTGATCATTAAAACATGATTAATACATGAGGAGTCCAACATTCTCCCCCTTTTTGGTGATCACAAATCATATATAGTAAAAAATATAAAATAAATATAACATTAAAGAAACTATCATAATTGAATAGAAAAAATTAGAGAATAATAGATTCGATGATAACATATCTCATTATAGTACAGATACTTGTAATTTTAGTTTTTCTACCACATTTTGTATTATCAAAAACTATATAGAAATGAATGGAAACACTACATTTTTCATTGAAAATGTTTATAATAAATCATACAGGAGCAATAAAAACATTAAACAACAAATAATATCCCATCAAAAAATAAAACAGACCCTAGAATCTTCAGGGATCCACCACTTCCTTTCCTTTATCAGTAGTAGGAGATGGTTCCAATGTAGAAGAAGCCATAGATGTGGTAGATAATGAGGGTAAGGATAGACCTTCAAAAATTTATGGAGCTAATGTAAGAGCAGTAGATGATCTAGGTTGCGGTTGTTCAGGAATGACATTCCAGATCTGAGAATGAGCTTGGCTTACTGAAATGGAAGTTGAGGCTAAGGAAGGCATATCAGGTATAAGGGGTGTAGCATTTGGAGCAACTATAGCAGTACTCTGCACATGAAGATAAGACTTCCAATGATTTATGAAATCAGTAATTATTTCTACACCATATTGCATACCCTTTTCAAAATATTCCTTATTCTCCATGAATTTTCCCAACAATCTAGTGAACTCTATAAGCTTCTGAACATGAGATTTAAAAGCTTGAATTACTAGAGAGATTTTTAGGTTTTCCACAAGATCTCTAAAGTGATATGTCATATCACTTTTGGAGAAACTCCGGGTAATATTAAAATATATTTTCTTGGTGATCTCCTGTTGAGTATCATGGGCTATTTTAGAATGAATTCTAACCATGTCCAATGCTCGATCACTGTTCGTAACCACTTCTAAAAAATAAGACAAATCCAAGACACTAATGGCATTCTGATGTTCTTCTATGATTATAGATCTCAGTAGAGTATCATCCAAAGGAGGAATAGATGTTTGATTTGAACCAGGATATGCTTTTACGGCTATGGATAGAACTTTGAGCTATTTCAAAACTTTCTGCAGACATCCAGTGTACTCATCTGTGAGCTCATTCAGATTTTCTACAAGCTCCCTCATGAATTCTAGCATCTTGGTGTGTCTTGTTCCAATATTTTCATCAATATATAGTAGATATGGATGAACTTGAGACACAATATCTCTATAAAGGTTATAATCGTTTGGCTCGGGAGAAGCATCAATAGGTGCAGGGGTAGATATAAGAGAAGGTTCTGATCTCAAAGACAACTCATTCTGTAAGATGGCTACCATAATTTTCAGGTTTGCAACATTAGCACTCAGCGGCTTATTTTCTACTCTGACTTCCTGAATTTCTCATATCACCCTTGCTTGAATATACAATATAATATTTTCTATGAGAATTGATGCATCTTCTTTACTCAGTTGAGTTATTGGATGAGGATGAGTGGATAAGATTTTCTCAACTCCAGCTAACAGTGTCTCTCCAAAAACATTCAGATCATCTTTAGTCGAAAAGGAGTGTTGCTCGGGTAAGAGTACAGGTAATGGCAGTGGAGCAGGTTCTGGTTGCGGTTCAGAGTCATCTTCAGACTCCGATTCTGATTCAGATTGAGGCTCTGGTTCTGGTATAGGTTCTGGATGAGCTACAGACTTCAGTTAAATCACAGAAGAGAGATCCATTCTAGTTGTAGTCACTTTCTATGACTCATTCACATCATAAAATCTTGGGAAAATATATTGGGTGTACACATAATATGAGATAGTAGGTTTAGAAACTTCAGCAGATCCAGCTTCTATAATCTCAAGGTTTTGAGGTTCCAGCCCCTCAAGTTGTGCTTCCATTTCAGAGACTATAGGCTGAGAAACATGGTCAAGATCCACATGATCGTCTATAGTCTCTTCAGCAAATGATTTCCTTACTAGCTGAAAGGCAATTTCCATCCTCACTTCAGCGGAGGAAATTATCTTAGGAACCGAATGTTCTACTGGTTGTGCTTCTAGACATCCTTCTTTTTCAATAGGTAGATCCTCTTCAACAGGATCTGTCTCCACCACTACTTGCTACTCTAAATCAGGAAAAACCAATTTTCATGCATTAGTAGGATGAGCTTCTGGATTGAAATCATTACTAGAAGCAAGATCTTCCTCTTCTCTCAAAACAATAGCAACTTCCTCTCCATGACGTATTTCTGTAGGGATAATAGTCCTTTGTTTTTGAACAAAAGTTGTTTCCATTGGAGGTCTTCCATCTTCTTCTCTATGTGATAATTCACCTGTCACTTTCTCTTCGTCTTCATCTGAAAACTCATCCACTTCATCTGGTTCCAAACCAGGATCGGCAAGATTCGTAGGCCTTCTTTGATAATCCATAGGATTAATCTTCTTATACAATTGATCATTATCATAAACCCATTGGTTCTTCCAAGTGTTCCCGCTAATCTTCATCCTTCTGATGATAGGCTTGGATAGGCATAAATCAAAGTCCTCTAGCTTTTCTTCATTCGGTCCAAACATCCCTTTGGAAATTAGCATAGCTGAAATCATCCTTGAGTAAATCAAGAAGGTGGATTTGTAAGTGACATTAATCAGCTCACAAATATGGTTAATAACATACTTTTATAGGTTTATCTTATGGCCATTCTTCAATAGTTGAATCAGGAACACATCCCGATACTTCATCACAGCAAAATCCCCTTTTCATGGACTGATCAAATTCTGAACAATTTTGAATAGAAGTCTAGTTTCTCCATCTAGCTCTGCAGCAATAGCCCTTCACTTGGTTCCATTACCAGTTAGAATTTCCAAGGAATTTTCTAGATGAAAGATATCGGATGGTGGAGGAGGGTCTCTCTGGTAGTCTTCACAAACTCCTTCATGTGGAATTCTTAGGCATGCAGCACATAACCTCGAAGTGAAAGAACACTTTTGACCATTTATCCAACTGGTCAGCATAATGCTTTCTACAAAATGAAAGGAAAACTTCACATACTGATAGAATTGAGATACCAGCCTCAGGTAAATCTCTCTATTTTGTCCAGAGAACTATTCAACCCATACTTGTTCTCTTAAAACTTTAATGACTAACGACTTGCTAGACAGCAGCCACTCAGGGAAAATCTCTTTTTCAGGTACAACACAACGACTTAACAAGTTTGGGTTTAGAGTCCTTCGGGAGCTATCCTCAGTATTCTCTTCTATTTCTTAGAGAGGCGCTTCTTGGACGAGGGTGAAGACGGACGCTTCATCCTTGGCATCCAATGAAGGTTATAGCGAGAGGGAAGAGAAGGTTTTCAGGAATGAGAAGGTTCAGGAGAGAGTTCGGGTAAGGAATCTAAATATACCCTTATGTTTTATCATTTAGGAATGTCAAACATCCTAAAAAAATGCTGGAAATCAAATAGCGGTGAAATAAAAATTTCCACAATGCGGGTTAAATTAAGAGAATAAATAATTGTCACGGTGAGACTGCGAGTAGGCATTACGGTGTGATGAAAACCAGTCATCACAGTGAGATAGTTGGTGGTCATCACGGTGAGATAGTTACCATTCTGTGCAGTCACGGTAAGACAGTGATTGAATTGTTTGGTCATGGTGAGAAGTCAAGTGACAAACCGTGAGCACAAGGTCTTAACGGTGAGAGCGTATGCATTATATAGTAACTGTAAATCTATGAGCATTAAACTATAATGTAAAATATAGTAATTTATTAAACATTAAGATCATTAAGATATATATTTATGATTAATCATACCAAGATCATGTATGATGTAGTCTAATATTTCATAATTTAATGGTTTAGTGAATATATCAGCAAGTTGATATTCAGTACCAATGAATTCTAAAGTGATATCACCTTTTTGATAATTATCCCATAAAAAGTGATGTATTACATCAATATGTTTTGTCCTATAATGAGAAAAAAGATTCATTGAAATGTTTATAGCACTTTTGTTGTCACAATATATTCGGACATGTCTGAATTGATATCCATAGTCTAGTAATGTGTGTTTCATCCACAAAAGTTTCGTAGAACAACTTCCAGCTGCTATGTATTCAGCTTCTGTAGTAGATAATCCAACAAAAAAATTTTACTTACTACACCATGATACTAGTGACTTGCTAAAAGGTGACATGTTCCAGAGGTTCTTTTTCTATCTAACTTACATCCAGCAAAATCAGCATCAGAATAACTAACTAAATCAAAAGATTATCCTTTGAGATAGAACAGTCCAAAATTGCTTGTATGTTATATGTACATGAAAATTTTCTTTAATGCATTTAAATGTGACTGTTTATGGTTTTCTTGAAAACAATCACACTTACACACACTAAGCATAATATCAGGATGACTAGAAGTCAGGTAGTGTAGACTTCCAATCATTCCTCTATAAGTGGTTTGATCAATAGATTTACCATCTTCATCAAGATCCAACATACATGTGTTACTCATGGGAGTGTCAGTAATTTTTGTGATATCTAATCTAAAACATTTTAAAATATCTCTTGTATATTTAATTTGAGTTAAAATAATTCCATCATCTTTTTCAATGATTTTAAATCCAAGAAAGAATTTTATTTCACCCATTAAACTCATTTCAAATTAATTTCACATCATTTTAGAAAAGTTAGTACATAGGGAATTCCATGAAGATCCAAAAATAATATCATCTACATGAATTTGTACAACTAAAACATCTTTAGAAATTAGTTTTATAAAAAGAGTAGGATCAGCTATACCTTTTGTAAAACCTTGAGAAATTAGAAACGTACTTCATCTGTCATACAAAGCTCTTGGAGCTTTATTTAAACCATATAAAGCTTTTGATAATTTGAAAATCTGATTTGGAGAATGAGGGTTTGAAAATCCAGGTGGTTTCTCAACAAAAACATCCTCATCAATATATCCATTTAATAATGCACTCTTGACATCCATTTGATATAGTTTAGAATTTAGATGTGCAGCATAAGAAAGTAAAATCCAAATGGCTTCTAATCTGGCTAGTGGAGAAAATTTTCCTCATATTCAATTCCTTCCACTTGACAATAGCTTTGTGTAACTAGCCTAGCTTTGTTTCTAACGATGTTTCCATATTCATCTACATTATTTTTAAACACCCATTTAGTGCCTATGGTGAAAGTGTCCTTAGGTCTTTCAATAAGATTCCACAATTTATTTCATTAAAACTGATTGAGTTCTTCTTGTATAGGAATTACCCAAAATTTATCATCAATATCATCATCAATGTTTTTAGGATCAAGCTATGATAATAAGGCTTGATGTTCAACCTAATTTATAAGGGAATCTCTATTCTATGTCCCTATATTCGGATTTCCTACAACAACATCTAAAGGATAATTATTTAGAATTCTAGTTGACATAGTAAAGTAAGGTCTAGAAATTTCAGGCTCTTCTCTAGGTTCGTGTTAATTAGAAGCAGATTTTGGAATAAGTCCAGAACTGGTTGTCTTTATTATAGGTTCTTTAGATTTGTCATTAACGTCCAGAACACTGAAATATTCTTCATGATTTTCAAGAGATGTTTTAGACTCATGTGGATCAGTTTCATCAAACATGATGTGAATAGATTCTTCCATACATTTATTTCTTTTATTAAAGACTCTATAGGCTTTTCTAGTTAAAGAATAACCAAGAAAAATTCCTTCATCACTCTTCGAGGAAAACGTGTCCAGATTATCCTTTGTATTAAGAATAAAATCATTGCATCCAAAGACTCTAAAGTAACTAACTTCAGGTTTTCTGTTATTCCATAACTCATATGGGGTATTCATAAGAACAAGTCTAATCAATACTCTATTAATGATATAACAAGCAGTATTCACAGCTTCAACCCAAAAGTAAATAGGTAGGTCATATTCATTAAGCATGGTTCAAGCTATTTCATCAAGGGTTCTATTTCTTCTTTCTACTACACCATTATGCTGAGGTGTCCTAAGAGCCTAAAAGTTATGACTATAACCATTATGTGAGCTATAAGATTCAAATTCATGATTTTCATACTCACGACAATAATCACTTTTTTGATTTTTAATCTTAAGTCCAATCAGATTTTCTACAGACTTGGATTATTTACCAAAATGAGAACAAGCTTCACTTTTGAGAGCTATGAATTATTCCCAAGTATATGTAGAAAACTAATCTACTAAGACATAGACATAGTGCTTCCCATTTAAGCTAGAAACTCTATATGGTCCAAACAAATCCATGTGAACCAACTCGAGAGGTTGAGAAGTTGTGACTTCTTTCTTTGGTTTGAAAGAGATTTTGTGTTGCTTTCCCTTTTGACATGGATTACAGACTTTTTCATTTTCAAACTCAAGTTTGGGTAGGTCTCTAACCATGTTCATCCTAGTTAGTTTCCTATGTGAGTGTATATTGCAGTGTCATAATCTTCAATGCCATAACCAGGACTCTTTATGAAAGGCATTTAAACAGGTAACATTTTGCTTAGCTATGGAATTAAAATCAACTGTATAAAAATTTTCATTTCTTAAAAAAAATACTAAAACATTTTTAGAGTTAAAAACATTACAAGAATCATTTTCGAACATCACATTAAAACCGTCATCAAACAATTGAGAAATAATTAACAAATTATATTTCAGTCCATCAACAAATAATACTTTGGAAATTAAAATTAAATCAGTGTTCCCAATTTGGCCTAGGCAGATGATCTTTCCTTTTGAATTATCACCAAAGGTGACATAGCCTCCATCAACCTTTATAAAACTCTTGAAGCATGAGTAATACCCAGACATATGTCTTGAACATCCACTATCTAAATACCATGTCTTCTTGGGGGAACTCTTCAAGCAGGTATCCTACAAAATAGTTTTAGATATAAAATGATTTTGGTACCCAGATCTTCTTGGGTCCAGACAGGTTAGAAATCAATGATTTGGGTACTCAAATTTGACTTATGGGTCTCATATAATTTGCAGAATCAAAAGATTTTGAGAGATAAACTCTATTTGATTGATAACTTTGTGAATAACTAGTTGAAGCATATGAATGTACAGAACTAGAACTAGTAGTATTCTGTTCAGATTTAAGAATAAATCTATTCTTAGTAATTTGTCTAGGTCCTTGTTTGTAGCCAATTCTAGTAGTGTATTTTGGTGCCACATGTTTTCCTAGCATTTGAGTCAGGGTATCCTTTCAATTTGTGAGCATCTCTATGTCCTTTATAAGTTGCACATTTAACATTTATAGTTCAGTGTTCTCTTTTAATAGTTGATAATTTTTCACTTTTTCAATAATAAGTTCATTTTTAACAGTTGTAGTGAGAGCATGTTGTTTATTCAATGATTTTTATTCATCCTTAAGCTCATTTCATGTCACTTCCAGCATATTATAGTATTCAAATAATTCCTCAGTAGTCATGTTTTCAGAATCCATATCAGATTCTGCATCATCTCCAGAATAATAAGAATTTAGATCAGTAGTATCTAAGCTTACCTCAGATGTGATTGTCGTGAAACACATGTTCGAACGATTCTTTTCAGAATCAGACATTTCAGATTTACTTGTTCTGTCCTCAAAATCACTCTAGGTAGCCTTCATAGCTTTCTTGTACTTACTGTCCTTGTAATCATATTTCTTCTTGAATTTTAGCTTTAGGCAGTCTACTATAATGTGTCCTTTTCTTTTTCACTCATATCAAACAACTTCATCACTTTTATCTTTCTTTTTCCAGTACTTCTTCCAATGTCCTTTATTATCATACTTTCCATTGTAATTTGATTTTAGGAATAATTTCTTCTTCCTATAAAATTTCTTAAACATTCTAGCTATCTGAGCCATTTCAGCATCACTGTCAGAGTCTGAGCTTTCACTTGTTGAACCGTCAATTTGTATTTGAGCTTCTTCTATGTCCTTGTTCTCTGAAACAGAAGACTTGAAAGCCACTGATTTCCTTTTTGGTTCATCATCTTCCTCTTTATTCACCTTGAGTTCTGCCTTATACATCATAAGCTTACCATTGAGTTCCTTGATAGGTAGAGAAGGAATGTCACATGACTCTCTAATTGAAACAGAAGTGCTCCTCCATCGGTCTGGTAGACACCTCAATATCCTCATAATTTGTTCCCTTGTAGGAATATCCTTTCTGAGTGAATTCATTGTATTGACTATCTCATTGAACCTGAGATACATATCAGAAATTAGTTCATCAGTATTTATTTTAAAATTATAATATTTAATAGTATACGTATTTATTCTCATTTCTTTACCATTAGTTGTTCCTTCATGAGAAACACCTAATGTATCCCAAATTTCAAAAGCATTTTTACAGGAAGAAATTCTATTAAATTCTTTATTTTTTAGAGCATAGTATAAAGTATTCATGGATTTACAGTTATTATTGTAAGTATTCTTTGTAGGTTCATCCCATGTTGGTCTTTCAGTTTTTGGAATTTTATATTGAGATTCAATAGCAGTCCAGATATCAAATCCCATGATTTCTAAATGAATTTTCATTTTAAGCTTCCACTAAGCATAGTTTGTGCCATTAATGAAAGGTGGAATGTTAGTAGCAGTACCCTCTAGTCTATTATCCATAACTAGATTTTAGAAAATAAATTTAAAGAGATTCAAATTTAGAACTAACAAAAATTTAAGATCTTTAAAGATGCAACTAAAATCACAGTTGATAAACAGAGTATTTCAAAAATCCTTAATCAAAAAGAAAACCTTGGATACCAAATGTTGTTCGGAGTGGAAACTCAAGATGGGGGGGGGGTGAATTGAGTTCTAATTAATATTTCTTTTAAAACATTGTCTATTTAAAATCCCCCAATTTATAAAATAAGTTAAACTGTAGTGAATTTATACAAATTGTAGATGTTCACTTAGCTTCTCAAAGATTGATTAGGTCTCAGTGAATTTAACAACAAGTTTAAACTAACTTCTGAAACTAACTTACCGATTTAAAATATGTATAAACACTTTCTAATTAAAATATCAAAGTAGCTTTAAACTAGTTTTTTATTTCAAAGTAACATCAGTGGAGTATAAAAGATATATGTAGTATATTTTAAACATAAACTAAAGATGTACAGTAGATATAAAAATAGGTTAAGCCTCAAGACGAGACATTGTCCTATCAAATATATATAAATTTGATCCACACCCTAGATCGTGGTTAAAAACAGTTTACAAAACTGTCCGGGCCACACAGGGACCTCTACCATAGTTGTTCTGGGGAAACAAAACAAAGACCAGGCCACACAAGGACCTCTTCCACAGTTGACATGGGTAAACAAGGGTTAAGAGGTTTGGATTGAGAATTTTGATATCCTCCAGTTCAGTGCAGGAGACAGTGTGTATGTGTAAGGTATAAAATGTACACCACACTACTCGAAAGTATATAAACAAATAACATAGATAGAATAGATAAGTGTTTAGAAGACTCTAGTGATTGTCAATGTAGCTCTGGACTCGTTGGATTCAGCAGAATTTCTTCTGAGTCCTTCACTAGTTTTTCTATTGAAAAACAGAGTGTCGTATTTCAGCGTGTGTTCTACAGGATTGAAGGATGATCTCTTGATTTGTCATGTGTCCTTCAGTGGTGTTGGATTTTTATCATGAGAGTTCTTTGAAAGACTTAAAATCTCTTTCATGAATAGAATTATTGTTTTCATTCAGTAGAGTGCTATCGTTCGTGTGTAAGTTCTTCTTGTTGTGTCGTCACACTTCCACACGTGTACTGTATCTCAATCTTCTTTATATTCCACAAGTTCTGGCAGAAGGAATGATTCCCTCTTCATAGGTACGAGATATGGTTTCCTGACATGCAAACAACTATTATTAAATAACATTAATTTCATTAAAACCATCTAATATGACTGTTAGAATTATTTAAATAATATTGTCAAAAAGTTAAGAAACAGTGTCATAGTGATTATGTAAACGATGTCTTCTTCATGGTATGGTCTTCACGGTATGTGGTTCATGGTGTCTCCTTGTCACGGTGTGTAGCTCACGGTGTATGGGTCACGGTTTGTTATTCATGGTTTTTTTTCATTGTTTGTCCTTCACGGGTTGTCCTTCACAGTTTGTCCTTCACAGTTTGTCCTTCATAGTTTTTACTTCACAGTTTGTCATTCATGGTTTTTCCTTCACTGTTTGTCCTTTACGATTTGTACCTCACGGATTGTCCTTCCCAGTTTGTCCTTCACGGTTTGTCCTTCACAGTTTGTACATCACGGTTTTTTTAATGGTTTTTCCATCACGGTGTCTGGGTCACTGTGAATGTGTCTTGTACACAGTCTGTCTTACTGTGTCAAACATCACGGTGTCTCTATACTTAGACAAATATCTGTATTTAGACTGAGACAGTAATATGCAGAATATGAATTAAATTTAACCAGTATAGAGTAAGAGAACTTTAATCATAAATATAAAGTCTTGATAATATAAGTGAGATTTGTGATCATGCATAAGACTTGCAAATAATAAAGGGAGTAATTAACATTAATAAGATATGTTATCATTAAAACATGATGTGTAGTTATTGTTGAGACTGAAGAGCATTAGCAAGATGTGCAATTAAGATAAAGATTTATTATCAATAATAGGATTTGTGATCATTAAAACATGATTAATACATGAGAAGTCCAAAATATATAATAATATAAACATCAAAATATTATTTGACCAGAATAATAATTTTATTACCATCATTGAAGGTGATTATGGAAAACAAACAAAATCATTATTCACGGAGGCTGTTTACCGACATAATTTGGATAATGATTTTGATTCATGAAATTAAGGAGATAATAAAGTTGTAGGATATAAGATATTCCATTAGAAATATAAAATTAAATTATATCGATAATAATGGAGTTTTTATTCCATGATGGATAAAGGTGGTGTGGAGATCTTAAAAATGAAGTGAAATTAGGAGAGGTGGATTGAATAATTTCCCTCGGGAATATCACCACAATGAAGAACCCCCTATAGTCATTGAAATTAAAATACTGGTGATACTTGATGCGATTGGACATGGAGAGATATTAAATGATTTTTATTAACATAAATATGAAGATATTAAAGTCATTAGATGAGGAATATGTTGGTTAGGAGTGGTATTTATATTTCAGTTGGGGTTATTTTATGTGATTAAATATTGATTATTTTATATTTAACACCAAAGACATTTGGAATTAAAAATTTAAAATTAATTATATTATTAATTTCTATTTTAAGTACCTTATATGCTCAAAAAACACATCAATAACCCATGAAACCTTTTATTTTTTAGGAATTTTATGTTTATACCTTTTCAAATTAAATTGATTCATTCTTTTACTTACACTGTGACAATTAATTTTTTTACAATGATTAATTTGATTATGTCTATAAAAATGAACCTACTATCAAATCCAAACCTTTATATTCAAAATTATGAATCGATATTGACAACATAAATAAAATGAATTTAAAATAATTATATTTAAAATAAAACCTAAAGATGTGATGAAAAAGAGGGGTTTCAAGAAGTGATTTTTTGAACCAGAAGATGATTTTATGGTAAATCCATGGAAAATTATAATAATTGTATGAATCTAAATTAAAATTTATTAATATATAATATATAAAAATCTGTTAAAACATTCGTCATTATATTTTAATTAAATTAATTAAAATTTAGAAACATTATGTATATAAAATAGATTTAATAAAAATCCAATTTTTGAACTAAAAAGTAATCAAATTATAATAAATAATAATAAGATGAATTAATATAATTGAAGAAGATGAAAGAAAACTAAATAATACTCATTTTTTAAGAAATAAAATTAGAAACATACTAGATCATTTAATTTAAAAAAATTAGACAAAATTTAAAAAAATATTTATTTTTTCCTATTCACTGAGAAGCCAATTTTATCTAAAATATATTAAAAAATATAACAAACAAAAAAATTATCTTTTGATATTAAAAATTATTTTTATTTGATATATTCAATTTTATAAAATTTCGGAAAAATAAATATTATAATAACTTAAAATAATGAAATAAAATAATTTTTTAAAACAAAATATTATTTTTATAGAATAAACAGACATTATTAAAAATATGTGTAATTATTTACAAAGAATAAATTAATACATTAGAAATTATTATTAAAATTATATATTTATTTTTTGAATTAATATTATTCATTCTATCTATTTTTAATATCTAGTTTATAATGATAACATTTGAAGAAAAATATTTTGTAGTTTGATTAAGATTGATTTTACTAATCATGGAATACATCAAATATAGTAATTGATATTCAAAATTTATAAATTATATATGTTACCCTTAAATTTCTACATTCTTATTGTTACACTATAGTACATTGACTACGGGTTGTGTCTTGTGGCTTAAAAAATCGTCTCTAAGCTCAATTATTTTCACATACTACTCCTCATGAGAGACAGAATTATCCTATTACACCTACTCTAAATATATTATATGTGAGGTATATATTGTTAAAGTCCTCAATAAGTACTTTAGAAATCCCTCATGTGCTTTTAATATGGTTTGTGGCAGTGATAGTCAACGGTCCAAAATTATGATGCTACCAAGAATCTCAAAGGGGTCAATTTTTCTAAAACACAACTTCCAATTCTTCCTAAATCATATAATAATAATCACTTAAGATATAATGATTAAAGCATATTATAATATTTTCAACTCTATGTATAATTAATCATTATCAACATAACACTCATTTAAACTCTGATATCCCTAGATATCATTATTATTGTTATTATTCTTTTTTTACCAATTAGTCAAATATTTCTTTCCTTATTAGATTGATTTCTCCAACATAATACCTAAATGATTTTCTCTATAAAAAATTACCTAACATGACATCACATGAATTGAATTGATAACTTTTCTGGATGATATTATTGTACTAAAACTCAACTTGAATTATATGTTGATCACATCCTCCTTTGAATTCCATTGAGACTGCTCTCTAGAGGACATCATGTGTTGATGTATTCTATTAAAAATGAACATCAATTTTTGGGTGATAAAATTTAATAAAGATAAAATCATTACTTAGATCATTTTGAGGGATTTTCCGAAATTTATTAGTGAAACATGGATCAATATAATATTTAATAGATTGGGGTCTTCCATAAACCCTAAAAAACCCCAATGTATATAATTTCACGTAAATGTAATGAAAATACCACAATAATTTCAATTATGTTGACATTATTTATATGAAGATTCTCTATAATATATTTAGAATTATTTATTTTTGATGAATTCATATGGAACGTGATAAATTCTATACTGAATTCTTCTTCTTTATATATTGGTATAAGTAATGTTTTCATCAATAGCCATGAAATTACCTCCTATTCCATCACTTAAAAAAATACATGGAAGATTAAAATATATTCTAAAATATTTTAAAATGAAATATAACACCATTAATCCCATTAAATGTCTTGATTCATTTCAATTCTCCCTAGGTGTATGGGTAATATCCAAATTTGTGATCCATTTAAAATATCCATATTTATATCAGGAATTGATGATACCCATATTCATGGACCACATAATATAACCTCTTTATTATGAATTTATAATTTTTTGGATTTTTATTTTCATATAACCTACACACTCATTTTTATTTCCACAAAACCCTTCGAGTATCTTAGATCCTATCAAAAAATGGATTTTTAAGAATACCATTTATATCTATGTGATTTTTTTTCATTACAATATGAAATACATGTTCATCCATTCATATCAAAAATAAAATTATCATTATAATTTGTCATCATGGATAAGGTTTCAACATCCACTCTACATATATCATGTGTAACATTATTTTCCTCACCTACATGTTAATGGATTGAGAAATATTAATCTATGATTAGCCCTTACCATCACTAGTGGTTCATATTAATATATTCACCAACACACACACACACACACACACATATATATATATATTATTTGATGATAATTATATGTTTCACACCTATAAATATAGATAAAATACCATTAGACCTTCGATGAAAAGAAAACTATAAAAGTCATTAGATCTTATGTAGGGTATTTATGTTAATTAACATTAAATTTCAATGAGTAAAGGAAAATAAAATGTACATTTTTAATCAATACAAAAACCATAACTCTTTTTTTTTGTAATATTTACCTTCTATAAAACGTTCCTCACATGAGTAATTCCATGATGCCCTCTTTGAATTCCATGATGATATCGTTGAATTATTTCGTCATGAAACTCTTACACCATTATATTTATCATCGTAAATTAGTTTTTCATTCGTTAAATGTTAAAATAAAATAATCATTAGTTCCCAAATAATATACAGAATTTATATTTGATTACTACATATTTTTTTATATACAACTACTCAGTCACAATTATATTTTATGAATCTCAATATATCTGTTTTCTAATGATAACATGCCCCTAAAATGAATCTTCCTCCACCCACAAATAAAAAATACAGTAATTTTCATGTAACTTCCCATTTATCAATTTATTTATAATGGTATTCCAATTTTATTTTATTTAAAATTAAATTTTTAACATATCAGTATATCATATATGAAGATAACAAATAATTTATTAAAATTATATCTAGCTACAATATTCATTACTTCTATGAGGGTTTTTTCGATTATTAGTGAGTTTGAAAAGAATCATTGGGAATTAATATTTCTTATACCATATTTGATATGATTAATTGAGAATATAATCCTTGTTCATATTTAATTATTGAAATCCGGACCAAATTTCCACTATAAAAAAGTATTCATCCCCACATTACTGAAAAAAAAAGTCACCAAACCATTGTTGTAGATACTTGTTATTTGTAATGATATTATTTCAAATATAATAATAAAAATGGTGGAAGACTAAACCATATTTCTCTTTAAATAATTGGACCTGTTCTTTCCATGTTGAATCATTGGGGAATATAAAACCATTTTGTAGATTCGTGTATAATATAATCATCAATTAATCTAATTAATTGGGTGTCATTCAATACAATGTCTAGAATAAGGACATATATCAATGAGTAAATTAAAATGATAATGTAACTATTAAAATTTTTTGTACAATTATTATATTCAATATTTTGGTTCATTTCATGCGGATTTTTTAATGTTATTCCATATTAGAAGGTTGAATTTACTGTTAAATTAGTCACTAATTCTATTCTAATTTTAAAAAGAATCTTTAATGTAATAAGTTGAGAAATCATAATTGATTATGTAATTATCATAATTCCTTATAATAATTGGTTCATCCGCATTAACACGTCAAATTTGGGTGTTATTTTTTGATATATTTATTTATTATTATTTAAAACTTTTCATTGATTTTACTACATCATATAACATTTATATTAAGAATAAGTATAATTCTCCTCATATTTATGATTTGGATAATCCCATTAATCAAAGAAAATATTTTCAGAAGATTGTTATCAGGATTATGAACTATCAAATAATTATGAAAGAATATAACTTTACATGGATTGAATTTTTTACAAGGTACAACCATTTTTTGTTTATGGTTTTTCCATTTTGGGAAGAAGAGAAATTCAATTTATTTTGTGATATTTTGAATATTAGATTTCATGATTATTTAGATTAATTTGTGTAATTTTTTATTTATAAAATTATTATTTATTCTTGAATGTTAAGAAGATCCAGAGAAACATATAATGATTGTTTTTTAGACAATAAATTAAATAAATTAGTATAGAAAATAAAATGTTAAATTTTTTAATAAAAAATATCATTGATTTAGCATATTGATTACCAATTTGGAAGAAATGTTTATCCATATAAATCGATGGTTTTGGAAGTGTGAATAAGGCCAATAAAGGTCATTGATATTTGATATTGTTTATTGTTAGCTTGCAATTAATAATAGTCTTTATAATCTATTTCTCAGTCTTTTAACCAACATAAAAAATGAAAAATTAGTTTATATTAACATGATTCTTAATTTCATGATCATCACCAAACATAATGATCTAACTATATTACAATATAACATAAAATTAATAATGTATTTATTTTACAATTATAATAATTACAAAAAATTAATATAATGAAAAATTAAAAAAAATATTAAAAATATTTAGAAATTATTTATATTATTAAAATATACTGATTAATGAATAATTTATAATTACTGTTTATTTAGTATATCCATTTTATGCTTTAAAAATATGATATTTTTTAAAAAATTATGTTTTTCACAATTCGTAAATAATATATTTTTACACCACATTCAAAAATCCTCTTATATGAACTATATATGAATTTTTAAATCATCAAATTATACTCTTCTTGGGTGTAATTATTTGAATTTTTTGAAAATAATTAATTTTTAGTGAAAAGTGAAAAATATCAATTTTATAAAAAATATATGTTTTATTCTCAATTATTAAGAAATTAAAAATTTTAATTAATTTAAAAGTTTAATCATTTAATTTTTATTATTCATAATAAAATTTATTACAATAAAAATCAATAATTTATTTCATTTCTATATAACACATAATTATTCTTTAAAAGGAATTTTTAAATAAACCTAGAAATCATTGTGTTTTAAATATATATCTAAAAATATTTATAATCATTTCTTTATATCTAATATTGAAAAAATTATTAAAAAATTTGTAATTATGGTTTTATTATTTATAATATATTTCTACTTTATTATTTTTAATTATGAAAAGTAATTGTGGAAATAATTTGTCACCATTAGAATGGTAAATCTAAGAATTTTTGTTGGAATTAACTATAAAAATGATATAGAAATACATATAAAACTACATTTTTCAATATTTTGAGTTTATTTTCAATATCCTCATATAATATTTTATTTAATGCAATCATCAATCTATTTTTATTATCATTAAATTAATATTATTTTATATAAAGAATAAATCCATACTATAAATATTATTTTTTAATAAACTAAAATAATATTTCATATTGATAAAAAATTGTAATGTCATTTACTAAATTTTTATTTGAAAATTTTATTTTTATAATATTTTTTTAGTTATTAAATAGTGATCTTAAAATCTAACATTATATTGAAACAATTCATGTTCAGGCAGTGAAAAAATCTGGTAAATCATATTAATAACATATACAATACTTATTTTTTGTGATATTTGATGTTCTAAAAATTTTATGGATATATAAATACAATTTATTATTTATTTTGAATGATATTATAAAATATTCCCTGAGGCCATTTACTAATTCTATGATAAAAATATAAATTTATTTTTAAATTATGTGACATATATTTATGTTAAATAATGTATTATTAAATGAATTTAAAATAAAATAAATACTGATAGGGGAGAATGAGGATGATATATTGTCTAAAATTTCACCCCATTACAAATATTTTTCCCATTAATATCTTATATGTTAATTTATAACCCTTTAATATTGAAGATATTTTACCGTAGATAAGGTTAAAATTTATAAATAATTGAATTAACCCAAAGATATGGTATAGAAGAACATATAGGTCTATTCAGGTTTTATTAGTTGATTTGATTTTTACATTATTAAATTGTAACATTTATATTTCACCACATTGCTCCGAGTTCACTTTAAAATTATTTTATTATACTTAAATTTTTTATATACATTCATATGTATCATAACCTTCATTATATAAGGGTGAAACGTCTCATTTATTCTTCAGACAAAAATTAAAACCCTAGATCTACCAAATATTAAATAAACAAATTTTCAAATACCATACCAATGATTTAATGGTGTTGATATCCTAAAAACAATCTCTATGGAACTTACTGATATATCCAATGTAGGCTCTTAAAAGATAAGATAATCATATTAAATGGGAATTTTTATATTATATTATATTAATAATCTTTAAATTTTTTTAATGAACATTAAAATATAACGAATTTTATATCACTAATATATTGATATGTTATTAATTTAATATCAGGACCTTATTCATTTCTTTTTCCATCATATGTTGAAATAAAACATCATTCGTGTGCACATGTGAAAAACTTCCTTTATAAGCTATTTTTTTCATTATCAAGTATAAATGATGTTAATTATAATTTATTTTATAAATATATATTTTATTTAAAAATATTTTTAGTTTTGTAAGTAAAATAATTTTCTTAATTTCTTACCCATTCACATGTTTAAAAATGAAACATAACTTATGAGAAGATATCGAAAAGAACATCCTTAATGCTATGTGATTCATTTTATGTTCCACCTTTCATGGATAATTATATAATTTTATTTAATATGTTAAATAATATTACTATGTACTGATTATTATTCTTGATATTATGGAATAATTAACTAATTTTCCACTATTATCCTACCAATTAAATTTTTCAGTTTGACCCGAATATTTACATATTAACCAATGTGAACATTAGATATTAATAAAATATGTTATTTAAATAAATGAATTTAACGGTTTAATGATAAAGTAATAAGCATAGAAAATGCTAATGAAAATTTTAATTAATTATATATATTTATTATATATGAGTAATGTTACATACATATCATGTCTCTGTGAGAGGTAAGTGGTTTGTTAAGTGAATTTCCATTCATTGGGAAGTACTTTAACTTCATTGATTATGTTATTCAATTATTCTATGGGAAATGAAATTTCATTTAATATTATTGTATATCCATATGTATCATGATATTTTATAATATTATTACATAAATACATAATTAATTAATTATAAATTTCATTATATGATCATTTTAAGTATTATTTCCCTCACTATTATTTTAATAAGACATTTCTTTTATTATGTACAAACTTCATATTATAATGTGTATTATTTTTTTATTGAGATATAATATAATGAATAAATCCTTTATAAACATATTTTATTGGTGAAATGGTGTTCTACATTTCCATATATATTTATAAAATAGAAATTTATTACAATATTTTCTATTAAGAAAAATTTCAATTACTTTTTATGCAAACAACACTAGGTTTAAACAAAACATTAAATTTTCATGCATTACAAAAAATAAATAAAATTCTAACCTTTTAGAAACATAATTCATAATAATATAAATAAAATTTAAAATCGAAATATCTAAATAATATTTGTGTGATTTATTGGTATTTTTCTAGGAAGTATTATTTTTTAATGAATAATGAAAAATATAGGATTTTAACTGTTGAATGAATTTTAATTAAAAAAATATAAATTGTTAATTTTATTTTTAATTGGATTTAGAGTTTCATTAGTTAAAATTTACATCTTTTTATCAAATTTATTTCATTGAAATCATTTTCATGTTTAATATAGATATAATAATGTCATGAACTTTTGAACATTTTACCTTTATAAATTATCATTCTCATTCCATTTATGGGAATAATTTGTAATGAAACATTCCAACATATATGTATTGAATTGTTAAAAAGGGATAATATATTTTTTATTATATTTATATCGATTCTATAAAGAGGTTAAAATATTTTCCTACTAAAATAATTAATGAAAATATTTTGTATTAATTACAATTATTAAAAAGAAAACGAGTTTAGTTTGTGGTTAAAAATATAATATATGGTGTGAAAATTTAAAAAATACTAAAATCCCATTTTATGGGAATATTTAGAAATTATTTAATATAGTTTAGATAATATATGATTATTGGATCCCTTTTTCATGAAAACAACTATGGTGGAATTCACTCATCCAAAAAATTAAAAGTGTGCCACTCACCCATCCTATAAAATGTCTCCCCCTATCATCATAATTTCACAAATTAAAACCAAATTAATTTTGAAAATGTCCTTTAAATTATATTCCAAAAATCTATACCATGATCTTCAGTGACTTATAATTGGTATAAATAAAACTAGGATGTCATTAGTGAAAACCTAAGAAGGACACTCGAAGAAGAATTAATGTTTTTGTAAAAGATTTAAAATTTAATGTCTTTATCCACCTCATAACAATTAATATTTAAAGAATTTAAATAATAAATTAATTATCTAATATATAATAATATGTTTCTTTGAGAATTTTATTATTTAAAACCACACCAAATCATATAAAATGGGTTTTTAAATCAACATTCTTGTGTATAGCGGACCACTATCCCTTAAACAAATGTCATTCATTTTTTCATTACCACATGCAAAGGAGAGTAATAATGATTAACATATAGATTATACATTGTATTAATTATTATTATAATGTTGTTATTTTTTTAATTATTATATCACACATACCTTTATGCTTTAAATTTTCTATGATTTTGATAACATCACTCGTTTGAATGAATGACTTCCTCCCCAGAATGTGATGTGATTTATTCACAAATTATATAGAATGTACATGTGATGTGTTTAATAAAAATTTGGGACATATATGAAATAAAAATGTTTCTGTAATAATAATATATATACCTTTCAAATTCCTTTATTTCAATATAAAATGAAAATAGAAACAACATTCAAATGTACGTGCTCCAAGCCATCCCCTGGAATGATGAATTTCGTTTCCTATCAATAAATTTTATGGATTACAATAAATAAATATATATTTAATATATATGATATTTAAATGATGTTTTAAATTCTATATATTATGAAATCATGAAAAAACTATGACATAAAAATAACATCAAGTCAAACTATACTTGAAAATCAAGGAAATTAAAACATGAAACAATGAAAAAATAAAACATTATTATCAATTGGAAGATAAATTGTTATAAAAGGATAATATATGATATTATAAATACATATATGAGTTTTTATAAGTTTATAATAGTAAAAAAGCCATTAAAAAATTGTTTTAATATAGTTCAAATTAAATGAACTCTATGCCAAGGTATTTCAACTCAATTTATATTCTATTGTGTCTTATTTTTTATTATGCACCAATTGAAATTTATTTGGTTTATATACTACCACTCTAACATGTAATGTAATTAATAATTCTCAATTTATGGTATTTTCTATTTTAATTTTATTTATTTCATCCATGGGTATTTTATTTGAGAATTACTATGTGGTAATATTAATTGTGAAGTATTAATTCCTTTTTTGAATTTTATATTTCTATAGAAAACATTGTTTTATAATAACCATTTTTCATTTGACATTAAATTTATATTAAACATACTTATTATTATATTTTTGATATGATTATTTCTTATGCATTATAACATTTTCACATATCATGGTGGCATTGAATGTTATATTATTAGGTTGAAAACTGTTAATAAATATATATCCTTCACGTGATAGATATATTAATGGATAAAGTGTTTTGTCCATGAATTAAATAGATACATCAATAAATGAGTAGTTCATTGGACATTTAGTGATGGGTGGTTCCTAAACATTATACATACCCTCACTGCATTGAAAAGTCACGTCATAGAAATCATTTGTCCAAATTAAACAGGTATCTAATGACAGATTAAAAATGTATGGGGAATGAACAATGACAGTACAGTTTTTCATTCTCATTAGAGATGATGTGAAATAATTAATAATTTCATAAATTGATATTTTTTAATTATTATCCATATGATTTTCTATATGATATTTTATATGTATATATTTTAATCTGATTTTATTTTTGATGTGGGATGAATTTTTTTAGTTACCATTCAATTTATGATTTTCCCTTAACTATTCATATAGTAATGTAATTTAAATGAAATCTTTGTTAAGTTATTTACCATTTTATAATTATTATTTTTAATAATTAATGATATCTTCCACTATACCCAACCATTACATATCATTTTATCTCACCCTTATTTTTATGACTTTTCCCAAAATTTCAACATAAATTGTCGGAATTATTTTCATTGATCTATATATTTTATTATTTCATGCTTTATTTTCATATCCAAAATGTATAGTTGGTATAATTTATATATATAGTATTCTAAAACAACTTAAATTATCAAAAATTTTGGACTGAAATATTTTATCTATTTCATTTTAATAAAGTAATGAACTCCCTCTGAGATATTGGAGTTGATGTCATTATACTTGGTATTAGAAAAAAAATTAATTGTAACCTTAGGAATTAGATTCAAAAATAAATATATTAGGTAAAATAAACATATGATTTAATTTTTGGATATTTCTAAATATCCTATTTATGATTATGTAAGGTAGATTTTATTTATTTTATATGAGAAATGTGATCATATTTGGATACAACATGTTCGAATGGTTCTAGCACAGATATATTTAGGTGTAATAACATGGAATAGAGCGAATCAAGCTTGACTCGAGTGTATCATAGTACAAGAAAAGGGGCATTACTATGTTCCAAGATTGAAACTCCTTAGAGATATTCATAGGATAATTTATATATTCATTAACATATATTTTTAATGATTTGAAAGTGATGATATACCTAATGAAAAAAACTTTATTATTTTATGATAAAAAATGTATAAAAATTAATTTAAGATATCTCTTACACTGTATTTGTATTAATACATTATGATTAAGGGTTCATAATTTTTTTAGCTAATATCGTATATAAAGTTTCTTATAAATAGAACCTGAAAGGTAGAATAGTATCAATACATGACAATAATGTAGAGATATCCAAACATTGGTAGTCTATACAGGTGGTATTAGAACAAATAAATCTATGGCTATAATAGGGAATATTAATTAGGATTTGAAAAATAAAATTAGTTATATGGAGAAAATTAATCTTGATCCAGATCCTCATATGATGTATCCCATTATGAAATAGAAGTATATATCATTTAATGGGAAAAAATCATTTTTTCAGAACAATAGATTATGTCTCTTAAAAAAAATATTTATGGACTACGGAAATAGATAGATAAAAATGATAAACATACATTGTGTTGTATAAAAGTACACAAATATCAACAGTGGTCCTTGATCTATAATAATATAGAATAATATGTAATAGAACTCCTTTAATTGAATCATTTTAAGGATACATTATTAGATAAATAATTCAACCATGAGAAGAAAATTCATAAGAAAAAAAATTTCTATTATCTCAACTAAAATGGAAGAAGTATTTTTCACAAATTATGATGCTATATTTATATGATTTTATTGGCATGCTATATATTACATATGCAACATAGAGTGCATAATTGTCCATTTACATAATGTTGTTAAGCTAGTTCTCGAAAGGGAGTCAGACTCTCAATATTTTTCATCATATGATGAAATTGTTATACTAATATTAAAGACCCAGAAATTATGTGGAAAATATTTTTCTTCAATTCATGGGAATTTTACGGGTCCGCAGTTTTTGACGGCGCGTGATTCTGTGGCCTTGAGTCTGTGGAATGATCCGTCAAAGTTTTGTTAATCTTAAATTAACACGCATATGCAATACTCGTGAAAACGTGGAATAACTCATAAATGGTTACTTGGATCAAAAATATGAGGAAACGGTTGCACTCAGGATGGCAGTTTTACCCTAGGCGTGACTTATGGTTAGTCTGTGTGGGCCTCCTATGAGAAAACCCGAAAATGGCATAACCTTAAATAAAATTATTAAATAAAATTATTTTATTTTTAAATTATTATAACTCAAAAGCGATAATTCGGATTAAAAATCTGAGACCACTACTAAACTCATGAGGGTAGGATTTATTTATGTAGATACTAACATGGGTCGATGAGGGCCACCAGAGAAAGTTAGTTTTTGGCTGCAAATAAAATAATTTAGTGACAATTATTTTATTATAAAATTCATAAAATTTAAATGGTAACATAGATTAAAAATAAGAGAGTACTATTGGATTCGTTGTGTCATGATTCACTTAGGCATAGCATAACCTCAACCGGCATGGGGTGAGAGTGGCTGATATTAATTTTCTGAACTTATTTCGGGTACGTTTAGTAAACGTGCAAGAGGCATTTTATATCTTTTTAACTGGTGTTCAGAATAGAAATATGAGGGCCCCATTGAACTCGCAGCACCGATATTCTCTTAAGGATACCTTTACCATAGTTGCGTTCTAACAAGAGTGGATTATAGATTTCGGGGTTTTTAATTAAGTTGAATAAAAATAAAGTGTTAGCTTTATTTCTATTAGTGGTGGTTAAAGCTCCAAGAAGTGGATAGTGGTGGTGGCCACCACACTGTAACCTCCCATGAGAGGTTATGGAGGTGTGGTCCACCGACATGTAACCTCCCTTGGGAGGATATCCTATGGTGGGGACTACACGGGTGATGAAACCCTTGGAACCCCCACTTATGTGTGAAACCCTTGAACTTCCCCACCGTTTATTTTTGCTAAGTCTCCACCCATTAATTAAGTGAATGATTTGACTTAATTCAAATCCTTTTGAAATCATTATGACAACAATTTAATAAGGTGTGATGCTTTATTTTTTTTGGGGTTGGGATAATCTTTTGGGAGGGCTTGGAAAGGATATTTGAGGGGGAGAGGTGCTCACAACCAAAGAACGCATGAAACTCCTCTTCATCGCCAATGATGGATGACGAACACCTTTCTCGATCTTCGACTGAACCTAAGGAGAAGGATCCGACTGCGAAGAATTCCAATGATGCTTCTTCCTCGGTCTCCTACCCCCGACACTTCCAGACGTCAATGAGACAACACTGCCTTTTACTACGACTTTGTCAACGAACAATCGTAATGAATTTTAGGGGTTATTTTAAAATTAAATATTACCCTCTATACCCCGCCGTATGATTTGTGCTTTGAGAACCGAATGATATCACCATAATGAGGAGGGTTCAGACCGCACGAACATAGCCCAACCCTCCTCTTTTGATTGATATTGATTGTTGACGATGAAGGAACAGACCACGGTGAACAACGGTGTCTGGCGACGGGCCGACCGTGAAAGAAACATGCTGCCCAAAGGCCGCCGGGTCACCAAGAGTGTGTGACATAGATTCGCTACGTGGAGGAGAGCGGAGACCATGATGGGCCTCGGTGAAGGCACGCTGTGACGTCACACCGTACGGATGGCAGAAAGAGGCCACAACCAAGGTGGGGCACGGAAGAAGGGCACGACGCCGTCGAGCCTTGCAATTGTAGAAGGACCACGGACCGGTCGGGTCGTAGTGGGAGAGAAGCGGTGCAACACCGTTGCGCCACGCCGGAGAAGACTCACGTCCTAATTCTGCGGTGGATAGAGAAGTGTGGTTGGATGAGCAGGCTGCCAGTGCGCACTACATAGGTGGAACCCTTCGGGTCCCACGGTTACAGGGGCTAGAGCCAAGCACTGATCATTACGAACAAAGGGGGGGTGCGCGACACCCCCTCCCACAATGGTGTGACTAGCCAAGCCACGCGGCAGGCCGGCCGTGCTTGGCCAGATGGCCAGCCGGCCGGGCACCATGGCCTTTGGGGCTGGGCCCCACGGCCAGCCAGGCTGGGCCATGATTGTCACCACCAGGCCACGCCAACAGCCGCACCGAGCCACCCCTTTGTGTCGGGCCACCTTTAGGACGTGCCTCCCATTCGGGCATGGCCGACCACTCAAGCAGGGCCGACCTATGGGGCCCGGCCGACCACTCTGGACGTGCCGACCACTCAAGCTAGGCTGACCACTTTGGCTGGGCCTCCCCCTTGGACATAGTTTGAACCACAGACTGGGTCAGACCCCGATTAAGACAGAGTCAGGCCGGGTCAGTTCAACTAGGTCAGACCGCACCCGGACCCGCTATGGCCCAATTAAACATTTTATCCTACATATTGGGCTTTGGGTGTCCAAACGAAGAACCGTCTACAAAGAAAGAAGTCTTAGAGGATGAAGATTCTTTCTCCATACCCATTTGTGGTTTGGACGCAGTTGGGGGTACGAATGGGTTTTTTGAGACTAAAAACGAACCGGGCCCATGGAACAGAAATGCATATTTCTCACAGACCGGGCGTCCGATTGATGCTTCGTCTTTCGCATTGGGTTCTTTATGATGATACAGAACAGTGGGATACACCAATTTGAGACTTAATGGTAGTTGATGTATTGTAACTTTTCTCGAGGAGTGGAACCTCCTGGAATCGAGCGTACTGGACCTGGATCCTATGTGGGTTCGATAGTGACGAGACTGGACCTGGATCCTTTGTGGGTTCGACAGTGACGAGACTCGACCTAGATCCTTTGGGTGTTCGATAGTTAGGAGACTGGACCCGGATCCTCTGTGGGTTCGACAGTGAGTAGACTGGACTTCGATCCTCTGTGGGTTCGACAATGATGAGACTGGACCTGGATCATTCGTGGGATGGACAGTGACAACTTGTGTACCGAGATCCCATATAGAATCGACAACTTCGACGAACTTCTATTTTAGGTTTCTACGGATATCTTTTATTCGAAAGTGAAATATGATTTAGTGGGTACAACTAATCATCTCTTACAATATTTTATGTTTTGTATACCTGGTATGTGATGATTCATTAACTTCGTGTTTACCTCATATATGAGATGTGTACTCATCATAACTTAGGTATATGTATGGCCATATACCTAAGTAAGAGTGTATGTTTCTTCATGGATGATTTTTTGTGGATGTGTTGTAGTGAAGCCCACATATCTTTCTTTTTTGAGTTGAACCTTTGGGATACACCTTGTGTTGTACTTTTTTTGTAGAGTGTTTCTACACTTGTGGAATAGAATGTGGTTGGTCTCAAGAGTTGGAGAAGGTTTTTAAATGGTAACATAGGTATATGTATGAGAATGTACCTAAGTAGGTGAGGTTTATACATTTTGATTGTATCTTACTACTGTGTCTTATCCATAGTGGATTCTGGGAGAACTTTGGGGGTGTCAGTGTCCCCTACATAGTATTGTTAATCTCACCCCTACACGGGCTTCGTCCACACCTTGTTGTGTTCTGTGGAGATGACGATCAGCAGCGATCGAAGCTAAGGGTGACAGACGGGAGGCTGCTCGGAGCTGGACTAGACGAGACATATCGTGGGATGATTTTTTCATGATCTGTACCTACCCTTTAGGTTTGATTCCCTCGTGGATGATACATGAGCTGTTTTTCCTTTCTTTACTTGTACTTGTTTTTTTTTGTTTAGTTGGTTTAATATACTGGTCCACTTACATTTTTCACTGCCTATCTTTTCAATTTTACTTACTTTTTTTTCATGTTGTGTACTATAATTGTGTGTGACTACTTTTTTTGAAGGAAATGCCTTCCTAACTTAGGGATTTATGCATTTGGTGATAGTCGCCAGCCCCAGGCCTATGGAAGGCGGGCTAGGGGTAGTCACTACACAGGTCCCGGGGACGGGTCGTGAAAAATTGGTATCAGAGGAGTCTGTTCTTCTGAAAAACCTAGACTCGGATTCTTTTAATGGAAATATTTTATGTGTTTTGGGTGTGGTTATCAGTTTAGGGATCCCGATGTTGGTGCGGTGGCTGACGTATCCATACACTAGGACTCTAACTTATGATTTCTGACTCAATGCATGAAACCATTGATTGCTTGTGTTTTTCATTTTAAATGTTTCCTTTGTAATTACTTTGAGTCTGCTCACCAGGTATACCTTTGATCTTGGAACACCTATTTCTTTTCAGGATGTATTCACTTATTCAGTCAGCGCGAGTTCCGAGTAGACATCAAGATGGTATCCCACCGATCGATGAGGCATCGGTGCAGGACTCCATCATAGTGGAGGCACCAGCGGTACCACTAATTGTTGGAATACAGTTGCTACCAGCCCTAGTATCAAAGAGTGAGAGCCGTTTGAGCGTGATGCATGGGTTCCTGCGATAGAGGCCTCTAAGGTTTCAAGGGGAGATAGATTTTCAGATGGCTGAGTACTGGATGGAGTCTGTAGCATGAGTTTTCCACACAGTTGGGACACCCGCTGACTTGATAGTGCACCTAGTTGTTAGTCTCTTTCAAGGAATAGAATATAGGTGGTGGAGCCTTATGCTACAATTTTACAATGAGGGTATGGAGCAGGTCCTTTAGTGGATGGTGGTTAGATTCATTGAGCAATACTACCACCACTCTTAGACAGTTCACCTCATGCTCTAGGAGCAAGTCGACAGGAGAGAGACAATTCTAGGTATAGAGATCATTGTTCATGATATTTCTAGCTTCGTTGAATTCATTGTTTGTGGTTGCTTTGTGACTTTGTACATTGAGCTGCAGTAATAAAAGACACATATCCTTGTGAAATTTTCTTTCATTTCATTTTATGTTGTTCATACTGAGAGGTTCCTATTAAAATTGTTGACTTGAACCTCACATTCGATATTCCGACTAGAAGAGACCCAATGACCACACACTGATGCCGACAATTTGACTCAACACTTGCATATGAGAGTAACAGTTGGATCTCTTGGTAGTAGTGTCGTGGCCTTATGACATCATCCATGGCATGAATTTGAATCGTTTATATCCAGATTGAATGTATTAGGCAAAGGACGTGGTTCATCCAGGGGATGAGACCAGATTTCTCTTTTTGGAAAAGGATAAATCTTATTAGATCTTGTAATATGTAGAGGAAGAAGGGTGTACTCGAGTTCTTTACAATCGTCTAGTCTCACACATATTTCATTGATCGAATGGTTTATAGTTTACTCTAATCTCAATAGTCTCAGGTGTGTCTTCTTGTAGAAGGACTTGAACCCGAGACATCAACATTGGCTCGAGTTCCTTCAGGACTATAACTTTGAGATAGTCTATACTCCTGGGAAGAGGAATGTTGTTGTGGATTATCTCAACAAGTGATCTGGTATATAGCTGCTAGGAGAGGTGAAAGAGTAGTTTGCTGCCTTGTAAATATCCTTTGTGGATAGGGATGGAGGAACCATTCTACAGACTCTTACTATCACTCCACAACTTCTTCAGCGAGTCCGCTAGGCACAACATGGGGAAGAAGACTGTGAGAGGTGACGTGGTTAGTTATCCACAGGGCAGACACCAGATGGATTTTCTAAAGCTGTGGAGCACATCATTCTTTTTAGAGGATGTACCATGGTACCAGTTGCACATCAAGAGGAATTGTTGCTGGAGTTCTACATATCTCCATTAGCGGTACATCCAGGAGTGGAGAGGATGTATTAGGACCTCTGATGACAGTACTGGTGGCCAGTTATGAAGAAGGTAGTAGCAGAGTTTGTCTCTTGATGCCTCACATGTCAGCAACTGAAGGCGGAGCATCAGGTACCAGCAGGCTTGGTTCAAACTTTAGAGGTTCCAATGTGATAGAGGGACGATATATGCATGGACATCATGATAGGTCGTCCACGTACTTCTAGGGGGAATGACTCTATTTGGGTGAACGTCGACTGACTCACCATGTCGGCCATCCTCCTACTTACCAGAGATGGTACGAGCTACCACAGAGAAGGTGCAAATCATGCAGGAGCGGATAAAGACTGCACGGAGCAGTCAGAAGTCATGTTGTTAGGAGAATGATACCACTAGTGTTAGGGGATGGTGACCACGTCTTTCTACATATCTCACCTCGATGAGACCTGTGAAGATTTGGCTAAGGTGGCAAGTTATCTCCGCAAATCATCCAACCATTTTAGGTCCTCAGTAGGGTTGTCTAGGTGGCTTACCGCTGGATTTTTCCACCTCAGTTGCACTGGGTACACGACGTCTTCCATGTATCTAAGCTGAAGAGATACATGCATGACCCTTCTCACAACATCGACCATGGGGTGTTGGACATCGATGACGGGGAAACATTAACAGAGGTTCCAGTGGAGATTTCTGATCGACAAGAGTTTGTCATATGTGGAAAGTTGATAAATCTATTTCACGTAGTATTGTAGCATGGGATCCTCCAAGATAGCACATGGGAGAGGGAGGCTCAAATGCGTACTCAGTACCGCCATTTGTTCCCTTAGTGTGAGTTGTGGATTATGGGGACGTAAAGCCCTGTGGTGGGGATAATGTAAAAAATCAAAAATTCCCTGGAATATTTTTTTTTATAAATTCATGGAAATATTACGAGTCCACAGTTTCTGACGGTACACGATTCCGTGGCCCTGAGTGCCCAGAATGACACGTCGAAGTTTTGTTAAAATTAAATTAACGCGCATATGCAGTTTTCTGGAAAAATTGGAATAACTATTAAACGGTTACTCGGATCAAAATTATGTTGCAACCGTTGTGCTCAAGATGGCGGGTTTACCCTAGGGGTAACTTATTTTTAATCAGCGTGAGCCTCTTGTTAGAAAACCCGAAAATGGAATAACAATAAATAAAATTATTAAATAAAATTATTTTATTTTTTAAATTCTTATAACTCAAAATAGTTCACTTGGATTAAAAATCCAAGACCACCACTGAACTCGTGAGGGTAGGCTTTCTTTAAGAAGATACTAACTTGGGTTGGTGAGGACCACCAGAGAAAGTTAATTTTTGGTGGAAAAAAAATAATTAAGTGAAAATTATTTTATTATAAAATTAATGACATTTAAACAGTAACTCGGATTTGAAATCCAAGAGACCATTTGGGTTCCTTGGGGCGCGATTCAACTAGGAAGAGCCTAACCTCAACCAGCGCAGGTCAAGGGTGGATGATATTAATTTTCAGATCATTTTTTTGGGTACATTCAGTAAACGTGTGAGCAGCATTTTATATCTTTTGAACCGGTGCTCAAAATTGAAATCTGAGGGCACCGTTGAACACACAGTGCTGTTAATCGCTTAAGGAGACCTTCACCGCAATTGCGTTCTAATTAGAGTGGAAGTTAGATTTCGGGGTTTTTAATTAGGTTGAATAAAAATAGAGTGTTAACATTATTTTTATTGGAGGTTGCCAAAGCTCCAAGAGGAGGTTAGTGGTGGGAGACACCACACCATAACCTCCAACAAGATGTTATGTACGTGGGACCCACACGCACGTAACCTCTCTTGAGAGGATATCCTTTGGTGGGGACCACCCGGGTGATGAAACCCTTGGAACCCCCACTTAATTGTGAAACACTTAAACATCCCCGACCTTTATTTTGGAAAACTCTCCACCCATTAATTAAGTGAATGGTTTCCTTTAATTCAAATCATTTTGAATTCATTATGACACGAATTTAATAAGGTGTGATGCTTTATTTTTTTTGGGGGGGGGGGTTGGTATAATCTTTTGGGAGGGCTTGGAACAGAGATATGAGGGGGAGAGGAGCTCACCACCAAAGAACGCCAGGAACACCTCTTCATCACCAATGAAGGATGAAGAAAAACTTTCTAAATCATCGACCAAACCTAAGGTGAAGGAGCAGACCAAAATTAAATGCAATGAAACTTCTTCCTCAGTCTCCTACACCAGATGCTTCCCGAAGTCAACGAGATGATGCCTCCATTTCCCACGACTTCATTAATGAACAATCATCCAACAAGGAAAGGGTAATTTACAATTGAATATTACCCTCTGTACCTCATCGTATGATGTGAGCTTTGAGAACGGAATGATATCACCGTAATAAGGAGGGTTTAGAATGCACGAACACGGACCGAACCTCCCCTTTTGATTAATCTTGTTTGTTGACGATGGAGAAATGGACTGCGACGAACAACAGAAGTCAGAGACGGGCCAACCAAGAAAGAAACCAGTGGCACAAGGCCGCCGGGTCTCCTAGAGGGAATGGTACCACCTCGCTATGCGTAGGAGAGTCGCTGCCATGACGGACCGCACTAGAGGCGTGTGGTGCTATCGCGCGGCGCGGAGGGAAGTAGGAGGCCGCAACCAAGGTGTCCCATGACGGAAGGGTGTGGCGCCATCATACTGCGCCAGTGGTGTAGTATTGCAGCCAGGGTGGTCCGCGGCATGAGAGTAGGGGCACAACACCGGAAAAGACACGTGGTCTATGGTCGTGGTGGAAAACGGAGGCGGGTGGCTGTGCTGGCCGTGGGCTCACGCTACTCAGGAGGGAACCTTAGGATCCCGCTGTTACAAGGGTCGACGCCATGCGCCAAACATTATGATAAAATGGGGGCATGACACTCCCCCCCCCCCCACAGATTGGATCGCTGGGCCACGCGACGGGGCCAGCCGGTCCATATGGTCGGCCAGCCATGGCCAGCCTTGACAGGACACACGGCCTGTCGGGCAGGGCCACCCCTTCTAGCCAGGCCACCCTTCAGGATGGTCCGCCTTCAAGATAGGCCTCCCACTTAGGCTGGGCCTCCCCCTTAGACAGGGTCATGCCGGCAGACTGGGTCGGTGCGACGGGGTAGGACCTGACATAGACCTGTTATAGCCTGATTGCACCTTTAAGCCTTCATTTTGGGCTACGGGTGTCTAAATGCCGAACCCTCTACGGCGACAGAAGACATAGAGGAGGATGGTTTTTTGGCATACCCCACATGTGTATTGGACATTGTTGGGCTACGACCGGGTTGGTTTGAACATAAAAACCAACAAGGCCCATGGAACGGAAAATACAATAAATCACAGACCGGGCATCCGATTGATGATCCGTCTGTTGCATTGGATTCCTTATGATGAGAGGGAATTATGTTATAAATAAACATGAGACTTCGTGGTAGTTAAGGTATCAACACTTTTCTTGAGGAACGGACCCTCCCAGAATCGAGCGTACTGTACCTGGATCCTCTGTGGGTTCGACAGTGACGAGACTGGACCTGGAACCTCTGTGGGATAACAGTGATGAGATTGGACTTGGATCCTCTATAGGTTCGATAGTGTGGAGACTGAACCAGGATCCTCTGTGGGTTCGACAGTTAAGATACTGGACCTAGATCCTCCATGGGTTTGATAGTGGCGCGACTCGACCTGGATCCTCCAAGGGTTCAACACCGACGACTTTTGTACCGAGATCCCACGTATGATCGACAACTTCGACAGACTGCTATTTTAGGTTTCTATGGATATCTAACATTCGACAGTGAATGATGATTTAGTGGCGACAACTAATCATCTCTTAGTATCTTTTAGGTTGTGTGTACCTAGTGTGATCTGAGTCATTAACTTCGTGTTTACCTCATATATGAGATGTTTACTCTTGAAGAATTATGTATATGTATGGGAATATACCTATATAAGGGTATATGATTCATTAGGGATGTTTCCACATGGATGTGTTGTGGTGAATCCCACGTGGAATTCTTCTGTGAGTTGTACATATGGGATACACCCTGTGTTTTACATTCTTTGAGAAGTGTTTCTACACTTTTGGAACTGAATGTGGTTGGTATCAAAAGTTGTAGTTGTTTTGTGATTGGTAAGTTAGGTATATGTATGGTCATATACCTATGTAGGGATGGTTGATACTTTGTGATTGTATCTTACTAATGTGTTTTATCATTAGTGGATTCTGGTAGACCATTGGGGGTCTCGGGGTACCCTACTGAGTATTGTTATACTCACCCCTGCACGACCTTCACCATCACCTTGTTGTGTTCTGTGTTGACGATGGTCAGCAATGATCGAGGTTGAGGGTGATGGATGGGAGGCCGCTCAGAGATGATCTAGAAGGGAAATACCTCAGGGATGATTTTTTCGAGATATGTACCTACCAAACAGGTAGGATTCCTCGGTGGATGATTTGGGAGTTGTTTTCCCTTTTTACTTGTACTTGTTCTTGTTGTTCAGCTGGGTTTGTATACTGGCCCACTTACTTTCATCACGATCATTGTATTCAGTTTTACTTAGTTTTTTTATTCCATTTGGGTACTCTGATTGTTTGTGATGACTTTTTATCAAGGAAATTCCTTCCCATCATAGGGATTTTGGCCTTTGGTGATAGTCACCAGCCACTGGCCTATGGAAGGCGATCTTGGGGTAGTCACGACATGAGTCCTGAGGATGTGTCATGACACTAACCCTAAAAATGAATCATTAATTATCTAAATATAATATATTTAATTTTAAATACTTGAGGATGATTCCATTTGAGAACCATGAATATGAGAATGTATTAATGATGAATAAGAAGACATAATGTTTTTCACCTTCTGAAGAATGTATATAGTAACCATATTAAATATTTGATGGGGAATGGTGTATTTTATAATTTATTAAAGAAAGGTTAGCTGATAAAAGAATGAAATGGTAATATAGAAATAATTACTTTATTGTATCAATTATAGGGTGATTAGCCACTACCAAAGGAATACTACATGTGTCAATGAAATTTACCGCATAAGATTCCAAGGGGATCCTTAAAATATTATGTGATCACTATATATGCGGTATATGTAACGAATGATGTGGTTGTATGTATATGATTCAAATAATAAAATTTTGATAATTATAAATTTCTATGCACCCATTTAATATTTTATATCTACATAGTTTTCTCAAAAATTATAATTTTCCATGTTGATTTAAAAAGAGATTTTTTAGTTAATGCTCCAAAGGGATCTATCATTACAAAATTGATGTCTTAGGAATTCTTGATTATGAAATAGAAAAATAATTTTTTTAAGAACTTTTTATCATACATTTCGTTGACATTTATATAATCCTTAGTGCAGAATGAATTTATAAATATGATGAAAAAACTACTAAAATAAGAAAGAAATCATGATTTATGATGAACATATAGAATTCCATATATTAAGAGAATATGTGTCATCATATGAGTCATTTATAGATCCACCCATAGAGGCTCTACTGAATGATATTATTATAGAATAAGATAAAACACAATGATAAGATAAAAAAGGTAGTCAACTAATTGAATATGTATCGATTGTATATGAATATATTGATGTATTTCTGAAGGTATTTATTAGACATCCCATAGATTGTTATTTCAAATATTCTATTGATGTAATCCCTTATGAAAAAAAATATTTAAGTCTACCTATAGAATATCTATTTTAAAATTAGTGGTGATATGAATATGACTAAACTATTTGGGTTGTAAGGGATTTATTTTCCTAATTGGTTCACCGTTAGGAGCATATGTTCACTTCATTTAAAATAATGATGGATCTATGAGGCTATGCATTAGACTAGCAAAGAGTATGTACATGAGGTGGTACACATTCATGGTGTTCTAAAATACATTTGCTCAGATTAGAATACACATATTATGTCATGAGTCTAGAGGGGATTGTAGCATGCCTTTTGAAATTTTTTATGCATCACCACTACTTTCAACCCTAAAACAGATGGGAAAATAGTGAGGAAAATCCAAAAATTGGAGTTCATCTTACGGGCATGTGTGATAGAACATAGGGGGTCCAGGTTGAGACTTTTTCCCTTGACAGTGATCACAAAAAATAAAATCTATCACTCTTCCAATGGAATGGCTCCATTTAAGGCCTTGTACGGGAGGTTGTATCGTTCACCCTTATGCTGGAATGAAGTTGGGGAGGTTGCTGTTTTTGTATGTATATGGTTCATAGTATTATTGATAAGGTTGAAATTTTCCCTATGAGGATAAAGGTAGCCCATGATGGTTGAAGTTGTATTCGGATCATAGGATAAGACACTTGGGGTTTTAGTTCAGGCACCACATATTCTTGACGGTTTCCCCTCGATGTAGGAAACATAGGGTTGGCCGATGTTTTAAGATTTCTCATAGTTTCATCGAACCTTTCGAGGTGTGGGTAAGAGTTGGTGATGTGACATATCAGTTGTCATTACCACCATATATGTGGAAGTTCCCCAATGTCTTCTCAGTCTCCCAACATTGTCGATATCTCTATAAGGACTCTAATTTCAATAATTATATATAGTAGGATATCGACAAAGATGCCATGTTCATTGAGTGGGTATTAGAGATCGAGGGTCTTTAAAAGGATGTGTTGCAAAAAATCATAATTCCATTGGTTAATGTGTCATGGAGGCATAATGGCCTTCAAAAGAGTACTAGGGAGTGAGATGCACAGATGGGTTCCCACTACCTAGAGTTTTATTACATTCTCTTGTGTGCATTGATTTGTGATATAAATCATGAACCATGTTTTCTATATGATGAGTTGATTCCTTGTTATGTGGAATATAATATATTCATGATGTATGAGGTGGATAGGAATAGATCCTTATTCATGTTTCATAAATTTGGATATTATTAAACCCATGTGGGAAAGTTAGTGCCACCCAAAGGAGACAATATCTTAACAAGGGGATAAGAAATTTCAAGATTCATATGGTTGGGTAGTGTGCCTTTTGTTTTGTGTGATTTATGTCTTGATGTTTTTTAGTTGTAAATTCATAGAGGAGGTGTTCATGGATGTTGATGCTTCAGTCGATCACATCTAAGGATGAGATACTGGGGTCTTTGATCAATTTGTTATGTAAATGTATTTTAATGATTCCCAAAGAATGCGAGCTGCAGCATGTCCCAAAAGAAGCCAACATTGTTGCGAATTCCCTTTCCAGAGGTGGTTGTCCGGAGGAACCCTTGATGATCTACTCTCGTTTGGCTCATTATCCTAGGAATGCAATTTGTTTGTGCAAGGATATGCTTTAGGCCCTCACCTCTATTGGCCACCATGACATGTTTTTTCTGTGTAAGGATTCTTCCAATATTTTATAAAAAAGCATTTTCAGTCAGGTGGTTTTTTTGAGAGTTATCTTAAGAGATTATTGTTCGGAACCCACCTTAATAAAGATTTGGACTTGTATTTTAGATAGATAGAATTATTTTAGAGGTATATAATTTAATGTCCTAGACCACTATGGTCAATTAATATTTCATAATACTGTGTTTTGTGTGTTCTGGGTGTCAAAATAGATAATTTAATGGGTTTTCTAATTTACAGTTTTTCCAACTTGGATTCCGGGCATCAGTAGGACGTGGAATTAGTAGGTTTATGGTGTTGATGAATCAAATATTTATTCAGTAATTACATAGGTTAGTTAGGTCATTAGTTATTGAGGGTGTCGATGAGGGAGGGATCAGTGAGCTATTGTGTTAGTGAGTTAGAGAGTGAGTGGGTCAGGGCGTTAGGGATTTTGGAATTAGTACGTCGTGTTGGTGTCTCATCGTATATGGCTCATAATTTTTATCTCACTATCAGCAACTTTCTATGGTTGGCTCATTATTGGTGGCTTGTTGTCAGTGCCCTGTTATCAGTGACTCGCCCATCGGTAACTCATTTCCTGTTTTTCCCAATTTTTACAGTTTCACCCCTCTTACATTTAATTTGTCATAAATAGAGTTTAAAGCCATGTTTGGTGATTTAAAATGGGGTTTCAATGGTTATTTTGTATATCCATAATATCCTAATGTTCTTGGGACATTTATATAGTCAAACCATGTCATCTTGGCCACGATCAAACTTTAATGGCCTTGGAACTGTATCCTCTTGTTAATATAGTATTTGAGTTTTTTTCCAAGGTGAGGTCCACTCTTATCTTCAATCATGGTTCGTGGTGATCATTTCTTCCTTGATGATCCATTATCCTATGTTTTACCCTACCTGTATGGTTTTCCATGGAGTCTTTTGCTCAAATAACCCCTATTTTAGTGCAAAGTGGAGTTTTGGTCTCGCGTAGATCTAGGTAAAGATTCCTTTATATCTAAAATAATTTTTTACCATGTTGGGTGGTTATACATATGTCATATTATAAATATCTTTGAAAACAATTTGAAGATAATAATATTAAAGAATTTATATATATGAGGAAGATGTTTATAATCATTTTATTTTATTTGTTTTCTTTAATATGTAATGTGAATTGTATGGTTTGTGTCCATATGAAAGTCATTATCACTGGTAAAATTTTCATTCATACCTAGATGATTCATGTTTATAATTTATCCTCTCATGAAATAAATTTAAACATGAAATATGATTAATAAAATACACCAGTTAAATGTAAATGATACCCCATGATCACACATGATTTATGATCACCCATATTTATAAAAGTGGAATTAAAGATCCTTTGTTGGATAAATTAAATAAATAAATCTCTAATTTCAACCAATAAGTGTTAACATGGTCATAATTATATCTTATCTATCTTTTTGGTAAAAAATAAATGATTTATTTATGAAAAAATTACAATGCCTCTAACTGGGCAGTTTATTTTTTTTCTTCCTCAACATCCTAAAATTATAATTAAACAATGATAATAGAATATCCAAACTATAATACTACTACATATATGTTATTTTGATCATTTAATGGCTTATCAAAATATAATCTTCCATTAAATGGGATAAAAAATCATTGTTTATGTGAAAGATATACTACTACCTCATGAAAAAATGTTATTCATTTTCAAACATCACCTCTAATAAATGGATACAATTATTAAAATAATTTTTGTATATATATATATATGATATTTTCGATATTTTATTAAACACTATAATAATAAGACATGACGTAAATGTGGACCCTCTTACCCATTGAATAATAAAAATTTCATTCATCTGTATGATGATCTACCACCTGACGAAGCGATAAAAATTGTTTTTTTGTAAACTATACATGTAGTGTAATAAAGACTGGATTAATTAAAATTATCAAATATATGTCTCTTGATGTTTATTCAATAATTTTATTATATCATTTACCCTAAATTATATCTATCCATCATGAAAATGGAAATAATGTTCATGCTCACCTACAATTTACAATCTCAATTAATAGTGTATTTCATTTTTTATCTCTAAATTTTATTGATTTAGAACAATTAATATATAAGGAATATATATAATATTTATATCATGTTAAAAGCATTTTATTTTTTATCTGTTATAAATCTATTAGTTATAAAAATTATAAATTAAAACATAAATTGAAAAAAATAACTTATTACGTGAAATGTGATTTTTATATGGAATTGTTGATAAAGAGGTAATAAAAGGTTACTTTTAAATCACATATGCTTTCATAAATATGAACATTGATACAAAATTTAAGTAAATTAAATTATTTTTACTAATTATTGGATTCGAATTTGTATGATGGAATTATAAACTTTATGTAATCGATTTATTATCACACTTTTATTTGTCAAAGATATATAAAAAATTTCTATTCGTTTAGTTTTTTCGTGTATTTACATCCCCTTTGGCATGTTTTGTCATTTTATAATAATATTAATGATGTTTATTGATTCATTTGATGTTATTATTTTTTCTATATTTTTATTCAAATGATTACTAAAGTGGTATGGTATTTTTCATATAACTATTATAGATGTGAGATACATTCCATATTCACTTATTAGTTATTATATAGGGTGAATATGATGCCCAATAATTTAATTTATACTCATTCTCTTGAGAAATATGGTGCTTTAGTTATGAATTTATGGATCTCTATTTCATGGTCATGGTGGTTCAATAGATATCAAACATTAAGGGTTTTTTTCTCAAATGGACTTCTTTGAGACATGTGTCTTATTATGAAAATGATCTATTTTATGAGGAATATATATATAGAATATTAGAATTGTATTATCAATAATAAATTGTTTTCATGAAAATTTTAGTTTCATTTAATTTAATTACTTCATTTGGATTACAATTGAATTTTACTAAAATGGTATGAGTTTTATGTTAAAATTTATTAATTAATCTAGATTGTTTATGTTAGTATTTTTTAGGATGTCATATTATAATCCATATCTAAATAAAAAATCACATATCATATCTTATGTTTATGTCATGGTAATATATTTTTCTCAATCATTTTATATGTTTATCTACTAATAAGAGTAAAATATAATATTTAAGAAAAAATTTGATTATTTATCACTTCGGTCGAAATTCTATTTTATGCAAATTTTTTTTATATAAATGTTTTAAAAATGATTTAATCCTTATGAAATTTTTTTATAAAAGAAATTTTTATTAATATTTTATTTAAAAAATATATTAAAATAATCTCCATTTAGTTTTCCAATCAATATCCATATTCATTTTACCAAAAATATGATATTTATACTTATTTTAATATATATTGAATGAAAGGAATTTCAAGCCATAGTGACCATAATATTATATGATGCTTCCTTTAAATTTGATAATATTTATATTCATTGTATATAATTTTAAAATGATTTATTTCCAAAAAATTCAGTGAAAATGAATATTTGACCCAAAAAATGTTTTAAGTGATTTTCATGAATTCATTTATATGATTTATATTTCATTTATTAAGATGTGGGTGTCCAAAATGTTTTATGATGCTTTAGTTTTAAATAGTTATTTTTCAATGAAATTCCATTATCCTCTTGAAATGTCTAAAATAGTCTTTAATGTAATTTTACATATATGATAAAATCCTTTTAATTATTATGATGGTATGATGTTTATGAAAACTATTTATCTTCCACAATTTACACATTGATGAAATTATTATTCAACCAAATTATTATCATGGGCTATTCAATTATGAAATTACGAATGGATTATGAATCATCAATCTTTTTCATAGTTTATGATATGATAAAATTCTTATAAAACCCATTTCATTTCATAGATTATTATATGATGAATGTTTTACGATCATATAGACCACATAAATTTTATTTTCATTATATGATGTTTGGTAAATATATCTACCCCTAATGAATTGGTTATGTATTTCTGTCTAATGTGATAGATGGGAATGGAAAGGGGGGTGAACCTAGATTAATAACAGAGTATGTCTATAAGGATGGTCATGGGGGTGAACATTAACTACAATGATGGTTTAGAGAGTGATATTATTATACTATGATACATATATAAGAGATCCAAGACTATTATTGAAATTATTAAATATGTTTATGTATAGACCAAAATTCTATGTCTTATTTTAATGTTATTCTCTCATGGTTTTTATTCATTGATTTCATTACTATTAATGTATTATGAAATTTCATAATTTATTACATGGCTGAAGATTTTGATAATCGATATGTTAGGTATGATTTCAAGTATTATTAGCTCATTATCATACCCCAGTGATCATGTTATGTTAATTTATTTTCCCATGGATACACTTCTTGAGAATTTGATATCACCATTAAATATGTTTATTTCAATAAGTTATGATAAAATGATCCATGTACTGTAAGAATATTAATAGTATTGAATGGGATGTTAATTAGAGAAAAAACATAAATATATTTCATTAATAATAATATTTTTACCTAGTATCCCAAGGAACTAATCCACTGTGATCATCAAATATGTGTTTCTATAAATTATTGAATATTCATAAAACAAGTTAAAATATTTAATTAGGAAAAGTTTGGGTGAATATTGTTAGTATTAGAGGATATTTTAAAATAATCATAAAAACATGTATGAGAGGACTATTGTGATATAACTAATGAAATTCTAACGGATAATTCTAAGTATACATAAAATAGATCCAAATAGTCTATGATTTTTTAAAAATAACAGGGAAAGTGGCCTACATGAAATTATATCCATATCTCAATATTAAAAGTGGATATGGTTATGAAATAGAGGTACCTAGGATAAATAACTCCAAAAAATGTCCATTATTATGAACTAGATATTAATATGGTGCATGAAAACATTCCTTGATTCATACTTGGTTCGACACTTCCATGGAATATTGATTAGAAATTAAAAAAAACTCTTTATGAACTATTATGAAGGATTTAACAATAAACACGAATATCATAGGATTAACCTAAGGTGTTATAAATTGAAAAAACATTTCATGATTTATTAATTTTATATGTTTTTCAAGATTATGTGGTTCCCATAATGAATATTATTTATCTCATCATTCATTTTAAATTTTTTCAATGGCGTGAATTGGTTTAACATTAAATATGATACACATTGTGTTGTGGAGAAAACAAATAGGATAATGAATGAGTGATGGATATTATGATTATTCATAATTATTTATAATGATACATGTTTAGAAAAATTACCCTTAAATAGCTCTCTACCCCACCATAGATATGAATGATTGATTTCATTAAGAGTTCATGTGGTAATGAAAATAGAAGAATAAATATTTTGTTTCATGTATGCTATGAATAAGCGATGTTGAGACTATTTAAATGTATTAGTGGAATGGAATGTTGTTTTAATTGTGGAACGTAATGAAACAAACAACGTAATTTTATACTAAATGGAATGGTTATGTTAATTAAATTTATGAGAATAATTGTCTCCCTAATATATCATCATGGGTTGTATGTTTCAGATTTTAAATATATTAGAATTATAAAAATCGATGTGATAAACTGAAATATTGTGAAGAAAATTACCATGGTTTCATGATTTACTTCGATATTAATGATGATAAAGATATAATAAATCTCAAATGAAATGAATGAATCATTAATGATTAAGATGAAGAAATCAGGTTATAGAATTATTTGAAATTGTAATGATTGATATATTTATGTTCTGGGATTCAAATAATTATTTTTTTATTAGTAGTGTTTTGGTTACTAGAATCCTCAAATATCAACATACTATTACAATGAAGTATTTCATTATGGAGTTTGAATAACATTTTAATTGAAAATTCCCAACTATAAAAGTTATCTAACTGTAAGAAGATATTTTTATTATGGGTTTTTAACCATTAATATTTTCTTTAAATTGTTGAAATTATGTTTAGTTTGTATAAATATATTATTGATATGGATAATTTAGATTTGGAAATATTGATTACCTTTGAAATAATTAATTATTTTAGACCAATGTGTAATATATTATCATTTAAAAGGGATTGCATTATTTTTGGTTCTATATATTATATTTAGTAATATTTGATTTTATATTTGGAATTATAAAAGAGTTTATTAATGAAGTAAATTATGTTTTCATTAATGTATTATGGTAACAAATAATATAATGATGATTCATGAGAATAAATAATCAATGTATTATAAAAAATATCACGTGACATTAAGATTTACCTAATGATGTATGAGGGATTATGTATCTATCAATTTATGGAAATTTAATGACCTTATTATTAAAGTTTTGGATTTATATTTTTCTCCAAATGGGGGTTCCATATGGTTGACTATTCATAGAATGGATTTAGTATACAATTGGATGTAGCTTTAGAGTTTAATTTATTATTTAACCATATGAATATTTATTAATATTGTATAACATTTGTTAACAATTCTATATTTTATAAAAACAATAAAATAATGAAACGACATATCAATCTTCTATAGATCCCAAGATCAACTAGAGGTGAAGACATAACGTAATTTTCATCTTAATTTTCTCAAGATTGATAATAAGTGTAAATTTATCAATGCACCACAAATATATGAGACATTGAATGTGAAATTGAATTATATAAATTAATTATATTGTTCTTATTATTTTTCATCATCTTTATGTATAGGGTTATAAAAATAAATGTTATTCATTTACACATAATTTTGATGAATGAATGTCCTTATAAATTATTATTTATTTGTGGATTTTTCATTATTAAATATCACTTGAAAATTATCTCTATCAATATTATTTCTTTTTTGGGTGTTATTTCCATCTTCTATGATTATGTTTTCACTTCCCACATACATCTTACTATTTGGAATCCTAGCATGTTTCATTCAAAATGATTGTCAGACATACCATTATCTATTATAAATATAATATTATATTATCACATTTTATGATTTAGGTTTCCCAGAAATGTATTTTCAAATGTTAAACCCTTGATTACATAGAACAAGTTCAAATTATTAGGATTAAATTCACTTAAAAGTTATAATATAATACCCTATGAATTTGTAAAATATGTTTTTGGTAATTTTATACCTTTGGTTATTTTTTTGGGACACAAAAATATCAATATTTGAATTTGTTAAATGAATCATTGATTTTAACGTTATTTAAATTAATTAAATTGTGTAGCTTCTGTTATAAACAACACTCAATTTAAAATAAACCTGACATTCCTTTAAAATATTACCATTAAATATGATAATTATAACCATGTTGTTGGAATGATAGATATGAATATAATTTAATAAAATATTAAAAATATATGTTTTACTCATGTAAATGAAAGTAATTTATTTGTGAGTAAATAATTTTAAATAAAATATAATTTTTTTTTTAAAATAAATGAAAATATTTTTCTGGAAAATTATTTTTATGTACACAAATGTGTATTTATACATTAAATTGAACACATATTTTTTTCTCAATGAAGAAAATTATATTTTTATGATATATATATAATAAAATATTTATAATTCCACTTATGTTTTTTCTATATAATAGACAAGAATAAATCTAATTTAATAATTAAAATTTTATTTTTCAATGAAGTTGTATTCTCATAATTTTTTAAAATATTTCCAAAATATTTTATTAAAAAATTAGAATAATAATTAGAAAAAATAAAATTTCACATCTAATAAATCAGGTCATAATTATCTTATGGATACTTTTTTTAATTTGATGAGAATATAGTTTTTTTATGAATAATGAAAAATACATGTGTTTATTTAAAATTGAAATTTATTATAAACCAGTAAAAAATAAAATAAAAAATTAATGGTAAATGTTGTTCACATATATATTTATTAATATATTTTATTACCTTGGGATCTATTAAATATGGAATATTGAATTAAAATATAAACTTTTGAAAATTTTCTTTTTTGAAAACACGTTTTTAATTATGATTGTGGAATTATTTTTAAATTAAAATTTTATACTTATATAAATTTATTGAATAAAAACGGATTATAATTTTTTAATACAAATTATTTGAAATATATAGTAATGTTAACATAAATTTTGAGAATAATGAATAGTAAATCATGTTAAAATTGATAACCACAGTAAAGGTAAAGATATATTAATCAATGGTTAAACTAAAATAATAAGGGTTAAAAATGTACCAAAAAATGTAAAAGAAAACTATTATGGCCATTATTTCCCTATATATATTATAGTATCGATATTTTTACATTATGGATGATTTTTTCACTTTCATGAAAATGGAACAACTTTTTCATTTAAGAAATTAATTTTGTACCGCATAACACACTTATAAGAGGTCACCCACGCCTATATCCACATAAAACATCAATGAAACATTGGTTTAGACAATAAATAGCCAAATAAATTCATTAAATATAGAATTTTATCCTAGATTAATTTTTTTGGTCATGAATCTATCCTAAGATCACTTTTTGTAGAAAGGAAAGGAAGTTGTACGAAGAAGAGGTAATATCCTCAAACAAGTTATTTAATATATTTATTTCGCTATCACCTTAATTTCATAATAAAAGATAAAGATATATAAAAAATACATATTTCATATATTTTTAATTATGATTTCAATGAAATGACCATTATCCTTGTCATATTATATTAAACATGAAATAAAATAATCATTTGTGTGTACAGTGGAATACCACCCCTGAACGAGTGTTGTCAGTTTTCCATCACCACCTCTAATAGATGGATACAATGTCGGTTTTAATGTTAATATATTATATTAATGATATTATAATAATAATTTAATTATTAAAACAAAAAAATTTATTACTTCTTTATTTGAATGAAAAGAATAATGTCGGTCATTTGTAGCAAGGACTATCGCTTCACGAACCGATGTTAGGTGTTTTCATTTTACATATATATATTGTAATAAGGAAATATTAAATGGATAAATATGAATTTTTTTTTGTAATAATAATAATCTAATTATAATATCACATAGAACATCTCACATTCCATTCCATAGGGGATATAATATTTTAATTTGTGTTTATGGAGGGCTTCCACCTTAAGAAAGTGATGTGACTAATTTTTCACATACAACATTCATAAAATATTATAAGTATAGGTTTAAGTAAAAATATATTATCTATATGAAATTAAAATGATTCATTAACAATAATATATGACATAAAATTATTTCTTTCCCCAATCATGAAAATTTGAACCACATTCTTGCATAAATAAGGTTTGTTGTCTCTATAAACGGGGCATTTCATTTTTTATATATAACATTTATGAATAATAGTAATTAAATATATGTGGAATATATATGAAATATTTATCATGGATAATATTATGGATATAATATAACCAAAATTAGAGGAGGATGACTAAAAAAATGAAAAATTGAAACATACACTAAGAACAAAGCAGTTATTACCCAAAACATGATTTTAACAAGGAATTGTTGATAAATGGGTAATAAAATGAAAAAATAAATATTATTTGGTGCATAAATATGATTTTTTCTATAATATTTGTAAAATAAACATATATATAATATACATGAGTTTTTAACACGTACAATGAAAGATGAGAAATAAGGTAATGTATTTATAGTATATCTTTTATTTCAATGAGAAATATGAAAATTCACCAGTTATTAAAATTTTGTGGTGTCTATACGTTCCCCTGGATATATTAAATAATTAATGACAATAATTTCATGATAATTAATATTTATGATTATTTTATGATTTATTTATTATTATGATTCAAAATAGTACTACCATGGTATGTAATTCTTCATCTCACTTTTATATTCATAACATACATGAAATATTGAAAACTTATTTCCAATATTTTCTATATATAATATCATTAAATTAATTAAATATTGTATAAAATTACAATTATTGGGATATATATTCATTTGAGTATCACCCTTTCAAGGCTATTACAGTTCAAAAGATACACCAGCGGTGTGGGATTTGTGTATCAATTTACATTCCCTAAGACATAAGACTTATTATGCAGAGTTATTATATTATGAGGTGTTAATATAGAATATATGTAATATAATATCATTAATTAATTTATTATAAATATATTTAATTTTTAATTTAATTTAATTTAATAATTTGGCTTTAGATTCAGTTTAACGAAGCAGTAATAGTTTTATATTACAATCTAATTATTTAATTCGATGGTTATTGATTTTGTATCCACTGACGAAATTTTAAGAACGGTCCCTCTATAAAATCCTGAATTTTCTTCTACTCAGGTTATTTAATTATAGTTCATGTCTCCCTTAATATTTCTCACCATATTTTCTCAAAAGAAAAAAAAATTATTGTTTTCAATAATAACTGTTATAATTTCTCTCTTTGGTCAAAACCCATTTTTCTTCAAAAATATTTTTTATAAAAATATTCCATGAATGGTTCAATAATTTTAATTTTTTTGGAATGTCACTTTTACACATTAATTATTTTAATTATTTTGATGAATGGTTATATCTTTCTCACAAAAACACATTTTTCTTTTAAATTTTTTTAAAGGATAATTTTTTAACAACAACAAATTTCATGAAATTTCATACCATGATGAAATTTATTTTAATTTATTATTCCATTATATATATTAGAATTTACATTAAAATAAGTGGATTGTATTATTTTTTTTTATTATAAACTGATTTTCAATGAATAAAGGATATATTTCCCCAAAAATGATTTAAATTGTTTTTAAATAATAATTCACATACATTAATGTTTATATTTAATCAAAAACATTTATGAAATGTGTTTTAAATTTTTATTTTAAAAAAATATTTACAATTAAAAGTTGTTTTCCTTATGAAATATTTTATGGAATCATTCAAAGTAATTTTCTATTTATATGGTTTTCGAATGAAGTTATATTTGAATTTCTAAGGATATGATCCAACGATACAATTATTATTATTTATCATCATCATTTTTATTATAAAATTATATTTATGAAACATAATTAGCTTTCTTTGGTTACAAAATTTTTAAATGATTTTGAAACCCACTTCATTTCACTTGTTATTCTATGATGAAATGATGAAATAACTTTAAAAAAAATAAATTTTCCATATATAATAGTATAATGAAATGTTTATGAAATAAATTTTATTTCATTTATTATTATATAATAAATGTATTACAAAAACTTAAAAAACATACTTAGTATTTTCATTTTCTGACAAGGGTATCAATTCCTCCATCTAATTAACAGAGCAATAATTTATATCTCATGATATTTATAGGATTATAATGGGGATTGAATGTAGTTCTAGAAAAGAATTTTTTTAACAATGATGGTATAGGGAGTGAACCCTAAGTGCACTAATTAATTTTTTGAGTAAACCTATTATACTTTGACAATCGTTGTAGTCCTTCTAGACATCTACAAATATTATATTTTATTATGATGTGTATACTGCAATTCCTTAAATTATGTTAATGATATTTTATCATAGTTCACGTCATATTATTTCCATACATTTCCTATATTATAAATTACAAATATTAATATAATGACTCATGTTTCTTGATGTATGATATTTATGATATGGTTTCCATATTTCATTATCACTTAATTATGTCGAAATTATAATTGTATTATTATGTATTGTCCTTTGTTTACCCTTACGGAGCATCTGAAATCACCCTTTGTAATTTATATTTTCCTAGGTCATGAAGAATGGTTTCAAGTAGGGAATGTCTAAAAATATTACTAAATAATAAGATAATTATAGTATATAATAATGTCCATTCTGTAAATAATAAAAAAAAATTACATAGTCTCCAAAGGATATAAACCATTATTATCCTCATACATGTGTTTTTTATAATGAAATGAATATTTATCTAAAATTACATAATATTTATGAATTAGAATAATTTTTTATTACATTGGGATGGTATAAATTTTTTTATTGTGCTACATGTCCTCATTTGATCACATGAGTTTCCCCATATATCATAATTATCATTTCCATTATAGTAAACCACGGATATATAGATTTAAATTGAAATCATATAAAGGTGACTGGGTGAAAAATAAATTTATATATCTTTAATATTATATATTATGACCCTTAATATATAAAATTTCATATGATATTATTTAATCAATGTTATCCAATGAAGAATGGTATTTGGATTTTGAATGATATTTTTTTAATTGATTAATGTGAACATACTTTGTATATTAGATGAATCTAAATTATTTTTTTGGTTTGAGTATGTAAAATGATTAAATATAAATGAATGGTATATATATGAAATCAATGCATCTATAATAAATATTAAATACCATCAAAAAAGTGTATATTATAATATTATTGTATTGGTGTTCAATGAAAAATAGAACATTTCAATTTCCAAATACAAGAAACAAATATTGTCATCAATTTCATATTATTTTATAAGAATGAATATTCGGAGATTAATTACATTAAATTTGATGTTATAATGTTTGACAAAAATAATTATCAGTAATAACTATTTCATAAATGATCAATTGTTAATAATAGTAGTGAATAAAAATAGATCGGAATATAAATTGAACAATGTATCATGGAAACACATAGAAAATAAATTTTCTATGTTATTAATCAATATTATAAAAAATGATATATCATTTTACAAGGAATAAAAAATATTTTACTAATGATAAACATAACTATGATTTTCATTTATATGATATATCTATTTTCTAGGATTGATTAATATATAATATCGAGAGTCACATAAAAGACATGGTTTATGTTATATAGAAATATTAAGAAGAATGAATTTTTGGAAACAATCCATTAGTAATTTCATAATAAGAAATGTAAAAATATATATACATCTGGTTTATGTTTTATAATTTCATAAAATTCATGATATATTAGTTTAATTTTACTTATAAAAAATAAAATATAACATAGAAGTTAAATTTGTTATGTTTATTATTTTAAATTTTTTACCATTATTACACGGATGTAACAAATATATTTAGGAATTTTTTAGAGAAAATTTATTTTAATATATAATGTTATATATATATTTATATAATAAATTTTTATATTAAAAGAGTATTCCTTTTATCTTAAAATATGGTGTAATTCACTTTATCATTTTTAATATTCACATTCCTTTTTTATTGGTTTCTATTTGTTTATGTATTTTCATCTCTCATTAAAGATGATATAATTTTACTTATCTACATTGATAAATATGAATAAAAATGACATTAGATACACATAAAATATTATAGAAAATCTTTCATTTTACATTTACTATAATATTTAATATTTATAATTTTAAATTTGTAAACTAATTTATTATTATTCACAATGAATTTTTTATATTTTTTCATTCATTTTTATAATTTAATCTCACATTACGTTTTTTTACTTAACTATATTAAAAAATTTAAACAATTAGTTTATTATTATAGTTTATATATTTTTTATCATATTTAGTTTTTTATTTAATCAGATATATAGTATCAGGATCTATGTTTTTTGTAATAATTGTTTGTTAATTTGATTTTTTTGGATAATATTGCATCATATATATGATCCAAAATAGGATTTTGGGGGACTGTACATATAATTGTTTCAATGATTTTACAAATTAAAATGTTTAGGGTCATACTCATACTTCTATAAAGGATCCAGCAAATTCTACCGGAGAAAATAGTTTGATGATCGGTAAACGTGGATGCATATGTTTGCAAAAATAATCTATTTCCCATAGATTGGATCAGAGGGTTAATATTTCTTTTAACGCTAAATTTATTCCTAGGACATCCAATGTAAAGTAATTTTTTTTACTTTTATGGTATTTTCAGATCAAGGAAAAGATAGTATTTTCATTCTTAGCTAGATACATTTAATAAAAAGTGATTATATCTCAACTATGTGATATAATTGCTATTATTATTTTCATAACATGAAATGTTTTAATAATATTTCTGTTTCTCTTATTAATATATGAAATTCAAAATACCTGATACTATAAGAGTCATGAAGAAATTTTTATGTCTGGATTCTAGGAGATGTAGGGATTTTAAAAGAACCCCCACACCAGAATTAATTTTTTTTGATAGATAACATTAAAATTCATTTAATATATATCAATTTCAAGATAAATAAATGTGGAAGAAATATGTTGAATGTAGAAAATAAGACTTCTTTTGATTATTATAATTTTATATTAATTTTTTTATATTAATGATCATATTAATGTTTTATTTATTGTTGATTTTAATAAAATGAAGAGATCTCATAATGATATTTAGTTAAAAATAATACACCCTAAAAAATTATACATGGGGATTTAGATTATTAGATGAAAAATGATATTAGAAATATTTAAAAAACTAAGTAATTATTCTTCATGATACACGATGGTTGATCTTCCATCCCCAATGGTAGACATGAAAAATTAAAGAGGGCCATAATAAAGAAAATTGGACAATATCATATAGGGTAGTATAAGTTTCTAGTTGAGAAGATTGAAATAAGATATTTAATTTATTCATGTTCATTATGTTAAATTAATTATTTATATATTTTGATTCACTATTGAATTTATCAAATATAATATATATGATTCCAATGAGGACTATAAAACATATGAGACATTCATAAATGAGGATCCGAATGACATTTTAGACACAACACAAGAAAATACTGAAAGCATGGGTCCCATATTTTGATACGTGAATGGTGTATTAGAATGAAATATGATTCTTTATTTTAAATAAAATTCAATTGAATATTTTTATAAAATATAAACAGATGGTTATGATTATAATTTTTATGATACGATACAATAGAGGAAAGGATCATATATTCAATATGATAGATATTTGGAAACATAAACAAATATTTGGGTGCTACTAATCCCACTCATCAACATCCACCACTACTTATACACCACCACTAGATCTCACATATTGGCCTCCTCCATCTTATATTATAAATCTATATTCACATCCAATGAATCGTGGTTATTATTCATAATATTTTGAGGATCCAAAGCACTACGATACTTCATGTGGGATTATATATTACTATGGTGATTTCATTCATCCTCAAAATAAAGAGATAGAAAATCATTGTGTAAAAATATAAGATATTATAGAAATATCAACAAAAATATAAATTCTCATAGATCATGTATGTTCTATTTCATAGAGTACCAACAATTTTATTTTTTCTAATATAGACATGTCCAACAAATTATAATTAAGTATGTATTGATTATATAATTTGTTTCATGTTGTTGTGTATTATAAATTACATTTTAGAGTATATATATTGGGAACTCTTATAAGAAATGAAATACAATACAATGAACAAAAAATACAGGATTGTTTGATTTTATATAAAACTTATTATTCCCTTGAAATATTATCAATATATTAAAATATGTTGTTGGATATCTATGATATTCCAGTGGAAGATGAAATCATCATTCATAAAATGACAATAATGATTTTTAAAAAAGTTAGAATTAATGTTGTAATAGGAGATCAGTTTAGAATGAACACGGTGAAACCCTTTTTAGAGTATATAAATTATCGTATATCTTAAATTTATTATTACCTATTAAAACATTATAAATATATTTTTTCATTATTTCAAACCATATTAAAAAAAATATGCATCATGAAAAGTCATAACTATTTGGATTTATGGAAGTAGTGTTTTTTTCATCAATAGTGAGGAAAATCATTGATAAAATACTAATATATTATGTTGTTGAAAGATACTAAAAGAATTAATTTATTACATTTTGGTTGCTTCTATAACTTCAAGAGTATGAAAAATATATCTCATCATATGTTATAAATATTATCATATTAACCACTAACAGAATAATTTTTTCATATTATCTTATGTTGAATGTTGTTTTTGTATCAATGAAGAAACTTTAGATACAATTATCTATTATTAGTGAGGTTTGTGATAATTTTAATAATGTATTGAACATGTATGATTGAATATTTAAAAACTTTTATTTGTTATTATTAAATTTAAATTAATTTCATTATTATTATTTTCATATAGGTAAATGGATTACTTTAATGAGGAAACGTCAAAGAAGAGAGAAAATATGGAATATGTAAAAGAAAATAAGATTTTTTATTCATATTTACTTAATATTTTTGGAATGTACATAATATTTATTTTGAATTGAAAAATTATTTCATAAGATATTTTATATCAACATGTTGTATTAAATGAATTTCAATAAAATATTTTATGAATTATGTGTGGAATAATTTCATCATGGGATCTTTAAAAACTAATGGAATCTTGAATTTTTATGAAAAATTCTTTTAATGTTTTTTGATTTATTCATAATTCATTTAAAATTTATTATTTTTAAATATTATCATTTTGAAAACCCTAAAATAATTCTATAAATGAGAAAATACACTAAAAATTAAATCCAAATCTTATATCATAGGTCAGACTAGGTGATTGGATTTTTTTTAAAATACATCTTAAAAATTAATGTTTAAATTTTAAATATTTGTGATATTTTTTTCATTCTATTTCTGGTATTATACTATATATGTTTTGGCTATTGTAAATTTATATGTTTTTTGGGTGTTTCTGAGAATTTAGGAGATATTAATATACTATTTTTATTAATAAAATATATTTTTCACAACATTTATACTATAATGGCTCTCATAAATGCATCTCCAATATAGGTTTTATATAACTACTGTGGAATGTAATAAAGAAATCTAACCTTTTAAGTTGTTTTCAAAAATTATTTGGAAAAATCTATTGTGATTTAATGTTGTTGTGTATATTTTTTTAATAAAAAAGGATTCATATATTTTTACCATGACAATTTTATTAAAACGTATACGGAAAACCTTTTATATAATATATATTATTGGTTTAGTTTTTAATATTAGGTTTTCCAAAAAAAATCAAAATTAACATGATATATAACAGGTGTTATCATGGCAGTTTTTAAAATTCATACATGATAATGAATTTATAATCATATTTTAAAAAAACAGATCATTATAAATTCTATATCACATAGTATTTATATAACTGATATGAAAAGAACCACACTATATATGTATTTATGTTGTTAGTTATTTCTAACCCCTGTGGAAAACATATTTACAACATACCCTATAAAAACAGTGTAACATAACTATAGAGTTGAAAAAATTACATATAATGTCATTACATCATCTTAGATGAGTATTCATCACCATAAAAAAGTATATTCATGAGAACTACAATTATTTAGTTTTTATAGAAACAAGTAAAAATAATATTATAAAATTGCGAACCACTATCAACATCTACCATAATGATCATCCCATTTATCGTTCTAATATAAAACAATTAATTAATACTATGTTAATGAAACAAATTGAAATAGTGAGCTCAAATTCATACTATGGGTAAAAAATGAGATATGTTTCTACAACATGATCTTATGGGTATGAAAACAAGATTCTAAAAGTTGAATATCCAACCCGATGTAACAAAAATCATAACCGGGAGTCGAAATTAAAATATTCAATGTTTATAATGAATAATTCATAGGGTAGTAAGAAAATTAACCATAAATTAGTAACATGTGGGTATTGTAACATCACGTTACCACTAAATAGGTACAACATTAACCTTATCATGGTTTTTCCTTTTCTTATTATAGTTTGGGTTGAGTTCATTTAGGAGAGATGCCTATAATTATAAATTCTAACACTTGTTGTAAATCTAAACATTAAATAGGGAATTTCTATAATCTACTAGTATATTACACTCCCTATATCATAGTTACATGTTGTGTAACCATTGTTGGGTTCATTTCATGGAACATGGTTTAGGGTGAGTTGGGTACAACCCATGATTTCCCTTATATGATGTGAATTAATTCCTAATAATTTTTTAATACATTACTATAGTGGTTTTATTAGTTATGAATCACATGTATGCACGATATGAGTAGGATTTACACATTGTGTGACACCCTTACATCAATGGGAAGTTATAAGTTCATCACATCTAGAATCATATAAATTGTAAATCATTCATAGTGTGTAACTGGAATATACTACATTTAGCACCCTGATATAAACTATTAATGTGGAGAAGTTAATGGTTCTTTGATCATTAAAATATCGGTTATTCCAATTCTATCAACCCAAAGAATTTCTTAGGGAATTTTGGAACCTTACTTCCCTTTAATATCCATTATTTTTTCTTCCAATCTTTATTTCTTTTAATGTATATATCCCGGAAATTATTTTCATTGTTATTCATCTATCTCTTGTTCTCCTCGGTTGTTATTTCTCTACATCACCATTTTTTATATATCTATTATCTATGATTTCAGATCTCAATTCTTGGTTTAGTTAATAGATCTTTTATACCGTCATTATCATTGATAGGTGTCAATGTGAGTTCCATGTTTCGAAAAAATGGTAGCACGTTCTGACTTGATTGTCAAATTTTATTATCCCTATATTTCTTGATTTATATCATTTTTTGTCTAAAATTAAATTTCTCAAATTTTCATTCAATTAAATTAATAAAACACAATTCAAGTTAATTGGTAGATTTGAAATGGTGTTGGCATGGAAATTTTGAAAAATCCTAATTCCATTGAATTTGGGTGTGATTAATGAAATTAGATGATTTACATTGTTTAATTAAATTGTGTGTTCATGTAAATTATTTCAATTAAATTGTTTAATAAAATTGTAGAAACAAATTATGAAAAATATGGAATTTCTTTTGAATGGAATATAATGTTGCGAAAATCGCATAAAAAGATTTGATGGAATCCCAATGGTTTTATCTCATGGAAAGGGTATGTTTATGATTTAAACCCATTTTGGTTTTAAATGGAATAAAATTAGATATGTTTAAATGAATGAATTGGATTTATTTTATTTTAACAATTCATAAAATAGAATTCCCATCATGTAATATCACATGCAAGATTTGGGTAGTTTTTGAGTAATTTGGATACACTCTAAAATATTACAACATTATAGAACATATTTGTGGCGTGTCACATCCTAATGGGAGGGTGAGAAGTCACCACAAACTAGATTTTTTGGGGACATGAGTTTATTCATTTTTTCATGATAACATGGGGAGTGAGAATCCAATATAAGTTTATTACTATCGTATCTACTAAGATTATGACCATGTGCTTATATTTTTTATTTACATGTTATATATAAATGAATGTCAATGTTATAAGACTTATTTACATTCCTTTTCTAGATTTATATATATTGTTTAATGTACCTATATTACATATGAAATTTTTAGAAATATTCCACCTCTTGTAAAGTAGATACAGTGCTTTAAAATTATTTTCAATTATTTAGAAAATGTATAGAATGTTTTTCCCAACTTTTGGTATTTGGGTTTTATATCTATTGGCCTCATAAAGTGTTATTATATTTTAGTTATTTACTCCCAGTGGATCATCCTTTATAATGAATACTATCTTATTTTATTTCTTCCTCTATATTTTGAGTAAATTTTTTTCCCACTTGCATGTTGTACGATTAGAAGTGATAGTCCCCGACCTGTGGGGGTCAGGAACACCCTTTAGTCCATGTCATGGTCTGCCCAGTTATCGGGTTACAAGATTAAACAATCTAGTTGGTGACAAATTTGTATCAAAAAGAGGTTGTTGAGCATCTTTCCTTTTTTACAGTATGAATTTGAGTATTATTTTTGGGACATATGTGTTAGTTGTGATTGATTTCATAGCCATCAGTCACTGCAATATGCCATATGTAACTATGGGTCAATGGGATAGGTAATCATGTGGACTAGTTATAGTGTTTTAACTATTTTATATTTTAATATAATGAAATACAAATCATGTTTTCCATTTTGTTGGGAATCATGATTCCATCCAAGCACTATTTACGTTTTCTCTGAATGTTATATGTTGATTTTATGTAGTATCATTCCTATGAGTAGACATGTGAATCAAATCTAGGAGGTGAATCCTTCTAAACCACCATAATTGAATCCTCTAGTGGACCCAAATATATTAGAGGAGATCATGCACATAGTACATGATATGGGAAAAGCACCACCTCTAGTCCCCATTTAGGCTCTAGCTATGGATCCTCAGGGGTGTTCATCAAAATCGTTCTAAAGAGTTCCATCACAAAAATCCATCATCTATAAAAGGACCCATAAAAAAAGATGTGGAATTGTTTTGAAAGGTCCATCATCTTTTTATATTCATAGATACAGAAGACAATAACATGGTAAATTTATCACCCTTCATGTATGAGGGACCAAGAAGGCGATGGTGGGACATGATGGTGACAGAAAAAATGCATGAGGGATTAGAGTGGAAAGTCATCAAATATCTCTTCATTATCCTGTTCTTTCCAGATTCAATGATATTTTGTATGGTAGTGTAGTTTTTCAAGATTGATCAGTAAACAAAAATGTGATTGTGAATTCAAAATTCATTATATAGTTGATATAGTTTTTCCAAATAATGAATCTAATAAGAGAATGAAGGATCAAATGTTGAAGTTGAGTCTCTGATCAAGTATATGTTGTCATGTTTTCTTACCAATGCTAATCCCATATAAGTTGTACTAGATGGGGAAATTATGGTTGAAATAGACCCGTGATGGCATGATAGGGTTATTGGTAGTTTTTTTTCTTCCTTGTATTAGCAATAATTCCTTTAAGGGAAAGAATAAGCATGGTGACTCTCAAAGTGGATTTCAACAGCAAGTTCATTTTCGACTTCATGATGTTCCTATAAGATGACATTTAGTATGATACTAGTGTTTCTAACTAGGATATAAGAATAGATTTTTCATTGAGGAGCCCATTAATTGTGGCTCATGTGTATTTTAACAGAAAATTCAATAGTTTTTCTACAAACATTATACTCTATATAGTTTCATGGGATCATCATCACCTACAAAAACTATGGGGAAATAAAATTCTTTACAAACAAAAGGGTTTTAGCCACAAGCATATAGAAAAAAGGCTCTTTACATAGTAGAAGATTTTCCAGAAAAAGAGGACATGGGTCTTGTAACTATAAGAGATACAATTTTCATTGAATCATAATTAGTGAATACTTTTTTTGATACTGGTTCATCTCAGATGATTATTTCATCAAATTTCAATCCAATTAATTGGAATTAACATATTTTACATTTTGTAATGGATGTTTCTGCACCCCTATGTATTAAGTGAGGGAGCATTCTCTATAGTCTCACTAGTGTCTTCTCTCTATCAGATTTCACACTTTCATGGAGTTTTTAAGTTCCCAACATGAAATATCTTGGCTTCACATTTAGTATGGATTGGACCATTACCAATAATGGATAAATTGAATGTTATTTTTGAAAATTCTACCTTAAAACACCTATAGGTGTTTATTTATTCATTAAAGGAGAATGGGACCCAAGGATGAGAAGATCTGAACCCTCTTATCCAAAGTTAAAAAATGTTATATTAGTGATTTATTTGATCTATAGTGGGATTCAGTGATAAAGAATATTGATCCACTTGTCATTCAGTTTCATGATGTGTTTCGTACTGATTTCTATGGTTTTACACTTGTGATGGAAGTCATGTTTTCTATTGATAGAATTAATGGTTTACAACCATGTTTAATTCCTTCTAACAGCATGACCACATTTTATCTAAATGTGATTATAACCCTATTATATTATCTTCTTGATGAAGGATTTAAATTCTCAAGTTTGGCATCTGGTGCATCACTAGTTATCTTTGTTAAAATTAATGATGGTTTTCTTCACTTATGTGTTGAAAATCGATATCTCAATAGACATATAGTAATGAAAAATTATATGTTTCCATGTATTTATGATCTATTTTATCATTTTAATGGTGTTATGTGGTTTTCGATGAACTAAATTTGATCTTGTTACCATTAGTTCAGGATAAATGAATACGAAATTCTGAAAACTGTCTTTCAGAGTAGGTATGACAACTATGAGTACATTTTTATTCCCTTTGGTCTGAAAAACGCTCATACAGTATTCATGGATTTGATGAATAAGATTATCAATTAGTATATAGATAAAATTAATGTAGAATGTTCTGGTTAAATCCTCAATTAATCGATATTTCAGGAGGATCTTGTGGAACATTTGAGAACAATACTAGGCATGTTGAGTAACCATAGACTTTCTACAATGCTTTTAATCTCTGATTTCTACATCTAGGAAGTAACAATGTTAGGTCATGTAGTGTTTTAATATAGTATATCAATTTATCTTTAGAAGGTAAAGGATCTTATGAATTTTTAGAAACCATGAAATTTCTTGGAAATTTGAAGCTTATTTGTCTTAGCTAGATACTACTGTAGGTTTTTTAAGGACTTCTCAAAGATGGATTCTCCAATGACTACTCTGACTTAGAAAGGGGTAGATTCTTTAAAGATGATAAATTTCTGAATTATTTTGTTTATCTGAAATGGCCTTTTACTATTTTTTCTATGTTGACTCTTCCAGAGGTTGGGATGTGCTATGTGGTCATTTGTGATGCTTGTGGTTTATTCTTGGGATGTGTTCTTATATACTAAGACTATGTTGTTACTTATTGATCTCATCATTTTAGTCCACATGAAGAGAATTTCCATACCAATGATATTTAAATTTCTGTTGTGATATTGATTCTTAAGAGTTGGAGGCATTACCTTTATGGTAAAATGTTCACTATGTTTTTAGACCACAAATTCATGATTTAGATCTTCTCTCAAAAAGATTTGAACCTTATCAAAAGGTTCTGGGTGGAGAACATACAGACATTCGACTTTGACATCGACTATGACCTAAGGAAAAATAATATCATTCCAGATGTGTAGAGAAGTAACCTCCAACCTAGGATGTTACATAATATTTGGAGGATTGGAGATTGATGGATCTTTTTCCAAAGATTCTACTCGAGTTCTGAATAAAGGGTGTAATGTTTGTTTAGCAATAGTTCAGTTGAGATCCTCTCTTTTCAAGATAATTCTTAAAGAATAAGATCATGATCATGAATTATGCTGTATTAGAGACTCTCTTTATATTGGTGAGACAAATACATATATGTTACTCTTCAAGGAGGATATTCTATGTTATTAGAACCATTATGTTGGAACACCAGTGGAAAAAAATGTTGGAATGTGGGATTTCTATAATTCTTAGTGGGATGTGCACTTAGGATCGACAAAGATGTTCGACGACATAAAGCGGTTGTTATTGTGTCTCGAAATGATATGAGAAATTACTGAGTTTATTTCCCATTAAGATAAATACCAATAGGTGAAATATGAGAACCATAAACCACATGGTTTGATTCAACCAATTCAAGTGCCTAATAAGAAGTGGGATGAAATCTATAAAGTTTTAAAGGGTTGGTTTCTTTATACTCAGACAATGATGAATGAGATTTGGGTTGTGACTGACAGGTAGACAAACTCAGATAACTTTATAACCATTTGAGAAACAACCAATATTGATGAATTTGGAAATATATACATGAAATAGATTGTTCGTTTTCACAAAGTTCTATCTTCTATATTTTGTGTTAGGGACCCTCGGATTACTTATGTTTTTTGGAGGGTCCTTCAGGAAGAAGTATGCTCTCATATTCATTATAGAATGACTTAATATCCACAGTTGTACATCCAGGAAGAGAGATCTATACAGATTCATGAGGATATCCTTCGTTCTTGTGTTCTTAACTTCATTAGGTCTTGGTATGATCACATGTGACTGGTTGTGTTCTCATATAACAACATCTATTATTTAGTTATCAGAATGACACCTTTGGAGTCCTCGAAAGGATGTACTTGTAAATATCCATTGTGTTGGACCGATTTTGGTTAATATTCCATGGTTGGACCAACATTTGTTCCTGAGGAAATAATAAAGATTTAGATAATTCAACATGGAATGTTTATAGCATATATCTAGTATAAATATCACATGGATCATCATTATTGGACTTTAGAATTTTCATTTACTAACCATGTTTTCTTGAATGTTTCATCCGAGTTGAGACCTTGATGGCTGGGGTTAAAATTGAAGCATTCTCCTCATTCTGTGGGATCCTTAGAGGTTTTTGACTATGTGGGGAAAGTTTCCTACCATTTACCACCACCACACATTCTTTCAATAATACATAAAATACTCCATGTATCACAGGTGGAATGTATCTATCTAATCCATCTCATGATTAGAGCTAGAATGATCTATAGAATGAACATCGATTATCATTGATTGAATTTTTAGTTAGAATAGTTTATTTTGAGATCAAGGTACTTCATGGGAGGATGATAGCATTGGTTTTTAGGAAATGGAAACATTGTTATGATACTCTCAAGTCATGGGAACGCAATTCAATAATAAAATAGATGTGGCCTCTTCTCTTTGTCATGGAAGCTTCATCATACGCTTTCTGGGGATAGAATTATTATATGGTTGTAAGTTTATAACATCATGTTAGAAGATTTATAGGAACCAATTTATCCTTTTCAAAGTTTTACATATTCAGTGACTGGGTTGGTTTGATTTTATGTTGGTATGATTGCTAAAATGGTAAATTACATCACTTATTGGTCTTTTCAACTTTAAATAGGGTGTTTTTTTTAAATTGATAGGATATTAAATGTCGTGTAACAAGTTAACATGTTGTGTAACTACTACTGGTTTCAATACATCAATGGTTATTCATGGTGTGATGGGTACATGCTGTGAATTCCTTTTACATGATGTGAAGTATTTTCAGATTGGGTTTTAATTCTTAGTGATGTGGTATTCATTGGTTATGAATCACATGCATTACATCACAACAATAAGAGTTACACATTGTGTAAGAACCCAAATTTAAATAGATTTCATAGATTTTAAAAATAGTTACCATTATTAAAATTAAATCATTCACTGTGTCTAACTGCATTACATGATTTTTAATTCCCTGATGAAAGCTATAAAATGGAGGCAGTGCATGGTTATTTTTTCATTCACTCCTCTCTAACTCTCGTTATCTTGACTTAAATCCTTCCCTAGGAACTTATTGAATCATTCCAACCCCTCCGAATCTTTTCCTTTGGCATTCAATCATCATTTCATTAGTTAGTGATACCTAGGTATGCATTCTTCATCGTTCTTCATCTATTTCTATTATTCCACTTTTGGGATTTCTATAGATCATCTAAAAGTTAAGAGATATATTATCATTGATCTTAGATCTCACTTATAAGTTTAGCTTTGAGATATTCCATCCCATTGTTCTTAATGATGGTCATCATTGTAAGAGTTAGGTTTGGATAAAAATGTAGGTAGTTCTTCCCATATTATCAAAATTGATTTTCTCTGTATTTCTAGATTTATTTCAATTATAGATTTATATTAAAAATATCCAATTTTATTTCATTTAAACTAACAAAACGTAATCCATTGAACTAGGTCATTTGAAATGGTTTTGGAACATATATTTTGAAAACCCCCTATTCCATTAGATTGAGGGGGGCATATATAAAATGGATTATTGAAATTGTTTACATTTAGTTATGGAAGGATGATGTGATTTCAATTAAAATTTTGGATTTAATTTTTTGAAATAATATTGGATAAAGTTTAATTTTTTTGGAATGGATTTAAATCTACTTAAAATTCCTTAAAATTATTTCAAAGATACCTAGTGGTTTTATATAATTGAATGGACATGTTTTAAATAAAATTTACTTTTGTATTTAAATGGAATGATAATAGAATTTTTGAAATTGAAGAATGGGATTTATTTTGTTTCATGTAGTCTTAAAATAAGTTCACATAATATTGGAGCACATGCATTCCATAAGTATATGGTCAGTTGTTTGGATACACTATGTGTTATTACAATATTCTAAAATAAACATATGATGGGCGATATCCCCAATTAGAGGGTAAAGAGTCACCTATGTCTTGTGTTAGAGGGAGTGAGTACACTCATTTGCCTATTATCACATTGAGAGTGAGGAATCGTGTAGTTCGTTAACACTATCATACTTTCATGGAATACGATCATTTTTCTCTCTTTTTTATTTATATATGATATATAAATGTATTCCAGTGCTGTAAAATTGATTTAGATTCAATTTTTGTATTTACATAATTTTATTTTATTTTACTTCTTTATTTAAGCCATTATAATAGAAATAGTCTCTGTTCTGTAAATTAAAGAATGTGCTTTAAAACTATTTCTATCATTTTTAAGATGAATATTATATTTTGATTAAAAATTATTTTTAATTTCCAAACTAAAATATATTTCAATTTTAAAAAATATCATTGGAAAATCTATATTTTTTATTTGTTATACAATATTTTGTTTTATCCTTTTGAGTTTAGCTTCACACCATACTTTTTCTTTTAGTATTTTATAGATTTTCTTCTTACAGGTTCATGTAAATAGAAGGAATATCTTATAAGGGGATCTAGCTATTTATCCTGAGACATAGTGAGTTTTGTGTAGATGGTCCCTTGGTATATTTTCCCTACATTTGGTGAATTGGATATAGAGCTATTGGGATATTCATAACTTATTGTATTTTGGTATATTACACCCAATAGAGCTTCAATTGTAATGTACATGGTATTTATTTCATTTTCTTGTGATATTTTTTTGTGGATACTTCATTACCCCTTTTATATTTTATGATTTCATGTGATAGTTGATGGCCATTAGTGATCGAGAACACCCTTAGGTCCATGTCAGTGTCTTCTCGGTTATCGGGTTACATGGGTACCCATGCTATTTGGTGACATGTATTACATGGAGTATATTTCATAACCATAATAATTTTAAAAATATTTTCTAAGTAGAGGAAGATTAAAAAAAATTTATGGTCACTTTAAGGGTACTAAACCATCTAGGAAAGAAACGCCACTATCCACAGTCTCAAACCATTCCTTATAGTGGATTCAATTACATCTTTTTACAATAGTGCATCAATATCATTTACATTTACCATTATTATCTTATGAGATATAAATCATTACCCAATGAATTTTAGGGAGATATATGTCACTGAAATATAATATTGAAATAATAAATTGGTGTTCCAAAAAAGAATAAAAATTAATCATATCGTAACTAGTAATATGATATAGGTATCATAGAAATTTCATAATAAGATACCCCATTAAAAGCGTGGGGCATTTATTATTTGAACGGTATTGGGAAAGAGAAGTGTGGTATTATTTTGGAGAGTTTACATGTATCCAGGATAGTTACATGGATGTTTTTACTTTTCATGATAAATGGCTCCATGGGTCGAGGGAGAGAGGTCCAAATCATATAGATCACACCGTGGTCCACAATATAGGTTTTTGGTTGATATGGAAGAGAAGGAATAAGTCCAGACATGAAAGAATTATTTACCAGACCAGGGCACCATCCATCAAACTAGTTTCCTCCTTCTGGACATAGTTTGATCATGTGGTAGTTAGAAATATGTTCCCAGCCTTCAAAGGCTTCACGTTCCCAATAATATCACTTATCCGAGTAGTATGAATAATATAGGTTATTGGGTATTTTGGTCACCACCAAATAGCGGCCTCAAACTTAACTCAGATAGATCATGAAATGGGGGACTAATGTGTGGAGGAGGGGTGGTTCACAACTCCTCATGGTTGGCCATCATGATGTTCTCTACTCAACTGTGTCATGGATCATTAGTCCCGGATGTGGCCAATGCGATGTTTTCTAGCATCCTTTTATGTCTTCAAAAGCTGATTATCTTAATAGTGGTTGAAACTGATTCCCCAATCTGTCAGAATACCTTGTAAGTCAGTAGATCTATACCTTGGTGTATCCCATGTCTGAATCCCATTTGTTTTCATGATGTTATCACCATAAATCTAGAGGGGGTTAACCCGGTTAGAGGGGATGCCCTTGGTCTCCACTAATTTTGCCCACCTTATTCCTCCAATCTTGGGTCTTCTAGGCTTGTAGGTTTTCATTATTTTTCTGGTCTACTTGATTAATAATTTAAATGATTAGTATGAATAACCCATGAATATAATACTGTTTCAAAATCATTTTATGAAGGTATAAATTTTTGAAAAGAAATAAATTTAATAAAAAAATTAAATATTAATCATAAATCATTAAAGGAAATAATATGAATGGTTAACCTATATCATATCCCTATTAATTCAGAAAATATATCAAATTATGTAATCCTTTAATTAGATGGATTTTGAAATATAATATAGAAGATTTCATAAGGAAAATAAAATTTCATTGAAAATGACTTTTAAAGAAAAAATCATAAGAATTATTTTCTATAAAACACACAAAGAAAATATACTGAATAAAAATTAAAAATCATTAAAAACATTTCATGATTAAAATATATATGATTCTTTTAAAAACAATTTTTAAATTATAAAACATTATGAGGACAATTTTCATTGGAAGAAACCATCAAAATATAAAAATTTCTTATTGAAAATTATTTTTAGCAATTTTTTAGAAATAAAAATGATTAGAAATAATTTAACGTTATAATCAGATGGATATATCACATTGAATATTTTCTAAAATATTTTAAATAAAATAGTTTTTTAGTAAATAAATGTTCATCCAATGAGAGAAATGATGTAATGATTCTCATAAAAAACCCCATTCTTAATTATCATATGTTTCAAATTATGGGAAAATTGTAACATTTCATAGATATAGTATGGATAACTATAGTAGAAAAGAAATACAAATTATGTATTAATTTAGAGATAATAATATTACATAAATGTAATCATAATCATAAACAGTCATGATAAATTATTACATTGTAGAAGTAAAATCGTACCACATCAGTTCCATTGAATCATAATCCCCAAAAAATAATAACATTACATAAAGAAAAAAATGTTATTAAAATATGTTGAGTCATGATATATCGTGTCATAGAAAATTATACACACATTTTAAAACAATATAGTGCTATAACATATCTCATGTCTCCAATGAGGAATATTGAGACAAAATTACCTTACAAATTGGGAATATTTAGAAATGTAAACCACATATAATAAATATCATCAAATGTATATGTAAATTCCCATTAATTAGTGGGTATTGATCATATAATACATTTATGGTAAGTATATACATCACACACAAAAAACCTGTTGTTAATAAGGAATAAGACTTGCACAAATAGAAGATAGAAAAGAAAACCCCTTTCAACTTGACTAAATTTTTAATCATGAGATCTGTGAAAGAATAAAATGATTTAAACAATTAATATGGTAAAATTTATTAAATTAAATATAAAAATGTCATATGTAATTAAAAAACCACTAAATAATTATAAATATAAAATATATAATATATCTGACATTTATAAATGTGATAAAAGAAAACTATTATCTTATGTATTGACATTTATAATACAAATTAAATTCTCTTGAATAATAAATATAAGTTTATTATAAACAAAAAAGTACCATATTCTTATATATAATATTATATATGATTTTATTATGACTTTATATTAATCATTTAAAAATAATTTATTTTAACGTTATGTTTTCTATAATAACTCCAATGATTTTCGTATATGTTATGACATGTTATTCATGATCCTCTGATTTAGTTCATGAATTACTTATTTCGATAATGTATAAAATATTGAAATATAATATATATTTATTATATAAGTATTTACAAAAATATATAAAATATAAAAATATGAAATGGAATACATGGAATAAACCATTCATGGGGACAGTGGGTCGTACATATGCATAAACATTGATTCCATTTTATAATCATATTAGAATAAATAAAGTAAATATCATAGATATTTATATATATACACACACACATATATAAATAGATATATTATCATTAAATCATAATTAATTTTTCACATATATAAACTGCATTTACTAAACACATCTTTAATACATTTAATGTAATGTGTAAAAAAATAAAATCACCTTTAGGAGGTGGTAGTCCACATGTCCACAAATGATGTTATCATTTTCCAAAAAAAATGATGTCAGGATGGTTTGTATTATATAATAATTATATAATATTAAATACATCATAGATTTAATATATATCAAATTAAAATAATATTTTTTTCATTATCCTCAACAATGAAAGGAGTTAATTAAAGAACTAATTCCATTTATTCAGGAGTTGGTAGTCCACCATACACACAAATGATGACTGCGTATCCCATTTGATGTAATAGCCTATGAATGTTGGTCCTAAGACATAAATTAAGAATTTAATTTATATTTTGGACACTAATTTTATTATATATTCATTTAATAAAAAGTTTATAACGGGTGGATAATGAAATAAAACAAAATATTTTATTGTAGGATATTACCTCTTATATTGTTAACTCTTTTCGGTTCTATCCAAAGGGAATTAATGATTGACATTATTCAGAAAGGGGTGATTTTAGGATGTAAACATGTTGTTTTGGAGCTTATATGGTCTTGTTTTGGGTGAGACAAAGGTCTTAATGGGTGTGATGAATTTAGGATGTGAGTTCCCTTTTATAGTGGATGTGGAGTGGTGTTCTTGTAAATATATAAAGGGAAACACTATTGAGATGTTTTTATTACATAATGTGCCTAAAATAATAGTCTATTTTAAATAAAAGGAAGTATATTGTCCCAATATTTCTCGAAAATGGATTTTGGACATGTTTCTTGGTGATTGGGCCTTTTATCATGATGGTTGACCACCTAGTATTCCTATTTTTACCTTAATTTATTGTAATTAGTTTTAATTAAATTATCTAATAATTTTGTAAAAAAACTAAGATAACATAACTAGAAATAGAAAAAAATATTCTAACGCCTAATAAATAATAATTTTTTTCAAATTAGATAAGCATAATTTGTAGCAATGAATTTAAAATTAATCATGTATATAGGATGAGACAAGATGTTCTTAACGTGAAAATATTATGAAATATGAAATTTTCTTTATCAAATTTCAATGTAATTTTTTTTAAATTACCTAGAAAATATTAATATATCTAAATTTAATATAAATACAATTCAAAAAAAATTTAATATTTATATTTACAATATAAATAATTTATATGAAAATGAAGTTTGAAATAAAATGACGTTTTCAATTATCTATCATAAAATAAAACTTCTCTAAAAATTTACAAAAATTATCCCACATTTAATTATGATTTTATTCATTAAAAATGATATGAATTTTGAAAATTAAAACATAAAAAAATAATGCAAGTAATATTTAAAGTATGTGATCCATTAAAAGGAAATAAAATTACCTTTTTGAAAAATATATATCTTTATTTGTAAAATTAGATATATTCTTACCTATTTTTTAGAAAACATAGAAGATGAATGTTAAATAGTAAAATGAATAATATATATATATATATATTAAAATAAATTGTGAATTGTATTTAATTTATATTTTAAGGAAAACATGTTTTATTTCATAAATATCTATTTCCAAAAAAATATTTCATATATTTTAAAAAGTGATTTATGTTCATTTATAGTTCATTTTTTCCAAAATAAATCTTATAATGTACATATATAAACATTATTTTTACAATAATAATTATTCTTATTTATAAACTTAAATAAAATAGCTAGGTAAATTTTTTAATAATATTATAATAATATTATTATTAATACATTCTTTTACTAAAACTATGTATTTCATTTAAAAATATCAATCTAGGGGATGCATAATTATGTAAGACACTGGCCAATAATATTGGTTCATGTAATGAAATATTTTTTATCTATTATGCATAGAAAATATCAAATTTATATAGTGTTTAATAAAAAAACATAGTGCTTTAATATAATAAAATATGTATTCATTTTGGCGTTAAATAAAAAAATATCAACAAAAATATTACATGAATTCGAAATAAATATTTCAGAAAAGCATCGTGTTTTACACTATACCCCCATAAAATGATTATACCCCTAGAAATTATTCAATGTTATCAAAGGTTTAATATTTGATTATTTTTACATAAATAAACATCATAAAAATGATTACAAATTCATCCATTAAAATGAATTTTGGAACCATAATGGTCACCCAAGGTAACTCATCAATAGGTTTCCACATAAGAGACTAAATGTAGAATGTTAAAACATTTAAAGGGATGAAAAATATAATGATCATGTTCTGATTGAGAGTAATAAAGAACATGTGTATGATAATTTTAGCGATCATAATGTCATAACCAAAATAGGTAAGAAAAAGGTTAATCGATATCATAAAAAATGATTATAACTAGAAACTATTTTATTTCAAGACCATATTCTTACATTTAATTTTATTGAAAAAAGATATTCCAACATGATTTTATTCAATTTTACATGCACAATATCTGTATTTGGTTGTGTCCAAGCTAATTCCCTCCTCATATTATTCTCTAAAAAATAAAGATGAATTTGTTATTCCCAAATCACTAAAAGGTCATAAGATTGTTCTATATAATGAGAAGTAATTCTATTTTCATTTGTTATCATCAGAGAAAAATTAAAATCACGTGTTATCTAGTATGAATAAATAATAAATTTGAAACATAATACTTTATTCTTTAAAGTATCATCTGTGGTTTAGCATAACCATTTCCACAACTGGTTAACCTTATAACCATTATGAAGGATAAAAATTGGAAACATTTTAAACAAGGACACTAAATTTTTCAACATCATTGTAACTTTGATCCCCATATACCATAATTTATCTATTGGTTGTCACATTGAAAATATGTTAATAACCTCATCATGTGTTCTCTTGATACATGGTAATTAAATTAATTACCATAAATCTATATTTAAAACAGTAATTCTACTTTGTTCTAATGTTTATTAGATTAGTTCCTTATGTCCAAGTGGTTTCCGTCTATATTTTTTATAATAATTACCACATTTTCACGAATTCCATAATCTATTCTACACTATATTATTTACACTATTTATATCAATCATCGATTTATCAAAGATAATTTTTTTTCATCATTATATAGACATGAATGGATTATTTCCCTTAATTATACTATCACATTTCTGTTAATTTTTTTTTAAATCATCATCCCTATTCAAAAAATCCTTTTAAATACTTAATGAAAAACATATACTGATAATACTTATATATTACATTATTAGTAAAACAAAATAATTCAATTACAATTACATATACACTTCAATCATCATTATATTTTCTTAAACCATTACTAATCCTCATCATCTTATTCCTTAATACCATTTTATTATAATATGAAATATGAATCATGTATTACGGTTCCTCATCCTCAATATAATCATGATGCTTATGATCCTTGTAATAAATATAGTTATAACATTCTATAACATTCACACCTATTTTGAGTGTTCTTGATCATCGGTTTTATAACAATTACTTATACATTCTTTTTTATAATCATCAAGATTTTTCTAATGACGAGATCAATTTATATAATACCCATACATTAAAAATATAAACCATTCAATGTTAACATAGTTCATTTCATTTCCCACTATTGAATCTTAACAGAATGTACAGTACACAAAGCACTTTTCATGCTAGGACCCACATAATTTTAATAATATAATTTTAATATTCCCAAAACAAGTTACCTCATTTGATATCAATGAAACCATTGGTTTACCCTTATATAAATTTCTATAGATTTAATTATAAATATAGATGGCAGTCTCAATAATATTTTCCAATCCTACCATATAAAGGTACGCTAAACATTTATTTTGATAGAAACTATTTTTACCCAAAGATAACGTAAATATACATTAAATAATTTAAGATTAATATTAATAAAATTAAAAACAGAACATATCTAGGATTGTTACTGTTTATTGTATTTAAGAACATGGAATCAAAATCTTATATATTAGTGAATGATCATCAACACCTCCCCTAAATATTTACCACTTTCATACTCCTACTTAAAACCTACCACTAAAATTGGTGTAAAGGAAACATAAGAAGTAGGTGAGCTCAAATTTTTAGTAAAGGTAAATAATGAATATATTTAAGAATAACAAGTGAATAATGGTATGAGAACATGGTCATAATAGTAAATCATAGATCAAAATATAGAGTCTTGGAATAATGTCTTTAAATCCATAAGAATTTAATAATAATACATCAATGTTAATAAGACATGAAAACATAACATTAGTGTTAGACATTTTGATTGTGAGAGACAGAAAAATGAAATAACATTACATAAATAATTGCTCATTGCAAAAAACTTATCTAGGAAGTTCGGAAGTACTATATCAACCGGGTGGTACAGACGACCTATAAAACCACAATATTTAATGGTATGTCTCTTTTAAAAATAACATTATATATATCTTATGTCACACACAACTCCATCTTTAACATGAATATATAGTATTATATATTTACATGATCATTAGAATAGTAATGTGACCGTTAAGAATAGTCATCAAGTTGGTAAGATAATAACCCCAAATATTATAATATTTAAAAAAATTCATTATATCATAAATAATAATACGATATATTTAATACATTTAACAAGTAAAAAATATTTTAAAAATGATAAATTATGTTTTGATATTTTTTTGAAATGTAATTTTTAATTTTCGATTTTTTAAATTAATATATTTGTTTAAAATAATATTTATTTTCATATATTCAATTCATAAATTAATATTATGTTTAATTATAATTATATGATAAATTTATGAGACCATTAATATATAATTAATTTATTTAAAAATTTAATCTATAATATTAATCAAATTAATAAAATGGAGTACACTCTTTAATTAGTATGTCAGTCAATGGTTAGGGTCAATTATAATGATATTTATAAAACAATATAATATTTTGTTAATAATGAACTATGTTAGATTATATTATTGGACATTATATGTAAATAATTGAATTATTGAGTAATTTATTTTATAGGTATGAGTTTATAACACATTATTTCAAACTAATTTTCACTATATTATTTACATAGTCACAAGAATCAACACTATTGTTATTATTATGCCAAAATTATTAAAAAATGAATAATATATTAAATAATCATCTCTTTCCTCCCGAAAAAATATACCATTCCTAACAACTACTTTTCAATAGATCATCTAATCCATGATAATTCTCTAATTTATATCCAATTCCCTTAACCATCATCTTACCAGGGTATAATACCTACTAGTCTTATCAAATTTCCCAATCTATGCGTCTTAAAATGGTCCCAAAAGAGATGATATTCAAGAGTAAAAATCCCCATTCTTTCAACTCTAATATCCTTTTTCAGAAATTCTCCTCACCACCCCTATAAAAAGTGTAATACATACTTGAATATCATAAATACAGCGTAATTTTTGTGTAATAATGAATTTTCAATCATAAAATCCACATTCCTATTCTTTTATTTTAAAAATGAAAACAATATCTGGAATGTGTCGATTCACTACCATCATGGATTACGAGTATAATTATTTATTTAATGCATTCATGTCTAGTCTGAAAACATATATTATTGTTAAATAATAATTTAATATACATATTATATGTTATACCCGGTTTTGAAACTGATATATAAATATAATATTAATTAAAATTATATTGTTTCCTAATGGTCGTAAAACCTGGAATAATATATTCAGATTTTATCATCAACATTTTATCTACAGAATAATCCTCATATAATATAAATAAATTGTATATTATTTTATTTTACCATAATTTTGTCCATTAATAGTAAGTAAATTCAATTTTTTAGATTTTTTTCTCATTTTACAAGAACTCCAATATTTATACTCAAATGAAGTGCCCATAAAATAATCAAACGAATGTTCTCAGAAGAATGGAATTAGACATTTTAGATGAATTAATGTCCACAAATAAACATAATAAAATTAATATACATAAAAAGTATGTTTAATATGTTCTTAATCAATTAATTAACAATTTTATTTTATTTTTCTAAGAAATTAAGTACAAATGCTGAATGATTTCAGACAAAGGGTAAGTGGTTTCCACCCCACTTTTACTTATATAAGTTATATTCCTAGATTGATCTTTATTTAATTAGTATGGGTATGTAATTACCTTTAATATAGCATATAATGAATCAATTTATCTTTATTATTTTGAAAGATTATTTTTATGATTAGTAATTTTAAGTGACATATGGTTCCCTTAATTACAAAGTTGTGAGGGAATTAGAAACCAAATTCTAATTCATTGAGTTAAAATTATACTCCATTGATTATGTCATGCTATGATTTTTTATGAATCAGTTTTTATTATACTATTTTTTATTTCCACTTGTTTAATGTGGATTTAATGTCTATACACATAATTTAGGAATTTTTATAATGCTCGTAGTTTTTTTAAAAAAACATTTTAAATGGTTCTTTTTTCAAATTTTATTTTATCATTGTGTTTATTTTTAATAAATGACTTTAAAAAAAAGTTGTATTTTTCAAAATAAATTAAATTTATTTTATTATATTTATTCCACGATGTAAATTTTTTTGGATATAATTATTAATTTCAGTTGATATCTTATAATAACAAATACCATATTGGGGATTTATGAACATTTTGACTATGGATTTTCAATTTTGATTACATTCATCATATTGCATTTAATGTCTTATGATTACCATTATTATTTTTGAAAAGTTATAAAAATTTTATATGATGGTATCAATATGAATATATATGTTTATTTTATTTCACATATTTCATTTCAGGAATGAATTTTATATAGTATGTGATGGATGTCGCCGGGTATTGCCCATAAATCCATAAATGTGTCTCATGTGTAAAACTTTTTTGGGTATTGGATGATATTTTATATAATAATGTATGGTGTTGTGTGGATGAATCCTTAAAAGTTTATTTATAGAGTCTTGCATTACGAAAAGATGTATATTATGATTGACATGTACAGAAAAACTAGGATAATTTGGGGTTTCAAATGTATTAAATATGTTGTATTTTATTTTATGTTGTTATGTAATTATTTTGTTTGTATATACTTTTCCAAATCTACTAAACTATTTAGTATATTGGGATGGGATAGCATATACATTGTACAGATGTAGTAATGTATTTCACTGCCTTTGGGATAATGGGTTCATGTTCTTTACAAATGGTATTAGATGAGGTTTATTTCAAACATTGGAACTAGATTTAGGAAAACATAGATTAGTGATATATAACCCTATAACTGGCTTTGAGAAAATTACCATGATAAAATGCATATATTTATAATATTATCTATATATAAATCATATTAATTGTTTAACTAGTTTTTAAATTTCAAAATCTAATCTATTAGATTCTAATGTATTAAATGGTGCCTAGTGGGAGAAATTTAAACCATTTCAACTCAAATTTTCTTAATTGGGATTTCCATGCAACTAAATATAATTATGTTGGAGATTTAATTGAAACTGGAGATGGCCAACCTTTAACTATTTAATGAAAATTGAAGCATGTGATGAGAAATAACCTTACTCCCATAGAGTATCAAGCCCCAAAATTCAGTTTAATAATGGTAGGAATCTTCATGTGACAACTACATTAATTATTAAACATGAATTGTAACCACTTTTTATGGTACAATGTATTAATTCCATAAATAATATATTTGTCTAATTGGGATATTATTAATGCGGAATCTTATCACGACTTTTTTCCCCCAAGAGATGTGGATTTGTGGTCTTCATTAATTCAAATCTCAATAGAGGAATAATATTATTAAATTATAGATTAGAATGAATTTATGGAAACTTTCACAGAAAAATATGTCCCTCGTGACCAGAAATCAGATATAAGGAGAAAATTATTGAGTCTATGACAAAAATAATATGAAAACCTTTTTAAAAATGTATACTAGTTTACAAGGTTATCAAATTTATTCCATAAACATCATAAGTAATGCAAAAATAAATATTGATCATTTCATTGATTTTATTTATCCAATTATATTAAGATAACTAGTTTCTTATACATTATCATCATACAATGATATAGTGTCATGTAGCTTTGATATGGAGAATTAATTTTCCATACAAAATAGCTTCGATGTGAAGAAAGATAAGAAGATGGATTTTGATTAATCTAGAAAGGGAAACAACTAAAAAGTGAATAAGGGAAGAATAAAATTTCTAACATGAAATAAATGTGTAAATAAAAATTATGAAACATACCTTTGCGAATGGGGTTTTGTTAATAGTGTGGAGAAAAATTACATCAGGACCGTGATTACAAGGGAAAGAAAGGATTCAACAATTTGAAATTCATCAGCTATAAGTAGATGGAAAACAATTTACGTATTGATATTTAAAATTATGTATACATTCATATAGAATATTCTAAAGAAATAAGGCCATTATTATGAATCACAACCATGTTGGATGAAGTTACTAATTATTTGGTGATATTTACATTTATTATATCCTCAAGTTTAGCGAAATCTCAATTTGATTCTAAATCATCTCATTCTATTATATCATCCTTGTTTTCTATAAAAATTATATATTTCCAATTCAACTTAATATCAGTGTTTTCAATCAAAATTATAATGGAAGCCATATTTAAACAAAAATGTGTCACGAATTTTTTAGGATGACATATAAACATGCACTAAATTACAATTTAATTATCTTGCATATGGGATATTTGGATATCATCTATGTAATGTATTATATTTCAATATACATTAGAAGAATTTATTGAAAATTCATGTAAATTATGACTCATAATGAGGGTATGAGATTTATAATCTTTATATGGGAGACATCATCATATTAGTGATCTTTGGATCCACCTATAATAGCTCTTCTATATGATATTCTTGTATTATATTAGTATGTAAAACATACTGATGAAAAAGATGATCCTAGAAATGAGGATGAATATATATTATAAGAATATATTGATGTATTTCTAGACGAATTATATGGATATATTCCAGAGTGGGATGTTGAGTTTTGTATTTATTTAATCTATGATACAATACTTAGATCAAATACTCCATATATAAAGTCATTGGTGGAGTTAACAGTGTTAATGAAAAAAATAGTGTAATTGATTCATATGATATGTATATTCCCATGTGGTTAATCTAGGGAAGATCAAGATATGTTTGTTTATAATATGGATGGATCTATGAGGGTGTTTGTTGAATATAGAAAGGTCAATGTTATTACGATAATGAACAAGTATCCTTTAATTCGTTTAGATTACTTATTTTACCAACATTATGGAGATATTTATTTTATAAAGATTTATATTCATTATATATATCATCAATTTCATGTAATGAACAATGAAATTACAAAGGAAAAATTATGAACAATTTATTTACATTAATATTTTACCATAATACATTACGGGCTATCTAATCCACTCTTTATATTTATGGATATAAGGAAAATATAATTTGAGGAATTTTTTGTTAGATTTCACGATGGTATATATTGATGATATCTTAATGTAATCTAATAGTTATGAAGTCTATGATAAAAACTTATGGATTTTTTGGAGACTCTTATAAGAAATCTGTAATATTATATATTTTTAAAAAGTGAATTCAGGCCTAAAATGGTTTCTCATCATATCCATATTTCCCTCAAATATGGAATATCAGTTGATCCTATGGACAAAAGTAATTTGTAAATTGAATACTGCAACAAACATAGACATGGTTTATAGTTTCATTGGATTATCAGGTTACTATAAGTGTTTCATTAATAATTTTTTCAAATTAGTTATCTTATTAATAAAGATTACAATTAAAGGGGTTAAGTGTTTTTGGAAAAATGAATGTGAATAATTCTTTCAAAAATTGTAGAGTAAATTAATGAATGATACTATTTTTTCTATACCATTGGGAAATTTTACATTTGAGATTTATAGTGTTGCCTCAATGAAATTATATATATGTGTCCATAAGAAAATTTATATAATTATTTCATCTAACTCAAAGAATTTATAATCTCTTGAATATAACTATCCCACTCATGATATTTATTAAACAGTTTTAGTCATTACATTGATGAAATGGAGACACAATTTCCACGGTGAAATACGTGAGATATATATAGATTGGAAGTGTGTAAAATAAATCTCCGTAAAAACCCATCCTGAGGTAAATGTTATGGCTTAATCTAATAAATTATTATTATTGTTTAATATACTACCACTCAGTGATGGAAAATAAGGTACCAGATGCACTATGAAGAAAGGAACATTGATTTCTAAAAAAATGGTGATTGTTAGGGATCATGTACAGATGGTTATAATAAATATGGATATAGGAATTAACAAGGAAGGTGAAACATCACTACATTTTCAAATTGTTTCCAAAAAATATTTCATGGAAATGATAAAACAACTTATTTCTAATGATGAAAAATTAAAAAAAATTAAATCTATAAATACTGGGAAAATGTTATACCAATATATTATGATGGAATTTGAAAATCTAGGAAGTTTCATTGTGTTCCCTCTATACTGAAGCTAAAAATAAATTTATTGGCTCTCTTTTTTATAATTTTTATATAATACATAATAGAAATATGATGTTTAGAGACCTGAAAGAAAAATTTTGGTTGCATAATGTGTAGCATAATGTTGATGAATATTTATCAAAATGATTAGTTTTTTAATATGTGAAGACTAAAGTAAAACATAATAGAGGAGTCATGGTACCTCTACCAATTCGTAAATGGATATGGGTTGAAGTTACCATATAATGTTTAACAAGATTACCATATTCTTCAATAAATTTTGATGAAATTTGGTTAATTGTTGATAATATTACAAAATACATATATTTCAACATTATAATAGAGCATTTTACACTAGATCACCTTGGATGAATCTATTCTAATGATGTTGTAAAAATTAATGGTTCACCTATATCGATTGTTTATGATCAAGATCCTCATTATACATTGAAATTATGGAATATTTTCTTATATATTCGGATTCTAAGCTTAATTTGAGTAATTTTTATCACTATCAAGTGAATGGACAGTATAAAAAGAAGATTATAACATTAGGAAACATGTTGAGGTCCAAACCAGTTGATTTTCAAGGTATTTGGTATTATTATTTACATAAATTTAATTTTAGTTTAAAAATAGTTTCCATTCATGTATTGAAAAAGAACCATAAGAATATTTCTAGTGAATGTGATACTATACTACAACTTTTTGGGATGAAGTTGGTTAAAGGAATATTGTAGGATCAGAACATGTGTTGGAAACAAAAACAAAGTCATAGACAATTTAAGATCATATTAATATATCCCAATGTTAGAAAATGAGCTATTTTGACATCCGCATAAAGTATTTGGAGTTTCATATATCATAAAATGTCTTTATGAAATTATCTCCATGTAAGGGTGGAATATGGTTTAGTAAGAATTGGAAACCAAGACCTACATATATTAGATCATTTCAAAATATGGAATGAATTAGAATTTTGGATTAACATTTAGTGATTCAACCATGACTTTATAATATAAATTATATTTTACAATTTTTAGTGAAGGATGTACATTCCATACCCAACACTTGTTATCACCTTTAATGAAAGATAATTTAAACATGATTTGTCTTATTGTGAAGGACCTATCCAAATGCTGGACACTAGTGACCACATGATGATTATTCAGATGACCTGAATGGTAATGTTAATTTGTAAAAAACATAAAATAGAAGAGTTGAAGTGGTAACCAGATGGAATTATGATGAAGAACTACCAAAAATGTTTTTGAGTTGACATTATGGAAATTTCTAGGATGAGATTTTTGAATGACGGGGGAAGGTAACTCTTACTGATTTTATCTATCCATTAAAATAATAACCCCAAATATTAACATATAAGTAATATTTATAAATATCCTAAATTAATATATGATATATTTATAACAAATAATAAGTAAATTAATATTTTAAAAATGATAAATTCAGTTTTTATATTTAGGAGAAATAGAAATGTTTATATACAAAATAATAATTGATAGAATGTTTTAAAATATAATTTATTTTTAAAAAATATATAAAAAAATTAATTTTTGTTCCATTTATTTATACTTTTATTTTTTTAGACAGGAATTAATTTTTTAATGTCTCATAAGATTTATTATAATATTAAAATCCTATTTTTTTCAAATAAATGACTATTTTATTTAAAAAATTAATTTTTAATATAAATAAATTTAGTTTTTATATAATATATCCCATATTTGAAATCCACACATCAAAAATCTTTTAGGGTGAATTTTGTTGTTTTTGTAAAATAGTTTATTTTCTGGTGAAAAGTGAAATTAATTAATTAACAATATTAAACATTATGTGTAAATAAAATAATAATTGAGTAATATATGATGTATTAAAGATGATATATAATATTATTTTGAAATCACATGTTATAGATACTATAGTTAGTCATAAGAATGAACTATATGGTAGCATTGTCCCAAATAATCATTAAAATAATCAAAAAAACATCTATCTCCTCCCCTATATATATGACCCCTTCTCCTTACATATTTTATGACTTTGAGAATTTAAAATTTCTTCCACATTCACATCCCAAGCCTCTTCCCCACATCCCATATCTTCTAATTGTATAAAAAATCAAATCTATTTTTTGGAGGATTAAAGGAGACAATTTCTATGAGGTAAAATCCTAATTTTTTGTCATTAAATTTATTTTATTTTCATTTCCTATACTCACCTCCGATATAAAAAGTGTAATAGTATCTCTATTTTTATATATATACTATAATTTTTTTTATAATGTATTTTAAAACATAAAATTCATTCTCTTCTCCATTTATTTAAAAAATCAAAACATCGCCTCAGAAGAATCGATTCACAACCATTATGGATAATGTTTATTAATTTTACATTACCTTTTTCAATAATGGTCAGAAAACAATTATTATTGTTAAATAATATTTAAATATACATATTATAAGTAATACCAAGTTTTCGGACCAATATATAAGAAAAATATTATTTAAACTGACACACGATTGTGATGGTCTAAAATATACAAAAACAAATTAATACATTTTCACCAACATTTTAACTAATTAATAATCCTAAAATAATATCACCAAAATATATGGAAAACCATTTAAACATATATAATTTTACTATTCATAAATAACATTGCTTCTAGATAATTTATATCAATTTTATAAGAACTCCCATATATATACTTCTGGGAATCGTCGGTAAAACCATGAAATGAACCCTCACGAAATAATTTTATTAAACATTATAAATCCCTGAATTTACATAAATGAAGATGTTAATATTATAATATGTGAAATTTATTTTTAATGGGTTAAGTATTAAGTTAATAACGATTATAATTTTAATATCCAAAAAATTATGTATAATTTTTGTTCTCTTTCGATCATAAGGTTAGGGTTTCTCATCCCACTTTTATTTATATGAGATATATTAACAATTCAACACATATTTCTTGTCTTCAGTGTTTGTAATTCAATTTAATATATCATATAATGAATCTATTTACCTTTACTTCATTAAATGTTTTTTATGATGATTAATTTTAAGGGGCATACAATTTTGATTATCTCAAAGTTGTAAGGGAATCCATTACCCAATTTCCATTCATTAAGATATATATATAGTCCATTGATTATTTCATGATATGGTTACAGCTGAAACAAATTGTTATTGTATTGTATTTGATATACTTCTCTTTTATGTTTATTCACAATTAATACCCATAATTAATTCATTTAGATAATGGTCATACTTCCTTTAGTAATACTATCTTAAATGATTTTATTCAAAATTAAAAAGTTATTTTTATTACTTATACATTTTGAGAAAATTTTACAACATCCATGAATACTTAATGTCTTGAGGAATACCCTACAAGCTTACCTGAGTATTTTGAATGATATTTTTCTTTTGTAATTGTGAAACTTTTTAAATAAATTATTTCATTGCAAACTAGTATTTCTGACAAGTATTTATCAATGCTTTTAATTTAATATTTTTATCTATGTAAACACCCTTCATTATATATTGTGCTTAATTATCGTTTATATAATATGATACCCACTACAATATTGAATTTTTTATGATCATTTTTACTTTGTATGGGCTATTTTGATATCATTCATCTTATTATATTGGTTGGTTCTTGAATTTATTTATTCTTTTGGGAATGATATTAATAATTCATATGATAGATTCAATATAAATATATATATATATATATATATATATTAGGTTTCAACACTTTCATATGAAGAATGATTTGGACTTAATATGTTATGGGTGGGTCTTATTATATCACAATAATCCATCTGTGGGTCACATGATACAAACTACATTGGGTATTTTCTTATGTCATACCTGATTATATTTGGTGTCTTAGTAGAAATCATTATAGTATTTTATAAAGCCCTACATTATATATTCCCTTATTATGAGATGTATTATTTATAATCATTATTATTATTCTAGTATTATAATATCAACAATTAAGTGTTGTTATCATGGAATTATATATATAGAATTATTTTATTGTATTTCCCTCTATTTATATAATGATCATGAATTTGTTACAATTGAATGTGCTTTTTTGTTATTCATCATGAATTATTGTTTTTGTTTATTTATGATTTTGGATACTGTAATATAACCCTTAATGAGCATCTAATATCACCTATTTTTTTCTTTTATATTTCCCAAAGATCGAATGGTGTATAATATGATTGACATGAATTTATAATCTATGAGAATAGTGGTGTTGTGAATGGAGTTACTATGATTAATTTAATGTATAGATGTAATGTAATAATTTTGTTTTATCTATTTATCCAGTGGTACTAAATGTTTCTTTCATTTAGGACAGGATATCACAAACATATTACAAATGAAACAATTAAATTATCCAACTCTAGCCTACTAGGGTCTGTGCCTGTACACCACCAGCTCAAGTTGAAGTGGTTTATTAATAGTGGATCTAATTATAACTTATTACCATTGTGTCTCAATCCAATAGAATTTTCTCAACATTATAATTTTATATATAAATCCTTTCATAATTCATTTGTAGGATATATAGGTCCCACCCATCAAATAATGAAATCAGAACTACAAGTGGAACAATATCAGAATCATTAATAATTTCATAACCCATGATATGAAATATGTATCATAAAAATATTATCATATCATAAACAATTTAAAATTGACCAGTTTCATATTCATTTAATCATACAAAGTCCCATGAATTGAATAGGGGTTCATAATAGTTTTACCATCATATAACCCTTGCAAGATAAATTGGTTCCATAAAAAACATGACTTCATAAGCATACGCCATTTTTAGAAAGAATAAGAATGGCGTACATGGATCATATCCCCAAATAATAATAAACTATATAAATTTATTTCATATTATCTACAGAAGAATTTTTAAGGATAATGTGGATCATTTCATAATGGGAAATAACTATTATTTAAAAATCTAATTTTTTGAAATAAAACATATATAAAATAAATTTATTCGATATCCAATTACAAAATTAATAAAATAATGGTTTCGAATTATTTAAAACATTTCATGATGAACATATTTGTACCTCATTTAAAAAAAAGTTAACTCAAATAACATTTTTGAAAAAAAAATCATTGAAAATTACTATAAACCATTATATAGGTAAACTTAAAAACCAATTTAAACACATTCTAAAAAATAAATCATTTCAAAAATCATTTTTGTTGAAAATTAGATTCAAATATATCATAAAAATTATAACATTTTTAGAAAACATGGTTTCTTATTAATGAAATTTTGATCGAGGAGAGTAATAAGGTCCAATTTACGTAAAAATGCATTTTTTAACACATTGTGTACCAATGTTTGTAAAAATGTTACCAATAAATTTGATATATATATATATATATATATAATTTATGACCATATAATAAGTAAATTTGTAATAATTTGTAAAATATATATAATAATACTTTACCAATGGAAGTGTAATCCTACACAATCCCAATAAATGATGAGAGAGTAGAAAGAAAACTCTTACTACATTGGTAACATTGATTCCTAAATCCTATGAAATAATAACACTGGATGAAGAATAATAAAAAATTTAAATAATGATATTCATTATATAACATTTCATAGAGTAGCATAAACAACTTGTTATATTATATTTCATTATAATATGGCATGTGTCTCAATGAATGAAAATTTAATAAAAATTACCTTTCCGATTTGGTATGTTTTGAAATGTAAACCCCATAAAAGATAGATATGAAAATTTATATGTGAATACACGTAACTGTAATGGTAATATTCATAGAATTATTTAATATGAAGTATATACACCATATAAAATAAATTAGTGTTGAATATGGCATAAGTTTCATAGGAATAAATGTGAACTTGAAACCCCCTTACTACTTTAGTAAATATTGAATCGTGACTTCCATGAATGAATAAAACCAATAGAATCATTTAATATAATTTAAAATTTTTTATTCTGGTTATATATTTCCTTTTGAATAATTTACACCAAAGAAATTTAATAAGTGTTGATAATTGAATATATCTCATATAAATAAAAGTGTGATGTGATACCCCTTATATTAAGTCTTGAATTTTTTCATTTAAATTCAAACCTATTGTTTAATAAATATTGGTATATTAAAAACCATCCAATGAAAAAATATATATATATATATAATTCTATATATTATTGGATTATGAATTTATATTACCTATTTATTAACAATTTTATTTTAATGTAATGTATCCATTAATAATCGCTTTGTTATTCATACATATTTTGACATTTTTTATTTATTCTCTTAAATATATAATTATTTACATGTTTCTATAATTTAAAAAATGATATAAATATCATTTATATTCTTTAAATATTTATTTATGATAATCTATCAATGGTAAAAATATGTAATGGAATACACTATTTATGGAGATGGAAGGTCATCTGTAGGCATTGATGTTGTTTCCATGTTTTGGTATTGGATGATGGAAATTTAATGAAATTTATTTATGTATATATATTATCACTATATTATAATTACCATTTCATATATATTATATATGATTACTAAACCCATTAAGGATACATTCCATGTAATGTGTGAATGAATCTCGTCTCTTTGAGGAGGTGGTAGTCCACACAACCACAAATGAAGTTGTCGTATTCCAAAAAAAGGAATGCATGAAGTAATATATTATATAATAATTATATAATAATAAGATAAAAATAACTATCTTTTATTTCATTAAGAACCATGACTTCCATCAGTATTCCCAACCATGGAATAACTAACAACATTAGTTCATGTGGTAGTTTTCCTCTGTACATGTGAATGATAATTATATATCTCATTTGATGTTGTCTTTTGAGAGTAAAGGTATTAAAATTTACTTAAAAATATAATTATATTAAATATATTAAGTTTATTATATTAAAATATATTAATAATAATTGATGTGGTGGAGAATGAAATAGAACAAATGTTCTTGTAGAAGGATATTAATTATTCTTTTGGTAACTCATTTTTGTTTTCACCAAACGGATTATATGTATTGATTGATAACCAAATGGGGCTTCTATTTTGATAGGTGATATATTTTGATCTCATTTGGGAGGGTTTTTTTAATACAAATTGAATGAAACATTTTAATAAGTGAGCTTGTTGTGTTCCATTTGATAGAGGATGAGAGTGGTATTATTATAAATATATATAGTAAACAATATAAAGAGATGTCCATTTCATAATTATCTTAAAATAATGGTCCATGACTTATTAATGGTATTATATTAGAAAAATATGTAATAATGGATTTTTTTACATCTCCCAAGGTTAATTTCCCCAAAAATTATAGTTTAACCTCTAACTAAACATGATTTACCTCAATAACAGTAAGTAAATTTTATTACATTATCTAATATTTTTTGTTAAAAACTATTTATAAATATATAGACCTTATAAATTAATCATATTCAAAATATTTAATCTGTTATTTTAAATTATAAAAACATATGTTTTAAAAATTAAATTAATATTAATCCCACAGACTAGATGAGACAATGAATTTTTAATGTTAAATTGTTCAAGATATTGAAATGTTTATATATCAAATTTAAATGTGAAATTGTTTTCGATGAACATATAATTTCCCAAATAATTATGTACATTGATATAAAATTATTTTCTTGGAATAAATAATACATAACACAAATATATACCTAATGACCATATTAGTTTAGTGTTTATCGAAACTTGGAAACATATAAAATTGGTTCATAAAAAATCTACATCATCTCATGTGTATTCCTTCATACATAGAATGCTTTAAGACATATCTTTCTTATCACCCTTCTTTATATCTTTGGGTAATGAAATATAAAAAGTGGTGACCTCATGTTTTTAGTAATGATAAACAAAGAAAATATCAAACCAAACATAAAAAAAAAATTGTAAAAACATGAACCTAATTTTTGAAAATAATACAATTTATAACTAATCTAAATATCATGAGTCAAAAAATAAATCCTAAATGTTCATATGGAAAGAAACGATAATGGAACATGGCCCATTTTAAATTGTATAGGCATAAAACATGGAATTATGGAAAACACATAATCATTGAAAATAATTTTCATATTAGCCAAGGATCCTTTCCAAGACCATCATAGTGAAAAAATTACATTATTTAACTTAGTTTACATTCCATTACAACCTTGTATTATTTAACCATATCAACATTCCAATCCATCCAAGTATTATAGAATCCAATTTACTTGCCATTGTAGACATTTTTATCTCATGAAGTAGAATTATTTACCCAATAAATTGAAGGGATATATATTTCCCAACCATCACATAATTAAAATCATACATATGAGAGCCAAAAAAACATAAATCATTCATCATAACAAAATCTGATTAATATAATGTGTATTTTAAACATCATTCCCTTATAATATATTCCATGTAAAAAAAATGATTTAATAAATATAATTCCATCATAGACACATTCAACCATAAAAGTTATTAGGATAGTATACAAGAAAAATATCTTTAATAGTAGATGGAAAATAATTTTGATAAAATACATGAAAGTAATTCTTGAAGAAAATAACATTTCTTCTTTAAATTTGTTTTTATTTCTATAAATTATATGAAAATTTAAAATAAAATATATCATTTGGTAATAAAATTTAAATATTTTAATGGAATCTTCATGTAAATAAGTTTTTATGAAAGCCTACAAATTAGTTTTTCCACATAAGGTAAAAGATATTTTCTTCTCGTTCCTTTTTCAGAAAGTCATATAGTACCACTAACCAAAAACAACAAAATATTCCTTTTATACCATTTAATAAACATTAAAAATTTGCTAAAATTAACATTAATCAATTTTATAAATTTTGAAAAAATATTGTGGAATATATATTTAGGAAACATGTATGTGGATGATACATACATCTCAGTAAATACTTATTTATCAACAATATCGGATAAAAATAAAATTGCAAAATTATACATTAAAAAACTATAATGAGTTGATTCATGTTCTTCATAAAATGATGAAAATTATATGAATAATGAAATTTAAAAACCATTATAATGAGAACCATAAAAACATTCATGGGTAACATAAACACCACACTCAAAAAATAGGTGGTGTATAAGGCATATGTCCCATATAAATAAAAGTGAGAAATTAATCCCATACCTTATGTTTGATTTCATTTTTAAATAACTAAAACTCATGTATAATGGTGTAAATAATGTCATTAAATTATTACATAACAATATTTATATTTATGATGTCATATTTTGTTATATTAACAACCATTTCATAATAATTCATTATTACACTTCATTTGGTGTTAATTGCTTTATTCTCTCTTGTATGTTTTGTCATATAAGTACTAATTATTTTTAATAAGATATAGTTCATACATTTAAATAATTCTATTAAGGTAATACAATTTATATTTTATTAATTATATAAATTTATGTAATCATTAATTACTAGTGGACATGGATACGGATTGCATCATGTTTAGAAGATAGTATATCGTACGTATGCACGAGCGATGATGTCATTCCCTTAATTGAAAAATATTATGACTGTGAATGGTATATTATTTATTACATAATATTTATCATTATATAATAATAGAATTGTAATTATATACATTATTATATCCATATATGTTATATAGTGGTGAAAAACATATTATACCACGGCGTGGAGATGGTAAGTTGGGTATACACACATGTGATGATTTCATTTTTTATAGGATTTATAGAAGGTATAATAAGGTTGTTACATAACAATAATAAAATATCATAATATATTTGATACTGGAGTAATTAATTTATAATGAAAACATCAATGGTAGTATAATTAGAAGAAGAAATAATTTGAATGATTTGGTGGATCAGATTACCTATTCTTCGACGTGCTGCCACGAAATCTCTTAGTAAAGGCCCTAGAGTTTTCCATTTGAGAAAAACATAACCTATATAATGTATATATGGAATCTTATAAAATAATTTCATGGGTATGGTTGTTCTTAAATTCTCAATGTAAAGTGACTAGGTGAGAGAGGAGGTTACTTTTTATAACTTAGGTGAACTGCACTTTTAGGATCTCAAAAAATAATAACTTATAATAAAATAAAATCCCATCAAAAAATGACATATTGACTCAATTATAAGATTATTTTAGATAAATTTACAATATCATCAAACCATAAATTTTTACAAGTATTGGGGTTATTTTAAACCTTATCATTTTAATTAACATTTAGTTATCTTGTTTAGTTTTTAAAGAGGGTAATAAAAATTATGATACTAGAAGGGGGTAATATTTACATAAATGATGTCAATTAGATATTAAATATATTAAATCAAACATTTTATACCATATAATAATTATTCAATATTTTAAAAAATGAATTATAATTTTTAACTAATTTTATAAAAGATTATTTTGATAAACAATAAATTGCATCAATTTAAAAACTATTCAAGTCATTGATTTTTTAAATTATTAATATAAAATATTACTTCTAATTTGTTTAAATATATTCATAAAAGGTTTAATCCCTCTATAAAATTCATTATAAATATTTACTGTCCCAAAACATATTATCATTTTTGTTGTTATTAACATTAATTTTGTAATCTTAATTAGTGAAATTATTACAACATTTTTTTTGTTTAAATAATTATTATACTTATATGTTGCATAATAAAAAAAAATACCATGATACAGAAAAATCTACTATATTTTCGAATAATATATGTAGTTTAATTTATCATCATGAAACTCCAAAATTTAAAATGCTATACATATTAAATTATGATTATGACAACATTAACAGAACATTATATAAAATAATATAACTGTCACAATCTCTTTTATAAGAATTAATATAGTGACTAACGTGACCCATTTATGTTTATGGTCATGTTAAAATTGACCAATATGATTTGGTCATGTTATTTGGTCATTTAATGGTTATTATCATTTAAATAAAAATTTATTTATTAATTTCTTATAAATTAATTAATTTTTTCATCATCAAAGTATAAAATTTAAGGTAGTTATATATTTCATAAAATATACAAATAAGTGTCCATGATAATGAAACAAATTTTACATTTAAAATTAGTATTTATATTATAATTTATCTCAAATATAACCTTATATAAAAAATTATTTAGTAATTAGAATTTGAGTGAGAGATATTTAAATGTTCATTAAAGAAAATAAATTACATGTCTTATTCTCAACCCAGTGGCTTCCAAAAGTCACCATTTTGACCCAATGATTATTTATGTTGAAACATACTCATCCAACGATATTATGCCAAGTGTAATGGTCACATTATAATATTATTATTACCCTTAGGTACCCAATTTGTTGTTTTATCATATTAACAAAAATTGTCAACATTACTATTCATAATATCCAAAAATATTATATAGTTATTCAAATAGTTTAGTAATACTAATAAAAAAATGGAATCCATTTTTTAAAATGGAAAACACTTAAGTTTTATTAATTAATTTTATATTGTTCATGTTTTCAAGAGGAGATAATGTTGTTTTAAAAGATAAAACGTCACAAACTATTGAAATTTTTTTCGCATCAATTTTCAATGTAAAATTAATGATAATTACATTAATTATATTGAATGGTAAAAATATATTTTATTTGTTCTTTAAAACCACTAATATAATAAATTATCCATATACATTATTTCTATGAAAAAAAGTTGTTTTCCATTAAAATATATTTTATTATTACTCTTCATCAAAATTTGAATGTTGGTATAAACATATTTAAAATTCATCCTATATAATTTTTTATCGATTTCATTCCATGATAAAGTTAATTTTCATATAAAAATTATTAATTTGACATAATAATAATTTAAATAGGATTCTCTATTATAAATAGGTATAATTTCCCATCTAAAAAATAGGTTTTATACATTAAATTCGGTATATTCATACCCTATGAAACACATATCTATTAAGTGTATATCATAAATATTTTATTTATTATAAAACATATACATCATTAATGTAATTTACTAATTTTTTTTTAGAAAATTTATTAATACAAAAAATATAAATATATAATTGAATTATATTTTTATAAATAAAAGGTAGGGAATGACATAACCATTCATTTTTATAAGTTAGTTATATTTAATTTTGTTAACCTAACTTCTAGGATAAAATTTTCATATTATACAATGGTCATCCCATGGATCCTTTAAACTCATTATTGTGTGTAATGCAAGCTATTGAATAATTAATATTATTTAAAGAATTTGTTTTAAAAAATAGATGGTTGTTACAATCTAACCCCCCCCACACACACACTGAATTTATCCCTTGAAATTCATCACATGGATACAAATAGATGATGAAATATATCCCTCATTACATCTTCATGTTCCCATGTACCATCCACAAATTGGTTGTTCCGCCAAAGAATTCTAACCAATATAGTGGTCCCATATCATAGAATTTTTTCTATAATATCCATAATCTTTATCAATTGATCTTCATAAGAAATATCTTTCTGATGAGGTACATGTAATGAACCACCAATTCTCATTGGCTTGATATCACAACGAGTCATTACATAGCCTTCTCGGATATCCCCATGATGCCAAATAATATGAACAAATTACAAAGGGTTTCAATCACTAATGGGGGATGATTTACCATTTTATAAAAAATCCAAAAAACCAAAAAACCATAACAAAACCATACTCTAAATGATGCATGAAAAAAGGAAGACAACTAAACAAATTCATGTATCTCTAACTACATCAATGTATACAGCAGCGGAAGACAAAACATGTATCGATGAACTCAAAAGATATAAACTAAATACCCTCAATGGACCACATGCCTTTATTATTCACAAGATCCAAGCTCTAGAATCACCGAACAGTCCAAATGTAATGAGGTAGTGCTAAATACTTGTGAAACATTACCTTTTCCCCTATCCTGGAAGATAGCATCTGCAAATGAACCAATGTGCCAAAGTAGGGGTGAGTTTAAAACTCCACAGGTTTTCCCCCAATGACATCCCTACACATTCCACTATGATTGATAAGTTAAAAACATTTACAATGAATAGTTTTTATAAGACATTTAATCAAAACAGTTTATAACAAGATATAAAAAATCATCCCAATTGAATTTATAACCAAAAGCATTCAAGTGAAATTGATACAAATTTTCCCAAAAGTTATTTAAAAAAAAATAACTAAACAAGATTTAAAACCATTTTACAATATCCACTTTTTGGAATTCCCAGTAAATCCAAAAATGCATGCAAGAAACCATGCATGATACATTATGAATGTTCCATACTCATGAAGAGTTTGTCATCAATCTATCATGTCAACATAACGAAATTGTATCACATGGTCCATTAAAGCATTGGAACTGAGTACTAGGAGTTTTTTCAACCAAGACTTGTATATTCAACATGAACACACACACCACATATGCCTAAAGATCACGCAAAAACAAACCTTTCAATAAAAACACTATATTATTGAAAATCATTTCTATCGAAAACATTTCAATTCCAAAATATTTCAATGTCAAAACATTTCAATAACAAGACATTTTTATTTATAACCAATTTTTCATCGACCATTTAAAATTTCTATAAAAATCATAATTTTTAATTATCATTTTAAATTCATGAATTTAAACCTCTTTGCACAAAAAATCACCAAGATCACATAATTTTATAAAAGCATAAATCATCACTAAAGAAGCTTTATCACGTGATTTTGACAATAAATTTCATTAAAATAAATAAATTTTAATCTAATCTAATCAATTATTGAAAGATAATATGACATAGATTCCTCCTACCTCAAATGGTTTGAAATAAACACAATGAATGAAGAACGCTCAAGAAAATCCTGTCAATTTTCTAAGAATCCATCTTAGATATTTTTTCCTAACAAGACTGAGACCAAATATCATCATATTTGGAATCCATAGACCTATATATACTCATAACAAACGTATATCTAAGAAACCTAGAGGATAGATGAAGTAGATCTATGTAGATCTATGGAACTGAACCTGAATGAAGAGGAATGATCACATACCTCAAGAATCCGACTTCGATTCACCAAGTGAAGACTCCATATTGTCTCTCAAATGGTGAGACAACAATCATGGGCCTTAAGATATGAAATAATTTCTAGTTATGTCCATTTAAGAAGAAAAAAGGGCCACTTAGAGGAAAAAACTAGTGAGATACACTTTTTAAGGATCTCACTTAATTGCATGCACAGTTAGTTCACATAGTTAGAAAAAATGTTTGCTAACCATACGTTAGCCACTACCTAGGCAGACCCTCACTGGGAAACCTCACACAGTCTCTCTAACTGTTCTCTAATCATGTAGGATCCACTACCTCAAACGAAACATCTACGCATAGTTTGGTTGCATAGTTAGACAAACTATGCACCGTCTGTGTGACTTTTTATTCTCCTAAAAACATCATTCAATATTCTACCGACTCTCCCATATATAAAACATAACATCATAAACATGAAAAAAATCAAGTAAAAGTAACATTACATAAAATAGGGGTACGAAATTATCCACACAATTGGTCTTTCTTTCCTCAAAAAGTAGAAAACTTTCACTGCCATGATAGAGTTCTTCCCTATACTCTTTCATTTCCTTCTAATGTTCCCATGTCTCTTCATGAATCTAACCATGATGCTATAAAACCCTCACTAAACCAATGGTTTTTTCAATAAAGATGCTCCCATAACAATCCCAAATCTGTACTAAGATTTTGATCAATTACGCATCTGGATCAAGGACAATGTGATCCCATCAGATCACATGGTCAGGATTAGGCTGATACATTTTCAACAGAGATACATGGAACACATTATGCCCTGAACTAAACCATGGTGGTAATTCCAATTAATATTCTATCTCCCTAACCCATTCAAGTATCTCAATGGGGGCTAAGTATCTAGGGGATATATTTCCCTACTTCTCTGAAATGATGATGTCTAATCCTTGGTGATATCATTAAGAATATATTATCACACACAACAAAAAGAAAAAGGTCCTCTAAAGGCATTATTTATAAAAATTTTGTTTACATTGAGCCATCTCCATCCTCTTTTATATCAAAATCATATTATCCATTGTTTCTTGGACAAGGCTCGACCCAACAAGTGATGTTTCACCTGTTTCCACCCTGCATAGGGGAGATTTAGAAGTATTCTCATACAATGTTTCAAACAGATCCATGTGTATCGAGGCCGGATTGCTCTTATTGTATGATAATTCAATAAAGGGTATATTCTACTATAATGAGACACAAAAATACATTACACAATCCTAAAACATGTCTTCTAATGTATGTATTGTCTGTTCAGATTTTCCATCCGTCTGAGGATGATACATCGTGCTCATAGTCAACAAAGTACAAAGATTCTGCTATAAAAATTTCCAAAAACGAGATGTGATTCTCAGATCTCGGTATGAGAATATTAAAACTGGAACACAATGCCTCTTTATGGCTTCTTGTATATTGATTTTTGATAGATCCTCCACCATATGAGTTCAGTGAATAGTGATTAAATAGGCCGACTTGGTAAGCTAATCCGCTATCACCCATATGGAATCATGTTTCTAAACCATTATTTGAATACCTATAAAAAATCTATCATTATTATCTCTCATATTCACAGTAGGATAGGTAAATACTGCAAAATTCATGTGGTTCTCTAATTCTCTACATTATCCTACTGAAAAGATAAGCATTTAGTAACAAACTCATCCAACATCCATTTCATGCTTCTCCACTAAAATGGCACATTTAGTGCCTTATAAATAATTTGTGAACCTGGATGAATAGCCTATCTAGAATGGTGGTAAGCATAAAGGCATTGTTCTTGACATGCCAAAGCTACAACCATCTGATCTATGTATCACAAAACTAAACTCCCATCAAGTTTCCATACCTCAATGGTCTCTACACTATTGAGTTTTAAACTCAAAATCAGCTATTCTGAATCATATTTATATACCTCTTTGACCACATTTACAAAATCATGAACCGGAGTTATTGAAATAAATATTGCAAAATGACCCTAGTTTTCACATTCCATATTCATGTCAGCTAGGACTGACATCAACTACCATTCATCTGAAACTTCTTTTTCCAATACAACATATTATTTTTTACCCAATGCATCTACCACTGAATTCCCTTTTCCCGGTGTATATATAATGTTAATTTCAAAGATATGGAGATACTCCATCCCTATCCTTTGAAATAGATTTAAATATCACTGTGAAAAAATGTGTTTCAAGATTTTGTGGTTCGCGAACATAGTAAATTTCTCGCCAATGATATTTTGTCTCCATGATTTCAAGGCATGGTCAACTACAGCTAACTCTAAATCTTATGTTGTATAATTATTCTCATGAACAATCAATTTCCTTGAATGATAAGAAACCACATGGCCTCCTTGCATGGGAACACATCCCAACCCAAATCTTAATGTATCAGAGTACACCATATACCCTTTTCCAGATTTTAGAAAAATAAAGATAGTTGTCAAGGTATGCCAAACATTCCACTCCAGGAAAGACCTCTGGAATTCCTCTATCCATTGGAATAGAGAATTATTCTTTGTCAGAGCTGTAATTGGCAAAGCTAGTCATCATAATTCATGCACAAAGAATTGGTATTTACCAACTAGACTAGGAAAACTTCATATCACAAAGAAATTATTTAGTGGTTGCCATGAGATAACAGCTTCAATATTTTTAGGATCCACATGAATGCATATTTTCAAAATGACATGGCATAGAAAACATAATTCTTGTATCCAAAAAGGACACTTTGATAATTTTACATACAAATGGTTATCTCCCATGATTTTTAAGACTATTTCCTGGTGTGCCTCATGGTAAACCCTCGTCATTGAATTCAGCAAGATGTCTTCTAAAAAAACACTAATAATATAGTAAAAATATTAGTGAATCATCAGATTCATCAAAGCCGGGAAGATAGTTGGTGCATTCATTAGACCAAAAGGCATGACTACATATTCAAAGTGGCTATATATGCTTCTAAAAGCTGGATTTGGAATATCTTCCTTCCAAATTCACAATTGTTGATATCCTAATCATAATTTGTTCATGGAGAACCATTGAGCTCCCAATAATTTTTCAAACAGATCATTAATGCATGGAAGTGGATTTCTATTCTTTATTGTAACATGGATAAGCTTATGATAATTAACACACAACGGAAGAGTTTCATCTTCCAACTTCATGAATAAAACTAGTGCTTCCCAAAGAGAAGTACATTGTCAAATGAAAACCTTTCTTTCCATATACTCTAACTACACTATCAATTCCCATAAATCCATCGGTTTCATTCTATATGATGGAGGATAAATATAACTGGTCCCCAAAAAAGATCAAATGTAATCTCTAATTCCATTATAGGTGGTAACCCTAATATGTTCTTGGGAAATTCATCTAGAAAAAGATCCAAAACTATTGGATAAATAATTTCCATGATCCCTTTCATGGATGCCAATGTTAACACCGCCAACTGGTATGATATTTTTCGCACTGTCGGTGCCAACAAACACATTTCCCCTATCATTACCATCCTCTCTCCTCTAAATATATGTTCGATGTCATCCTTAGTCGTGAAACAAAATTTTCCCCTATATTATTCCTTGTTAGACATTTATTTTGTCAACAAATCCATACCCATGATTACAACATAGATTTCCATGTCTAACATCGAGATGTTCTATTTCAGCTCAACATCATAAATAGTTATATCACATTCTCTACACACAAAGTCTTGTAACTTTCTTTCATAGAGAAAAATCTTCCATTTTAAAATAGAAGGAATAATTTCCATCATTAAACATAGCACGTCAATATCACATGATGAAATGAAAGAATGTGGTTCACTATTATCAATGATGACTTACAAAATGATCGAATTCAAAAGAATCCGACCTCTCATTGTAGATAGTCAATCCTAATAATCAACATATCATCTACTCAACTAAATACAGTTGTTTAATCGATGCAATTTTCTCCTTGTTTCTCTGATATGATTTCATTGGTTGGGGATTCATGGTATTTCTAGAATCACCTTGGCATGATCCGTTCGGATGACGAGACCGATTCAACTATCCTCTCCCTATTGTATTATATGATGCTTGAGATGCCTGAGATGTTTCTTGAGCACCTGACCTTAGAGCACAAATACAATACCTATGAATATGTCCATTTTTTTTAATTTATCACATTCTCTTGGTTGTTCCACAAAATATCACTTTATGTGCTAACATGAACCACATTGAAAGCAACATACTTTGCTATGGGGTCATGGAGGAAGATTCACAGATTCATCCAACTGATTCTAATTTCCACTTCGACCTTGGAAATAAGTGTCTCTTTTCCACTTGTTCCTATCATTTTAGCTCCCAACGTTTATTATAGTTATCATCAATCCTACTCTTAATGATCATGAGATATCACGTTCATCCATAGTCTCTCTGTTCACTATCTCTGTATAATTTATAGTATAAATCACCACAATATTTGATCATATCTCTTGTCATTTCCCCGATTCGATGATCTGTTCCTTCAAAGATGCACCTGATGCTCCATCAGTTGGAAAGTGTAGTAAAATCATGAATTTAGAGACATACATTTTTAAAGAGAGACTATATTTCTTTAGGCTGAAAAAATCTATCGTTATTTTGATCATGAACATGCGAGGATATATTTTTTGTTGAAAAATGCGTGTAAAACCTACCACGTAAATAATTAATCCCATTTAGAATGGACTACTAAATCTCACAAATGGAATGTAAGATCCTCGATAATATAAATCGCCAGCATGACCATTAACTCTACCGGTGTATGGATGAAATCAATGATATAATTCATCCTACTTAGCCACAGATATTCCTTTTCAGGCTCAACATCACCCTAGAAGTTAAGTGGAATTTGGTTCATGAACTGGATGGTATTGTCCGCATGACATGCCTTGTTCCTCCGGTTCCTCATATCGGCATATTGAAAAAATTGGAAAATACTCTAAACTAGCTCTTGGTTCACCCGTGGATCTGGTCCAACCAAATTCTCTGCATCTTCGTTGGGTTGGTTATGACAATATCTGCTAGGTTCCATTTTCTAAACCAACAACAATCTCTATGAGTATAACTCTATAGCTACTAATAGATTATGATTTAAAATACTATCACAACAAGAATCACAACTTTTTTTCACAAATACAACATTCCTTCACGTTCAACCATTTTTGATAATCAACAATTGGATTTGAAAACAAACCATTTTCTAAATACACCAGGTATAAAAATTTCATTTGAAAAAAAAACATCAACATTTTTCAAAAATTTACATCTTTATACAAAAAAATAAATAATTCTTCACAATGTTATATGAAATCCTAGTGGGAATTCATTCCTCTAGAATTAATTTCATTCTCATATCATTGGATAAACCCATAACAATGTGATTTACAAAATTCGTGAAGTGTATGCAAAACACTTATGCACCCAACACCCTTGTAAAATGAACATCAACCTAAATAGGTTAGCTACATCATTTTATCCAACAGATTTGAAGTTTTAACAATCCTAATCAGGTCTATGTTTCCATCCCAATGTATAGATAAAATGGAATTCCAACTCAAAGACCCAGAACACTGATGATTTGTACCACATGTGAAGGACCAAACTGATACCATTTTTAATGACCCGCTAATTCTCATTGGATTGACGACAAAACAAGTCATTACATGGACTATAATAACATCCCCAAGATGCCTAAGGATATAAATAAATGCTAAGTGGTTTCAAGTAAAATATGGTGGATGATTTTCCCTTTTATAAATAAACCAATAAACAATCAACATCTAACCAAACCACACACAAAATGATGCATGAACAAAAGGAAGACAATTGTACAACTTTATATATCTCGAACAACCTCATAGTACACAAAAATTGAAGAGAAAACAATTATCATAGTACAAAGGGTATAATAACTAAATTCCCTCAAGAAACCACAAGACATCATTCTTCACAATTTCTATGCTCCACAATCACCGAACAGTCCAAACATCATGATGCAGTGCAAAATATGTGCGAAACATTACCTTTTCCTCTTTCATTGAAGATATCATCTGGAAAAGAACCAATGTGCCAAGAAATGGGTGAGTGTAAAATAGAGTAGGATTTCCATAATTACTTCCCCTCTCACACAACTTGGAAAGAAGTGTTAGAAACATTCACAATGAACATTTATTATAAAAATTGTTCTCTAAACAGTTTATAACAAGATATAAACAAGTTTCCCATAACTATTTATAACCAAAATGATACAAGTGCAATTGAAACCAATTTTCCAGAAATGTATTTTTACTGAAAAATAACTAAAAAATATTTAATTCCATTTCACAATATACCCTTTTGGCATACTAAACCACCCATAAACATATGCAACCAACCATGCATACTATGGTTTGACAGTTCCATACTCATCAACGGTTTCTTGTCGATATACTATTTCATAAAAATGTAATTGTATTCTATGTTCCATTAACCCCTTGAAAATAAGCGCAAAGTCATATTTAAACCAAGATATGTAATTGAAACATGAACACACACTCCATGTTTTCCCAAATATCATTTAAAAATAACCCTTTCAATAAAAACATTATTTCATTGAAAACCATTTCCATCCAAACCATTTCAATGCCAAACTATTTCAATGTCAAACCATTTCAATAAAATTAAATTTTTATTGTAAACCCCTTTTCATTAACCATTTAAAAATTATATAAAATTCATAATTGAAAATTATATTTTTAACTTCAATAATCTAAACCCTTTTGCACAACAATTCCTCAAGATCACCAAATATCACCAAACCACAAATCATCACAAAAGAAGACATATCACATGAATTTCATAATAAAACAATTTCAAATAAAACAATTTCAATCTAATACAATGAATTCATTAAAGTGGAGTCGATAGAGAAGCCTCATACCTCAATGGTTTTGATGAAAACCACAATGAATGAAGAACGCTCAAGAAAACTGGGATGATTCTCAAAGAACCCACCTTAGATCACTTATACTAGAAATACTGAGACCAAATATCCTCATATTTGGAATATACACACATATATCTACTCATAAAAGTCAAAATATAAGAAAAATAGGGAATATAAGAAGTAGAAATATTTAAATCTATGAAACCAAATAGGAACGAAGATGAACGATCCCATACCTCAAGAATACAGCTTTGATTCTCCAAGGGAAGCCTTAGGATCATCTCTAGAATGGTGGGAGAACCCGTTTTGGTCTTAGCTACAGACAAATTCCATGGTATGGCTACTTGGGATGAAAAATAGCCACTTAGAGACAAAATGTGTGAGTTCCACATATTTAGGATCTCACTTAGGTGCTCGCATAGTTAGTTCACATGGCTAGAGAAAGTGTATGTTAACCATGTGAGATCCACTACCTAGGAAGACCATTGCATAGAAACCTTACATGGTATATCTAACTATGATCGAACCATGTCAGATCCATTACCACAAATGTACCACCTACGCACGGTTTTTCCGCATTGTTAGACAAATTGTGTGTCACTTGTGTGACTTCCCCTTAGCCTCAAAACTTCTATCAATGTTATCTCAACTCTCCCATTCATAACACTTAACATTTTAACCATTAAATGAATCATGAAATTGTTACATACTAGAAACATGGGGTTGTAGTTTATGTATTCGGATTTTAGTACATGTGAAGTATAAAATTTGTACATTATTAAGAGAGATACAAGGAACACATCATTAACTTGAGAGATATTCAGTAGAAGAACCAATCAGTAAGATACATTCCTAACATGATACAGAATTTCAAAAGGACTGATATACCATGCTATTATCTTTCCCTTCATTCCAAATCTCATTACTCTCTTCTAGGGAGATATTGTAGTGACCCCCAAAACCAGGGTGCTTAATGAGACATGATATACTTAACATTACATCATTACAAGTTAAATATCATGTCTCATTACAATAGAAGATCGAGAGGCTCAGGAATTCTGGTCAACCAGCTGCTTCCAATTAACCACCATTGGTACCAACCATGCCTGAAATTTTTTTACAAAAACGTAGGGTGAGAAAAAATTCCTTGTAAGGGGTTTTAAAACATTTTTAGAAAATACTTTCTCAAAGGAGTTCTGTTGAAGAGAATAAAACACTTTTCTAAAACAAAACATTATCTTTTCTTAAAACATGAAATTCATCTTTCTTTGAAAACCACTTGCATAAAGAGGCACGTACTTGAAATGAGCTTTAATGTAAACATGATCAGAGTGCGCAATATAAGAACAATAAACAACGCATAATGTTAAAACACAGTTACATTAATTCTAAAATAATTCTATGGCTAAACAGGGAAAACATGCATAACATGGTTCATGAGTAAAATCCAGATCATCTAATAGTTTACAATATAAAAAACAATTCTTGTTACATAAAGTACATTTTCATGATCTTGGGAGCTTTCAACTAGGGGTTGTCCTGTTAGTTGAACTAACCCCTGGTTTACCTTTATCATTACATGCAGAGGGAATGTATAATCCTGGACATTGTCAAGACTTTTCATCATGACCGTATAACATACTTAATGGGTCAAGGCTCACTGCCTACCCCGTTTCCTTAGCACAAGTCAAGGCTAACTGCCAAGATCGTCGCACATGTTCGTCTCATGAGACTCTTGCTTTACCCAATGCATTGGAGCGCTGTATAATTCCGGGCACACCAGTCCCTTCATTCTTATTGCGCTATATAATTCCGGGCACACCCGTCACATGTAAGTCCAATAAATCCCTCACATATCTTGACATGGTCATTCTTTAATGGGGTTGCATGCATTCTTAATTAAACCCCATTTTCACATACTTGTTCATAACATGAAAATAATTCTATCATTAATAAAGACGTGATGACATACATGCTAAAAACTCCGTGCACATAACCAGTTATCTTAACATTTGTAGAACATGGGTTTTCAAGAAAACGAAAATAACACTTAATATTACATAGCATCTTAATACCCAATTAAAGCAGGGTTGTTCATAACATACACATATGATGATAAATGGATGTCATAGGCATTTAATACAGGCAGTTGAGGTTACAATGTGCATAATCAAGTACATCTTGGGAAATTTTATATATAATTATTTAAACTCTTCCATTAGAACTTTAAATAAACATGAGTACATACCTATGAATACATGTATGCATTTATAAAAGTTCAAGAAGTCCAAACTAACCATTTTCACCAAAAAAAAATTCTGATTTATCCAAAGCAGTGATAAATTTAAATTTTCAGTTTCAAGAATGATTTTGAAATCAAACTAACTCGTAAACTTCATCATGCTATTTTGTTATAAATTTGCAAACATGGATACTAAGTTTATATTAATGTATATACACATACGTGTATGCATATACAACAACAATAAACTTCATTCACTTGTATATCTTTACCTATTCATTCAATTACTCAAAATCCCCATTTTTTATAGGCGAAAAATAACAAAAAAATCAGGGGTATATACACTGAGGAAAGGTGGTATACTTGCTTTTATTATCTTATACATATGTGAATATATATATGTATATATATACACATATTTAAACACAAGGTGAGAAAAAGGAATCCGCACCCAAATAAAAACAGAACCTTCGAACCCTTGCCCCAATTTTAGGTGTTCACAAAGGGGCTTACATGAGTAATTAAAACCAGTTAATTTGGTCCCGTATATTTTATACACAATTATATAACAAGTGTACAACTATATAAAACTTACATAAATGGTAGGAAACAAAGAAGAGGATTCTTCTCCCGTACTTCCAACCGATTCTTTAAGCCGAGAGGGAGATCTCAAGGCCTGGGTTCACACTAGTTTCTCACACACCGAAAATATATACACACACAACATGAATATATATATATACTCCGAAACTCAAGCACAACTAAAAAAAATAAACATGCCTCTTACCTGGTTCGGAGAGGAGGAAATGAAATGATAAATGAGGCAAGTGGATCCAGTGGATTCGGTTGTACAAACAGAGTATGAATACATATATATATATATAGCACATATATATATACAAAAACCGAAACTCAGGAACCTCAAAAAAAAAAGCTTCTCCCTTACCTTAACTTGAAGAGGAGGAGGAGTATGGCGCAACTACGGGATCGAGAGGCTGGAGAGTTCAAGGGAACCAAAGGTATAAACATAGAATATGTATATATAAACCAGGTATATACGTGTATATAACTATATACAAAACCCAGTGTTTACACAAACTGAAAAAAACACGACCCTTACCTATTCGACGAGGAGGAGGAGAGGAGGCGATCCAGCAAGGAGGTCCAGAATCCAATGAGGGAGTCGGTCCTTCGGCCTTCGGTGCAATATGTTTTAAAAAAAAACAAAGATGAAGAAGAAGACTTCAGGGAGTCTTCTTCCGAGGCGAGGAGTCCGCGTCAGCTGTGGAAAAGAGGGAACAGTCGGGCTACGCACCGGCCTAGAGGAGAAAATGGAACCCTAGTCTACTAGTCCGGCGTCGCGAGGTAGGAGAAGAAGTCGCAGCGCGAGGAAGATGAGACGCGCGATGTGAAAAAAAAAAACGATGGTTGAGATTAGATGCAGCAAAATCGGACGGCTATGATGCAGTGCAACATTAAAAGAAATAGACGTCCGCGATCAGGGAGAGGAAGATCAGACGGCCTGGGGTTCTCCGCGGTTTAAAACGCGGTTTTCTACAGTTTTTTTAAATAAAATAAAATCATTTTATTAATAATATTATCATTAATTTAATACAACATTATTACACTCAATTATTAAATTAACTTTCATTATTTTAATAAAAGTCTTTTGTCAATTGATTTAATCAAAACATATTATTATAAAAACATATGTATATATATATATTCTGTTTTAAAATACCAATAATTTTTTATTGGCCTTATTATATTAAGTATATTATTTTTAAACCATAATTATTATATTTTGGAAAATTAAAGGGTCATTTAATCAATTAAAGAAATAATCATAATATATATTTATTTGTTTATTTAATTATTTATTTTTACTTTTCTGAATTACATAATTATTACGTTAATTTATAATTTCATGAAAACATTCGGATATACTCTTTTTAAGGAGTAAAAAAGAAATTGGTTTCTTAAAAGAATTTGTGTAAACTTAAAGACGCAAGATTTGTAATTAAAACCATAATTTACTATAGTTTCTAAAATAGTTAATAAGGATCGAATTATAAGAGAAATAATAAATCTAATTTGATGCAATATTTATATAACTCATAAAAATCCCTCAAGTTCGATATAAATAGAAAATGAGAGTTCAATTGTTCAAATTAATATGTATAATGGAAGAAAACAATAATATTCATTTTCGCCATTTAGAAACATAAACTATAATTAACATTTTGGGAAAACTAAATTAACATTGATGACACTTTAAGAAATTAAAGCAAAACAAAACAAAATTATCATTCCGATTTTATTCCAACGGTCAAAATAAAACATAGAGGATAAGAGGACCCAACGGTCAAAATAGACATTGGATTATTGGGGGAACCAACGGTCGGATTTGTGGCCGTTTGAGGTCCAACGGTCATATTGGTGATTATAAAAGCGTTTGGTCTCGGGTATCCCTTACCCCAAGTGACCGAAGGAGAAAAAGAAGATGGTTCGTGTGATCCCCTTGGTGCTGAGCACGGTCGCAGTGGCTTCAGTAATACTTCTGTTCCTTATGATGGATGCTCGAAATCCCTACCGAATTCTCGGGTTCTTAGTAGTTTTAAGCAGTCTTTCCATCATTGTAATTGGGTTCTTAGTTCTGTTTTTGGGTTAATTTACCTTCTTGTTTTGTCAGAGGATGTTGTAGCCGAAAGGTTGCTTATTTAAATAAACAAAATTTTCATCCATTTGGTGCATATTATGATTTCTATTAGTTGTTTGTTGGTTTAATTAATTGGTGATATTGGAAAACAAACTTGTCAAAACAAAACATGGTTGTCTCGGGTTGTTACATTACTTCCCCCTTCAAATAATTTCACCCTCGCAATTCTATCATAAAAAGAGGAAAACAGAAAACCCCATTAGTACAACTCTACCGAAACAGCTGATCTGGCTTGGTTAACTGGACACCAAAGTTGGCACACAGCTCTTCAGTTTCCCTAGTCCAGATGCACCTCGAACAGTGCTCCTTGAACTCCTGGTCGTGACTACTGCACACGAGCTTCCAAAGGGAGGCTCGTGCGATGAAAAACTCGGAAACGTCCGAGTATATGAACTCCCTGATGAATCTTCTGGCCACATCATGCTCGAGGTAGTCGAGAGGGATGATGCGGTTGAGGAGACTGAGGTTCAGGACTTGGAACATGTAAGCTGCACTGAGTTGGCTATCCTGGGCGGCCACGAGGAAACACGCTCTGGCAGAAACATTTTGTGCCAGAGTGAAGCACTGGAATAGGCCCTCAAATTATTTTTCCCTTCGCCTATAGCATGGAAGTTGAGCAGCAACAAGGAGATGAAAGACGCGACCATTCTCTTGGAATAGCCGAAGAATCTCTGGACCGTTTGCTATATTGAGCAAACGCTGGCAGGACCCTCGCAGGTGGAGAAAGGACGGGTAATCCACCATGCATGCCTTGATCAAGATGACTTCTACTAGCTCATCGGGTAGGGATGAGAAGTTCGTTTGTCCAGCTATCTGAAAACAAACATCGAGGGGAAACTCTTAACAACATAGATACGGTGAAGACATGAAAGGAAACAAGGAACTTCCATTTATGAAAAAGTTTACACAGCAAAGTCTGAGTTTACAAGACGTACACCACATAGTGCAGAAAAACTTCCTAACTCTTCGAACCATTCACAGGATGAACATACAGGACTAAACTCATGGGAACATTTATAACGTCTCCTGATTTTAGCGTGAGGGGTGTGGAGTTGGGAAACATCGGTGTACACTTCTTTCCTAAGAGACACACATGTGGACTCATTTTCCAACGCTCCGAAGTCCATTAACTGGCCCCAGAAGCCAAAGTGCAGGACCTGGCATAGATAAGCTGCTCAGAGGTCTCTGGCAGCAGCAGCTTCTTGGAAAGGGTTATCTAGCATTGTGCCAAATTCCTCGCCATTTGTAAAAACTCGGAAGAGTCCATCATGATACCTTCCCCGACGTGCATACGAGGGAAACTGAGTCATCATCATTAGGAGATAATCCATCCCCATTCCCTGGTGGAGACTAAGAACCCTAGATGAGTTTGACAAATCGTACAAGTTTTTACACGTCATGCGAATTTGGGCATAGTTCAGGAAGTTTTCACGGCTAGCTAGAGATATAATGTTCTCTAGAGCCTCGGTGGGGAGTGACAAAAGGTCGGTAGGTACATCAGCCATCTAAAAGTTATAACATTTTTACTTAGTTAGTCTTAGCAATACATTTATATCACATGGTTTTCAAGAGTTTCCTGAACCCATCCTCTGATACCAACTGTAGTGACCCCCAAAACCAGGGTGCTTAATGAGACATGATATACTTAACATTACATCATTACAAGTTAAATATCATGTCTCATTACAATAGAAGATCGCGAGGCTCAGGAATTCTAGGAAACCAGCTGCTTCCAATACACCACCATTGGTACCAACCATGCCTGAAAATTTTTAACAAAAACGTAGGGTGAGAAAAAATTCCTTGTAAGGGGTTTTAAAACATTTTTAGAAAATACTTTCTCAAAGGAGTTCCGTTGAAGAGAATAAAACACTTTTCTAAAACAAAACATTATCTTTTCATAAAACATGAAATTCTTCTTTCTTTGAAAACCACTTGCATAAAGAGGCACGTACTTGAAATGAGCTTTAATGTAAACATGATCAGAGTGCGCAATATAAGAACAATAAACAATGCATAATGTTAAAACACAGTTACATTAATTCTAAAATAATTCTATGGCTAAACAAGGAAAACATGCATAACATGGTTCATGAGTAAAATCCATATCATCTAACAGTTTACAATATAAAAAACAATTCTTGTTACATAAAGTACATTTTCATGATCTTTGGAGCTTTCAACTAGGGGTTGTCCTGTTAGTTGAACTAACCCCTGGTTTACCTTTATCATTACATGCAGAGGGAATGTATAATCCTGGACATCGTCAAGACTTTTCATCATGACCGTATAAAATACTTAACGGGTCAAGGCTCACTTCCTACACCGTTTCCTTAGCACAAGTCAAGGCTAACTGCCAAGACCGTCGCACATGTTCATCTCATGAGACTCTTGCTTTACCCAATGCATTGGAGCGCTGTATAATTCCAGGCACACCAGTCACTTCATTCTTGTTGCGCTATATAATTCCGGGCGCACCCGTCACATGTAAGTCCTATAAATCCCTCACATATCTTGACATGGTCATTCTTTAATGGGGTTGCATGCATTCTTAATTTAACCCCATTTTCACATACTTGTTCATAACATGAAAACAGTTCTATCATTAAAAAAGACGTGATGACATGCATGCTAAAAACTCCGTGCACATAACCAGTTATCTTAACATTTGTAGATCATTGGTTTTCAAGAAAATGAACATAACAGTTAACATTACATAGAATCTTAATACCCAATTAAAGCAGGTTTGTTCATAACATACACATATGATGATAAGTGGATGTCATAGGCATTTAATACAGGCAGTTGAGGTTACAATGTGCATAATCAAGTCCATCTTGGGAAATTTTATATATAATTATGTAAACTCTTCCATTATCACTTCAAATAAACATGAGTACATACCTATGAATACATGTAGGCTTTTATAAAAGTTCAAGAAGTCTAAACTAACCATTTTCACCAAACAAAAATCCTGATTTATCCAAAGCAGTGATAAATGAAAATTTTTTGTTTCAAGAATGCTTTTGAAATCAAACTAACTCGTAAACTTTAACATGCTATTTTGTGATAAATTTGCAAACATGGATACTAAGTTTATATTAATGTATATACACATATGTGTACGCATATACAACAACAATAAACTTCATTCACTTGTATATCTTTACCTATTCATTCAATTACTCAAATTTCCCATTTTTTTATAGGCGAAAAATAACAAAACAATCAGGGGTACATACACTGAGGAAAGGTGGTATACTTTATTTTATTATCTAATACATATGTGTATATATATATGTATATATATATACACATATTTAAACACAAGGTGAGAAAAAGGAATCCGCACCCAAATAAAAACAGAACCTTTGAACCCTTGCCCCAATTTTAGGTGTTCACAAAGGGGATGCCATGATTAATTAAAACCAGTTAATTTGGTCCTGTATATTTTATACAAAATTATATAACAAGTGTATAACTATATAAAACTTACATAAATGGTAGGAAACAAAGAAGAGGATTCTTCTCCCTTACTTCCAACTGATTCTTTAGGCCGAGAGGGAGATCTCAAGGCCTGGGTTCGCACCAGTTTCTCACACACCGAAAATATATACACACATAACATGTATATATATATATATACTCCGAAACTCAAGCACAACTAAAAAAAATAAACATGACTCTTACTTGGTTCGGAGAGGATGAAAGGAAATGATAAATGAGGCAAGTGGATCCAGTGGATTCGGTTGTACAAACACAGTATGAATACATATATATATAGCACATATATATATATATACAAAAACCGAAAATCAGGAACCTAAAAAAAAGCATCTCCCTTACCTTAACTCGGAGAGGAGGAGGAGTACGGCGCAACTACGGTATCCAGAAGCTGGAGAGTTCAAGGGAACCAAAGGTATAAACATAGAATATGTATATATAAAACAGGTATATACATGTATATAACTATATACAAAACCCGGTGTTTACAAAAACTGAAAAAAAAACACGACCCTTACCTGTTCGATGAGGAGGAGGAGAGAAGGCGATCTAGCAAGGAGGTCCAAAAGCCAAAGAGTGAGCAGGTCCTTCGGCCTTCGGTGCAACAGGTTTAAAAAAACAAAGATGAAGAAGAAGACTTCGGGGAGTCTTCGGCCAAGGCGAGGAGTACGCGTCGGCTGTGGAAAAGAGGAAACAGCCGGGCTACGCACCGGCCTAGAGGAGAAAATGGCACCCTAGTCTACTGGTCCGGCGTCGCGAGGTAGGAGAAGAAGCCGTGGCGCGAGGAAGATGAGACGTGCGACGTGGGAAAAAAACGACGGTTGATATTAGATGCAACAAGATCAGACGGCTATGATGCAGTGCGGAATTAAAAGAAATAGACGGTCGCGATCAGGGAGAGGAAGATCGGACGGCCTGGGGTTCGCCGCGGTTTAAAACGCGGTTTTCTACAGTTTTTTTTAAAATAAAATAAAATCGTTTTATTAATAATATTATCATTAATTTAATACAACATTGTTACACTCAATTATTAAATTAACTTTCATTATTTTAATAAATGTCTTTTGTCAATTGATTTAATCAAAACATATTATTATAAAAACATATGTATATATATATATATATTCTGTTTTAAAATACCAATAATTTTTTATTGGTCTTATTATATTATGTATATTATTTTTAAACCATAATTATTATATTTTGAAAAATTAAAGGGTCATTTAATCAATTAAAGAAGGCATCATAATATATATTTATTTGTTTATTTATTTATTTATTTTTACTTTTCTGAATAATATATTAATTACGTTAATTTATAATTTCATGAAAACATTCGGATAGACTCTTTTTAAGGAGAGAAAAAGAAATTGGTTCCTTAAAAGAATTTGTGTAAACATAAAGACGCGAGATTTGTAATTAAAACCATAATTTACTATAGTTTCCAAAATAGTTAATAAGGATAGAATTATAAGAGAAATAATATATCTAATTTGATGCAATATATATAGAAATCATAAAAATCCCTCAAGTTCGATATAAATAGAAAATAAGAGTTCAATTATTAAAATTAATATGTATAATGGACGAAAACAATAATATTGATTTTCGTCGTTTAGAAACATAAACTAATATTAACATTTTGGGGAAACTAAATTAACATTGATGGCACTTTAAGAAATTAAAGGAAAAAAACACAATTATCATTCCGATTTTATTCCAACAGTCAAAATAAAACATAGAGGATAAGAGGACCCAACGGTCAAAATAGACATTGGATTCTTGGGCGAACCAATGGTCGGATTTGTGGCTGTTTGAGGTCTAACATTCATATTGGTGCCTATAAAAGGGTTTGGTCTCGGGTGTCCCTTACCCCAAGTGACCGAAGGAGAAAAAGAAGATGGTTCGTGTGATCCCCTTGGTGCTGAGCACGGTCGTGGTGGCTTCAGAAATACTTATGTTCCTTATGATGGATGCTCGAAATCCCTACCAAATTCTCGGGCTCCTAGTAGTTTTAAGCAGTCTTCCCATCATTGTAATTGGGTTCTTAGTTGGGTTTTTTAGTTAATTTACTTTCTTGTTTGGTCAGAGGATGTTGTAGCCGAAAGGTTGCTTATTTAAATAAACGAAATTTTCATCCATTTGGTGCATATTATTATTGTTATTAGTTTTTTGTTAGTTTACTTAACGGGTGATATTGGAAAACAAACATGTCAAAACAAAACATGGTTGTCTCGGGTTATTACAGATATTTATAGAAAAACATTTTCAAACACTTCAAACTCTAGGTCCTTTTTTTGATGACAGTAAAATGTATTTGTCGATTCTAAGCTACTCTTATGTGTTGATGAATAGATATTTATTTTTCTTCTATTTCATCACCAATATTATATCCTTATTTATTTCGTTCCCCAAAATCATACCATCAAGTTGAATTTTTGTACATCATTATATAGTGGGATTTATAAGGAGCCATCAAAAAATAGATTGATAGCTATTGAGGTATAAAAAAATCCACCAAATGGAGGTGTTGATCCCAACTACCATTGAAAACCATACTCCAATATCTCAAAATTTTATATAGAGTTTCAATTGTCCTCTTAAACTAATATTTTATCATATTATGATAAGTAGTACTGAAAGATTACTCTCTATCTTGCGCTTAGTAAATACATCACCATAACATTGATATAAACCTTAGGTCCTGACCAGAAAAAATGTGAAGTGGTACTCCATGTAATCATACAACTTCCTTTACACATATCTTAGAATGCTGGTCAAGAGATAAATCCTCCCTAATATCAATGATGTGTGCTGACTTTACAAGGAGACAAACAATAACCCATATTTGAATTTTGGTCGTTTGATGTTTTGAGAATTCTGAAGAAATATTCTATAGTGATGTCTTCTCATTTCCATTATGGGATGGTTATTAGTATAAAAACCACCCTAGACTTGTATCTTTTAACCATAACTTGATTATAAAACAAGTCCTGAGATATATATTCAGAAATATATCATTTCATGTTGTCACACCGAAAATACTCTTCCATGACCATGTACATCTTTCTGCTTCCAGGGTGAATAAAAAATGCTTAATTATGAGTGTCATCAAATATATCCTTCTTTAGTTCTAAAATAGGTGGAATAAAACCCCGATTCATTAATGGAATTATTCCATCAAAATAAAGGTTGAATTCAAGAACACATAACTCCTTTTATAGCTCAACATCATACTTTTCCCCCCTTTTTCTTCATATATATAGATGGATGAATATTCCATTAAGAATGGAATGATTTCTCCCCTTCCATTATAATTTCATGATTCCTCTTTTGTAAATCCCAAAATATTGTATCTTTTTTACCCTCAACATGGATAGGATACCGTGGTCATTTAGACTAAAAGTAATTTCCATCTTTCTTGATTTCCCAGGGTGGTAATGTATTAAGAAGTAGTAATATTTAATCAACTCAAAAAATCATCATTGATGAATATACCAATAATATTGAGTGAAAATATACATTAAACTTTTATTAAAAGAATATATATAAAATATTTCTTCATAATGATAATACCTCCATATCCTTAGTGTAACGATTACCGTAGATAACACTAAATCATGGGTTGTGTTTATTTCTCATTGATTTTCAATTATCACGAGGTATATGCTATCACTATATCATTTTTCCTGAGAAAACAACCCAAACCCCTTTGGGATGCATAAATGTAGATCAGAAATATTTCTCCACTATAAGCTAGTGTGGGAACTGGTGCACCGACTAACCTTCTTTTTATCTCTTTCACATTCACTTCACATTACACTATCCATAAATACTTAACTCTTTTTTAGTCAACATGGTGAGTGGATTAAAAAATCATGGAAAATATTTCATAAAACATCAATAATATCGTTCCAAACCAAGAAAACTTTGTATCTCAGTTAGCGTTGTTAGTCTCAGCCAACATTCAATAACATCTATTTTTATTGGATCCAGAAATATCCTCTATCTTGGGATTATGTGATGCAAAAATGAAAATTCAAAAACCAAAATTGACCCTTCTTAAATTTTTAATAAATATTCTTTTTATCCCGGTATTCAGTACAATTCTCATAGGATCTTCAAATTATTCCTTTATCTTTAAATGGATAAGGATATCGTCTATAATGACAACGAAAAAATGAACAAGATAGTCTCTAAAAAAATTTCATCACATACATGAAGATAGAGAGGGAATTAAAATGTCTAAAAGGAATCACTATAAATTCATTGTGTCAATACCATATATAGAATATCTTCTTTGGTATATCCTCTTTCTTGACCGTCAATTGATGATATATTGAATGGAGATCAATATGGTAAAAGTATTGAGATCCCTTTAGTTGGTCGAATAATACATTAATGAGGGGAATTTGATACTAGTTCTCGATATTGTTCTTGATATGTTGTCAATAATCAATTTAGAGTATAATCGATCCATCATTCTTATTAAAAAATAGATTTTGTGCACCCCAAGGTGACATAATAGAGAGTATTAATTCCTCATAGAGATACTCTTTGAGTTGCTTCTTCAATTAATTCAACTGAATTTGGTACATTCTATATGGTTTATCTGAAATAGGAATAGCACCCAGTATGAGTTATATTGAATAATCAACTTCCCAAATTTCTTGAAGACCAATACATTTTTAGAGAAATAGAAAATAAAACTCCCATACAGTAAATTTATTCTTAATTGTGTGTTTCTATAAAACTATTTGATATTGATAACCTACATTTATATAGATCAAGACTCATAATATTGACTAAATTTATTCTAGAAGTTCATACTCATCCTTGCATTGATTTATGGTCATGGATTGATCCAGAATATGAAATGTCACTTCCCATCCTTGGAAATTGATATGAGGTCTATATAGAGAAATCCAATTCATGGCAAGAATCACATCAAATTCAATTATAGGGAGGATCATAAGATTTTAGGAATAACATTCCAACAAACTTCAATTGTAGAGTAATTATCAACATTTTATGCAATTGTTGTGCCATTATGTGTTTTCAAATCTAACTCAAATCTATTTATTGAGGAAATATAGTGACATCCAACAAAAAAATTTATTAATTAAAACATTTGAATGATACAAAATGAAATAATTTATTTCCTACTTCATATTCGATGGTAAGTGTACCTTTCACCACTCCCTTACTATACTAAACATTTTTGATAGAGATTTATTGTGAAACTCACTAGAATTATTTCATATGAGTATGCTAATGTTGATCATCATTAATAATCCTTGGGTTATGGCATTCATTAGAATTATTCTCCATTTTCTAACACATTTAAATTTTAATCGTATAAGGTGAATTTTGTGTATCATTTTTTTATTTATATTTTTAGGCATAATATCCCCATCATTTCATCATTCAATTTCCTTATGACTTTATTTTACTCCCAAAAAAACAATTATTATCACCTTTATCAGACTTTCCCCAATGTTTCACTCAATAGATTGAGAATAAGGGAAAACTAATCTTCTATTCAATGTGGTATTGGTATTTTCCATCAAATTACATATTTACATTATTATCAAACTCCTCAGACTAATCAGTAACTCTTATCTCCATATAATCCTTTAGAGAGTATTGAAATATTTCTTCGTAGCTATTGAATTGAATTATGTAAATTTCCCTTTGATGAGTTGGTTTTAATCCACATAATATTTGGTCAATTTTACTCTCTAGGGAGATAATAATTCCAGAGGTGTACCATTTATGTCTTGTAAAGGTTTCTTCTTAGGTACTGATAGATTCATCCTCATTTTTATAAGTATTACGTAACTATTTATTTATCTTTTTTTCGAATAATATGAGGAATGTAATCATTGAAAAACAAGTTCAAAAAATCATACCATTCCATGCATTCAATTTAATCTATTGGCCTCATATTCATGATAAGTTTACTCATATGATTATCTTAACCTTAAAAATGATAGACTACTAAGATGAATTTATAATTTTCACAGAATAAGAGTACTTAAAATATATTATGAGTGAAAATGATAAATTTTTCATCCACAAATGTATAAAAATACCCACTAAAACAGGGTGGTCACTTCCTCATGAAGTAATCAATAAAATATTATTCCTACCTTTGTTTATTTGGAAGTCTAGTATGATTCATTGCTTTAGAATGTTTTGTTAGAATATCTACAAGATTTTGATATAATAACATTTGGATTCTCAGGAGGAAAATCATTGTATTTCCCATATAATTTATCAATATTGTGGTTCTTTCCGGATCTATCCATTTACTAAAATCAAGAATAATATTGTGATCATAACTGATCATAATTGAAAAACCACATAATAAGGAAAAAATTTATTTTAAGAAACATTAGGTTTTATCATAGTTTACCAATGAGAATGTATAAAACACTAAGAAATTAACTTATACATCAAAATAAAAGTTAGTTTATTAAAAGGGATTTACCATCCAGGTTTTCAAAGGTTAAATATATCAGTCCTCTGATACCAACTTCAACAACCCATACAGTAAATACATTGATATTACATTATAGATGAATAATAATAATTACAAAATATGAAAAATCCTTAACAAGACCATATTGTTATTGTTTCATTAAAAATTGGTAAATGTAAACAACTAGTTCCTAAGACATCTACATTGTCACATGCCTTTTATTCATAATTAGAACCCTATTTTTACATATCTCACTTTCTAAAATTTTCTTATAATGGGGAAAAGAAACATTAAAGGGGTGATCTGCAATTCATAGCTAGGGTAAACATGGAAAATATAAAAAAACATATCAATTATAATGTAAAAACAAGAACATTATTTTCAAAAATAATACAATGTATTTCATGTAACCAAATCTAGAGTCACAAAATAAATCATGGTAGTTCATTAGGATTAAATACTAAAGGAAGTGTATCCTTAATAAAAAATCATTGGATTAAAACATTAAATTGTGGAATACACATAAGAATATAAAATAATTTATATTTATCCAGGTGTCATTTCCAAGACCATCACAGTGGACAAAATCCATTAACGAACTGGGATTACATGCCATCCTAACCCTATATTATTGAACTAGACTTACATTCTATTCCAGTATTGTATTACTGAACTATAATTTAATGTTATTCAAATCATGTACGTATCATGAGATATAAATCATTCATATGTGTGCCAAAACCATATAAATAAGTCATCATAATATAACCCAAGGAATAAAAAGGGTTTCATAAACAATATTCGATCATAAGAAAATTTATGAAAAATAAATGGATTTAATCAATAAACTTCAATAATTAATATAAAAAACCATATGAATAATATGGTTTGTATAATTGAAATATATTCATAATCATAGATGAAAAATAATTTTGATAAATCACTTGATATTAATTCTTGAAGAAAATATCCTATCTTCAATAATTCTTTTTACCAAATGCCATGAAATTTTAAAGAAAAGTATATAATTGAAAATAAACATGAAATCTAGTAAACTAAGCTTCATAGAAATAAAGTGTTATGAATGTGTAAAACCCATTTTTATTATACATGATTAATAAATACATTCTTCTCATTCTTTTTTCAAAATGTTAAACTGTACCTCCTACTAAAAATGAAAAAATATTCCTTTTACACCATTTAATAAAAATTCACCCATCGGTATAATTAGAATTACATAATTTTAGAAGAATGGAAATAATATTTGTAATACCAACTTATCAAGTATGGATTTTGATGATTAATATACCCTAGTAAATATTTACGTATAAATAATCTTGGAAAAAAATGATATTGCAAAATTTTCTCTTTCCAATTTCTAATCATTCGAATCTTATACCTCATAAAATAAAAAAAATCATATGTAAATATTTTAACCTTCATCGTATGAATCTTTAAAACATGTATGGGCACACAAAAACCAGAAAATCAAATATGTGGTGTGTAAGGTATATGTACCACACAAATAAAGGGGAGACAAAATAATCCCCCGCCTTATGTCAGATTTCATTTATACGTATAAAAAACACTTGTATAATGGTTTAAATCATGTCATTATCTTATACATGAACCATAATTATATTTATTATATCATATGTAATTATATTAACACACATTTAATAATATATCATTAGAACGCTTCTTTTGGTGTTAACTGCATCATTTTCTATTTAATTTTTTTCATAAGTCATAATTAATGTAAATATGATTTAGTTACATCATTTACAATATTTTATTACTTTAATATATATAATATTTATCAATTATATACATTTATATTATCATTAACGAATAGTGGATATGGATATGAATTTTATCGCTTTGTGGGAACAGTATGTCTTATGTACGCACGAGTGACGAAATTATTCCAATAATTGTGAAATGATTTTGGATTGAATTGTATATAATTTTTTCTATAATACATATAATGTTATAATATTGAAAAAATTTTATTTTTTCTATTATTATATCAACAGATTTATGATTGTGTTGAAGAATATATTACAACATGATGTGTAGATGGTTAGTCGTATATACGCACAGGTGGTGATTTAGTTTTTATAAGATGGATAGAAGGTGGAATAATATTGTTTCATAACCATAATAACTTCTCATTATATATCTTTTAATATATTTATTATTAAATTATATAAAAAAATTAATATGAATTATAAGAAGAAATTATTTGAATAAATTTGTAGAAGATATTAGCTCTTATTCGATATACTCCCTCCAATCATTCTCTTAAAGGAAAAATAGATTGTATTTTTGACAATACCAGAACCATTAAAATGAAGCTAGGGTAGATTATAATGGATATAAGTGGGTGATTTCTGATATTTAATTCTCAGTGTGAAATGAATATGTGAGGCAGGAGGTTCCCATTTATAATTGGGGTGAAGGTACTTTTGGGATCTCTCATAATATTAATTTATAATAAAATAATTTCACATAAAAAACCTTAAAAATGACTTAAATTTGAAGATGATATTATATAATGTTTCAATATCCTAAAAAAATTAAAAATTAAAAATTATTTATATTAATTTTAACGTTGTCATTTTAATTAACACGTCGTTATCTTATTTAATTTTTAAATACAGTAACACATATTTCAGTATTTAAAGGGTATCATATTTTCTTATTTTATGTCAATTTGACCCAAAATAAATAAATTTTTACATTTTAGAACAAATAATTATTATTATTAATTTTTAAATATGTTTTATGATTTTCAAATGATATAATAAAATATTATTTTAATAATTAATCAATATTGTCAATTTTTACACTATACAAATCATTAGTTTTAAAAATAATTATTATAAAAAGATAACTTTGAAATAACTATTTTATTATTTTTACAAGAATTCATGTTCATCTATAAAATTCATTATAAAAATTAATTAGACATAATTATATTTACATCAATATTTATAATAAGATTTAGTTGTTATCACTATTAATAAAATAATTACTACATATATTTTCTGTAATGATTTAATAAACTTATTTGTTGAATAAAATTAAAAAATAATATAATATAATGATTATAAATTGACTAGATTTCTGAATAATATATGTAGTCGAATTTATCTACTATAAAATACTACATTTAAATTGATGTACTTATTAAATTATGAATATTACCACATTAACTTTACATTAAATAAAATAATGTAAGAGACTAAATCTCTTCTATAAGGCTCCAAATGGTCACTAACTTGACCCTCAGATGGTTATTTTTGTGATAACTCGACCAATATAATTTGGTAATTTTTATGGGTTATTTTGTGGAAATTATAATTTTAATAAAAAAATTATTTATTTATTTGAAATCATTTAATTAATTTTTAAATCATCAAATTATAAGTAATTATGTTAATTATTTATTTCCAAAAAATCACTAATACATTTACTTGATATATAATAGTTTTTTAATGAGACTTAATATTGAAATTTAGCCTCTGTATAACCTTATATATAAATGATTTATTTTTTAAAATATTAGTGAGAAATATTAAACATTAATTTAAATAAAATAAATAATTTATCATAATATCATACTAGTGGCATCTATAGGACACCATTTAGAAAAAAGTTTTTTTAGGATGAAACAAACACATCTAATATTGTTAATAAAATTTTATAGTAATTTTATAATAGTATTCTGTCCCTCAATTTATCGATTTACACTTTGACCGTATTAATAAAAATTACGGATGTTACTATCCATAATACCAATAGATAAAATATAGATATTTACATAACTTCATCCAATATATTATAAATATAAAATACTTTTTTTTAATTTAAAATAATTATCTTTAATTAATTAATTTAATATTATTCATAATTTTGGAATGAGAGAATATGTTTTTAAGATAAAACATTATAAAAGATTGAAATGTTTTTACATATGAATTAAATGTAATGATAATTATAATAAAATGATTTATATTAAATTAAAGAAAATATTTTATTTTTAATTTAAGCATATTAAATAATATTATTTTACCATTTAATTTTTTTAATGAAAAATGTTTTTTTTTCAATTAAAATTTTATGTGTTTATATTATTCATAAAAAATTGAATGTTATAAAAAAATAGTACAAATTAAACCAACATTTTTTTATATCCCAGATCCCAAGAAAAAGTTTTTTTTTACTTTAAATAAATATTAATGTGTCAAAATAAAAATTTAAAAAGTGTACAAATTTAAAATATAGTAAAATTACTGTTTAATAATGTATGATTTTATACATCACATTGGTTTGTTCTTACCCTGTGAAGAAAATATCTATCGGATGAATATAAAAAATATATTAATTATGGAAATAACATATATTCTATTAATTTTATTTTATAATAGTAATTCACTCTATTTATTAATTAAAATAATACAAATATATATTTGATATATATTTTTAATAAATAATTGGTAGTGAATGACTTCACTATAAATTTTCATAAGATAAATAAATTTTTCTTGTTAACATAATGGATAGAATACATGACCATTTTTTACAACTGTCATCTCATGGTTTATCTAAAATCTCATTTCTCTGAAACGAATGCTATTGAATAATTTAAATTATTTAATGAAAATATTTTATAAAAATATATATGTCTTATAGAAATAATTTTCTTAATTGATTTGTATGTTATCCAAATATATAATAACACTAACATAAAATATAATTTATCAATAGGAACAAGTTAGAGAAAAATGTATTTTTTAATTTAAATCCAGTGTTTTCAATGTCCATAAAAATAAAGCATCACATAAAAAACAAAAAAATCACCCAAAGTAAATTTTGATAATCTTTTTAAAAAAATGATGTTTATTTTTTAAAAATATAATATATATTACTATCAAAAATTATATTCCAAACGTGGGAGCCAGAAAATGGTAGTAAAATTAGCTTTTAGAATGAATATAAATCATTATGAGTAAAATTAGATATGTTATTCTTTCTTTTCAAGAAAACACATAAGATGAATTTATAATTTTTGAATAAATAATATATATATATATATATCATTGAAATAATTTAAAAAAAATTTAATTGATTTATTGATTTAATACATGTTTAATTGCATTAATATAGTTTTCTCGTAATATATTTCCCGTATTTTAAAAAGGGTTTTATTATCATTTTTAACCTGATGGGTCACCATATAATTCTTCTTTTATACATGCGTAAACCAAATATTTAATATTTAATTTAACGTATTTATAACTTCCATTCTGATTACAAGTTGACAATTATTATCATATTTTGATGAGAATATTAATATTAGATTGTAGTTGGTAAATTTAATTCTTGCGAATAATAGATGATATCAAAAAAATAGACATTGTGTGTAACAAGAGAAAAACATATTTTTGTGCATACTGAAATCTATTCTATTTGTTGTCTATATCCAAATATTAATATGGTGTTGTGTGAAATGAAAAACAAAACATAGTGATTTCAAATAATACAATCTATATTCAATGTTTTGTGAAATGAAAAATATCTAAATGATTAACTTATTTTGAATGAAGACATTTCAAAAAATATTATGGTGTTATAGTAGATAATGATAAAAAGAAAAATTTTGATCTAAAAAGCTTCTTTTTTACAAGATCACATCTCTAAAATAAGAAATATATAGATAATGTAGTATATTGGTTTGTGAATAATTACCCATGTCTATCAACATATGTCATATATCTTAAAATTATTCATCAATGGAATGATATATTGAGGGTTCATATAAAAATGGAATTTGGAGGAAAAATTATGCCTCAACATAAAACATAATTACTTAATAGAATAACTATATTAAATTATTTGGAAGCATTATCCAAAAAGATAATATTTAATTATATATATTGTAGTGTATTTATGAAAAATATATACATAATAAAAGTGAGACACCTTGTATATTTGAATCATATCTCTATGAATAAACATTTTGATGTAAAAACCCATAAGGTAATAGTAATATATGAGTCAAAATTTCAATAGTGAGATTCAATTAGTTTATAGAATATTTGAATAAATGATATAAATGATACATAATATACATAGTGTATTTAATGCATCAAAAAAATGAAAATATTATTCTTTACGTAAAACATGTGTCATGCAATTTAAAATATAGACAAAAAACACTTATTTCATTAGAACCATTTAAATAAATAGACATTAAAGTATAAAATATAATGTAAAACATCAAATTACATTAATAATTATAGGTTCATCATACAAAACTTTTAAATATCAATTAAATATTGTATACAAATAAATACACAGTGTATAATATGAAATATGTCCAATGGGGTAAATATTCAATTAATAAACCCTTATTAATTCCAAATTTCTAAAGATGTTCTCAAATATCATGTATAAGAAAAAACATAAAAATCCAATTTTAGAACAATTTTAATAGACATAACAATTTTAATAGACATAACCATTTAGTAATTTTACAAAACAATCTATTGTATATTAATCAATTAGGTTAATATTTATGTTAATTATTAAAAAAATTAAATTATTTATTTATTAATTTTAAAAATTTATTATCAATAAATATGATTTCATTATCAACTATATTATTAGTTTTTATAATTATTCAGGTATGTTTTTATAACTAAATAAACGAGAATATAAATTTATTAAGTTATGATTTTGATTCTGATTTATTTTATGGGTATAATTTCACTATTATATATTAATAATGATATTATTTAGATAATTTCATTTACTTGAATATATAATATATTCTAATAAATTGGATACATAAGAAATGAAAAATGAGATATGTTACTTCATGGAGACGCTACTCCGAGAAACATACGATTACCTTTTTCAATAATCATATAGTGAGAGGGGATGAAGGAAGATAACAATATAACTCTTCATAATCATTATTAAAATATATTTTTTACTTTTATAAATAAATATCACCCACATAACTAGTGGAGAGAATTATCAGTTAAATTTTTAGTCATCACATCATGTAGGTGGTAATCTACACAATTCTTAAGCAAAGGATTGGTTTTCGAAAATATAAAAGAGAAAATGTGTTTATTATTTACATAGAATGAATAATAAAATTTAGTATGAATACTCTATTAAATTTACTATTTTGGAACAGAAAATTTATATTTGGAATGTAAGGAAAAATGAAATTATATTAGGATAAAAATACTAAAGTTTAGTAAATTGGAGTTAACATCGAAGAATCCTTGAAATTTTTGAACATAAGAGAATCTATTGTAATGAGATATCTTATAGTAGGAATAATATAATAGGTGAAGGCATAATATTATAGTTTTGAAAATAATCATAATTTTTATGTTGGTATTAAAATAGTGGTGAGAGGCGTATATTATATATTTATCCTTGTTTAATACATATTTGAAAAATTAGAATGTTTTATACACTTTAATTCATTCATATAAAATGATAATATTAAATGTTTTGGTAAAAACCGTATCATTTAATATTCACCTAAAATAAATTACAATAAAAACATTAAATAATAATATTAATAAAATTTTGAAATTATATCATCAAAATATAGTTTCAATAGATCAATTTGAATGTTTATTACTTTTTTATTTTTACTAATATATAAATCATAATATATAATAATATGTTTATATGAAATTACATTTTTAATGTATAATCCATTCATATTATTTTTTATGTTAAATTACGATCCAAACTAGTGTTACTATAACATATATTTATTCAGATTAAAAATATATATTATCAATGATGTGTCTTATTTAATAAAATAAAGCACATAGATGGATTATTTAAGGAATAAATCATATTTATATATTAACTGATCATATCAGTTATCAAAATAATTGAACATTATAAATGTATTTGTATTTTATACAATCATCATTCTTAATTATTTTTTATATATTGTAAATATAAATTTATAAAAAACTTAATAGAATCATTTTAATATTTATATAACACTTCATGGTTTTATTGTTTTGTTTGACATGTAATGAAAGAAATTTAATTCATTATGTTTTAATGGATAAAATATATTTTGAAATCATGAGATGTTATATTCTCACCCACCCATAAGTAGATTAATTCCAGGAACATTTATATTCCCATCAATAATGTAAATTGTTAATGGTATACAAATGATTGGCATAACAATTGATATATATTCAAATGATATATCTACATTAATATTTTTTATATATAGAAAGCACATACTTACACATATTCATTATAAATTATTTCTTCATTTTACCAAAAAAATGTTATTATTCCCTCTAATTACACACATTAAGAATAATCTAGTTCCTTTTTGACCTTCAGATGTTTTCCTCTTCCCACTTTTTTTCATATTTGAAATAGAATCTTTATTCCTTTATCATATTTGGACACAATATTCTATTAGTGTCTAATATTATATTTTTTTGGATCTCTAATACATTCATATAACATACCATCAGTCATGATAGTTTTTTTAATAATCAAATTTTTATTCAATTAAATTCATATTGAATTAGTTTTCCCATTGGACAATCAATGTAAAAAAACGAGAGTTTTATGAATTAATGTTTTTTCAGATAAATTAGTTTTATTTAATATAATTAATAAAATATACCATGTAAAGAAATAATAAATGAATCTGTTGGTTATCTTTCACTACATGCAACACTCAGTTAGCTTATGTGGCACATGATATTGAGTTATAACGAAACCAAAACATATTATAAATATAGTAATTTAAAATAGGTCGTTATAACCTATCAAAAATAAATATATAAGTGAGTAATAGTAATGAAATTTTAAATATTATTTATGATGTTTTTATATAATTTAAACATATCTATGGTAAAATATATCATATATGGTAATGTATTTATATATTTGATAATAACATTTTTGCAAAGAAATACTTTTTTATTTCGTATTTAAAAAATAATAAAATTTATGTTTGATAATATTAGAAAATTATTTTATGAAAAATAACTTCATTTTTTAATTCATAATTTTATAATTATATTTGAGTGAAAATTTTAAATTTTTCTACATTTTTGGGTTTTAATGAATAGTGAAAATGTTATATTTTTAGAAAAAATTTAATTTTCATTTATATTATTTATATAGAATGATAATAACAGTTTTTAAATATAATTAGATAAATTAAAAATCTATTAATTCAATTTTATTAGTTGGAATCAATTTTATATTTAAATTGAGTATAAAAACATTATAATCTTTTGAATATTTTATTTTTATAAACCTGATTTCTCATCACATCACTAAGAATAATAATAAATTAATTTTCCCACTATTATGATTACAATTAATAATAATTTATTTCATATTTGGAAAAACTAATTTTTAATTTCAAATATATCTAACATATTTTCTTGGGAAAATTTTAGTGTTTAATTTAATGTAAAATGATGTTTATCGGGTGTGAAAATAAAAATACAATAGAAAATTTAAGCATTAAAATTAAATAAAACTCATTTATAGAAATATTTAGACCATTAAATATATTTGGATCTTTAATGGTATATTTTTGAATTTACTGACATAATAAAAATGTCGGTTGAATTCTCTCTTTAAAAAATTTAAACGTTTTCCACTGACCAAACTTATAAAAGGACACCTTCCATCAAATCATCCTCAAACCTTCACACAAATTTGGCTCATCCATTATGTATCAAAACATATTCCAAAAACCATATAATATTCCTAGAATCTATATTTGGGATATAAATCCTTCCATGGAATCATTTTATTTCAAAACTAAAGAGGACACCTAAAGAAGATATAATGTTCTCCAACAAATGTTTCATTTTATTTCCTTATAAAACCCATTAATGTTTTGTTTTATATTGATAATTTAATAACTTGTGTATCATAAATATAAATTGACGTTTTTCTTTTTATGTTTAGGACAAAAAACTCAAAAAATTCCATCAAATAGATCATGAATTACTCATTCGTGTGTACGGTTGATGATCGCCTCACAAACCAATGTCTTTTATTTTTCTGTTACCACCTATCAAGGATGTGTATAATGATTGAAATAATATTTAAATGTTATATTAATTTTATTTATGATATTATTATTCTTATTTAATTTTCATATAAAAAATTCTTATATTCTATCCATTTTTTTGGAATACGATAACGACATTCTTGTGTACGACAGACTACAGCTTCATGCAGCGATGTGATATGTTTACAATTTACATGGAATGTATTAATAATTGATTTAATAAAAATATGTGATATATATGAAATAACCATGTTTCTTTAATTTTAATATATATAATATACTTTTTTGGATTTCAATGAAACAAGAAAATGGAAAGAACATTCTTGTGCACGTATTGTCTACCTTCTCTATTAATGATTTATTTAAATATTTGTCAATAAATTTTATGGGTAACTATTAATACATAAATAATTAATATATATAATATTTATATCAATTATTAATTATGAATATAATGAAATAATGATCTATGTAGCTGGGATAATAATAATGATTCAAACATATATAAACAACAAAGCATTTATTACCGAAAATGTAACATTCATATAGAATTATTGATAAAAGGGTAATATAAATTCATAGGAAAATAATATATTCTATGATATAAATATATATTATTATTTGATATATTTAAAATCAATATATATTTATTATACATGAATTTGGAACATATACAAGTGAATTTAAGGTTGAAGAGAATGTATTTTAGTCTAACCTTTTAATTTCATGACATTAATATACTATCATCGACCTTTTTATTCAATGTTTAGTATATAATTCACATGAATTTAAATTATTATTATTATACCTAAATTATTTTATTTACATATCCATTAAATTTTATCTCCTTCATTCAATCAATGGTTCAAAATTAATGAAATCAATAAGAAAATTTTGTATCAGTTTTTTTCTTTGAATAATATATTATGTTATGAGTCTATATTATTTCATGTGGTTTATATAGAGTTTGATTTACATTTATTATAGTGATTTTATTCTTCCTTGTGATATTTTATTCTTGGGACTTATGATTCAATGTTACCAAAGTGGTCTATATAATTAAATAGAATCTCATAATTTTTACATATTATTTATGATCATGTCTTAAATATTGAAATATCAATATAAATATATCGAGAATTCCAATTAAATTTCTTATACACATAATATTAATGATAAATTTAATAAATTTTACCATTTTTATAAATTTTTTACATATTATAATTAAAGTTGATTTTAATAAAATATGATATAATTTCTATATCCTGTTGAAAATTATATTTTCATTCAAAATAATCATTTCTAAAAATGTTTTCTGAAAGATTTTTTACGATATTGTGATTTTTAAAACACATTTTTACCTGTGATTTAATTTTTATGAAATTTTTTTGAGAGTGTTATTCATTTGTTTTCAAAAAAACTACATTTTTCATTCAATGAATAAGTTAAATGAATATTCATTTTAACATGTACTATATGAATGGTATTTTATAAGGATACTATCAAACATTAATTTGAATAATAATTTATATTTTTTCAAAGTTGTTAAAAATTTAATTAGTTTTAAAAATATTTTATGTTTATATGTTTTTTTTAATAGGAAGAGATATTTTTCTCAAAATAAATTGTAATTAAACATTTAGAATTATTTTCCATATAATTGGACATCATTTGGTATCTCATATGACTTTATAAGGGGTATTATCCAAGGATTCCATTCAAATTCATTCCCAAAATGGTTTAGGTTTTTATTGAATAATGTTTATGAATCATTTTTGTACTACACCTGTTATGTCATAATAAATAGGATATGAATATTGGTTTATTTCATGTGTTATTTTATGATGAAATTATTATGAAACATTTCTATTTTATACTTGTTATAATATAATAAAATGTTTATCATACCCATTTTATTTATATGGTTATAGTATAAAAATGTTTTATGATCTTTAGGCACATATAAATATGGTTTCTATTATTTGGTGTGTGTTACATATATCTCCCTCCAATCTATTGGGAAATGATTTATATATCTCATGAGATAGAAAATGATGGAACTAGAAGTTAAATAGGTAATGAAATACATAAATAGAACAAGGAGTGAACCTGGTATTTTAGAACTGGGATGGAACATGGAGTGATCACGATATAGATAAGTACTTTTTCTAATATTATGGCCTTGGTAGTGAAACTTGACTAATATAGAAGTGATATTATATACATATATTAATGAAAAAAATAATTTTCATTATTCTAATGTCATTATTTGTGGAAACATGTCATTTAATACCTTTATGATTCATTTAATATGAAATAACATCCTTTTTCTTTGCATGATTCTAGATTATGATCCTTGATATAAATAATATGATTTTCAAATTATATTCTCATGTTCTCAAACCCTTATTGTAATGACTCTAATGATTATTTATAAAATTCCCCATGTTATTTAATTATATCAATTATTATGTTATATGGATAAATCCGACCCATGAAATCATTTGGTTTTCATATATCATATTGTGTTTAATTTAACATTAAGAATCATAACCATTTATTTAATAGTAGTTCAATTTTTATCTAATTATTAGTATAAATATTGGGTTTTAAATAATAAAATTGGGATATAAAAAGGAAGGGACATCCTCAACCAGTTGAATAATATATTATCAATCCCATTTATTATAGATTCTTGTTGATATAGAATCACTTTATTTTTTCATTAACTATTCTCAAGCTACAATCCACTAACTTAAGCCCGAGTGAAGTCGTTTACATGATATGGTCAATTTAACTAAGATCACGAACTAAACCATGTACATTGAACCACCACTGAAAGTTACAATATTGGGAAACATACACTTAATGTGTTTGATGGTGTATTATGGGAATCTGTATTAAGACAAGAGTGATATGAGTATATATATTAATTTTTATAGATTAATAAATATATTTTCATCCTATTAATGTTATATTATATGTGATTTTTATTTTGATAAAACAAAACACTAATTGTATTTTTGGATAATATTAAAATTTAACTACAAAATTTATTTTAATTATTTAATGGGTTATTTAATTGAATATAATTTTAATTAAATATTATTACAATATTTTTATATTAAATATAAATTATAATCTTATTTTTATGATGTTAAATGTACTATTTATAATGGTGCGAGAACTATTATCTAAAAAACATGGCATTATTAATAAATATAGATTTTATTTTAATATATAAAATTAACATATTTTGAAAAATATTTACAAAAATGAATATTATTTTATAGAAAATAATTTTGATATTATCCAATAGTAAATATTTCATCGTTTTTCAAAAAAGTTGAATTTTTGGTTAAAAATTAAGAACCCTAAAAAAATAATTTGTGTATTATGACATCACTATGAACTAAAAATAATGTAATAAATACTATAAATGGTATTGATGAACAAATATATTTTTTCTATAAAAATTAATGGATTTTATTTTTATTTTATTTATATTTTGAATCATCAAAAAACAATATCATATTTTATGATTTAAAAAAATTTATTTAAGAGAATGACACACCACCACAATTGAAAGAGAATTATTTTATTTAGATATTTACGTGGACATATTATATAATTATGAGCAATCCAATTTGGTATAAATCATGGCAAAAACCATTTAATGGTTTTTTTCCTTATTTGTTTATATAGAGTCCAAAACCCAAGTTTATAAAATATTGAAGATATCCCTAGTAATTTCTTAAATAAACCCACACAATATCCCATTTATCCACAATAAAAAACAGTTGATTACATCCATACTCACCATCCTTCTAGAGTCTTCCAAAGGGTCCCCAAATCTCTCAACAAAAAATTCTCAGGAATATGTAGTCACACACTAATATAAGGGATCTTGCCATTATTTCTTTATTTCAAGTTTATTTATTATCTTATGCCTTCTATTTTCATTTTTTAATGATGGGAAATTTATTTATTATTCCTTAATTACGTCAAGTTTTATTTAAATTGTGTTAGATACCCCTTTCTTTATGATCTACCCATTTTTAAAATTTATAATTGATGTCATTATGCTGCAAAAATATCCAGGCAATTTTCCATACTATAATAATATTTTAGTGAATACCATACCAATTTCCAAACAAGGGTGTTGAACTTCATATACATATAATTTTATAACTTTGTAATTACAATTACTAATTTCAATTAACTAGATTAATTAATGAAATTTTATGATGAATCATTCCATGATTTATGATATATATGGAACACCTAAGTATGAGAATGAAATGAATGTGATAGGTCAAAACCAAAATTATATACCTATCCAATTCAATGGATAATTTTTATTCTCATAAAATATAATGTTGGTAAATTAAGTGAACATAATTCCATTATTATAATTTTTCAATCATTATGTATATTTTCTATCCATGACCAAGGTTTATGATGTAGTGTTTTAATTTGTTTCAACATTTCCCAGGTTTCCTTTATGATTATTATAGTATATAATGTCGCATTGTTCATGAATATTATTATCAATCCTTTTATTACCCTTATATATTCTTATATAATAACATTTATTACCTTATTCATGTTATTTTTGGTTTATTCCCTTATTACGATTTATAGATCACCCTTTTCTTATGTTTGTGTCAAGTTATCCCATATCATTTTATGAGAAAGAATGTTAAGGAAATTTTCAATAAATAAGTTTTTTTTAATGTTTAAATTGTCATGTAATGTACCAAATTCAAAAAAAAATACTTATAGATATTTTGGGTTTTATGAATCATAATATTATTAAGAAAACATTGTATTAATGTGTAATAATGTCGGGGGATGTTATATTTTCTTTTAGAGGAAATGTTTAGTTATTTTAATATTATGATTATAAAACTCTAGATAAATCTTCATGGATAGGAATACGCATATATAAACATCACTACTTTTTGATAAGTATATAATAAGTGGTTTATCAAGAAAATACATCATTTTATAGATTCTATAAGTCGATGTGGTTCTAGAATAGGTGTACCTAGGGGTTATAACTTGGAAATTGTGTGTCATGCATTAATTGACATAACCTGTATATAAAATTGTGCCTTACTACACAAAATATTTTACACTTATAAAGGATATGATTTTTTAAATTCATAATCTCGTTATGAACCTTTATGAATAGAAAAAATTACAATAAGAATATTTTATAGGAAATATATTATTCTTAATATAGAGTAAAGCCTAGAAAATCATATGTTACAAAATATATATTATTTATAAGTAATATTGATAATATAATTTGATCCCCCAACATTTTTTAATTTTTTAGTAATACACATCGATATGTTTCCCATTATTCTTGCATTTATATGAAAATATTATGAATCAGGTGAAAAATCAATATGACGGGATATGTGAACACTTCCCTAATGTGATTCCCAGCATGATGGGAGTAAGATTTACACACATTATGATGATACACTATGTGTGGAAACAAGTTTTAAATAGGAACATTAATCAGTTGGAGCCCCCAAATCCTCTTAATAATGAATAGAATCTAATTGAGTGGTTTATGTGACAAAGTCCATAGAATTTCAATGTGTCATCTAATCTCTTAATCGTGGAATATTGAATCAACTATATTGGGAATATATTCTCTATCATTTAATGTTTTGAAAAAAAGATGGATCTAATAATATTAATCGTATGGATGGAGAAGTTGATCAATGGTAAATAATGATCAATAATACAAATCCAAATAATGTAATCAAAGTGATCAGGTAGAAGTAATTTTGGAAAATTATTCTGAATAAATATTTTCCTCGCACACTCCATCATAATGTGTAATAGGTTTATTTTTCCCTCATGAAAAAGTTGATAATTCAATTGAAACAAATGAGGAAAACTGCACCATAATTTTAAAATATTCCATCAACATTTTCATTACCCATGAATGAAATGATAATAGATTCTTTGGTGGGATATAACTAAGTTAACGAAATCCCTATGAATCAATGTATTTGGTAGTGATGATGAAGTTTTACGATCTTCCCTCAATGTATATATGGATATAGGTAAATCTCAAGGGTATCTTATTGTTAAGAATATGAATGTGTGGTTTAATTATTCTGGTATGATGGAGGAGTCTAATTTTGTAATGATATTTGAAAAACCCAATTATAAAAGGAGAAGAAATAAGTACCTTGGAAATTTACTAGGGGTAATGATGAAATTATTAATGTTCATTAATGAATGGAAATTATCAATTGATTTCTCAAAGGTGAAATACACTATTGTTATTGAGGAATTTATTTCTACAGTAATACCTCAGTTCATTTTTCATTACCTTTGTTTCATGGAAATAAGAAATTTTAAAATAAATGTAATAAAATAATTTTTTTGAGTAATCCAAAAACCTCCCATGAAACTGTGGAGATATTTTTTCATCATAATCATGAAGGTGGATATCGAAATAATTAGTTAAAGGTATCATGGTTATTCATTAAATTATAGATAATTTACATTTTTATTTTCCCTCTATTCATTATTTCATATCAATAATTTTTATTATCACTATTAAAACACCACCCCAATGCATGGAAGTAGAGTTAATGGTGAAAATATAAAATAGTGAAATTAGTGCCTCCCATGTGTATATATCCACTTTTGTAAACAATTCTTGGAGAACATCCCATTTATCCTTTTTATACTCCATTGAGTTGAACTTAAAGTTATTCTAGGCATAGAATGGATTTATTTATATAGATCCAACATAAATGACCATGATAAATAATTCACTCTCTATATTTTGAATCAACCCTAAATTCATTAAAACTATATAGAATAGGATAAGTATTATTTAGCCCCAACATCATAGGCATGGATATTATTACATTATGATCAAAAATATATTTCTCAAACGTTTTATTATGTGTAATGAATCATCTTCAAAGACATGCCTTTTGTGAATGAATATGAGGATATATACCTCACATAATTTTAGGGTATTCCCCCTATCTGAGAGGTTGAGTTTCCAATCAAAATTATACAGGGAGAATTAACATTGTCTAAGACTCCATATACAATAGCTATTATAGAACATGAGGAGTCGATAAAACTACCAGATAATCTAGATAAATGGTTCACAAACCCAATTGGTTCACCATGGGGTGCACTATTTCTCTTCGTTAAAAAGAAGGAAGGGTAAATGGAAATATTCATTGATTATAATGATCTCAATGGGATAATGATAAATAAAATGTATCATATGCCAAAAAATGATGTCTTTTTTAATAAGATATTTGTATCACGATACATCTCAGATTTTGATATGTAGTTGGGATATTTCCATTTTATAGTGATATAGAGGAAACCTCGAAGATTCCTCTTGGTACAAGGTTTGAGATCTATAGTTCATAGTTACCTTATTCATAATCCGAAATTCTCTAGAAATATTAATCTAATTGATGAATAGGGTCATTAAGGATTACGAATAAAATATTGGAAGTATTTTTCTATGATATTATATTATACTCCAAAACCGTGGAGTAATATGAGAATCATCTAAGAATTGTTCTAAAGACCTTGAGAAAGGAGAAGTTTTTGAAATATAAAGAAAATATTACTTATAGTTGATGTAAATTGCATTCTTCACACATTCATCAAGATAAATTAAATACATGTTGACCCATAAAAGACATTATCAATTGAAGGGTGGATTAAGACAACATATATGCAATATATCCATAATTTACATGGATTTTCTAGGTACTATCATCAATTAGTGAGATATTTCTCATGATTTTCAAACCATCAAACCTAGATAACTCGGATGAGATTCATGTTTGCTTTATTGATAAATGTGATGATTGATTCAAGGAGTTGAAAAAGAGGAATATCACGAAAAATATTATCACACTATAAAGAAGTTGAGATCTTTACAAAGTATTAATTTTTTCTTCAAATAATTGGTTGGGTTTTGGGTTATTTCAAAATGACCAAGAAATAAATTATGATTCAAGGTTGTTAAAATTTCAGTACAAAAACTACCCAATGCATGATCTAGAGTTGGCTACAGTAGTATTCACCTTGACAATATTTCAACACTTTATCGTTGGTTGATGTGTGAATAATATATATATAACCAATGTCTAAAGTATATATTCACACCTAATGAGATGAATATGTAGAAAAAATATGTTGGTAGAGATGATCATTGAATATTATAGCTCATTCAGCTACTATAATAGTAATGATAATAATGTGGCAGATTAAATAAGTATATGGGATTTATAAATTATGTCATTGATGGTAATTTAGAGAGATGTGATCTTATTGTAATTGTAAAGGATAGACTGGGCAATCCTAATGGAAACTAAATTTTCATTTCTTTCAGAAATGATTATTCAACCATCCCTTTTGCAAAACATAATGGATGATCAGGGAAATGATTTTTGAATTCATAAGAATGTGAAATCTAGAATAAAATGGAAAATATTTGAGTTTAATGTTAATTAATAAGGATTTTCGAGATATGGGTCAATACTACGTTTTCCATTAAATCCCCTATTAATGATGGAATCATAATAGTTCAACCTTCTCTATTCACCCTTAGATCACAAAGATGTAATAATATATTCAAGAGAACTACATGTTGGATAATATGATTATGGATATTTCTAAATATAATTCTATGTTCATGGTATGTCACTAAGTAATGTATTAATAGAAAAACTACAAGGGGATAATGAAACCATTACCCATACCCTCATAGAAATGGAAAAAAATCAACATAGATATTATCACTAAAATATTGAAGACGTGTAGAGGAGACAATTATATATTGGTTTTGGTGGATCATCTTATGAATACTACACACATTATTTTTATTCAATAGTATTTGATATTAGATCTACATGTAGGAATATATATTATATATGTGGTAAGGATACATGTTGTAACACTATTGATTATATCCCATTGAGATCAAATATTCATCTCTATGTTTTGTAATAGTATCCAACATGCTCTGAATACAAATAAGAACATAATTACAATCTAAAATACATATACATATGGGAAATATATGGATCCAATTTATACATTAGAATAATTTTTGATATAATGCCCGCCTCACATCAGAGGAGGATGAGAGTAATATATTTCACTAGTTGAGTTCCTATATAATAACTATTTCCACTCAAGCATCTGAATGGTTCCCTATAAAGGGATTTATGGGAATAGGTTCAGAACACTTACATGCTGGAATGAATTTGGGGAAAAAATTGTTTGTCCCCAATATGTTTGAGTAAATTTTGGAAAATGTTATGAAAATTTAGTAGAACATCAATGATTTTCTTCATCAATAGAAGATATATGATAAAAATAAACGATGAGACCAAGAGTTTAAAATTGGAGACATGGTATTCTTCATCATCATTACTTTGATGAATGCGATGAGATTTTGGAATAAGTTAAATATTATTCCAAGAAATATCAATCCCATTGTGATTAGAGAATGCATTTGACTGGTGGCCTATTCACTAGCACTCCCTCCTAACCTATCTCATGTGCATGATGTTCACCATGTTTCCCAATTGTTAAATTATATACTAGATGCCTAACATTTACTTAATCAATAGGTTCTACCATTGGATAATAATTTCTCAGATTTTGAAAAGTCGATGATGATCTTAGATAATAAAGACAAGGTTTGACAAAATAAGACAATGATACTTGTCAAATTGTAGTAAAAAACACCAATTTGAAGAGGTGATGTGGGAACTAGAGGTGGGGGGGGCAGGGGTAAAACAATGTAACACTAATCTATTTTTGTGAGAAAAAATTATATTTTGATTATATAATTTCATTGGGGGGAGGTTATTGTAATGACTGTAATGGTTATAAAAAAATATCATATGTCATTTGATTAAATGTATTATAATTTAATGTGGTTATTAAAAAAATAAACTCCATTGGTTTTAAAATATCATAATTGATTTAAATAACTTTTAATAATCATTATAGTTAATTTAATTTCCATTGAAATGATGTCATGTGATTAGTGTAAATATTGGTTTTTAACAAATCCAATTGACATAAACAATGATAATGATGTCCAAAAACAGTAAGATCGTACCTTATAAATAACATTTGTTGGAACATTCAATGGATATATAATCACTAATAGTTTTACTTGGCCAATAAAAATATTAGATTCAATAAAATAAGCACGAGAAAAACTCATTGTAGGAGATGTTCATGCAGATCACAATCACCACCAAAACCATTTCTGATGAACCACCCCATGAAATAATCACCATTGTGAACCTTTTAGTGTTACTGTGTTTTTTTGTGTATTAATGGGATATAATTTAGAACCTTAGATATATTTGAATATATATTACATAATGTATTCTAGTGAATATATTTTAATCCAATTTATTTTACTTTATAAATTATTTTAATTTTGATAAATTAATACAAAAATAGTATTTTTGTGTAATATTGAAATACAATTAAGTATCTTTTTCTTGAATATATGTATTATTGAAATAAATAATATATTAATAAAATATTATTATTAAATAATTTTATAAATATATATATATATATATATATATTATTACGTAAATATTATGTTGTAATATGTAATTTTTTAGGGGTTCAAAACTATTGTCAAAAATGCGTTATTTCAGGAGAAATGTATTTATTATTTTATAAGATAAAATTGAACTATTTAGAAAAAAATTATTTAAAATTAATTTTTTTAATTGTATCATTGAAAGTATAAAATATCTAATTTTTCATCATTTTCTCATACACGAGAAGTTTCAAGTAGAAAATAAATATCATATAAATATACTATGTGTATTATGACAGAATTATGTCCTAAAAGTGATGTAATATATAAAATTAAATGTATTAATTACCAATTAATTTGTTCATAATTTAAATATATAAATTTTAATATCATTTTAATTATTTTAGAAATTTTTTATGAATCCCCAAAAACCATTAATGTATTTTATATTTCTGAAACCATTTCATTAAGAGTATGACTAACCACCACATGAGAAGGGAAATTATTTGATAATGATTCTCCATTATAACTATAAAATATATCACATATCCTACCATTTTTATAATGCATGGGAAAATCTAGTGATGGTTTGTGTTTTTTGTTATTTTATTATAAAGAGTCTGAAAATAATGTTTGGGAAATATTAAATAAATACACAATCTTTTCAAATATTACTCCACCCCATATCCCATTATTCCCCACTCAGAATCCTTGCAACTCATCCTTACTGAAGCATACCCTCTCTAGATTCCTCCCATGATTCCCCAATTATTCAGGAATCTATTCATAGGCATTTGGATTACCACGCTCATGTATGGGATTGTTTCCATATCCTCTTTAATTCAAGTCTCATTGTTATATTATTCCTTATATTTCTAATTTATAATGTTTTTAAAGGTATTTCCATGAACCTTTTACATTTCATTTTATGTGACAGTTTTTAGAGACCCCTTTCTCTAACATAAATCCATTTTAAAATTTTTTTGGCCCGTCATTATACTGTAAAAACATCATTGAAAATTTTACTTCCAGAACAATTGAGTGGTGAATTACATACCCATTTCCAATCACACGTTTCACATTTTTACACCTATAATTCAATTAAATGAGAAATACATGTATATATTACAACAAAAAATATCATTAAATTAATTTTTTTGATGAATGAATCCATATTTCATGATCTACATGGAACACATATCCCTCAAAATAAAATGATAGTGATGGGTGTAACCTGTATTATATAGATCTCTAATGCATTGGGTAATGTTTAGACTCATGAGACATCATGATGGGATAGGGAGTGAACCTGATTCCTTTATGGTACTTATTCCATCCGGGTTTATTAGTATTTATCCTTGACGAATATGTATGACGTACTATATTATGTTGTTTCAACAATTCCCATGATTCATTTACGATTATCATTATATATCATGTCACATTGTTCATGATTGTTATTCATAGATCTTTAATTTCCCTTTTATATTCAATTTTTTATAATTTATTACCTTATTCATGTTAATACATCTACATTCCCTTATTGATATTTATAGTTCACCGGTTTCTTATGTATGTCCTTAGGTTATCCCTTATAGTTATAAGTGTGATTAAGTTATGAATGTTTTAAATAAATAAGTTATTTTTAATATTTAAATTTTTCTATAATTTACATAATTTATAGATAAACTATAGTTAATTGATCATTCATGTCATATTAAATATGATTCTATTCAATCAATCATGTATTAATGTTCAATATAGATAACGGTTATTATACATATTATCCAAGTAGAATTATGAATCACCCTTGTTTAACCTTACTATATATTTGAGCTCACCCTTAATTATATTTCCATTCAATGGGTTATTAAGATATGTATGATGTGTGTAATTTATATAATTGTTTTTCATTATATTGAATTTAGTGGGAATGTTTTAGCACACTTATGACCATGTTTTTATGTTTCCATGTTTCTAAAGACCCCAATCAATTATGGTCGCCATTTTTGTGTTTGTGTAATATAATAAATATACCAAAAAATGATGTAGTTTTTATATATGATATGATTTGGTCTCTACAATTTTTATTAAAGTATATGATAAGTTATCTTTAAGAAACTTGGTTGCGAATATTTTTTCCATATCCCTAAGGACATGTCTACGGATAAGTCTACATAATACTTAATGTATTTGAAAATGTACTATAATTTTCGTAGAGGATAAAGTTATTGGTTTCCAAGATAAAAATAAATTTCTAGATAGTATATGTGGATGTTTTTATGAAACGGATAAACCTAGGGGTAACAACTCCAACAACACAATATTGTGCTAGAATCAATGGGGGATTTTTTAATGAAAACATGCCTTTCTACAGACATAGTTTTACACTATTGGGGGTATGATTTGGATATTCAAAAAATGTTTATGAACAGTTTTTAGGGATTTAAATATAAGATGAATATGACCGACCTACTATAAACTAAAGGTTCTGTATATTAAAAATGAATTCATGATTTAGAAATCATTTTAGTTATTCTTCATGCTTATTTGGTTCCACATCATTATTAATATTTCATACATTTTGATTTTTTGTTTTCGTTAGTGGTGAAAGAATGAAGGTACCACATTAATCACAAGTGAAATAAATAATGAAATAATTTTCCTCCTAGGAATGAAAATGTTATGGGTGTTGGAATGAAATCATTAATTGTTATTATCATAGGTCATTATTGAGAAATGATTCATCTAAATCATACAAAATGAATTAGAGGAAACAATATTTTTTTCAGTTCTTCATGAGTCAATATAATCCTAACATATATTGGACTCATAATATTCTTGTTTTTATGAAAATAATCTTGTATCACTAAAAATATATTTCCATTATCCAATGTTTAGATTCTGAAAAATACATTGTTTATGTCTACTTTGTTGAAGGTAAATCAAATAAATGGTGAACACTTATCCACAATGTGATGCAACATTATGAAATTAACTCAATGGGATAGGATGAGTTTATGAACATATCTACAAATATTTATTTTCCCTATGATCATTATAAAAATATAAGGAACTATTTACATGTGTTAATGAAAAATGTTGATGAATCCTTTATTATATATGATGAATATTTTACAAATATTTTGATGTATGACTCTAGAATTATCATCCAACATGAATGAAGGGTTGACTGATTCTTTAGTTTCCAAATACCAAGTCACCCAAGGACATTACACATTAGATAATTTAGTATATATGATGATGTTTTTCTCTGAAATGTTAATATGTATGTTGAGATTTTTTTTAAAAACAACCTCATGTTTTTGACTAAAAATGAATATGATGTTCAATAGAATTTTGAAAAACCATATAGAGAAGAAGATGGGATTTCTAATATGGTAAAAGTGTTGGAATATTCATGATGGAAACATTACTAAATAGACAAAAAAATTAATGTATGGGAAGTTCATTATCTTGTGGATTGATTAAGTCATGGGATGATGTTATATAACATTTTAAAAAAAAGCATAATAAAAAAAATCACCACACAAATCAGTAATTCAAGTGTATAGAGAATGTGAATTGTACCGAATGCCCATGCCATGTTTTATTGATAATTATCAGCCTCAACAACATTTTAAGATGTGGTTCAGTGGTAAATCATGTTTGATCACAATTAAGAGTAGGTACTCAAACCATCAACTCTATAAATTATAATTTATTATTTGGTTATGGTTCTATCAATTTATTCATATATAATGAATTAGAAAAGGGAAGAAATATGACACCCTAATAATTACACATTAAGAGGAGGTACACATACCATCCTTGTTCATAAAGTTACAAAATATTATGGTGAAAAGATGATGTCATGGTCTATTCGGGTGGCCACCATTAGATATTACTGGGATAAGATTTTGATGAAAATTTAATATTAGTTAAAATATTAAATGAGGGGAAAATCAACCATGGGGATTTCATGGAACCATCGGATAGACGAGCATGCTGCTTCAAGGAACTTATTCAATATGATACAGAAGCACCAGTAAAATCCATCTCTTGGAATCTCCATAAGGATAAACATGCCAATATTCTTATGTTTTCCTTCAAAAACATTGTTTTCTCCTTGGGTTTCTCAATTTAACCTTAAAAGTGGATTTTGGTTAATAATAAAAATCTATTGTTGGATATGATGATATCATCTCTAGTGTAAAAATCATTTTCATTTGATATGGGTGTGAATGTTATTTTTGAAAATATTTTCATTCATCCATTGGTTCAAATTTATGCCAACATGGTCATGGATAGGATTTCAATACATAAATATCCAAATTATTATAATGAATGGGAGTTGATTTCTGATATTCCAATCCTACCTATGAACATATATTAAAGTGAATATATATATAAGATTCTTATGGAGATCACATAAAATATATGGGTCATTATTCACTTATAAAAAGGGGTTTTATCTCAAATTTTTTTAGAAAAAATCAACATCAATTATATAACTATTGTCCAAATATTATTTCATTTAATTAGGGAATATTTTCATATTCTTCTACTAAACATTATGTAGAATATTAAACATAAAATTAACTCGGTTGAACACTAATTTCAAGGACTCAATATAAAATTTCATCGAATAAGTTTTAGGAATTGAATAATAATCTCCATGAAAACATTGAAAAGGGATTCATTAAGTAATGTTTGTCAGTATTGGTTGCACATGTTATCTTTTCTAAAAAGATATAAGTATCAATGCAAATCTACGTTGATTATCATGATTTAAACAAGATCATGATCAAGATCATGATCAAGATCTTGTATCTCATTCCATATATTGAAAACCATTTTGACCAAATTTGAAGAGGTTAATACATTTCCTAGATTGAAATTCATTCTAGATAACATCAAATGATTATTAGGAAGGATGATAATCCTAATACAACATTATGTACAATGTATGGATAGTATGAATACATATTTATGCTTTAGTACTTTTCATTTCCCCTAAAATCATTATGGATATAATAATGAATGTCCCTTTAGATTACCTTAATCAGTTTCAAATAGTATTTAGAGATTATATTCTTATAGATTCAAAAAAAAGGGGATATAATAATGATCACTTGTGAATTGTTATATGTCACTAAATAAAGAAAAAATATATAAAAAATTTACAAATTTTGAATATAGTTAATGAAAAATTTCATTTCTAGGTCTTTTAATATTAATAATATCTATATCTATTGATCCATCAATGATGGTGGATACTGATTGTTGGCCCATGCCAATGATGGTGATTGAAACCCATATTTCACATTATTTAATTTGATATTATTGACATATTTCTTGGATAATTCGGCATGCATGTCTAATTCTCTGACTAATTTTATTCATAAGGGAGGAATTTTTATATGGATAGTTGAATGCGATGACAATTTCATGGAAATGAAGGGAAAATTATTTACCATACCTATAATTACATCACCCTATAGTGGAGATGGGTTTCTAATCTATAGTTATGAATCCAAGAAAAGATATTTATGTGTTATTATAATGAATTAAATGGTTATATATTATGTCTCATAAAAACATCCATGATCAAAATCTCCCAAAAATAATTTGGGAGTAACTATTGAACATGTTTCATTAATGATATGGAGTAATTATCACTTTGTTTTAAATTTTGACAAACATATTGATCATTAATTTTATAGTATATATTAACAATTAAGAAGTTCAATATGCATCAAAGAATATGGTTAGAGATGATTAATGACTATTACTTCTCAATAAATTACAAACATGTTAATGAAATCAAGGATTACAATGATTTGTGTCAAAAGAATCATTCTATATTATCAATGAGGTTAATTAAAAAAGATATATTGTTTTTGGATTCTCATTAGAACGATTTGGAAATCCAAAAGGATGGTGAAAAATATTATATTTCTCAATTGAATATTAAACCGTATATTCATGTAACGATTAAATATGAAAACATGGAAGATACATTGAAACAAAATAAATATAGATATATTATTGGGATTATTATCAAGCCTAATAAAATTATTAGTTTTAGGAACATTTTATGTATTCAATCTATACTATATTTGATGAAGGATTTGTTCAAGAATTCTCATAGTTCTCCTATAACTATTCATCACGGATGTAAAATGATGTATATAGATGTGAAATAATAGAAATGGTGGGATGGAATAAAAAGATATATTGAAGAGTTTATTTATTGGGTCATGGTATAATAATATGTTTTGGTTAAATGAAAAAATAATCTATGGGGATAGTGTATCTGTTAGTCATAGCAGGTTGAAAATGGCAGAAACTCACTGTGGATTTTTTTTGTTGGAATTCAAAAAAGGTATAAATGGAATAAAAAAATATAGGTTTTAGTGGACATTCATTTTATGTCCTAATACTTAATCACTATCAGGTATGAATTCTCTCTCGATCATCATGCCAGAATATACATATGTTAGTGGTAAGATATCTCGGAGTAACAAATTCCATTGTATCTGATTGGAATGTGAGGTATACCTTAATGATTTAGAAAATTCATAACAAATATCAAGATATAGAATTTATTTCATTCCCAATATAACATCCTCTATTAAATTTTTAGTCAAAAAGAACAATTCAAAATCTAGAAAATAGGGTGTGAACTATTTCATTATATTGAAAATGTGGTATATATAAATACATTCCTCAAGTTGAGTTTTCATAAAACAAAATCATTCAATATAGAATTTAAATGAATCCATATAAATTCCTATATAAAATAATATATAGAGATCCAACATGATATACTAAATTTAGATAAAGATAGCTTTTAGGAACTGAGATATATATTGAAATGGAATAAATGTTTAAATCTATTCAGCACCACGTCAATGCTTCTTATAGATGTGAAAAATATTATGCAAATTATCATAGACATAATCTGTAATTTTATTTTTGGGAAAAGGTGGTTATAGTAATTTTTATCATTGTATATGTTTATAATATTTGATTAGAAAGTGTGTGACGCCCCGACCCGAGTTACCCAGTGTCAGTGCATTATTACATAACATTCGCATGATCACATGAGATCATGTTTTGAAAGACCTATTAGTTTAATAGACTTGGAATAACTAGATACATTCATAATGTTTACATGACATCATAAAGTGAAAACTACAACAACATGTTTTTTATACACTCATATCCCCTTATACTATCCTTACAGGTCATTCATAAAATATTTGTTCACATCCATGGAAAAAAAACATCTAAAGGGGTGAGCTCAAATTCCAAGAAAGGATAACAATATACCAGAAACATTCATAAATAATCATAAACATTTAATCCAATGTATAACTAAAACAAAATCCTTTAAAACATGAAATTCTTCATAATATGGAAGAAGTAAAATGAAATAATTCCATTTAGTTATTCATATGGATAACCATGTAGCAAAGGCCTCGTTCCAAGACTACAAATAATATTTTGTCAAGTCCTCGTTTCAAAACACAAGTTTGTCTCATGAGACCCACTGATTCATCGAGGAGCTATAACGGGCTTCACCAGTAACTTATTAAGTCCAATTCATTCCTCATATGAACAGGTTTAAACATAACAAAAACGTTCGTATTAAAACTAGCATACGAAATCTCAATACTTTCTCCATAAACCATGAATTGTATAAAAATAACACATCCACAGTCAAACAAATTAGAAAACCTTGAATATAATATGGATGTTTTGTATTATAATAAATCAACTTCAATAATCATAAATTTTTCAAAGGATGTGGACAAAGATGCAATCAAAACTATTTGAGAGAAATAACTCTTTTTTGTTTTGAAATCATTGAAAATTCACACATTTATAATGGAAGTTATTTAAAATTTATTTTTGAATCAAAGTGTCCCATTCCACTTAGAATATTTTGAAAATTAATTTAATTTCAAAACATTCATGTCCATATAAATAAACCCTTCAAATCATTTTAAAAACATGGACATTAATTAAAAATATCTAGAAAGATAAATCTTTTAAAATATTTAAAATTCTAATCTTGATAAAGAGTACCTTTCACATATTCTTAAAATATTCACTTTAAAATCATTTAAAAGTAACATTATTATAAAATAAAACATTTACATTCAAAATATTCTTATAATCATGTAAGGTAAACTTATATTATTTTTATAACGGTGTAAAATTGCCACACCCACCTTATAAGTTAAAAAAATACATTCTTACCATAATTTTGTCGAAAAGGTTTAAAAGGACCTTGTTTGGAAAGAGACGGAAAGATTCCTTCATAAACATCTTATAAATAGTCAACAAGGGTATAAATGACTTTAACCCATAGTATATATAAAATAGAAAGAATTATATGAAATATATTTTTGAGAAACATGGATGTGGATGATAAAGAGGTTCCATTAGATAATAATGCATAAACAACCTCGGATAATGAAGAGATTGTAAAATAAACCCTTACCATTAACTATTCCTTGGTAGATGGTAGGAAAACCTCCTGTATAATAGTTAAATAATTTTTCTTAAATTATAAAAGAATCATATAAATAAATATGACATCATATATGATCTTTTAATATTTTTTTATAATAATATATTAGTATTATCGTCATTTAGGGTGTTCATTTACACGTTTTCTTTTATACGTTTTGTTACATAAGTTGTGTTTTTTATCCATAGGTTGTATCTTATTCATGTACAAAATGATATCAAGTCCTTAAACACTATTTTTAATCATCAAATAAAATTAGTATATAATGGATATGATGGGGAATGAATGTCATCACATTCGTGGAGACGGTAATATGTACGTACCCACAAACACTACTTCCATTTCATTTTGCATTATAAAAGGAATAAAATCCAAATGATACATAGGTATATTATTATTCCAGTATAATATAATAATTTATATATGTTACTTATTTTCATTACCACGTTCCTTTATATGTTCCATGTATCGTATGAACGAGTCATATCACATTGAGGGTGCGGTAGTCCTCGCTTCCTCAAATGAAATTATCGTATATATATAAAACATGAAAAGAATAATGGTATGCTATAAAATTGAATTAAAGAATCTTATATATAAAATAAATATCATAAATATCATATTTAATCACAGTTCCATCATAATGGTCACCATGAGATGTGGTAGCAGATAATTTGAACAATCATCGTTTCATGAGGCGTTTGGTTGCCATCCACAGAAATAGTATATTCTTTACCCATTAGATGGAGGTGTATGTAAGTGTTGTTCGAATACTTCTCATAAAAACACCATAGTATATTTAGAATAATTTTTTTGTTACCAAAGAATATAATAAAAAGAGTTTAGGGGTTGGAGAATTAAAATAAAAGAAAAGAAGTTAAGAGAAATCGTTACCTTTAATTTGGGAAACTCCCTTTGGTTTAAACCAAAAAGGACTCTTGAAGTGCCTTATGAATAAGGTAAGGATTCTAATAAGAGTATATGGATGTAGGGAGATTAATTGGTAAGAGGTTTGATGAGACAAAAATCTTGAGAGGTGTGAGGAATTGGTTAGAAGTGTTTTCCTTTTATAAGGGGGGGATGGGCTTTTTTTGGAAAAACATAAAGTATTAATTTATAATATATTCATATTAAGTTTAAAATGGCTCCAATGTATATTATTCAAATTATATTTTGGGGATGGGTCGAAAACCACTCAAAAAATAGATTTAAGACAGATTTGGGTCAATATAGTAACCTTATATTTTATATTAAACTCTTAGTTAAATAGTTTGACATTTACCATGTCTCTTTGTATTTTTTTATTTTATTGTTAATAAACTTACTATAAACTGCCAAGAGATACCCAAGTGGTTCATTAATGACATACCTATCATAATATAAGTCATTTGTATGATCCTTATATTTTTAGGAATATTATATTAATTAATAATATAATATTTTTTTAAAAAACTCCATTATGTCAATTTTGACACTATTTAAGAATTGATATTTGTTAAAGTCTTAATAACTTTAATAATTCAAAAAAATAATTTAATGAGTCCTAACATGTCATAATAACCAAAAAAATCTTTTAATTCATCAAAATTCCCAAATTATGTTTATTTGGGTATTTATAATATCATTCATTTTAATATTTCACTAATAAGAAAATTACTGCATCATCATTGTGTCATAAATAAATTAAATTATTTAATGTGTAAAAATTATAAATAAAAGACCATTATGTAGTAAATATTTTTATATTTATAATGAATATTTATAAACGAATTTATCTTATGTATAACCCTATATTAAAAATGTTTTAGTTATTAAACATTGATTTTAACTCTTTTAACACTTCTTTGAATTATATAATAATAAATGTCCTAATCTAATCCAAGTGGATCAAAGAGGATCGTATTTTATTCATAAGGTTTTTTTGGTCGAATTATATTTAGCCAATAGAATTAGGACATGTTTTAAGGTAATAATAATATCATTTTTACCCTTAATTACCCTATTTACTTTTTACAGTGGTAAATAGATGAAAAAGTTACTATTCACCAAAAATTATTTTAATATTATTGAACAACATTTTACTCATTGATATATACTGTGTCTCTGAGATTTTTAAAATTCCACTCACAGAAGTGATAAAATTGTGTTTTATGTGAATGTGCAAATTCTCCTAGGAGGTGGGTAAAAGACGGTGAAAAGTTCAATAAAATATTTATATATCTAAAAATTTTATAAACTGACTCCAATGAATTAAATTGAAATTATATACGTTTTATGTATCTATTTTGACCTAAAATAAATTTAAATAAAATAAATTAATATTTAAATAATTTTTTGAAACTATAACTCAGTGTTTTTCACTATTCATCAAAAATTTAAACATTTCAGAAAAATACCAAAAATTTACCATAAGATAATATTAATATTACAAATTCTATAATGAGGTCTATTTTACCAAATTAAAAACATAGAATTTGAATTTATTAATTTAAAATTAATTCCCGCTGTCAAAACCAAATGGCGTATTTTTATGAAATAATAACTATCAAAAGTTTGATACTTGTTTGTGTCCAATTTCAATGTGAAATTACATACAATGACAATAATTCGATTAAATTGTAAAAATATAATATAGTTATACTTCTAACCCATTAAAATGTATAATTTAACTATATAAATTAATTTTGATTTAAAAGGTTGTTTTTAGTTAAAATATAGTATTTTTCATTATTCACCCAAATATGAAAGTTATCAGAAATACTCCAAAACATTGTTGAAACTAAATTATTATGTCCCGATTCTAATGAAGAAGTTTATTTTGAAAAATTGAATATATAAAATTTTCAAATATTGGATTTGAAACGGCTTCACTATTAAAAGGCGATAAAATTGATTTTTTTGAAAAAAACATCTTTTATCTGAAAAAATGAATTTATTCTTAAATTATGTCTGAGAAACTCATAATATGGATTCTAAAATTATAAGGATTATATAATGTTCAAAATTATGTTAATACTATTCATAACTTCTTTTGAACGGCTTGTTTTGTAAGTCATGGTGTGCTAGAACTCAATGTTGCGTGTAGTGCAAGTTATTGAATTACTTTGAAGAAATAACATACTATAAAATCGTGGGGTGTTACATTCTTCCCTCCATCAATAAATTTAATCCTCTCAATTTGAAATTATTTTTCAAAATTAAATGGTTGAAAATAGAAAATACCTTTGGCAAAAACGCACATAAAAAATTAGGTTTATAAAATGAAGTCTTAATAAGAGGAAAAGTGAAATGAAAGGGTCACCACCAAATTATGATCTCGATTAGGAGAACATTGGTGGAATTTAGAGACATATAATTGGAGAAAAAACGTAAATATTTATAGGTACTAATTGAGGTCATCAATCAAAAACAAGTGTAAAAATGAGGGCCTTAAATTCATCAATCTTTGATGATTTAAAATACCATTGGTTCAAAAAAAACATATGGTATTGGGATAAAACATTTTTTTGTTTTATGATCACTTCACTAAAGTATGTGAATTAATTTCTTCATATAATAAGAGAAGAAGAAAAATATACACTTGACAAGTAGAATCCCACCCTTTAAATAATTTCTACCAAAAACTCATCTTTCACTCTAAAAGATAATAGAACTTAAAAAATAATATTCTATTTATCATATTCGTATAGGGTTAAAAAATGAATTTATAATTCATCTACCAGAATTTTTTTAAAAATACAACATTATTCAATCCTATACATCACGTAGGCCAGTGGTAGATGATACACCCTTGTCGCCCTTCGGTTGTGGGTTCAAGTCTCACGGCCTTGTCGGACGTGACAGGTTGCCACCCAACCTCCGGGTTGTCCTTTTATGGAAATAAAAATATAATCTCATACTAGAATTATCCAAAATAATTCTATCCAAACATAAAGAACAAAATTTATAAAGGAGTTAAACACAATGAAGATCCATTTTATAGTGTAATAACATGTGAACACCTTAATCATGTATCTTTTTAAAACACTGCAACATCTTAAATTACCATAAAACCTTATTGAATACATTCATGACCCCTTATTACTTATAGAATACCATATATACTCCTTATATCCAAAAAAATTTTAAACTCCAACAATGATGGAATATACAAATCATTAATCAGTTTCAAGGTAGCCAAGAATATTCAATATTATATTTCAAAATCAATAATGTATTATTCAAAAATCAAAAACTCGGTATCAGAACCATATTATGGTTAATCTTTCCCTCAACCATATATTTTTCAAAAATTTAACCTGCAGTTGAGTCACTTTTCTTGGTTCCACAAAATCTCAAGTCCTTAATGAAATAGTACTGTAGTACAATCATTATATACTCCATAATTATTATAACTAGTACATTATTGATACAACACTCAAATGACAGAATTCTCTAATAACAACATAAGAACTATAATCAATCCTCCTCATCTGTGGTAGTATCATAACTTGATTATTATCCAATAGCATCATTTGTGGCATAGTATGATGACTGGGACATTGGTTCTCATAGTGTGCAAACTCCTTGCAGACGAAGCATTGTACATTTGAAACCTTTTTTTACCCTTGAAGTCACGCACATAGTGTCATTTTTTTCCACACATATAACAAACTCCCATTCCATTCAAGCATTTTCCAAGGTGATTATTTCCACAGTTATCACATATGGGAAAATCCTTCAATACCTTCTTCCATTTATCTGTCCTTCTCTCTACCATCCATATATGTCTGTTTTCTCATTAATAATTTTTGAAAGAATTTTCTATATAGTTATAGAACTATTAAATTTTTTATTATAATTATTTTCTTTTGAAAATCTTTTTTAAGTGAAATATTCTGGGTTTTTTCAAATTTACGTACTTCATAACTTTTTACTAATAATATGAGAGGATGATTTTATTTATCCTATTCAACATGATTGATTTTTTCTGCAATAATTATCCTAGAGTAAGCATTATATTACTCCAATTTTATTTCTAATTTATATATTTAAAACACTATTAATTGATATATAGTTATTCAAAAATATTTATCAAAGTGGAAACATTATTTTTCACAAGAATATTTTTTATCTTATTAATACTATTTATATTCATAAATAAAAAACCATTAAGGTTATAAAATTATTAGAAATACTATATATATTCCTACTACATAAAATTACTTTCTCATTCTCCCACAATATGATGGGGTAACATATGCCTTATCTACATCACTCGCATAACTTCATCATGATATTTTAATTAATAAGGATGTGATACAAGATTTAGAATTCTATTTTGTTCGATGGAAAATTCAAATTTCTATTCATATGATTAATTTAATTTTGTGTATCATATAAATAATTAAATTATTTGATAGTATACCCAATATAGAACTAATTGAGCCTGATATATCTGATTTGATTGGTTGCCCTAGATAGTTATACAATTAATTGTGAAAAAGTTTTTAGTCTAATGAGATATCATATATGTGATTATGGTGTAAAACTAATCAACATTAAGATTTTTTATTCTATGTGATTTTTTTGTAGAATTTTTTGTTAACTCAAGTATATGTCATGTACTATGATTATTTTACATTTACATTGTTACTATTATTTTATGATAACATGTTATTGTATTATTTTTAATGTGATTTTTCATGATAGATTAATTTTTTGATACCATGTTATACCATTGAATATCATGATATGTTTCTTTATAATTATAATTCCCTTACTATGATATTTAACTTACCCATTTATTTATGAATTCACAATTTATCCAAAATAGTTTTAGGAGATCAATTGGATTGGTAGCTCATTATTGTGAATAAAGTAATGATGTTATATTTTGGTTTTATTTGATATAATGGGCCTAGTCTTCACAATAAATTTGGACTGTATAATCCTTGTGTTGTACAATTGTATATTAATGCTTAACATAATAAAATAATAGGCAGAAATGGATTTGCTAAATATTTTTTGTATCAGATGAATAGTTTGGTTAACATTTCAAAAAAACATGAAGAAAACATTACTCAGAACCCTAAGGACAATTATATGGATAATTCTAAGATTAAAAATCTATATTTGAATCTTGAGGATGTATCGAGATAGTGTGTTTGCCGAAATAAAATCCCAGTCTTGATTCCAAAAGTGGATATGACTATACAATATATTAACCTACTAGTAATAAAATAAAAAAGAAATATTCTCCTTGACTCATGTATTATTTGGTATATAAAAAAGACACATAGTGTTCACCTTGTTGGACAACATATGGGGATTTCCTTGAAAATTAAAAAACTCTTTACAAACCATTATATTGAATTTGAAAAAGTTATTTTGTTATAACATTTAATACAAAAAAATACTTGGGATAATATAGATTAAAACCTAGATGCTCATATTTTATGATATACTTATATGTTATAAGTTATTCCCCTAATGTGTTTATATATCCCTTTTGTTAATTAATTCATTCTCATATTTTCTTAACATATTGTAGTTAATTGGATGAAATTGTATAATGCATGCCAAAAACCATTTTTTTGGGAAATGAAACTATTTTTTTAATGAGATGAAAAAACTAATGGGAATCCCATTTAGGCATCCTATTTAAATGAAAAATTAGTTATTTAAAATTTATATTTATAACTAAAAAAATTCAATTTCTTGACCCATCAATGTTTATAAGAAAGATGTCTCATGTAATTTATACATAGTATGCCAGAATGGAAAAAGGGATTAAATTTCCTAAATTATCTACAATTTTGGTATTATAACCTACTCAAAAATCTCAAAAATGTTGGATGATTTTTTATTCATAAATATAGAGGACAATGCAATGAAATGTTTTTTAATTTGATGTCTTATATATAGAGAACTCACCCAATATCTATGTTAATGTTATAATCCAACGATTAATTCATAAGGTTAAATGTGAATAAAAAATTTATGTGGAATGATATTATTTTCTATGTTTTTTATCATTAATATGACATGGATAAATTTTTTATAAATGATATTATGTTTGTAAGAATCCTGATACTAATAATGATTGTACTAAACATTTTAAAATAAGTATTTTTAAGAATATGTTGAATGGAATTAATAACCTAGAAAATTGATTTATTGGTAATGATATATTTTATGAAAAAACATTTGATTATAGAAAATATAATGTATGATATGTTTTTTTGGGTGTTATTATAATTAATTAATATTAATATATTTTGGGGAAAATTTATTATCTACAATAATTTAGTACTAAAAGACTACTCTGTGGATTAATTGTACTTTGAGGATGGTAATTATAATTTTATAAACATTATATGAATCATAAAAATGTTATTTTAGAAAAAGGACAAATTTTATGTCTGGTGACATCTCATCACATCAATAATGGTTTGGTGGTAATGAACCCTCAACTTAAGGGTGATAAGTGTCATGTTACTACCACTATCCTTCATGATGTACCTAATATTAAGAAATCAATTTCCAACAAAAAATAGTGGATAAATATGATGTTTATTTTGGGGAAAAATAGTTTTTAATCTAATGTATTTGTTGGGATATATTAGTTAATAATGATATTTTTGGAATGTTTTTGTTGTTGAGATATATATTAACATTATTTATAATGTAATTTATTGTTTCACAAGGATTATATTATGAATTAAAATTTATAAAATTAAGTGTATTATATAATCATTGCGATAAATTATTCATTCACGAAGAGGTCATTAATGATATTGGGATAAAAGGGCTATTTATTTAAAAAATGATCCCAGTTAAAATGTTAGACATATGTTTAAACATTCAATATTTATATAATTATAATCATTTTGAGTATTATTTTACCTCGTTCTAACCATTTATTACAAAATATTGATCGAGTAGTTAGTTACACTTTATTTAATGTTATGATTTTTTAAATGAAAATTTAAGTGAATCCATCACAAAAAAATCATATGGGATAATAATTCCATAGAGTAGGAGGTGAATAGTAAATTTATCATATAACAATGTCATGGTAGAATTTTGTTATCAAATAAAATGATATCAAGTAAGAATATATTCTTATTTTATGTATCAGGAGAGAAAAAACCTTCAACTCTTGGAATAGATGTTCAAAATTACATTTTATTATATAACCTTCTTACCCAATTAATTAATAGACAATTAATTTATCATAGAGTTATAGTTTTTTGGTTCTTACATTTCTATTTATAATTCAATTTATTATGACTAAATATCAATATATCTCTAAATATTTATTTATGATATTCTTCTTTATATATATAATCTTTTCTCTACGTTGTTCCCAAATGTGTATATCCAATAATCTTTTTTCCAATCCTATATTTCAAAAAAAGGTAATATCATAAGGAAAAAATTTATTTAATGGTTAATAAAGTAACACATATAGATTTTATAATATATTTATATTTAAATATATTTTATCTCTTTCATAACTTGTGTTATATGAGACACCTTTTTTAAACAATCTATGATATAATATAACAATATTTTTACTTAAATGAGATAGATATAACAAAGAAAAAATATATTAATAAGAATAATATGATGCACATTTTGATATATATATATATATATAAATATATATTACTTAAAGAATATATATTTATTTAAAAATTATTAATAAATAAATTTTCAACTTTAATAATGATATTTTATTATATAATCAAATATGATTCCGTGATAAATTAATTTCATCTCCATACTGTGATAACAATATAAATAATTTTTTTTAAATATTAAAAAATTTATATCATAAAAATAAAATAATATTTAAATATATATATATATATACATTAATATTAGGTGAATGTTTCATAATTATTTGAAAATATTGTTTTCCATTCAAATTTTTAGAAACACCCATTTCTTTCAAAAAAAAATTATTTATTTCAAAAGTATTATGTAAATTAAAAATTCCATTTTTTATTTAATATTATTTCTATTTGAAATAGAAAATATTTACAAATATTTCATCAAATCAATTATATTTAAATCATATTTGTGTTGGGTTTTGATATAAGTTTACTTTTAGGATTTAAAATTATTATTTTTGCAAAAAACTATTTTCATATGCTTAATGTTTCTCAAATTAACTAATTAAAAAGGGATCAAAAATAATTAATTAAATTAAATTTATATAATAAATTAATAAAAATATAAATTATTTCCATTTAATTATGATTTTTCTATATATAGTTATTATAAGTTCATCTTTTTCTTAAAAAAAACTTTTCTCAAAAATGGGTTTTTTTGACATGTATATAGGTTTAATTTTAAACTAAATTAAGACACTTCCATGAATTAAATTTTATGAAATTTATTTAATATTATTTAATCATTGTAAATTATATTATTGTATAATTTCATATTAATTATTAGTCATAATGAATTGAAAAAACATCAAAAAATAGATACTATGGTAAATTAATATATATTTTAAAATTGAGTAATATTAAATGAAATAATAATAATATTTTTTTAAAAAAATTATTTTTCATTTAATGGTTTTTTATGGAATTAAATCTTTTAAAATCCATTATTTTTCATTAACTATGTAAATTTTCTTGAGAGTGACTTCCCTATATGAAATAGTTTTTGGTATTTAGTAGAATACCACTCCTCCTACCTTATTAATGGTCACCACACTCCTATATATTTCTCATATAAAAAACCAACTTTTTCTTCCAATTTCTATAAATTTTTCTTATTTACATTCATACTCTCATCCATGAATTCTAATTTGATCATAAATCCAATTTAATTTTTTTTAGTTGTAATACTATTATGGTGATCTATAGGGTAAGATACATTATTAAACAGACATCCCTAATTTTTTTATCATACACCTAAATAAAATATTAAAAAATAATGATGATATAATTAAAAAATTAAATCCCAAATAATGGATTTTCAATTTTTAAATATTAATAACAAAATTATTTCCACATCCATCAAATTGCAAATGAAACCATCATTTATCACATCATTGACTATCTCCATATGAATTGATGTAATTTGGTTTCACTTATCACCTCTCACAACAAATAATTATGGTATATTTTTTTTTATTAATAAAATATTAAAAAATATGGAAAAATAAGATATCGTATAGTTTATTTTTATACTGTCAATTTAATAATGGTAATATCATTCTTATTTATGTCAGACTACCATCTCATGAACTTATGTGATTTTATTTATCATTACTACATCACATGGACATCATATATAAGATTATTCAAATAAAGAATTTTATAATTATGATTTTATTATCATTCAATTAATATAAAATAACACTTATCATCTTTTAATCATGATCACTAAAACTTAATATGTTACACTTGCAAACGTATGGACAACCAACACTATGATTGAAATATTGACTATTTATCAATACCGTATGTTATGGTTATTTCTAAAAGTATAATTTATGTATAAAAATTATAAATTATTCATTATTGTTATTCAAAATATGATTGAATAACAACTGATTATGTAATGAATTTGGTACTTAAAATAATGTTATTAAATTTCTTTATATATAAGGAATTAATACAATAAAATTTACATTAAAATAAAATAATTGATATATTTTTATTAGAAATTTGATAAAATAAATACATTAAAATACTAGAATCATTGTAAGGGTTTCATCTCAAAACGTTTTTTTGGAACAAATATTATATGAAACTCATTTATTTTAAATTATTCATACCTTTATCATTTACATATTATGTTTAAAATAATTTATAATTAATTATATTTTAATTTATAATTCATTTACACATATCAAAGGATATATGATTCAAAATTTACCAATATTATATGGTTATATATTTGAATCTCATATTAATAGAGATTTATAATGCTTGAATTTCTATTATTGGAAGTTAGTTTATAACTTCATAGTGAAAAACAGAAATTATATTATTTTTTTTCATTAAATATTTAACTATTCTAACATTTCCTCATATTTTAGACATAAAAATATAAGAAAATTTATTCTATGGAAATTTGACATTATTTATCTCTTTAGTTAACTCCTAGTTCTCTTCTATTCCTATGATCTCATTAAATTGTTTTCAAATGAATATTTTCTTCAATTAATTTTTAAATTATTTTTTAACATTTTTTAAAATTTTATAAAATTTCAAAAAATAAATATTGTTACCAATTTATGAACAAGGTAATTCATAACTTATTATCAAAAATGTGATATGAAATAATTTTTAGTTTCTAAAACATTAATGGTATTTTAAAATTGTTTATTTCCTGAACTTTTATTTATATATTTTCAATTTTATCTTCAATGAAAATGATATAATTTTTTTTGGAATTTTAGTTTTTTAAAATAATTTTTCAACATTCAATGTATATTTACATCAATAAAATTTTAATTTTTTCATAAAATAATAATCCTTATCAATGAAAAAAACATTCCTATTATGGAATACCATTAAATATTTTTCCTATGTCCCTTAAAATTTTATAACAATATTTATCACCTTTAATTTTATGGGACAATACATTCCTTATATATATTACTCATATTCATTCATTATTAAATCTCATTTTATTATTATATGAGAGAATATTATTCAATCCACCTCATTCCATAAAAAATTCATATGTTTATTCATTCTGATTTATTTCATATTTTGGTATATATAAATCCTGAATGTGTTATGATGGCTGAAACAAGATATCATCGAGGGATCTTTGTATGACTTATACGATGTGTGAGCCCTGATTTCACTCCAACACATTGTGCATCATTTTCAGTCTCCTCAGATTCCATGTATGGTATATACGATTAAACATAATCCATTATGAGAATTTTCTACTATTTGATATTCTCTGTGTAGTTATCATTAACTCATATTAATTTCTTATTATATGTATATGTCACACTTCACATGTTACCATGATCATATAACACCATGTTCATTATCTAATTCTTCCATGTGATTACTCATTATTATTCTATAATATGATATCATGTTATGAATTTGACTCACATGTTATGATTCCTTCAGTTTTTTATTATATTTCTTCAATTTCATGTTTTTCATTATGTAATCCCTAGGGTTTTCAATGAAATTTTTGGAGATGAAATGGATTTAGGATCTTATTATAGATAATAAATTGACTATGTCAAGTTTATGAATCATTTAATTTAATATAAAAATAATAATAAAAATACACTAGGCCTTTATAATAATTTTTTTATTAATCAATATTTATGTATATAATTCATGTAAAAACATTCTTTATAAAGGCTTGGGTATTAATAAATTAACTATTCAAATTATCAGCCATTTATATTCATATTATATATTAATTACTAATCAAATTACCATTATTCTATTATATGAATAAGTTATATCAATTATATTAAATATCTATAATATAATATTATTATTCAAATAAATTAAAAAATGGGTAATTTTTTTAAAAATAAAATTTTATTTATAGGGTGTATTATTATTTATCTTACTACATTAATTGAACTATATCAATGATTTAGTATTTAAAATTTTCCTTATTTATACTTATATTGTGTAAAATAGTTTACTATTTTTATATCCTATATCTTAATGTATATAATATAACAATTATATATATATTTATTTATTTATTTATTTTCGCCATGGTGTTATGATTGAATAAATATATCGAACACATTTTAATATTTGAAAAAAATCCTTTTAAACAGAATCTCATATTGTTAAAGACATAAAAATTACACCACAAATTTTCTTCTATATAACTTTTATTTCCTTCTACAGGATTCCTAGAATCAATAATGGATTTTATATCCATTAGATAGATGTATACGATGAGTAGGTGATGTCACCCCTTGTGATGATGCGTATTCTTGTTTTGGTGACAGAAATGGTATACTTGAAATGATATGTATCATGTTTAGAGAAACACTCTAACTTGCTGGATCATGTGTGATATTCAGATTCGAGTAGAAATGCATTATATTGTCCCCCCTGAGTTATTGATGTGAAATATTCATAGAAACCCCAACATTAGCTAAATCATGTTTTTGGGGTGCTCAAATATTCATTATTTAATAATTATGAACTAAAATATATGTTTTATCTTCTTTAATGTTATATATCACGGTGATTTTGTTTCTTGTGAATTTAAAATGACTTTATATATGTATTTTATACACTTAATTTCGATCAAGATGACCATATATAATTTTTAGTAAATTGTTATTTTGATAGGGTCAATCTAATCCCTCATTAATAACATATTTTAAAAGTAATTTTTGTATATAAGTAGATATTCAAGTTTCTGATTAGGAGGAAATTATAGAATTGAGTAGGACACCTGGTTCTATTAGAAAAGTAGGGGTTTTGGGGTTTCATGAATATAAATATGTGAGTTGGTATAGTGTCTTTCTTAAATTTAGATATTCACTATGATGGATCTGAAAATGAACATTAATTTATTTATATAATAATAAAATTTATATTTTCTTATACTCTTTGAAGTACTATTACATACTATAGATACATTCACTACATTTTATGTTGGACAATATGACCCTCAAAGTCTCAAGGTTTATGTATAGTACTTTTTAAGATATACATTATATTGTTTCATTCTATATGTCTTAATGTTTTTGGATTCACTCCCATGACTTATATGGATGGGAATTGTCATTCCATGACTTTTTTAGTCCATCGATGGTAGTCAATAGCCTATGAATATTGGTAGGCACACTTAATATCATGTATCTTCACCACATGGGAACTATAGAAATCATGTTTAGTGCATTAAAATGTGTTATTAAAGAATTTGTGTTGGATGGGATAATGTTTGATATTCTGGAAAAATGTTTACAGACTCATGAGGTAAATAATGTCCACAACTATAATGCACAACATTGACCAAATCCAACATAAAAGAGTTATTCTGGTGTAGGAACTAGGCATTCAATGATAATTAAGGTGTTACTATTGACAGAGATTCCAACTATGGGAAAGAAGAGACACTATATGAGTATTGTGGGTCCTTAAAAATATTGAGATGTGTTTTTGAATCTAGATTATGGAATTTATAATGAATGAAATAAATTCCAAGTGATGGTGTTATTTTATATATTTCTTCATAAAAATTCATTTTAATTTAAAGAAAAATATATTATTACAATTTTTTTTCTAAACTATATTATATTGGTGATTTGATTAACATGGATTTTAGGTTCTTCTATTAATTTTTTTATAATTTGGATTGTTCGGTCATCATAATGAAACCGTTTTCCAGAGAATTGTTTTCGAACAAGATTTTGAATTCAAATCACATGTGGCAGAACAAGGTATTTATACAATGGTTTTACATGTCTTTTTTATCATATAATTTCCATTTAATTGGTAATTTTTATATTTTTAATAATTTTTTATTTAGTAATGATGTGGTAAATATTATATGTAATTTTATTTTAATGATTACATTCATTATGTTTTATTTTATCATAATGTGACCGACTGTGATTGATATTTTTATAATTTCCCTTATAACTGAATCCATTGGATCCAAAGGGGTGTTATAAAAATCAAGGAGGAGTTTATTTAATATAAAATGATTTACTGTTTTTTTGAAATAAGGTTTTGGAATTTTGAAAATAGTATATATATATATATATTTGGTCCAGTTAATGGTCCAAATTCTTGTATAATGTTTATTGATTATGATTTATTTTTCTTGGAAGACAACTATATGTGTTTTCTAGTATTATAATTTTATTGTGTGATTTTATGAGATTTATTAGTTCATTTGAAGAAATGTATGATATATTTTGAGTGGATAAGTGTGAGTAATCTGGGTGGTTGGATAGTTTGTTTGTGGATGTGTCACTTGTTATTCCATAAAACAAACTGAATATCACGACACATCGGTATATGATCTATTAGTGAAATGGATAGAATTGTGTTCTAAATTACCATGGGTTTGGTAATATCACCATTAAACAACATAGTGCCCAATTAATTTTTATTTTAATAAATAAAATAACTCAATATTGAATTAAGTAATATTAAAAATGTTTATTTTGTACAACGAACAATAATCACATAGAAATTAACCATAATTAATTATAAATAAATCCTAAAATGTTACATTATAAAACAAAATATAACATACATCATGTAATATTCTCATAATGACATGTAAAAAGTGTAAAATACATCCACTAGTCACCACCATCACCCAAAGACCAACTAGAGAAGCACAACATCCACCTATAGGTTTATCTTTTTCATTCCATAGACCTAGAATTAAACAATCTAATCATTCATGTTAGAAAAAAAAATGATGTGTGACAAAATAGAAAATTAGATATCAACAAACATTCAATTAAATATCTGATAGAAATAAAAAATTTATATAGAATTAAAATAAAATAATGCATGAATTTAAATATTCAAATTTAATTGAAAATATCATTTCATGTGAAATAGATAAAAAAATTTAAAAACTATATTTCTATTAATATTTTCTGAAAACATAAATAGCATGAGTAATAGAGTTTAATAAAATACACCTTCATAATAAAAAAACAAACAAATCACACAATGATCAAATCCCTGTAGGTTTATTAACTCATGAATCTAGGATCCTAAGAAAACTCATTTGAAGAATCATAGATCAATGTGTATCATTATAGATTATTCATTTAAGGTATGTTAGTAGTAACCTATTAGGGAAATCATATTAAAAAAGTTTAGATATACTTTTAATTATCAATCCATGTGTAGGGTGTAATCGTAGTAGAGTTTATTTCGTAATAGTTTTTTGACAACATAGAGTCACATTTTATTTTAATAAATAAAAATAATCATGTGATATTTAACCATTTAATTTTAATTCATCATTCATAGTTTAGATTCCCAAATTTAATGTTCAATATTTCATTTCGATTTCATGAAACACATATTTTCATCTAGTTAATCCCTATCAGAATCATATTACATTGAATTCATTTTTCACAAGAATCTGAATAAAAAAATTTCATTAAATTATTATTATTTGACGAAATCATTTCTCAAATCCACAAAATATTTAAAAATCCTAAAAAAATATGTAATATATCTATGTATCGTGGAATTGAAATAAATAATCAACATTAATCCCTATAAAATGTTTAGAAAAAAATTGAAAATGAATTTTAATCTAGCAATGAAATAATTGTTTCATTTTTTTAATACACTTGTAAGATAAAATTAAATATTATCATGAATTACATAGAAAAAATCATCAACTATGTAATAAAAAATTCAAATAATACATATAAATCAATAATATTATATATTTAATAATCAAGGTTTTAATCTATCGAAACCATGAAGATTCATAACTATCTGTGACTGAGAAAAAAATAATATAATTGGTATTATTAAACAAATGAGGATTCATTTATAGGATAAGAATCATTTTCTACCACAACATTACTAATCCTAGAGTTGAAGTGGTTGATGGGGAGAAATTACACTATATAGAACATCTAAAAGGTAATGGATGAAATCAAATTTGATTATTAGAGGATATAGGTTATCATATAGGGTTAATTGATTTCAATTAAATTAATTAGGGAATTAAAAAACAATCCCATTTATTACTAGCTTACGATTAATTATTATATGAAGTTGTGCACCGAACCATGTACCCAAATTTGGATTTTTGGAAAGGGTTTAATTTTTTGGTCATATAGTTAAATATGAATCACTCTATAAATAATCATTCTCATGGGATACTAATAATGGGTGATGGGTTTATCTGAAGGGTTTGAGAAACCATGAACCAAACACAAAAATCAATTATATCACTAGGATCCATGGTTTATATTTGAGGCTGAACCAATTTTTCTAGAAGTGTTCCCAATTCAAGATCCTAAATGAGGAAACATGTTTTGGTTCTTTGGATAAGACTGCCTTTTCAATCTAGGTTCACAGCACAAAAAACCTAAAAAATGAATCATTATTTGAAAAAATCCATAAATAATTTGTAGTATGAACTAAATAAAATAGGATCCTAAGAAGGGGTCATGAGTAACATAACACTGGTAAGGGGAAAATTAAAGTCTTAACAGCATAAACTAATTATACCCCCAAAAAACCTATCAAAGAAAAACTCATCTTAATGAGATGATTCATGTTATCCATCATCCGTTCATAATTTACCATTGTCTAATGTGAATTAGAACACTGCTACAAAAGAACTCATTATAAAAGTACAGATATTTCATTATGAACAATCATCTCATTGTCGCAAATATAAACACAATACTCAGTAAAGGATAAAAAAGATTTCCCATCAAGTAAATACCAAATTGGGATAATAACAGTTTCATAACGATATATTTTGGGCTTGTTCAAATGAAACCATCATGAATATATTTCATCTATTGTTTAAATAGAAATGGTAATCCATTGATCCAAGTATATGAAAAAATTTATAGGAATTATAAAAATGTTGTGTTTATTTTACTCATTTTCAATGAAATAATGGATCCAACCTTGGTAAAACATTCAAGAAACACACGGTAAAAAAAAATTAAAGGGAATCAATGGAGATTGTTATAGAAATATTACAGGCCTTGATCCATCATTATTAAATAAAAACTCAACTAAATCATCACTTCCATCTCTTGGACCAAACAAAGTTTGATTAAATAATCCTAACAAATATTCCACCTTCACAATAGCAATTTTAACAATCGGTCATAAAATTCATCAAAATGAAAAATTTAAATTATAGTTCAGTTATTATAATAAAAATTAACTAATACCAAATTTCCTTATTATGTTTCACAAAAGTAATGAAAAAATCCAAAATCATGTCTTCAAGGATATCTATAGATCATTTTATCTAACCATCTCCCAATGGAAGATATGTTTGGTTCAAATTTGCCTTGGATTTCATCTCCTCATATAAGATTAAATAAAATGATATGTTAATCGTGGATCCTACGTAGAAACTATATTATATAATATTTTTGTAATTGTGTGATCTTCTTCCAACACTGACATCCCAATTTCAAAAAACTTACATATCATGAACATAAAAATTATGGCAGGGTTTCATCAAAAAATTATTTAGTACATATAAAATATTTATCGTAATATGGTTCGGAAACATACCAACCATAAAATCTATTGAAATATCATCCCACATTAGATCAATATATAAATGGGATGAAGAAATAATGAAGCCTTATCACGATGAACCATAAAATAATGACACATATAATAATGATAAATGATATCAGTAATGCTTCATATTATATATAGACACAATAATTATCTAAAAATATTAGTGAACACCATAAAGGTTCCATGTTTTGTTGTTAACATTGAATTTTGAAAATCTTCCATTATATATTTTCATACAGGTAATGGTACAAAAAAACTCATATAGATGAATATGATTCCATTTGGATAGAATGAACAATCACCAATGGTATTACCACCACAAATAAAGTCCCAAATTTTATATAAATCATCATCATGATTATTATCTAGAATAATTATCAATATAATAGTAATCTTTAAATAAAATCTCTCTATAATAACCCAGTCTCATCCTCCTGAACTGAATAATTAATTTGAATAAAGAGATCTACAATGTTATACTCTTCTGATTACTCATTCATATAATGGTTTAGAATATTCCTTATTAATGCATCAGTAATGAAATTAACCATTCTAGGGGTATAAGAAATGTCAACATAAAAATATTTTATACTCTAATCCAATCACCTATAATGGATATATAAATATTTCTGTGTCAGGATATATTTAAAAAATGTTTGATCAGAACATTTTGTGGAAAAATCATCAAAAAAATTAGTGTCCCTATTTTCTCAAAGAATGTATAAAATAAGTGATTTTGACATCATATTTATAAAATATTATCTAATTTGGACTGTGATGTAAGGAACTATTGGTTACCCCAATATCACCTTTCATTATATATCATCCCCAACCTAAAAAAATGTTTCAAAAAATACTAAATTGAATTATCTAGCCTCTAAATGAGTAAAAAATATTATATATGTCAAAAAGAGATTCAATTAATCAAATATTAAGGACATATCAAATCCATTAACAATTTTACTCAATTTAAAGTCAGATATAGAATTGATGAATCCAAAATTGAGAAATATTTGAAAAATCTAATATAATACTATGTAGAGATCATTTAGCATTAAATCATTAAAACATTATGTTGTTGTTTACATGTCATTACATAATTAACCTATTTATTATCAAATGGAATACCATTTTAAGAGACGATATGTCGAATGAACATCCCATCCCAAATCTAAGAATAAAATTATGATAGATTGGCATAAATCCAGAGATCACTAATGATTTCTATATTTGTCCCCAAAATTACCAACGTGGTGCTCCATTATTTTAAAGTAAACCATGATGTCATAAAAAGCACGAAAATAAATTTATTTCGATAGTCCTGGAATATCTAATTTATAAGAGCCATAAAACATAGAGAGAATTATTCATTCCAATAGAAATTATATGTTACTCATAATGGTTATACATTCTCTAAATGTAATTATTTGTATTTCCAGACTCATTGATTAATAGTTGATGATAACCAACTAGAATATCATTCCTTAAGAACCCGCATTCCCAATTACAATGATCTATAAAGTAATATACATGAGGCAATATATACTTGTAAATTATCATGAGTTGATTAATTTTTTTATAATCAACACAATGGGGAATTGTCCCAATATATTTATTTAAGAAAAGTATAAGTTCAACCTATGGTGAAACACATTTTAGAATGAATTACATAGTCAAATAAACATCCAACTATGTCTTTAAATCCAGTCATTTTATTTATTCTATGAAAGAATATATAATTGAGATATGTTCATCACTACATACAATGGTAATGAAAAACTACACATATATTACTGTGGGTAGGCTATAATAATAAGATAGAAATACATCAGGATGTAAAAAAACCACTGATGTAGGATCACCATATAATGATTCCTACTGCATGTAAAAAGAAAAAAAGAGATATCACCCATCTTAACTCCCTAATATATTCATTGTCTCTATCATACCATGAAAATAATTTATATTGAAAAATATTTAATACTTATCACCTATAAAATGAGAAATGCACTATAAATTATATTCAATCCCATATTTATTTGAAATTAGCTAATCTATCCTAGAATTAAATCCCAAGAATTTATTCCAAAGGCCATCAATCCTGATAATAACTTGATCTATAAAAATGGGAATGATCAAGATTTGCATCATATACCCTGTTATCTCTTCATTCTGAGTGGAATAACAATATTTATCACATTATAAATAAGATCTATTGGAAGGATTAATATTTTCATAGTTCATGTTGATAATAATGTTTTTGATTCACCATTATAAAAATGAGATCATTATAATTGTGTAGCAACAATGATGGTACCAATCAATATTGTCGGACCTATATGAGCTTACTCTAGATACTCATGTAATTTATGAAGATTCACAATTAATGATACCTACATCTAAAAACCCATACGCAATGAACAATATAACATCAATATAGTTAGTTTTAGATTTTATTATTCAATTCTACTACTCAAGTTATACAACAGGTGGCGGAACATTAACATGTGTCCTAAGGGACCACAGAATCCAAAAATAATTGGCGCAATTATAGAATCCCACTTCATATTCAAAAATAGTCATCATTAAAATAAATTTTCTATAAATATTCTAGGTATTGTATAATATTTAAATGATAACACCTATCTTCAACAACCATGAGATTCATCCCAGATCTAATTTCCATTCAATAAACAAAAAAATATCTATTAGGAGTTAAAAGAACTCATACCAATAGTAACTTATTATCCAGGTCAATCTCATCCATGAATGATATATCAAAAACATATATATAATATATAAGGTTAATAATAATACCACATATCAGATATTAGATCAATGAACCACTGAACACATTCCAATCATATGGCGTCAAAAATAATAATATTATTTTACTGGTGCATCCTACTATTTAATCCAAGGTATTATCACTTTAGGAGCTTCTCGGTTTTCTCACCAAATTAATTTAATTCACCAAAAATATTTATTTTTCTTTTTTATTGATTATTTTATGAAATAATTAATAAATATTTTTGGGTTTTTATGTCAATAATATGAAATTATGAAATGTCATGAAAAGTAAATATTATTCTCTACCATCATGAAATGCCAATATATACTGGTTATTGAAGAAATATCATGGTTTTGGGTTTAGCTGTGAGTTCAATAATATTAATACATTATTTGTTTTAGTTCAGTTTTATAACCCAAAAATTAAATATCTAGAATAATATCTATTTTTTATTTATAAATTGTAGAATCATTGAATTCCTATGATATATCAACTCAACATCTTCCTGTAATCATGGTTGATTAATCTTTTTTGTTGAAGGTGTTCCATATTTCAGGAAACAACCCTATCAATTACATTACATCCATTTATTCTCCAAAATCCATAATGTTAATAGATATAGAATGAAATTAGGAAAAAGATATTGAACATATAAATATAAATATATTGAGTTTCATGTCATAGGGGACAATTGACTCTGTAAAATACCCACACAAATAAACTATTCTTTTCCACAATCATAAAATATCAATAATAAATTTATGTGGGAAACAATGTTATTAATATTTTTATTTGGAATTAACACAATCATTCAGTTAATAATGTTAAATCAAAATGTTGAAATACAAATAAAATATCAATTAAATTTCTAAATTTTCAATGAAACATTAAAATCAATATTTTAACTTTTTCCCATTTTAAATTGTTGAAAGTTCTCTTATTAGTTTTTCATGTTCTATATATTATTGTTTTTAAACATGATAAATCACTATTTACCGTAATTCTGAATCTTTTCACTCATTAATAAAAATATTAATTCAATAAGAGTTATGTAGATATCAGGAATATATAACCCTTATCCATAGTTGTAATGTCCTAGTTCTAGAATCTTTCTAGAGATGCCTCGTACCCAGTTGCAAACATGGCCACATGCGTATTTCCCCAAACACTAGAGGCTACCATCATACAGCGAGGGCCTTAGGAGTGATAGTGGGAAAAGTATTCCCTCCTTGGTAGAGTGACACATCAGATGTAAAATAGATATACAATATAGAAAGATATAATATACCAACAATAGTAAACAACGGAAGACTGATGAAAAAAAACTGGAGAACATATATAAAAATGAATATGAATGATAAATATGTATATGAATAAAGCAAATCACGTCACAATGTACGATATACCTTACTAAACCGAAGTAAAAGAAAAACAATGAATAACTCCACAGCATCTCAAGACAAAGCTTGCTCCCTTGCTCCGCAGCTCCATACAGTAAAGTACCAGAAGTAGATGGGCACTTTCTGTTATCTATACCAACAACAATATAATTTTTGGGCCCAAAATCATGACATAAGCGGGGTGTGAGAATAAATCCCAATATAAATCCACCATAAGATCTATGCCTAACAGTTATTTAATATATATGGCAGGTAATAAGAAAAAGCAACAGTAAGCAAGGAAGTACTCAATAGTAAACATTCCTACAGTTTCAACACATTAAAACACCACATATATAGAAAAAATATAAACAATGTATGTAACCCTTTGGGAAGTATGCTCATCCTAACCCCTCTGGTTAATCCAAAACAACACAAGCAGGTAGATAACACTACAGGTAACCCTATGGGAAGTACTCACTGCCTATAACCTTTGGTCCTTCCTAGCACAATAAGAAGGAATATAACACAACAGGTAGCCCTCTGGGAAGTACCCACAGCCTATACCCTCTGGTCCAACCTAGAAACACATGCTACCCCCTGGGCAGTACACTCAATGTAACCCCTCTGGATCAACTTTAGAATTGACACTCTGGGGAATCACTCGTCGTCATTTCCCCCTATAGACTCCTATCGGTAACTAAAGGCGCTCTGGGAAAGCCCTTATGTCACATTCCCCTATGGCCCATGTTGAGGAACTAAATAAACATTGATGAAGCACTTACGTCAATTTCATTTGTGGCCTTGCATCGTAAGTTGAAAAGACACTATTGATATGCCTTTACGTCCATTCTCCCTATGGTCTATACACTAGGTTCTCATGGCCCTGGGTAAGTCAATCAGGTACAGCAAAGCATATCAGGCAAAGTAAACCTCAAAAACTACTTGGCTAACAGTCTACAACATAACAAAATGTTAGATAAACAAAACCACTCCATCCAATAATGCTAGGCATGGTATGTAAACATCCTAAAAGGAAAATAAGACCAATTGGAAAAATAGGAAAGCATACTTGGGAAACACCTCCAAAGAATAGAAAATATCCCTATCATCATTTAATTATACTCTAATCAGGCATACAAGCATAGAAGAAAATTAAAACGGCTAAAATGGTAAACACGCAATACCTCATTCAAGGGTATTTGGGACTTTTGCACATATAAATCAAAGGCATTCTCCATGTCACCTCGCACGGCTGTGTGCATGGATGCTTCAAGACCAGTATCTGGCTACCCGCTGTAACTGAGTACACATTGTGTAGTTATCAAGTACACAGTATGCACATCAAAAATTTCTAGAAACACGTATTTTTTATAAAAACACCAAACATTGAAAAAAAAACCAGAAAAGAAAATCCATTTTCTTACCAACGTGACCCCTTAATGAAATTCGTTCCCAAATTTCCCATGACATTCGGGGTAGAAGAAGAATACTCTATAGCTTCACCCACTGTGATCATACATCGGCCTCCCTCTCCTTGGTCTTGTATTATACCCGCCCGTGCTACCATAGAACTCGTACATGAGGAACAGACTGGCCACAGAAAACCTCCTTACTACGATCAACAATCCGTATAGGATACTCCTCGAACGAGGCGTCCACCCTTAACTCAACCCCAATGGTATGAATAAAATGATATCTGTCTTAGAAGTAATGTCAAATCAGAGAAATGTCGAAAACATCGTGCATTTCCTGGAACCTCTTAGGTAACTGCAACCGATAGTGAACCGTCTCAACTCTCTCCAAATCCTCAAACGGCCACACGTACCTTTGTGAAATCTTACCTTGTCTCATAATCCTTCATTGTCCCAACCTTGGTGTGACATGTTGGAAAATCTGATCCCCAACCTCAAACTCTAGAGGTCGTCCTTGCTGATCAGTATAAGACTTCTGTCGAGACTATACGGTCTCCATCCTCTTCCGAATCAACTCTATCTACTCTTTCGTCTCCAAGACAAGAGAAGGTCCCAGCTTAGCTTCTTCTCCTACCTCCAGCCAACATAAGGGTGATCAGCATGGCCTACCATAAAAAGGCTCATAAAGTTCCATCTGCATAGTTTTTTTGAAAACTATTACTGTAGGAAAACTCCAAAAGAGTTATGTGCTTCTCCAAAGAACCTCCAAAATCTAGGATGAATGCACAAAGAATTCCCTCAAGAACCTGAATTATACCCTCAGATTGGTCATCTTTCTGGGCAAGGGATGCTATTTTTAGAAGTACATATGGACCCAAAGCCTTCTACAATCCATTGCAGACCCAAGAATTAAAACTTGAATCCATATAATGACACAAACTTTACATACATTGTTATTACATCAAAATTGAAGCACACTTATTACAACATATAATAAAACCTTTAAAGGACCGTATAGGTATAGTGTCATTAGAAATTCGGAAACATAATCAATTGGTTCATAAATTATATACACTGTCTCCCTTTTATTTTATCATATCTAGAGTCCCTTTTGGAATATATTACTTAATACCCTTCATCCTGACCTGGGGAAAAGAAAACATACAAATGGGTGACCTCAAATGCACATTAAGGGTAAACAAAAGAAATATCAATCACATCATATTAATAAAAAAATTACATTTTGGAAATCTTAACCTGCAAAAGAGATTATAATTTCATAACATGGGAAAAATCATAGTAGTGAAATGTAATCCCAATAATCATAACATGAAACATTGTGGTATACACATATAATCATAGAGAGTCAATTCTTAGTAGTCAAGACTCATTTCCAAGACTATCCTAGTGGACAAAGTCCATTTTTGAACCGAGATCACTCTTCATTTCAATCCTGTTTCACTAAACCGGATTAACCTATAGTTCCAGCCATTTATATCTCATGAGATATAAATCTTTACCCAATGCATTGGAGGGAGATATAGGAACCTCCAATCTCATAATGATACCATTATTATGTGTTCCACAAGATCATAAATCATACATCATTGCATAACCCATGTAATAAATATGGGATTCTTAAACATCATGACATCATAACATAATTTATATAAGATAAAAGGACATAATAAAAATAATTCCATCATCACATAAGCAATTCAATGTAAAAATAGGGATAAAAATAGAACCCTATTTTACCTTAGATGGAAAATAATTTAGATAAAACGATCTAACTCCATTCTTGAGGAAAATATTCTTTCTACTTCAAAAACATTTTTCCTTTCATAAAATGTCATATAATTTTAAACTAAAAGAAGTTGATTAAAAATAAACATAAACACCTATAAAGGAAGCTTCATGGAAATAATTTTCTAAAATTCCATTCAGGCCGTATATGTTATAAAAACATTATTCTCATACTTTGGCCGGAAAAGTCAAAAAGAACCTCATACTAAAAATGACAAAAGATTCATTTTATATCTTTTACATAAAACACACTGAAGGGTAAAATTGTATTTAAAAAATTTTATGAGGATAGAAATAATATTACATATTGAGGAATCATTTATGTGGATGATAAATACAGCCTAGAAAATACCAAAGTATAAAAATCTCGGATAAAAATAAGATTGTGAGATTTTCCCTTACCTTAGGTTTGATTTGCTTCGTACGAGTCCAAACCTCCTGTATAATGATTTAAATAACATTATTGGCTTATTCCAGATTCTTACTCATTGTTATTATATCATATATGGTCATATTCTTAGCTTCATATTGTTAATATTTCATTTCTACTTGGTATTCGGGTGTTTATTGCTTTTTGTTCTTATTCGTGTTTTATCGAATAAATTCTTATTATTATTTTTAGGTTTTAGATAAATCATTTCCAAAATGGTATTAGTGTAATATATATCATATTTATTCATTATACCCATTTTTATAATCATTAAGCATTGAATATCATGTAAAACAAGTCGCATCACATCGGGGATATGGTAGGCCGTACGTACGCACGACCGATGATATCGTTCCCATGATCGTGGAATTCTATTGAATTGTATGTATACTATTTAATAATCAATATAACTTTACAATAATCATATATAATTATTTTTTACACCATTATAACCATCCAGGTAAGTTGGTGGTGGAAAACAGATTACACCTCGGCGTGGAGATGGTATTCCATACATACACACACGCGGTGATTTCGTTTTCCGTAGGATGGATAGAAGGTGAAATAGGTTTGTTTAATAATTAAAATAACATATCTGTATATGAGTGATACTTATGTTATTACTTCAAAATGAAACAACTAAATAATAATAAGTTGAAGAAGAAATAATGTTGAAAGAATCGGTAGCGGACATTACCTCTTCTTTGAAGCGCCTCTTCTTAATCTTCTCTTAGGGCCCTAAATATGGTCTCTATAGAAGACCAGGACCCCTAAGATGTTTTTAGGGAGGTGTAGAAAATTAATTGGTAGGTGTTGGACGATTATGAAGGCTCAAAGTGGTTTTAGGAGGAGAGTTAGGAGGTTCCCTTTTATAAGGGAGGGGAGGGTCACCTGAGAAAAAACATAAAATATTATTTTATAATAAAGTAATATTGAGTTTTTAATAGCTAAAAATTGATTTATTTCAAAGTTAAGGTAGGGATGAGTCTCAATCCTCTCAAAAAATTGATTTTAGACATGTTTAGTGTACTATTTTAACCTTATCATTTATATTTAACTTTAAGTTAAATAATTTTACTTTTACCGTGTCTTCTTGTTTCCTTACACTATATGGTTAATAAACATACAATAACATGCCAAACAAACCCCTAGTGGTTCACTATTAATATATATAACCTTATCAAATTCATTTGTCTGAATGTTAGATTTTTAAGAATTAAATAACAATTAATAATTTAATATTTTTTTAAAAAACATTTTTATGTCGATTTTGTCACCATTTGGTACTGGATTTTATTGAAAATCATAAAATCATGATTAGTTAGAAAAGAGTTAATTAAATAAATAATAACAAGACATATTAACCTATAAAATTAGTTTAATTCATAAAAAGTCTCAAATTACATTTATTTGGGTATTTATAATATCAATTATGTTAATATTTCATTAATAATGTAATTACTGCATCCTCATTGTGTCTTAAATAAATCAACTTATTTAATGTCTAAAAATTATAAATAATATAAAATTATGTATAAAATTGTTTTAACTTTATAATAAATATTTATACTCTAATTTAGCTTATTTATAACCCTAGATTAAATTTTTTTAATTAATAAACATTGATTTTAACTAATTTAACTCTTCTTTAAATAAAATAATATTAAATGTCCTAATCTAATCCATGTGGACCTAAATGGACATAGTTTATTCCTAAGGTTGTTTCTGGTCAAATTAAACTTATCCAATATAATTAGGACAAATGTTAGGGTAATAATAATACCATTTTTACCCTTAATCAACCTATTTACTTTTAACCGTGGTAAATAAAAGTAAGAAGTTACTATTCACCAAAAATTAATTTTTATTTTATTGAACCACATTTTACTCCTCGATATTAACCGTGTCTCTCATATTTTTGAAATTACACTCACAGAAGTGGTAAAATTATGTTTTATATAAATTTTCACACTCTCCTAAGAGGCGGGTAATAGACAGTGAAAAGTTCAATAAAATTTCTATATTTCTAAAATTATTATAAAATCAATACAAATGAATTACTTTGAACTTATATAGGTATTATGTATAAATTTTGATCTAAAATAAATTTAAATATAATAAATGATTATTTAAATAAAAAGTCTGTTTTTAAATAGTAACCCAGTGTTTTCACTATTCATAAAAAATTGAATGTTTTCAGAAAAATACCAAAAATTCACCCTAGGCTAATTTTGATATTACGAATTCAAAAATGAATTCCATTTTTAAAGATAAAATTTATAAAATTTTAAAAATTGGGTATTACTATTCATAACGGCTAGTTTTATTAATATTTTAATAGCATATCGTTGTTTATTGAAACTCAGTATTGCGTACAATGAAAGCTATCGAGGAAGGTCGTAATTGAGTGTAATGCAAGCCAAGGTAGTGTTGTGTGTAGTAAAATATTCTTTTGATGATTAATATAACATAAAAACAAAATATTTCTCATAAAAATCTCATGTGTTTCATTCTACCCCCCTTAAAATGTATTTTTCCCACGAAATTCTTCACTTTGTGACAAACAGATGAGGATTCCTCTCCCTCATAATATCCCCAAGCTCCCATGTAGCTTCTTCTAATTGTTGGTTCCTCCATAAAACATTCACCAAGTGAGTGATCTTCTTCTATATAACTTTTTCACTACGATCCAGAATCTCCATCGGTTGTTCTTCATAAGAAAGATCTTGCTCCAGCGGTATAACTTATGAGATGAGTACATGTGAGGGATCAGGTATCTACTTTCTTAGGACAGATACATGAAACACATCGTGAAATTGAGAGATATTCGGTGGAAGTGGAAATTGGAAAGATACCTTCCCTACACGATCTAGTATTTCGAAAGGACTAATATACCTAGGGTTCAACTTTCCCTTATTTCCAAATCTCATTACTCACTTCTATAGAGATATTCGAAAGAACACTGTATCACCCACTTCAAACTCTAGGTATTTTATTCGATTGTCACCATAAATTTTTTGTCGACTCGGATCTTCCCTTATGTGTTGTTGAATAGATCAAACCTTTTCTTCCATCTCATCAACAAGATGAGGTCTTAATAGCTTTCTTTCACTAACTTCATCCCAGCAAGTTGGAGTTCAACATTTCATTCCTTATACAGCTTCATAAGCAGCTATCTGAATACTGGAGTGAAAACTATTATTATATGAAAATTCCACCAAAGGTATGTGTTGATCCCAACCTCCATTGAAATTTATTGAGAAATCTCTCAACATATCGTCTAGAGTCAAAATTGTCCTCTCAGACTGATCGTCTGTCTGAGGATGATAAGAAGTGCTGAAACTCAACTCTGTATCCAGAGTATACTGATGACTTCACCAAAACTATGAGGTAAAACTCGGATCCCGATCAGATATAATGGAAAGTGGTACTCCATGCAATCTTACCACTTCCTTTATATATATCATGGCAAGCTGATCTAGAGAGAAATCTTCTCTAATAGAAATGAATTGTGCCGACTTCGTAAGTCGATCAACTATGACCCAGATAGCATTATTGCCTTTGGATGTTTTAGGATGTCCAGTGACAAATTCCATAGTGATGTTTTCCCATTTTTATTTGGGTATAGGTAATGGTTGTAACATCCCCTTAGACTTCTGTCTCTCTGCTTTAACATGCTGAAAAAGCAAGTATCAAGAGACATTTTTAGAAACATCTCTTTTCATGCCATTCCACCAGAAGTACTCTTTCAGGTCACTATAAATCTTCGTTCTTCCAGTGTGAATAGAGAATGAAGAACATTGAGCCTCATCCAATAGCTCATTCTTTAATTCTGAGATTGGGGGAATAGAAACCTGATTCCTGAACCTTATTATCCCATCACAATCAAGGTCGAATTCAAGAACATTTCTCACCTTATTTTGCAACTATACATCTTCTTTCAATTCCTTTTTAATCATCACACTTATATATGGTTGAACATTCAATTGAGAAAGATAAGATTTTTCCCCTCCCATTATAATTCCAAGATCCACCCTTTGTAAATCCATAAATATTGGATCTTTTTTGATCCTCATCATGGATAATCTAGCATGGTCTTGTCGAATTAATGCGTCTGCCACCTTGTTTTCTTTCCTAGGGTGGTAATGAATTGAGAATTCATAATTCTTAATCAGGTACAACCATTTTCTTTGATTCATATTCAGCTCCTTTTGTGTGAAAATATACTTTAATATTTTATGATCTGTATAAATATCACACCTTTCACCATAAAGATAATGCCTTCAAATATTTAATGCAATGATTACCGTAGCTAACTCCAAATCATGAGTTGGGTAATTTTGATCATGTATTTTCAGCTTTCATGAGGCATAAGCTATCACCATATCGTTTTTCTTGATAACACACCCCAATCCCTTATTGGATGCTTCACTATAGATCACAAACCATTCTCCACTACAAGGCAGTGTGAGCACAGGTGCACTGGATAACCTTCATTTCAACTCTGTGAAATTCTCTTCACACTCCTCCGTCCACATGAACATAACTCCTTTTCGAGTCAACCTGGTGAGTGGATTAGATAATTGTGAAAAATCATTGTCAAAACGTAGATAATATTCAGCCAAACCGAGAAAACACTGGATCTTAGTTACTGTTGTTGGTCTCAACCATCTTTCGATAACCTCTATTTTTGCTGGATCCACAGATATCCCCTCTTTTTAGATTATGTGACCCAAAAATGAAACTTTTTTAATCCAAAATTCACACATGGTAAATTTGGCATAAATATTCTCCTTTCTCAGGGTCTTCAATACAATTCTCAAGTGATCTTCATGTTCTTCCTTGATCGTTGAATAAACAAGAATATCATCTATAAAGACTACCACGAACCGATCAAGATAGTCTCTAAGGAATATATTCATCAGATCCATGAATATATCAGGGGCATTAGTATGACAAAATGGCATCACTACAAATTCATAGGTTCTATAGCTTGTACGGAAAGCCATCATTGGTATTTCCTCCCTTTTGAACCTTAATTGATTATACCCTGAATGAAGCTCAATCATGGAAAAGTACTGATCTCCGCATAGTTGGTCAAATAATTCATCAATGCATGAAAGATGATATTTGTTCTCGATAGTGATCTTTTTATGTTCTCGATAATCAATGCAGAGTCTCATTGATCCATCATTCTTCTTAACAAAGATAACAGGGTTTCCCCAAGGTGACGCACTAGGGCGTATGAATACCTTATCAATAATCTCTTGGAGTTTCTTATACAAATCTTGAAACTCAATTAGGGCCATTCTATAAGTGGTGTTTGAAATGGGCATAGCACCTCGTATGAGTTCAATTGAGAACTCAACATCACGATTTGGTGGAAGACGTGGCAATTCCTCCAGAAAGACATCATTAAACTCCCATACAATGGGCATATTTTTAATCGTGAGTTTCTCTCCAACTATTTGAGATAAATAACCTTCATTTAGTGAAATCAAGACCCATAATATGGAAGAAATTTCCATAGGAAGGTTATGTTCATCCTTGCATCGATAGGTGATCGTAGATTGATCTGGAATATGAAATGTCACTTCCCTTCTTTGGAAATTAATATGATATCCATATAAAGAATTCCAATCCATTCCTAGTATCACATCAAATTCTACTATATGAAGGATCACATGATTTGCAGGAGGCACATTCCCAAAAACTTCAAACGGATAAGAATTATAAACTTTTGATGTGACTATTTTGTAATTAGGGGTTGTCACAGCTAACTCAACATCTAATTATTTAGGTAATACGGCGATACCCTTAGAAAATTATTCAGAAATAAAAGAGTCAGTGGATCCAGAATAAAATAAAACATTTTCTACATTATAGTGGATGGTAAGTGTACCTTTCACCACTTAATTATCATACTCTACATCGTTGATAGAAATTTCATGTGACTTTCCTTTATCTTTTTCCTGAAGAGTTTGTTGACGTCAATCATCATAAAAAACACTTAGATTAGGGCATTGATTAGCATAATTCCCCATTTCCATGCAGTTATAACATTAATGTGTAGGAGGTGCACTCTGCGTAGACATTTCCTTGTTCGCATCATTAGAAATATTCTTCCCATCATTGTAGCATTCAAATGCCCGATGACCTTCCTTTCCACATTTGAAACATTTAATTTTCCCGTTAAGACAACTCCCTCCATGTTTCTTTTTTTTACATTGAGTATAAGGGAAAACTCATCTTCTTTTCAGTGTGGTCTTTAGATTTCCATTTGAATTCCATTTTCCTTCTCTTTTAAAATATATATTACTAATGGGTTACTCTAATCTCCATCTCAACCTTGAGAGTACATCGAACGATTTCCTCATAGCTATTGACATCCCTTATGGATAACTCACTTAGAAGAATTGGTTTTAATCCACTAAGGATCGATCAATCTTACTCTTAGGTTGGATAATAATCCCAAAAGAGTACCTTGAAAGTCTTGTAAAATTTTCTTCATAGGTACCAATATATTCATCTTCCATTTGCTTCAATTCAATAAACTCTTTCTCCATCTTTGTTCGAAGAATACGAGTGAAGTACTTATTGAAAAATTATTTCTTGAACTCATCCCATTCCATGGACTCAATTTCATCTCTTGGCCACGTATTCTTGATAAGATTACACCATTGATCAGCTTCACCTTCCAAATGATATACTACTAATACGACTTTATAATGTTCAGAACATTGAAGAACTGAAAATATCTTTTCAGTGGTATTGATCCATTGTTCAACCACTAATAGATCAGTAGTCCCACTGAATGAAGGTGGATGCTGCCTCATGAAGGATTCAACAGAATTTTTCTCCTTCCTTTGCTCGTTTGGAAGTCCTGCATGATTCATAGCTTGAAAACGTTGTGTGAGCATGGCTACAAGATTTTTCATTAAAGCTCCCATAACGTTTGGTTTCTCGGGGGACAATCATTGGATTGCCTTTCGCATTCCTCATTAACATGGTTCCTATAGTTTCTATCCATTGACTAAAAACAAGAAGAATAGTGCGAGAAACACTAATTATAATTGGAAACCACATAATCAAGAATAAAATTTCACACTTAAGGTCTTATCATAGGTTATTAATGGCCATTTCTAAAACACTATGATTGTGATATATGTTTAGATATATCATTAGGGTTCTTACTAAGGATTTCACATCCTACTTTCCAAAGTTTGACTATACCCTTCCTCTGATACCAACTATAATGACCCAAACATTACATATGTTGTAATTAATTAAAAATTTAAGCACACTGATTACAACATATAACAAAACCATGAAAGGACCATATAGGTATAGTGTCTTTAGAAACTGGGAAACATAAAAAATTGTTCATAAATAATCTACACCGTCTCCCTTTTATTTTATCATATCTAGAGCCCCATTTGGCATATCTTACATAATACCCTTCTTCCTGGCCTGGGGAAAATAAAACATACAAATGGTTGAGCTCAAATGCTCAGTAAGGGTAAAAAATGAAATATCAATCACATCATATTCATAAGAACATAACATTTTGGAAATCATAACCTGCAAAACAGATCATAATTTCCTAACGTGGGATAAATCCTAGTAGTGAAATGTTATCCCAATAATCATAACATGAAACTTTGTGGAATACCGACATAATCATAGAGAATAATTTCAAATTAGTCAAGACTCATTTCCAAGACTCTCTTAGCGGACAAAGTCCATTTTTGAACCAAGTACACTCCTCGTTTCAGTCATATTTCACTGAACCAGATTAACCTATCGTTCCAGCCTTGTCAGTATCATGAGATATAAATCATTACCCAATGAATTGGAGGGAGATATAGGTCCCACAGATCTCATAATGATACCATTATTATGTGTGCCACAAGATCATAAATCATGCATCATAGCATAACCCATGTAATAAAAATGGGATTCTTAAACACCTTGCCATCAAAACATAATCCATATAAGATCAAAGGACATAATATAAATAATTCCATCATAACATAATCAAATAAATGTAAAAATATGGATATAAATAGAACCCTATAATATCTTATAAGGAAAATAATTTTGATAAAACACTTGAACTCCATTCTTGACGAAAATATCATTTCAACTTCCTAAACATTTTTCCTTTATTAAAATGTCATATAATTTAAAACTAAAAGAAGTTGATTAAAAATAAACATGAAAACATTTAAAGGAAGATTCATGGAAATAATTTTCTAAAATTCCATTCAGGCTGTATAAGTTAAAAAAACATTCTTCTCATACATTGGTCGGAAAAGTCACAAAGTACCTCGTACTAAAAACGACAAAAGATTCCTTTCATATCTTTTACTAAAAACTCACCGAAGGGTAAAATCATATTTAAAAAATTGTATGAGGATAGAAATAATATTACATATTGAGGAAACATGTATGTGGATGATAAATACACCACAGTAAATACCGAAGTATAAACAATCTCGGATAAAAATGAGATTGTAAGATTTTCCCTTACCCTAGGTCCAATTTGCTTCGTACGTGTCCGAACCTCCTGTATAATGTTTTAAATAATGTTATTGATTTATTACAGATTCTTTCTCATTGTTATGATATCATATATGGTCATATTCTTAGCTTCTTATTAGTAATATTTCATTGCTACTTGGTATTCGGGTGTTTATTGCTTTTTGTTCTTATGCGTGTTTTGTCAAATAAATTCTTATTATTCATTTTAGGTTATAGATACCTCATTTCAATAATTTTATTAGTGTAATATATATCATATTTATTAATCAAATTCATTTATATAATCATTAAGCATTGAAGATCATGTAGAATGAGTCGCATCACATCGTGGAGCCGGTAGGCCGTACGTACGTATGAGCGATGATATCGTTCCCATGATCGTGGAATTGTATTGAAGTGTATGTATTATATTTCAGTATCAATATCACTTTGCAATAATAATATATAGTTATTAATTACATGATTATACCCATCCAATTAAGGTGGTGGTGGAAAACATATTACACCATGGCGTGGAGACGGTATTCCGTACGTATCCACGCGCGTTGATTTCATTTTCCGTAGGATGGATAGAAGGTGAAATAGGTTTGTTTAATATTTATATTAACATATCATCATATTATTTATACTGATGTTATTACTTCATAATGAAACAACTAAATAAGTATAAGTATAAGAAGAAATAATGTTGAAAGAATCGGTAACAGACATTACCTCTTCTTTAAAGGGCCTCTTCTAAATATTCTCTTAGGGAACTAAATATGGTCTTTGAAGAAGAACAGGACCACTAGTATGTTTATAGGGAACTGGGGAAGAGAAATATTCAGGGTTTGGCTGATCTTGAAGGCTCAAAATGGTGTGAGGAGGAGTGGGAGGAGGTGCCCTTTTATAGGGGAGGAGAGGGGCACCTTGGAAAAGACTTAATATATTATTTTATAATAAAGACATTTTCGGTTTTTAATAGATGAAAATTAATTTATTTTAAATCTAAGGTGGGTATGGGTCTAAATCCACTCAACCAATAGATTTTAGACAAGTTTAGTTTACTATTTTAACCTTATCTATTATATTTAACTTTATGTTAAATAATTTTACTTTTACTGTGTCTTCTTATTTTCCTACACTATAGGAATAATAAACGTACTATAACAAGTAAAACAAACCCAAAGTGGTTCATTATTAATATATATAACCTTATCTATGTCATTTGGCCTAACCTTAAATTTTTAGGAATAAAATAACAATTAATAATATAATATTTGTTTTAAAAACTATTTTTTTCAATTTTGACACTATTTGGAACATGATATTTGTGAAAATCATAACAGCATGATTAGTTCCAATAACGTTCATTAAATAAATACTAACAAGTCTTATTAACCTATAAATTTAGTTTAATTCATAAAAAGTCCCAAATTACATTTATTTGGGTATTTATAATATCAATTATGTTAATATTTCATTAAGAATGTAATTAATGAATCATCAATGTGTCATAAATAAATTTACTTATTTAATGTATAAAAAATATAAATAAAATAACATTATGTAGGAAATATTTTTATCTTTATAATGAATATTTATAGTTGAATTAATCTTATTTATAACCCTATATTAAAAATGTTTTTGTTAATAAACATTTATTTTAACTATTTTAACTATTCTTTAAATAAAATAATATTAAATGTCTTAATCTAATCCAAGTGGACCTAAATGGTCATATTTTATACCTAAGGTTTTTTTTGGTAGAATTAAACTTATCCAATGTAATTAGGACATCTTTTAGGATAATAATAATACCATTTGTACCCTTTATTACCCTATTTACTTTTAACCGTGGTAAATAAAAGTAAAAAGTTACTATTCCCCAAAAAAATTATTTTATTGAACCATATTTTATTAATTGATATTAACCATGTCTCTCGGATTATTGAAATTCCACTCACATAAGTGGTAAAATTATATTTTATGAAAATTTTCAAACTCTCCTAGGAGGTGGGTAAAAGACGTTGAAAAGTTTAATAAAATTTTTATATATCTAAAATTATTATAAAATGACTCCAATGAATTACTTTGAACATATATTCGTATTTTATATTAATTTTGAACAAAAAAAATTTAAATTAAATAAATGATTAATTAAATAAAAAGACGGGTTTTAAATAGTAACACAATGTTTTCACTATTCATAAAAAATCAAAATGTTTTCAGAAAAATACCAAAAAATCACCCTAGGCTAATTTTGATATTCAGAATCCAAAAATGAAGTTCATTTTGAAAGATAAAATTTATAAAATTTCAAAAAGTGGGTATTACTATTCTTAACGGCTAGTTTAAATAATATTTTAATAGCTTATCATTGTTTAGTGAAACTACGTATTGCGTATAACGCAAGCTATCAAGGAAGGTCGAGATTGCGTGTAATGCAAGCCAAGATAGTGTTGTGTGTAGTGAAACATTCCTTTGATGATGTATATAACATAAAAATGAAATATTTCTCATAAAAATCTCGGGTGTTACAATCCTTGTCTGAAAAATTGGAGTGTGGAACTCTTTGCAAACGTACAATCTTATGGATGTACAACTATCCCTACTCGTCATCATTGATGGTCTCTTTGATGGGAATGAAGTGAGAAACATTCATGAGTCTGTAAATGACAACCCAAAAAATATTATTTCATCGAGACGACCTTGGAAAACCATCTATGAAATCCATCGTGACATCATTCCATTTTCACTCGAAAATGGGTAACTACTACAAAAGCCTTGATGGTAGCTGATGATCCGCCATCACATGTTAACAGGTGGAACACCTCATGACAAAACCATCAACATCTCTCTTCATACCTAGCCACCAATACTGACGTTTTAGATCACGATACATCTTGGTGACACCAGGATGAATTGCCCAAACTGAGGAGTGAAAGTCCTGCATTAGCTCCTCTCGTATGTATGCCGATACCCATATGTACTCATGATAATGCAAGATCTCATACTCACTTATGACCCACCTAGGAATATGGTCCTATCCTGAAAAACTTTCCCATAGTGCAAGGCCTTCAAAATCTGATAGATGTCTCATTCACACTCGATCAAGATGAGTAGAGGTAATAGCTACAGAATAAATAAAGGTCTGCCCATACCTATCGTGAACCACCAAATGTATCTTAGGGAACAGAGAAATAATTTTCCTTTCACTACTAGCCTCCTAAGCTACGTGTATCTTAGTCATCCTCCTCAACACATCAGTCACTTCGTTGCCTTTCCTTGGTGTGTTGGCAAGCACATAGTCAAAATAATAAAGGTACTCATCCCACCATCACTGTCTCAAATTGAAGTCACGCTGAGTGAAGATATACTTGAGACATTTTTGGTTCGTGAGTACCAAAAAATTATATCACATAAGATAATGTCTCCAACAATGTAAGGCGAGAACAACTATAGCCAACTGAAGATCATGCGTCAGTTAATTGCAATCATATGGACTCAACTGCTGAGACCCGTATACAATGACTTTTTCATCATTCCTAATTACTACTCCAAGACTGATACCTGAATCATCACAGTAAATAGTGTGGCTCTTATTAGGCTCTCGAAAAACTAGTATCGGTGATGAAGATAACCACTATTTCATCTCGTGAAAGGCTAACTCACAAGAATCTGACCACAAGAACTTTGCACCCTTCTTAGTCAGGCCTGTCACTGGCACTGCTAACCATGAAAAGTCATGTATGAAACATCTATAGTATCAAAATAGCCCAAAAAACACCATACCTCAAGGAAGTTCTTCAGCTACTATCAGGAAACAACATCTCTCACTTTATATGGGTTTAATAATACTCATGTCTCCGAGATAACATGACACAAGAAGTGAATCTGATTCATCCAAAAGTGACATTTTGAGAGCATCGAAAATAACTAATTCTCTCTCAGTGAACTCAAAATGATCTGAAGATGGGTATCATGGTCGTGTCGAGTGTGATAGTGCACCAAGATATCTTCCATTAAAACCAACAAGAATGAATCCAAGTATGGATGAAACACTCGGTTCATCAGTGCCATGAAAACTACAGGCGTGTTCGTGAAACCGAATAGTAGAACCACAAACTCATATAGAGAATACCTTCTCCATAATGTTTTAAGAGGTATATCGGATGATCTACCCACAAATGTTGATAATCAGATCTCAATTCAATAATTGAGAGTACTTAGGATCCTCAATGTTGATCAAATAGATCATCAATCCATGTAATGGGATATCGTTTCTTGAACATCAACTAGTTTAGCATCTAACAATCCACACAAATTCAGAGTGTACCATCTTCCTTCTTCGCAAACAGGACAGGGGAACCCCCAGAAGAAGTACTGGGTCAGATATACCCATTTTCATGCAACAACTCCAAATGATTCTTAATCTCTTGAAACTCTAGTGTAGCCATACTATAAGGAGGAATGGAAACTAGTGCCACTCTTGGCATGTGCTCAATAGAATATTATACCTCCCACTCGGAATGTAAACTGGAAAATACTTCTAGAAATACATATCTGATGCGGTCCACCACTGGAGGAAATTCCATCTTAGACATCCTCTGGTCATCTAGATATAGACTAGCGATCTGGGCTATAACACCTCTCATCCCATGATGCTCAGGTCCTACTCTACTCACCTGGACATCCCATTCACCCTTATGAAGAAACGATCCTCCCTCTAGTGAGGGGAAACTCACCATACGATGATAGAAATACACAACTACCTGGAAGGGAACTAAGTAGTCCATTCCACGAATGAAATAAAACCCAACTATCTCTAGGACATAATGATCCCATAAGAAGTGTCATTAACCAACCTCAAGAGGTAAATACCTGCACTAACGTACACTAGTCGTTCTAGTCCCCAACGTTTTGTCCAACATCAATACATCTAGAGAAGTAAAGATATCGAGCCCAAGGCTATCCACAATAGCAATAGATATATTGATATGGGAAGCCCCTGTATCAAAAATAGGAGAACTGAAAAATTTGGAAAACTATTATCATACCTCGAACTGTAGAGGGTTCAAGATCATGATCCTTCTGGGTCTGCTCCACCGCAAAAGTCTGACCTGCAGCACAACTATGTGACCCTCTCTAACTAGTCTGAGCTGCTCCATCCTATTGTCACTGAATGTCTGGTGACTGACTACCAATTCCATGACCTCCACCTCATCCTGAAAGACCAGAATAACTCTAGTTCCTAGATTGATGAGAAACTGGTGGTGCTTCTCATGAATGAGGAGTCATAAAAGAACCCCTATCACTAGTTGCTGGTGAGATGATTTGACAGAAACACTAAAGATGACTCATATTTCCACTAGATCGGCACTCCACAGGGTCTCTCAGGAAATATGGCCTCATATAACCACTCATCTCGCATTGGAATCATACCACATGGCTACCTGAAGAAGTGCCTCGCCTACATGGATACCCATGTGAATACCCCCTTGTGGAACTTCCTACTATTAGTGGGAGGGATACTAACTGTAGATGTTGAGCTTCCCGGGCTCACATCTCCAAAATCCCTCAAATTGTGCTACATGATCAGAGCCTGGTTGATGATATAAGTGATGGGAGTCAACCAGAAGATGCTCACCTAATATTGGATGTCATGCATGGGACCATCCTTAAAATTCTTTGTGAGGAAAAAATCATCACCTCTTGGAATAGGATTGAAGCACTGCAGCTCGTTGAAATGAGAAGAGTACTCCATGACTGATAGAGTACCCTACTCTAGAATCATGAACTCTCGGGCTCGATTGACCCTCAATGTATCTAGATTGATGTAATCATAGAAGGAAAGCTGGAACTCATCCCAATCCACAACTTGATAGTGTCCTACATGTGAGATCACATCCCACCACCTCTTGGTGGAATCTTAAAGCATGTACATAGCGAGATGGGCCCTCCTCTCTAGAGGTGTCTATAGATGCTCGAAGATAGACAGCCTGGCCTCTAACCATGACTCTGCAACCTGAGGACCTCCTTCCCTAGTGAAGGTGAGGGGATGCTTATACTTGAAAACATGTGTCAGCTCTTTCATTGACGGGGCAAGATTTGGTACTCTGAGAAATTCTCCTTGAACATCTTGAATCCCTCTAAGAACTGTGCATCTGCACCTGTGTCCGGAATGACGGCTGGTGCCACGACTGGCACAACATAAGGATATGTTGGAAGTCCTTGATTAGCCAAGTCTAATGTCTGATTATAACCCTATAACTGGCGTATACCCCAAGGACGTCTCTGTGTCATGACTCTACAATTTCAAATGCACATCTTAGATAAAAACTATGAAGGACTGAAAACTAGAATAATAAAGAGGGAACATGAGAAATAAAGCATTCATGCATTTCAAAACATGGATTCACGATGTTTAGAATTCTTCCATGGCATGTTACCTTAAGCCTTTCACATGGGCATGTACCTCTTCCAAAATTGGTCATGTAACACCCCATACATGGCATGTTGTTCTTAAATAGCTCGTGTACATGAATCCTCTTCCACTGCCTGAGATCTCTGACACGGCTAGGCCACACGACTCTCCTGGAACATGACTACACTGCATGTTAGTTCCAAACACGGTGTGTACTAGATGATCTTTACTGACATGTGTTGTTAGTGACATTGCCAAATACATGTCTCACACTACACGACGTGTTCTATTTGGACACAGAGTGTACTATGAAGATTTTCTAACCCATGTTGTTAGTGAAACAGCAGGATTCTCTGGTTACAATACACGGCATGTTCTAGAAGGACACGACATGTATTATAAAGACATCGTTGATCCATGCTGATAGTGACACATCCAGATTCTATAAATTACACTACACATTGTGTTCAAGACTGAAACGAATTTCATCAAAAACGACTCAACTGACCCGTGTTGTTAGTGACATGTCCGGTTACAAGGTTCTACAACAAGGCGTGTACATCTGGTACACGGTGTGTCCTACCAAATACTTTAAACCCAGTGTCTCTGACCACACAGTCTGAGACACGGTTATATACTACACGACGTGTACATATGGTATATAACATTTACTTAATAAAAACAATTTCTTCCCAAATAGAAGAACACATGGCATGTATTAATCATTACACATAGTGTATTCTAGTTTTTTTAAAGGTAGTAAGCCTAAAAAATCACTCTAGATCCATGAAAGACACTGAATCGAATAATAATGTTCCAATTTCTGATTTGTGAAGCCCTATAATCCCCGCGAATCAATTTTTGGAAGCTTATAAATGTCATAATCAAACATTAAAAGGCAATGATCCACCAAATTACGGTCCATGAGGGCCCATAATACCTCAAGAACCAATGTTTAGAAGTCATTCAAACAAAACCTTACACAAATATTACCCTATCAAACTACATGTCTTTTTATCAAGGAATCTATCACAACAGCGTGCATATATAGCACAACATCTATAACAACAACATGCAATCACTAATTCACCCTAAATGGCATGGAAAGAATGAATGACATGTGATTTTCATCAAGTCCCTATATGATGCATGAGATGGAATACCCCCATATCATTGGGTTGCAATAGAAATAGAACCTCAGGAATTTCAACAATAACAACACAAAACATGTGAATCACTCAAGGTGAAATCTAATCAACTCTAAAAATTGAAAAACCATGAAAATTGCAATAAATAAGGCATATTTCATTTTACCAAATAACAGGTAAGCTACTCATGGGAATTTTTTTTACCAAGTACCTTTTCCATCTTATCCATGTCTATAATCTCCAAATAGTATGTCAAGAGAAATTAATTTCTCTTAATACGACTTTGTAACGTCTCGATTCTGGGAGCTACCCAAAGATTCCCCGTACCTGGTTGGTCACATGGACTTAAGAACATTTCCACAAACGCCGGTGGCTACTGACTAACAGTGAGTGCCTTAGGTGTGATAGTGGGGAAACCATTCCCTCATTGGTAGTGTAACTTTTAGGATGTAAAAAAGATATACAATAGCAGAATTAGTAATATACCAACAACAGTAAAGAGTGGATGTATTAAGAAATAAATAGCTGGAGCACATATATAAACATCTTTCATGATTCATATGACTAGCTAAGCATCCAAACAGGTCCAAATACTGAAAATATAGTACTAAACTAAATTACAAGAAAAATAGCAAACAGCTCCACCGCATCGCAAGACAAAGCTTGGTCCCATGCTCCCCAGCTCCATGAAGTCATGTACCAGAAATATAAGGGAGATTTCCCTTATCTATAACTGCAACAATATAATTTATTGGGGCCCAAAAGCATGACCCAAAAAGGGTGTGAGACTAAATCCCAGTAGGCAACGACCATATGATCTGTGCCACACAGTCAGTGAATATATATGACAGGTAATAATCAAAAGCAACAATAAACAAATAAGTACTCAACATTAAACATTCATACTCTTTCAATTCATTGAAACAACACATATCAAGAAAACAAATAAACAAAGAAGGTAGCTATCTAGGATGAACTCTGAGCATAACCCCTCTGGTTCAACCCAAAAAACATACACAAGAAGATTACACAACAGGTAACCCTCTAGGAAGTACTCTCAGCCTATCCCCTCTGGTCCTACCTAGCACCAAAATAAAGAAGATAACACAAAAGGAAACCCTTTATGAACTACTCAAAACATATCCAATCTGTTTCTAACTAGAAACACAAGTAACCCTATAGACAATACACTTAGTCTAACCCCTCTGGTTTAGCATTGGAATATACTATCAGAGGAAGAACTCACCATCAGTTTCCCCTATAGTCTTGTATCGGTAACTAAAGGTGCTTTGGGGAAGCTCATACGTCACATTCCCCACATGGAATGCTTCGAGGAACTACATACACTCTAAGGTGGAATATACATCAATTCCTCCAGTGGTGTCGCAACATATGTAGAAAAGACACTCTAGAGAAGCCCTTAAGCCCATTCTCTCTATGGTCTATACATTAGGTTCTCACGGACCTGTGTAATTCATTAAAATACAGTGAATCATATCATCCAACATAAACCTCAAGAGCTACTTGGCTAACAGTCTACAGAATAACATAATTTTAGATAATCAAAACAACTCCATCATACAATACTAGGCATGGTATGTAAATCGTCTAATAGAAAAACAAAGACCAAATGGTCAAAATAGGAAAACATGCATGGTTAACACCTACAAATCATATTAAATATCCCTATCATCATTCAATTAACCTATACTCAAGCCTAAATTCATAACAGGCAATTAACAGGGGAAAAACGGTAAACGCATAAGACCTCGTTCAAGGGTATTGGGAAATGTTTCACATATAACTCGATGGCTTTCAATGGAAAGTCACAAACCACCTACCTCAGAGTTGGGAGATTGCTATATTGGTACCTCAATCCTTGAATCTCCCAAGAACACCATAGATCTACAAAAAAATCAAAAACGTTCAAACGAAAATATATCTTGGAAGAGGAGGAATCGGTAAACGAAGCTCTAGGAGAAGGAAGAGCCTATCGAGGTGATCCCAATGTAATCGATGGCGGTTCATTCAGAGAAAAGATGGTCACTCAGGGGATTGGAAATGATTAATAGGGGTACGTGTTCACTCAGACGAACCAGACGTAAAAGTAGGTTGTTCAAGATATTATACATCACCCCAATGTGTTTAAAGAAGAAAATAAACTACAGGGCCAGTGCTTTATAAGTACATGGTGTGTACTTTCCTTCACCAGCCCCTCGCATTATGCAGTCTCTAGGTCACCTCACACGACTGTGTGCATGGCTTCCACATGGCCAGCACCCGACTACACACAGTAACTGAGTACACGGTGTGTACTCCTAAAGTACATAGCTTGTACTTTACAAATTTCCAGAAACTCTACTCTTTCTCAAAAACACCAAAAAAGGAAAAAATAAATCAAAAAAAATTCTAGGTTCTTACAATAGTATTTTAAATGAACTACATTAACCACTTTGTAAATAAAGAAAGTCACATACAATCATAAGGGGTTTCGTTAGTGGTTCACATGACTATGAGGCTTAAGGTACGAAGGAATTATTTATTAAAAATTTATAGATCAAGGACACTGTTTATCTCATAAATTATAAAGTTTAATATAAAAATTAAAAGTTCAATGGATCTTTACATTAAATTGTAATAATTACCAACATCCCTAAAACTGAATGGGAAGATCATGAGAAAATTTAGAATAATGACTTATTTTTACACCATCTTGAAATTTTATAACTTTTATACATTATTTATTATTCAAAGATCATTTTAAATTTTTTTCTTTGCTCAAAATATATTTCTAAAATATACCTCACATCCACCGCCTAATCATATATGATATAAATAAAAGTTAAAGTAATAGTGACTATTATTTTCCTAAATCACATCACATTTTTATCATTATTTGTTTCTTGATTTCATTTTCACATTTTAGGTATTCATATGTTGAAAAACTCTCAAGAATAATGAATGAATCAACACCCTTAATTTTTACAACAATATGTAACCCCGCAATTTTTCCTTCCAACATAAATCATCTAGTCGACCATGATTTGTTTAGCCCACTCATATAAACTTTAAAATAACATGTGAATACTATGAGTAGTTTTGGAATGAATAAAAATGGATTGAAACGTGAATTATTCCTTACAAGTTCATTCATTATCCATATGTGTTAACTCACATTGATGTAAATATGTTATATATAGATAAAGATTTATTAAAATTTTCCCTAATCATTTCAAATATGTTCTCGCACAATCATAAATTTGAAAAGTTCAAATGATTGTTTTTGTCATTGGCATATCCAAAGATCAATAAAGAAATATGCTATAGAATAAAATCGGAAATAATTGTTCTAGAAATCATTTGTGTAATGGAATCATATATTTGGAATAATAAATTAGGGAAATACTAATAATAATAATTTAATTTACATTAATTTCATAATTAAAACATGTGAAAACTTCTTGGAAAATATCATTTGCATATTTTTATAAAATTTCCTTAATTCATGATTCGTTATGTTAATATATGTGCTTCACAATAATCATTATACTGCCCATTTTATGTATACAATAACACTAACATTGAAATATAAAATCATTCAATCGCTAGATTTCTATGAAACTGATGTATCCTAGAAAAGTCATGTACAATATAAATCATTGAGTGGGAATAAAAACTACTAGTTTATACCACAAAAAATGTTTTCAGAAAAAAAATTGATAGTTGGGTGATATTAATTTAGAGTGAACTCCCTATCCCATGAAAAATATCCCTCTTTTCTCAATTATTGTTGGGGATTCCTTCATCTATCCATATCCTATAAAATAAAATTACTTAATTAATCACAACAATCTTTTAATTTAGGCTAAAAATGATTATAGAGAGTGGGGTGGGTGATGTAATAGATCATAAAAATAAACTCAAAATCTAAATTCTATGAAATAATTTAGAATGAAATATGTCATAGATTGATCCCCGTTATGGGAATTGAATTTTTACTACCTCTAGAGTGTAGTACCAACTATTATTCAATGTATTATGGTAGATGAAGTTTATTTAACTAGAACTACAACGTGTGGATTTTACCATCTGGTTCTACTAGAGAAATCAGTGTGGAATGACCCATTGATAGGGTAAAGTTGATCCCCCCCTTCACAATAATAAATATATTTTAGGGTAGGGTATGAATATTTATAACTCGTCTTATTTATTTGAATTAATGTTTGAATCATAAGACCTCTCATCTAGGATTGGCTTCACAAATTCTGCAAGAATATAACGATAAAAGTGTGAATAATAAATCATCATTACTTGAAAATATTATTCATTTATAATTTTAAAAAGTAAATTCTCTATTTCAATAATAGTATCATCAGTATTTATTTCTGAAGGATCAGCTACTTGGATGTCCTACTACGACTCCTCAAATGTATTATCATTAATATTAGGTAGTTGAATGTGTTCCTCAATAGGTGAATGCTATGTTTTACCGTAATAATCTATAGTATATAATGGATTTTTTTAATCTATAATATAAAAATAGTATAAATTTATGAAAAATAACTTTAAATATAATCACAAGTGATGTATTAAAATAAAGTTTTTACTCTGTTATTTGGTTCATTTTCAATCACTTATTCTATTGTGAGTGCCTCTTATAGATGGTTATAGAAAGTGGGGGTTGGTTGTCGAGCTCCTTCATCTTTTATTCAAATTCCTTAATTCTTTTGTCTCCCAAATATTCAATGTCTATAGTTATATTAATTGGTACATTCTCTTCTCGGGTTTATGGATCTGGGAGATCAAGTTGTATATCATGATTATTCTAGATGTCATCCCCTTCTTGATGATCTCCATTAGTTATCACAAGATGATTTTTTTCCTAAAATAGAATCTACTATACTTTATCAGGTTATTGATGGATTTGGATCTTCATTTTGTGAGTTTGTGGATACTCCTCATTAAGGTCATAAACATGTTTTCTGTTGTTACTAAAATTGGGAAGCTTTCGTGGTAATTCCTTCCCAATATTTACACTTTAATAATAAATTTTCAATTCATCAACTTCGTAGTGCATTTCATGAAATAAAATTCTTTGTCTATTCACATTAATAATAATCATGTCCATGCCTATGAATTCATCATTATATTTTATGACATCCAACACTTCATGATTTATAGATATTGGTTCTTTCACATATGCGTAATTGTTAAATGAATTGAAAATATTGTAATTTTAATAAATGATGGATTTAGTTTTGGTTTTTTATTATTGTAATTAATTATATTTAAAATTTTAAATTATAAGAAAAAAAATAACTACCCGTATAACTGGAAACCAAACAAGTTTTGAACACACACCTATTATAGGGTGTGGTGAAAGAAAAATAATTTCCATGTGAAACTCAGTGGATGACCAGTATGATCTCGCCTAAAGAGCTTCACTTTGTGTTCAACTTTTTTATTGAATTCAACTAAATTATTTTTTTATTGTTATTATGATATTATAAAAAAACTAAAAAATGGGGTTTTTATTTTAATTTTATAAATTGATGAAATGATATGAAAAATAAGATTTAAAAAAATATAATGAGATACTAAACTGAATGAGTTAAGGAATAACGATATAGGTTTTTGGATCAATCCTTATAATCCATTATTTTTTTAATTTAATATGATAATCAAAACAAAAAAATCATATTGAATTACTATTTCATTATTTATAAATTGTGGAATCATTTATTTCCAAATAAATCTCAACTCCACCAACTTCTAAATCCACGGTGGATGAAACTCATTTGTATGGGATTTCTATTATGTAGGACCTTGCTCTATAGATTCTATTTCAAACAATAATTCACTATACATGATTGTGTGATGATCTGCCAAATGCGGATAGTGAAAATATATTAAAGTAATGAAAATAAATATATTGTGTTTAGTGACCTAGGGGATAATAACAAACCCGAGGAAATTCATCTCACACATGAATAATACACATATCTTACACATAATTAAACAAACTTTTTTGAAAATTCAGAAAATCCTTGACCACTACTAATAAAATCCTTAGTCCAACCTCCCATTATCAAGAGTTAGAGATCTTAATATTGGAAACTGGGGATATAACAAAATTATTATGACAAAAAAGAAAATAAGTTAAAATAAATATAATAATGAGGAATAAAATAAATTAAAAAGAAGAAAATTAAAATAATTGAGATAATAGAGTGCACAAATAAGAATAAAATAAAATAGGAGATGAAATGGGAGAGGCATGAATTAAAAATAGATAATAATGAATAAAACACAATAAAAATATGAATATAATAATATTATTAATTAAGATAATAAAAATAAAAAGGATAATAAGAATAATAAAAGAAAAAATTCATTGTTGTGGAACAAATATTTTTAAAAAATTCATGAGATAAATTATTAAAATAAAATATAATGTTATTTCTTTTTAAAATACAACTAAAAAAATAGTAATAAAAGTAAAATGAAGAAAATATCAAAAGCATGATGTTTGACCATCATCACGACCTTCTCTATTGGAATTGTGGATCCCATCTAGGTGTCGACCCCTTAAGTTCCAGGGAAATGTTCCCTTTTATAGAGGCAGAGAGAGGGGTATTGGATTAATATTAGTACACTAGGGATATTCATATCATCATTTAAAACACCTTAAAGTGCCACATGAAGGAAAGGAAAACCCCAAATGAATCTGGTGTTCAATGTTGTGTGATTCTCAGTTTAAAATTTTCATCATGATTGGTTCAAGTAGGGTAGATGTGGACTCATCCTTCATGTAGTGTCGGTACGTAACTCAATGTTGAGGTGGTTATTTATTGATGAGGAAGTGGAATGTGAACCATCAATTTAGATATGGAATCTCCTTCATCATCTCCTTGTAAATTGAAGTGGTTAGAGGAATCATTGAAAATGATATATGGGGGACTTATGGGGATCATGAGGTGATTCACAGTGGTGGAGAGTTCCAACAATGTAAAATGATCTTTATTTTATGGTTCAGCAGTGGAAATCATTGCACCATCTTACATCACCGTTAGATGTGGTCATTAGAACATTAATTGTTCTTTATAGTGATGATCTGATGTGTTAGTTCAGATCCACGACTTTCCTAGTTAGTGTAAATGTAGATCTTCTTAACTTAATAAATAGGGGTTTATTTGATGGAAGATTATTTTTAATGAAGAGGTTTCTAGGATATGTCTACCGGTGAGGTTGTGATTACATAAGGTGGAATGTGGATGATATATGATCCTACAATGAAATGATTAATTTTTGGTTGAGCCTATATATGTCTGATAACAATTTTCACAAATATAATTGCTACTCTAGGGACATCGTCTAGATTAGACCTACCCACATCGACAAGTTGTCTACACATACACATGGCATGTGTGGTCCATTGAGAAGACTATGCAACTTATGGGGTTCACTATCTATTGGATATTAGAAATGGGGATTGAGCACACATGTACTCTATTATTAGCAGTACCCCCCCCAGATAGGCTGGCCGACAGGCCCATGTGGGGTGGAAAATGGATAAATGGCATATTTGATTGGATAAAATGAGATAAACAAATTTTTTAAATAAAACTCTTGAAATAAATAAAAAATATTAAGAAAACATACTAAAATTGATAAAAGATTCAATTTTTTATTTTAATTTACAATTCATCCATATTATTTCAAATAATGCCATTTTTATTAAAATATATAAAATTCCATAATGTTACTAATATATTAATTTATTAGGTTTTATTCATTAAAACCATATTAAAATCATTGATAATTGATAGAAAATCTATGGTATAAATTAATTCTTCACCCATATAAGACCTTATATCCATTAGAATTTTATGTGACAATACCTAATTAAAAAATTCAACATGTATAAAAAAATATTTATCATATTGACCTATGTTCCTATCACCTTTATGGAGGCTGATAAATTCAATTTTAATCATTAAAAACATCATTTCTAAAAATAACTACTCTATGGTAAGATCAAAGATGACTTTTTTCTTAATGAATTCTTGACTCTTTAATGTAATCATTGAATCTCACTACCTCCTCCAAGTTATTTAAATCTTGATGGTTAAAAATTTATCAATTATTTAATTAGGTGTTTGGAAGAACTAAAAAAGTATAATAATATTTTAAAAAAATACTATTATTCTTATGGAACATTTTAGTATTGGAAAGCTAGTGGGTTCAAATAAAAAACAATTGATTACAATATATATCATTATTCCATTAGTCTTCCACTTCTAAAGGAATAATGGGAATATGTGATGAAATTTTTTCTAAGGGTTTTACCTCGCACACTATTATCATAACTAAGATATTTTTAATTGGAGAATTAAAATTATACCGTATCAAAAAAACCATTCTCATACAATATGATAAAATGAAATATTTGGGGTATGATACTATAAAAAATATATAGGAAACTTGAATGAATTAGCAGGAATAGATTGATATTCACCTAAATTAAAGGATTGAGGAATATAAATTCAATTAAATAGATTAAAATTATTTGTATTTTAATGATACTAATATCAAGATTTGGGGAAATGCTAAAATTTGACCAATTCATTCATCAAATATTATTTTCCAAAAATAGAAATAATGATTCATGGATCACATAAAAATAATGATATCTTGGCATTACTTTATAAACAAAAAATTTAGTCTAGAGAATACTAACTAATATTTTCTTTGATATCTTAGACTACAAATTGATATTTTGAAATGATGTTTAACATACCATTGATTATATTTTTATTATTATTCAACCTAAATATGTTGATACACTAGTACCAGATCCATCATTAAAATAGAACAAATGGAACCCCAACCCCATAGTTTGGAAACATGAAACTGGAATTAACAAACTATCCAAGAAAACTTATTTTCCAAAATAAGAAAAACACATATAATAATGTAAAAATGGAAAATTAATAGTCAATACATTAAACAGTACCCAATGAGAAGAGTACCATAAGGGAAAGTCGTAAATCCTAGATAACACAATATTCCTTATGTTACATAACATCATTCAAGGAAAAGTCTCATAATCCATTATATCAGGTGGAATATACATCGATAAACACTATCAAATTCTAACAAATCCTTAGTTAATAACACCTTCTACTTCTATATTGTACATTCCCATTTCTTAGACCAGTGATAAAAATAATCTAGGAATTCTTAATGGAAAAGGAATGTTTGAAAACATTCCTTTTTTATTACACTTTAATTCATGATATATTACATTAAACTACACATTAAACATCCTAGAAATTTGAGATATATAGTATCTCATGGAATTAAGTATATAATATAAAAATATTAAAAAATAGGATATGAATAAATTATTGATACCATATTTAACATGATCATATATTTTAATTTTACTTAAAACTAAATGGAATATCCTTGAGACATACATAAGAATGGGGTGAGCTATAAATCACTATAATTGATTAAACATGAAATAACATTGAAAAATAAATATATGATATAAAATAGGTATATCAATGACATATAATTTTGTTTGAATAATTAAAATAATCCATTAGTCTTGGTATTACATTATAATCATAAATGAAGTATGAGGAACGTTGATCTAACATATAAAATTGTATCAAAATCATATTTCAAGGATTATTTCCCTAACATCATGATGGAAAAAAACATAATGGATTTGGATAAATCCCTAAACACTTGCATAAATCCTCATGATATTTAAATATTGACCAATTAATTGAAGCACTACATATTTTTAGGAACACCTTTAACTTTCATTTCTTTCTCATGAATAAGTGTACCACATAGTCCATTAAACAAAAAATCATTTATCATAAAACTTTATTCCCCAACCACGAAGTATATAATATATAATTTTATGTAAAAAATTTATTAAGTATATGTTTACGTAGTTGAAACAACTTGATAATAAATGGTTATTGGAATCCCAAAAATAATTCATTAGGCACAGAAAATCATTTTGAAATTTTGACTGCGTAATGGGGTATTATAAATGTTCATTGAAGTGATTAATGAATATTAAATGGGTATCTCATCCTTTGGAATTTAAATGGATAGTATGCGTGATATGGTCAAATATATACTACCATTTTTTAGAGATTACATACATATGATAATGATGTAACTTTGATAAATATAAGAAGGAGAGGATCCCTTATTGTGGGTGTTTGATTCCCAAATCATTTTTGCAACATCATGAAACTTTGGGGAACATTGGGAGGACTGTTGAGATGGCATGGCAGAGTAAAGAAATTTTCTATGGGTTTTTACTGAAGAGAAATGTGAAATTTGGGGTTTATATATAGTAAATGGGTGTGGAATTATATATTATTTCTCAAACATATGTTATGAACCCTATATAATAATTCTAACATAAAAATAAAATTTACGAGTTTTTTCCCCTGTTTTCTTCCAAAGTGAACCCGATTTCATTATATTATTAGATCAAGAGTCCAATTAAATAAAAATATTAACCTCTTTGATATAGATAGTAGTCATTACTTTAATGAAAGGATTATAAATTATAAAAATGTATTGTAGTTGTTTTTTATTCATAAAGGATTTAAATTTTTTTATAATAAACATTAAATGACAATTTTTCAATGGGGAGTCATATATTTTTTCATGTAATGATTTTATAGTATTAATGAATCCATTTTTTGTATAATTTTTATTTCATAAAGCACATGGTATATTTATACCATTTTAATTCAATACATAAAATACAGATATCTTTGAAAATTAGTAAAATTAAACTATTTTATTATTTTGATGTTTTGATTCCAAAAATAATATTGAATTTATGAAACAAAATTTCTTAATATGTTAATTTTTTACTTTTAAAATAATAAATGGATTTATTGAGAAATTGTGCGTTTTTCACCAATAATTGTTTTCAAACACATATGAAAATTAAATCTATTTTTATAAAAAATATATGATACTTTACATGTGACAAAAAAAATATAATGATAATGTTTTATTCAAATATTTTTTACTTAATAAATCCATGAATTGAAGAAATTAAATTCCTTATATAAATATAATGTTATATACTAATTAAATGGTTATTTTATTGTATAGAATGAATAAACATTTAACATGCAAAAAATAAGAAGTAAATATAACCATTATTTTATTCAATATAACATATATATTCATATTTCTATTGTCTTCAAACATATCAATATTATAAACCATGAAACTCTTTAAGCTTATACCATGTAATAATGAGACTTTCATGGGGTGTTTCTGTGTATATGGTTTGGGTCTGGATCACAATGAGATTAAACTTCTCCCATAAAAAGACTCTCTAATCATAATGTAATTGGTAATATTATTGGGCTTGGGGAATATAAAATACAAATGATTATATATCAGTTGGATGTTCTGATAAAATTGAATTTATTGGGTACAATCCTACTGGATGAGCCAATCACATCCTTTGTCTATATAAATTTTATTTACTAAACCCATATATTTATATTAATAACATGATAAATGCTAAAAAGAAATATTATAAACAGAAATGATGATTAATGTTAAATTCAATTCAAAATGATATACTAAAAGTAGATAAGTTCATGTGTTTCTTATATGTTTAATATTTTATAATTCATTTAATTAAATCACAAGTGGAATTTTATTATTAAATGTTATGGTCATTACAAAATTTACCTCATTAGAAATTTATCCCACAGAATTTTCATTTCACACACTAAAATAGATTAGTGTAATTTTTTATTAATTCCTAAAATAACCTTGTATATTCTTCTAACAAATGGGTTATCCACAAAACATTGACTAGGTGTATTTTATAATTATGTATAACATTGTCTTTATACTCTATTATCTTCACTATCTATTATTCATATGATGTGTCGTTATCCAATGGTACCACCTCTCGATTTAGTAAATGTTAGGGGTTTGGTATGTACTTCATCATTAGTGATACATAGAACACATCATGTATTTTAGATAGGTTAGGATGGAGTGATAGTTAATGGTCCACCACTATGATATGATCAATGATCTCAAATGGACTAATGTATCTTGGAATAACCATTCCCTTCTTCTAAATTTTCATGATTTATATATATATATATATATCCATTGGAATACCTTCTCTCTAACTTCAAACTCTTGTACTCATTTGTGGTGCCCATCATAGGACTTTTATTGACTCTAAGAAGCCTTGATGTGCTGCTGAATGGTCTTTATCTTTTCTACCATTTAATCAACAATTTCATGACCACGTATTTTTTGTTCTCCATATTCATCCCAGAATGCATCGATTATGCATCTCTTCCCATAAAGAGATACATAGGGATCCATTTTTATTTTTTAGTGAAAAAAATTATTGTGTGAGAACAAGACCATAAAAAGATGTTGATCCCAACCACAGTATATGAAAAATGAGAATATTCACAACATGTCCTCGAGTTTCTAAAAGTTCTGCTCATATTACCCCTCAGTTTTGGGGTGAAAATTCATTAAAAATATTAAATTACGATTCAAAGCTTGTCAGGTTATATTTTATAACACGGAGTTAAATCATGGGTCTCTATCAGATACAATCTATAGTGGTGTTCCATACAACCCTACCACTAATCTAATGTATATTTTTGAACATTTATTGAGTAATAAGTCTTCTTGGACAACATTGAAATCATAATACATTGTAAGATGATAAACTCCAACCCATATATCATTATATTCTATTAATTTATTTTAAAATATAGTGACAAAACCTATGGTTATTTTTCCCATTTTTATGTAGGTATGGTTAATGGTTGCGTCACCATATTATAGTTTATGATTTATTCTTCACATTCATACATTCAAGGAACCTTGATGTATATTTTGTGATCTATTTCATAATATTGTATCACTGATATTTCCCACATATATCTCCTAACAATATTTTTCTTCCTAGATGGATGTAGAAATTCCACCAATGTGAATCATCCAATATATCTTTTGTATGTCAATATTTGACCCAACAGACAGTGTTAAACCAAATTGTAATACTCGTTCATCATAAAAATTAAACACCAAAAAATACCTTTTTCTTTTGGATTATAATTTCATCTAAATTGCCACATCATATCTTCTATAATCTTTTATATTATCAAAAAGGGTCTATAGAGAAATCATTTGTGAAATTTTTGATGATCTTCTTTCCTTAAGGATTCACATGTCTATATTTTTCAAATATAAGAAGATAAAATAAATTTAAATTTTCATCAATGAAAAAATTATTGGATCCATTATACTTATATAATATTCACCATTATTTTATTCCCTGCGATGGTAGTGGACTATGTAGTCATAGTATTTGATCAGATATGTCCAAATTGTTGGCACATATTCATCTATTTCTGCGTTAATATATTCTTCAGGATTTGATGATCCAAATATTTTTCACACTTCCATCCAAAGATATAATTCCACTATATTTTTAATTCAAATATCACTACAACTAACTCTATAAATTTCATTGGGTAGCTCTGTTCATTAACATTCAGTTTATTTTAAGTGTAAGGGATCAGTATGTCATTTTTTATCAACAGACAACCCAAAAATAATTCAAATAATCACATACTACCATGAAAGGTTCACCAATAATGGGTAGTGTGAGTAATAGTGTAGTGAAAAGCCTTTTTAAACCTATAAAATATCTATCCAAATTAATCATATAAAAAACATGACACCCTTCTGAGTTTTCTTGGTTAGAGGGTTAGAAAATTATGAAAAATTTCTCTAAAATTATCGATGGTCCATATATAATCCAATATTACTATGGGTATCATTCATATATGAATTCCTTGTCCATCCGTAAATTGATACTATCTTTAAAGGATCCATATATATATCTTATTTCCTTTTATGATATTCCATAATAATGAAACACCAATCAATAGTACCTCATATTTTCCATACCTTCCATAAAGTTTCTTCTTTAATAAGGTTTTTCAAGTTTATAATATGTTATAAATGATCCTCCTTAATTTTGTAGTATATTAGAATATAAAATATAATGAATGATTGTTTTGATTAAATCTCTAAAGTCACTGCTTATCAATTCCATAAGATATCTGAAGTCTTAGTGAGTCCAAATGACGTTTTAATGAACTCATAGTGCTCGTACCTTGTATTTAATGAAGTCTTGGGGATATACAATTTGTTCAACCATACATTATAATATCCTAACTAATGATCCTCCAGTTATGTGTTTTGTGCTTCATGTAGCTGATCAAACTGTTTGTCAAACCATGGTATATAATACATTTTTATTATCATTATCTTTTATTGATCACAATAATCAATTCAAAAGAAAATTGACCCGCCCTTCTTCTCAATGAAAAGGACATGTGCACCCACAGGTGAATCCCTAGGGAATATGAACCCATTGTCTAGATTATCCACTAGTATTTTCTTCATATACTTATGTTCAAAAAAAACTATTCTGTAAGAAGTCTTGTATATTTCTAATTACACATGTATATGTTCAATATTAAATTTAACCTCTTAGCTAGGAGGAATACCATACAATTGTTTAGGTAACAAATTAGTGTTTTCACCCTCTATGTTAATTTCATTAATGATGATCCCATCCATAGACTCAATCATTTGAGATATATATTCTTTCTCATAGGGATGTATTATCCTTTCATAAGTAATTGTTGTTAATTAAGATTCATCCTCCTCCTTGAACATGTACAAAATAAAGGCATGATTAATGATACATATAGTGATTTCCTTCTAATGAAAATTAATTTTGGCTATAAATAATGAAATATAATCCATGACAATAATTACATAAAATTAATCCAAGTGGGGTATTAAAAGGTTCACTGGTATCTTTTTACCCCAAATTCGATAGGGATGGATTTATAAACACGAGATGAAGTAATTTCCCAATTTATATTTTCACTAATTGCTCTACATCCATGATTTGTGGTGGGGATTGTATAATCTACTAAAAATTTGAGATAAACAAAGAATTGTAGAACTAGAATCAGAAACCATGTTCAATATTATTGAATAAATTACATGTGTATGTGTCCCTACCTTAATTTTGAGATTCACCTCTGTAGTTGTGTTGGAATAATATCCCCCTCAATTCCTCAAAGGTTCTTCATTATCTCTCAAAATCATATCTTAGACCATTGGTTTCTGTTGTATCATAGTTACTTACTGTTGAAACAATGAACAATACACTAAAGATTCACTGAACATTCCATTGCACCAACCCATTGCATGGATTAAAAAATTATAAATAATTTACAATGTATCTTTCCATCCAAAAAATTAATAATTTCTTCATCACCCTTATGGATTTTCTAGGATGCTTATTTCAACACTTTTGAAAACTGGGATGTTAAAATTTCTTCCCACCATTATATATCTCCATCAGGCCACCAAAACTAATATCTAAATTCCACATAATATCTCCTTGATACTCTTGAGAATATCTGATCTCCATTTCGACATTGAGGGAACATCAGACAATTTCCTCATAGAACTAAAAGTCTCAAATCTCTACGAGTTTACATAGAATAGATTTTTTCCCAAAAAAGGGTCATTTAAAATTTCATTAGGGGTGAATAAAAAAATAATCATCTGGTTTAGTGATTTTTCTCTAATATTCCCCAATATATTCATCAAATTTATTCTCATGGGTATGTAAATCTCTTTCCATTTAAAGTTGGAGAGTGTGATGAAATTATTTTCATAAAACATTTTCAGGATATATTCAAAACAAATTATTCAATCTCTTCCTCATGATTTATATTCTTGATCAATGTAGGTCATTGACTATATTCTATCGTGATATTAAAATAATACTCTTTAAAAATTAGATACCCATAACATTAAAGGATAGACAATATCATATCAATATAGTTGATACATATTTAAATAATTAAGGAATTAGATGGTCAATTAATATTTTGAGGCATTTCCCTTGTAAATGTCTAAATTGAATCTTTTTCTTTCTTATGTGGAATTGGGAACTCCTTAGAGTCTAGGTTTATTTTAATAAAATGATTCCTTTAAGATATCATTGTTTTTATGTTCTATATTCCATCTCCCATCAGTTTGGGAATCTAACTTTTGCAGTTATCACATTTCCCTTCACATTGGCTGTTTACATGTTTGCTGCTATTTCCGACAATTTTATAGAATAAATGGGAAATTATAGATTATTTTTAGACTATTAAAAAAAGAAAAGGGAGACCAATTTAATTAATGTGATACTTTTAAATGAAATTTATTTCATAAATTCTTTATATCTATGTGTCAATATATTTTATCTGTGATCTATTCACTAAAATATACTCTTATGGGAATTATTGTTCCTTTAATAATGGGTATTAATGAGATTTAGAGGTTTAAAATGAATATTTTATTATAGTTCTAAACCATGTGTTCAATAAGACCCATTTTATTGAACCATTTCTTAGTACAATATTTTTCAACATGGTGTTTTCGGGTTTTACAATTGTGTACATGTGTACTAGATCCACATCCACATTTATTATCTATAAATGGATTTATTTTACTGATAAAACACATTCACTATACTTTACCAATATATATGGACTTTTTCTTACACCTATATTTATCTCTATGGATTTCTATAAAGGATTATTATCCTAGTCTAAAAATAACAAAAAAATTCATTTGATACCCTCTATGATAGATTTTCTATTCAACTAAACATTAATTCATGATTTCAAAATTAATATTACACATAATACAAACTAAAAGATCAATAATTAAACTTTATTTTAGAATTAGGTACATTATATGATAACATAAAACATGGGATATTACAACATTATTAAATAATTCCTTGACATAATCTTATTATTCCAATATACATAAAACTATATGGGATAACAGGGGAAATACCTAAGAAATGTGATATATAAATCCCAAAAATAATGTATACACAGAATAACACTAAAAATGTATTAAATGTTATAAATTAGGCATATCAATATGGAAACAAGTGAGTGATAATCATAGAAATGAACAAAAATACATGATAGATCATGATAATAATAATAATGGAAACATGATAAATGTTGAAATAACTTAAAATAGTGCATCATAAAAAAAATACATGGATAACATACAATAAATTATTACTGGAAAAGAAATTTGATGTATTTTTTTCACTCCTAAATCCCTTTCATGACATATAATGAGACTAAAGAATCACTAAGGGCATTAGAGAGATATTTATGTTCAGGCACTCCTGTCACATCCATTTCATTCTAATACATAACTATGCAACATAGATCATACAACATGAAATAATTTATCATAATGTTTTATTCCAAGATCAATTATTTTGGAATAAATAAATTTATGGCCTAAATAAATGAATTATAAACTTATAAAAGTGAACACCCATGATAGGAAATGGGTATGAGTTTTCACTACTCGATTGATTTAGCATAGAAAATCACAGTGATATTTTAGAAACATAAAAGGGGGTGTAAAAATATTCATGGAAGGGATTAATGAGACTGAAAGGGTAATATCGTAATTTATTATATAATTTGGAAAATATGTGTAATATATAATAACATATTTCACTAATATAAATTTTAGATAATATTTATAATGTAATAAAGAATCATATATAAAGAAAGGAATGATATAATTCATTACCTTGAGAGTGTCATTCCAAAAGCATGGCTGCAGCTTATTCAAATATTGGGGCTACCGTGGGAGGAAAATAAATATGGAATGGTAGATTAGAGATGTGATAATTTTTTTAGTCTATATAAATTGAAACATGGTGAGTTTATATAGGAAATTTGTGGATAATTATATATTATTTCACAAACTTTGGTTCTGCACTCTACATTATAATGTCATAGAAACATAGACCTTCCCATCAATTTTCCCTTGGATTATTTTAAAGGGGATTCTTTCTAAATATTTTATAATGGAATTGAAATGTCTTATTTAACTAATATTTTCCTATGTGGAAGTGATACTTGTCCTTGAATAAATTATTTTAATAACATATAAAATATTAAAGGTTTTGGAGGATTCTTAAAGGCCTGATTAAATTAATCAATTAAAATTAATATAAAATTATTTAAATATGTAAAATTTTATATGGTCCTGTATAAAATTTAATGTATTTATGAAATCATTTTTCGGTCAAAATGATTTCATAATATAAATCATGTATTTATACCGTATTTGTTTTTACAAAAAATTATATTATCTTTGAAAATTGTGAAAAAATATTTGTTGGATAATTTTAATATTATGATTCTAAAAATAATATTTATGTCAAAAAAATAATTTTATAAGTTTTTTAATTGTAACTCTTGATTAAATAATATAATTTATTTATAAATGATGGGATACATACAAATAATAGTTATAAAATCCTTACAAAAGATACATTTTTATTCATAAAAATTATATGATAATTTATAACTTTAAAAATATACTTCATAAAAATATTTAATCAAAATATTACTTATTTCATATATCCTTTTAATAATGAAAATAAATTCTTTAATTGAATTTTAATATTTCTAGAAAATATAATTTTTGATTTATTGTATAGAAGTCAAAAAAAATTATAATGTATCAATACAAAGTAAATATTACAACTATTCTATAGAAAACAATGTACATATTAATAAAAATAGTGTATTGATACATATCCATTTTATACACTCACAATAAAGATAAGGGTATGGTGTGTGATAATGTTGATACATTCATGGGGCAGTTCTGTTTCTAGGTTTTAGGTTGTGATCTCAATGATCATGAATTCTCCCATAAACGGGTTTTTTCATGGTTAAGTTATTGTATCTCAGCATGGGATTTTTCAATGGAAATTAATTGTGATTCTATATCCCTTATAAAATAAGATAAATGGGATTCGTATGGTATGATCCTACAAGATGTGTCAATCATTTCTTTTTTTTTTGTCAATTGGGCTCGATAAAACCTAATACTTATACTAATCATATGATCATTAATAAATGACTATATAATCAATTATAATGATTTTTACCAACATTTTAAATTTGATAGGAGATAAATAAACCAACAAATTGGATAGATTTTCTATATCCATAATAAATAATAATGAATTCAATAAAATCCCAATGGGAATATTATTTATAAATATTTAGGATTATACGGAATGGTATGAAAAAAATAGCTCAATTAGATATCATCAAAGGATCCAGAATCACTTCCAATATACATAATAAATATCTTCATAATTTAAATAAAATAAAATATAAAAATAAAGTAGTTTATTTCAATCAAAAAAATTATAGTAAAATAGATTGAGATATATAAAAATAAGACCTATGTAAAAATTTATTTCAAAATAGTGTGGTGATGATTAAGATAGAAAAACAATATACATCCATTTCATATTAACATTTAAAAAACATTGTGGTAAAATTCACTAATTTTATTTAGTTCATGGATCGTGAAAAATAAATGTACAAAAATAATAAATGAAGTCTCAAAGTGTGTTTCCATGTCTCTAAGGCTCAGAAAATCAGGATAGAATCTCCCATCAACCCATGGATGAAAAACATAGAGAACCTAGATGTTTTCTAATTTATAGCATCAATTCATTACTAGTGAGTTTGAATAATAGAGTTGTTGACCTAATCACCCACTAAATACATAGTTTCAAATATTAATTTTTTAAAATATCAAAAATAGGAAATTGTTTAATTTAAAATAATTTCATCATTCAAATTTAAAATTCAGAATTAAAATTAAAAATTAAAAATCAATTTAAAAAAAATATATTTTCATAATGTTCAAACAATTGAAAGAAAAAGATCATATAAAGTTCATTTAGTCAATAATAGACAAAAAATCATTCTATGAATATTTTTTTAATTCCATCATTTCTCAAATCCCCCAAATAATTTACATTCCATTAAAAACATTATTTCACATTCCTAAATCTATTAAAATCAATCATCACAATCATCATTATTTAATTGTTTTACAAAAATAGATATATATTTAAATCTAGTAATGAAATAAATTTTCCATGTGTATAAAAGAGATAATTAGAAACAAGAAAATTTAAGACACATCATATAACAATCAATCAAATTGACTATGAATCCTTAATGGATAATTAATGTATTTGATGATCAATGAAGAATATATCTAATTATAAATTCACAACTAAATGTTCTAATACATCATAATCATGAGGATCTATTCATCTCAACATGGAAATTAAAACAAAATAATATGTATTCTTAAAAAAATAGGTTTGAAATACAATAGTGTAATCGATGACATCTATCAGCACTTCGATTGAGGAAGAGAAGGGTTTTATAGACCCAATGTCCTCTAATGAAATCCCCTAATATCAAAAGTGTATAATTAATTTTTATTAGGGTTGGATTTAAATTATCATTTGGGATTTAGGATTACAATCATAATTTGAGGTACATTAAAAGCTTATCACATTGTATATAGTGTTAGGATGCATGATTTAATATAACAATGAATATATATGTGCAACCTAACTGTTCTTATGGGGAGTGTTAATGGTTATTCACTATGGTTAGAATTTATGACTCTTTAATTGGATAATTATAATGGGAGCATGATTTTGATACATTGTTAGAGAATTCATGTCCCATTAGTGTAAATACCCATTCATCCAAGCTGTACGGTTTGGAGGGGTGGCTTCACGAGTTGTTATAACCAATATAAACCTTAAAGATAATAACAATAGGACATATGACTTTCTAGTATGACCCAAAAAAAGATACCCTAAACATTTTTGTGTATTGAAAAATCCCAAAACCATAAAAATATGTTTTAAAAGAAAACAATGACCCATAACCAAATTAAAAAATATGTTCAAAACAAAGAGATAAAATAAATTAAAGTTGGTAATGCGATGTTACATTTTTTTAGGGAATTAAATTTATAGCATCATGATATACACATTAGTGTCAGACTTGATTGTCCAGTAGTGTATTTTGATTGGGTATATGGTTTTTAAAGGTTAGTTTTTAGTTTTGATAGGGGATTCTTATGGTCAGAATCTATATTAGATGTAACCATAATAATTTATTGTTTTGGTATGTTGAAATGTTATTTAATCCTTATGAATAGTGGATAATTTTGTTTTTTGTTTTTTGAGACCGAGGAGTGTGGTTAAGGACCATCTTAGATGATGGAAGATAATTTTTCATACTAGATCATGGGTGTGAGAAGGGTGACCACGCCCGAACATTATACTCGATGATGAATATGTATTTGGTGCTATTGTATTAACCCTGACTCAAGTATCATAAGATCAATGATATTTTTATTACAGTGGTATGACATAGATATATCCCAATGATCATAATATATTAATTCTACAGTCTTGTGAGATAAAAAAATAAATAGAAATTTAATTTCATTTGAATCTGATGGTAAATTAACTAATTATATGAATTTTTATTTATTTTTCCTTTTAATTCCATATATCACCACTATTAAAAATCATGGTTTATACTGGAAAATTGAGAAAACATAATTCCGGGATCTTTGATACAGAGTAAGGGCTAGAATCTAGTAGAAGTTGATATGAAATATGAAAAAAATTTACAACAGAGAAAGCACTGATTCCATACTAATGAATCCAACCATATAAAATAATATATTACTGGGGTGAAAAAATGTTTAAATGATCATCATTAGTTTAAAATGATAGGATTACATAATTTCATACATCATTGAAATTTACGCAAAGATATTTCATAAAACATTAGACATAATTGATAAGGATTCTCCCATAACACTATCTTAGTTGTCTCCTTATACCTACTTGTGTATTGATGGGTAATATAATTCTATTACACACCCATCACATAAAATTAATATTTATTCCATCACATACTTAATGATAATAAGTAATATTTTTCATCAAATAAAAAACATAAATACATTGAAAAACTTCTCAATGAGTCTTGTCACATAAGATTGTCTTGTATAAATAATAGAAATAAACAACATGAAAATATCCCCACTAATCATTGAATCAATTATGAAAACTATTTGCTATTACATATCATACATTAAAAATATCTATTGATATAAAAAGTTAAAATAAGTACACAATGTAAAAAATTAACACAGAATTATAGTTTTATTGTGCATAAAGGAATGAGTTTTTAATTTATTATAGTGGATGAATAAATTTATTTTTAATTGTAGGGGTCTATTTTAATGATATATAAATCCTTCATAATATTTTATTAACATAATAAAAATTTTACAAATAATAACTCTACGGATTAAGAAAACATGTTTGATTTCAATACCATTACTCATGCCCTAGAGCGATGATTGGGAAAAACCCAAATGAATTTTTTTGGGATTATCACACCTGTGTGTATCTTCACAAATATTGCGCCAAATTTTATATATCCAAACATAGATGTCTGTTCTACGAAACCCATAAATATCTCACATTACAAAATTTATATTATTTTTTTACTTCTACAAGAATGTTTGAGAATTATAACAGATTAAAATGGGTTTATAATGAGTGCGAATAATTATTTATTTGATAATATAATAATAAATTATTAAAAATTAAGCATAATGACATTACTTATTGAAATTAAATATAATTAAAAAAACTCAAAAAAATAAAGGAAATGAAGATTATATGAAACCGTACATAAACAAAATAATTTTTAAGGGAAAATGATATAATGAGAGAGGTCAAGAATTATCAAATAAAAATTATATACAATGTATGAAAATTAAATGTAATCTATAAATTTATTGTATATGAAAAATTATTTAAATTAAAATTATAATTGAGGATTCAATCGAAATGGAAATAAGATGAGTGGGAAAAAATTAACATGAAATGTAGCTCTTTATAAGTTGTTTTGTGAGACATTGAACTATGGGAAATCCATGGAGATATAATTGATAGGTAAATTGAGAGGATAATCTTTCTCAGTGAATTTTTAGTGAATAATATTGGGATTTTTTGGAATATACAATAAATGAGGGATAATTATTTATTAATTTTAAATCAATTTCCTTGAAAACATAATATTTAGAAAATAAAAAAACATTTTAATTTCCATGATTTTATCTCTTTGTGTTTTACATTCAGTAAACAGATTATTATATATTAATGTTTTACAAGTTCACACCATGTTTGTAAATTACTTTGATAATGGAAGAAATATAAGGCAATGAACATGCACATCTGGATTTATTTCCGAAACTTGATGTATAATATTTTAGTAAAATATAAAAAAAATACACAATACATTTTAAAATAAAGGGTCTTTTTTAGTATATATTTTGTAGAATTTTGCAACAATATACATTCCTTGAATTAATGTCTACAAAACCAAAAAAATTAAATAATTGGATTTATCTGCATTATAATCTTAACTAACATTTGAACATATTAGGATACCTATGAAAATCATTTGAAAAATTGGGATGAAAATAAATATCTCAGTAAGGGTCCTAAATGATAGAGATAAATTGTTTTCACATTAATACTTATAATGATATGACATCAGTTTCAAAAACAGTAAAATCTCCCACATAATGAATCAAATACATACTTAGTGAAACATGTGATATACATAAATAATAGAAAACATTAATATATAATAATGATTATATTGGGAAATCACTTACATAATCTTCTAACCCACATAGCTACCTTTTGATTTGTAACCCTCATAGCTACCTTACGATGTAACCCTCATAGGTACCTTATGGTGTCCCGATTGTAGTTATACTAGGTGTAACCCTACGACTGGCCTCCAATATAATATACCCAATGCATTGGAGGAAGATATAGGTCCCACACTTCTTAATAAAAAATTCCCATGAACTATAACATAATCATAAAATATGAATAATTTTGTAAAAATATTACTTTTGAATTATCTAAAATAGATTATTAAAAAATGATTTTTTAAAGAATTTCCCATAAAAATATCAGATAATTGAGGTGAGAAATTGTTATAAAGAATGGAATATGTATATTCACTAAAAATAAACAATATAAAATATAATATAAAAAAATGCATCACACAAATAATCTTATAATCACACAATTAATGAAGTCGATGGTTAACCAAAAAATAGAAATTAGGTTTTGAATTCCTTTAACATGGGATCTTCTTACATAAAATTTGTCCTAACCTCAATTATAAAGGTTTAAATAGTATTATTGACTTCTTAAAAACATATATATTTTTATAACACCTTATATGATAATTTCATAACATCATTTCACTATTTAAATATTAGTATTTTGTTTCTTCCAATGTTTCATGTGAGTTCTTTATATGATTTTCATCCTTGGTTTGTATTTGATTTACCTGCTGTATGGAGATGAAATTTCAGACGTGGGATGAAATAGTATTTGTGTTTTTCTAGAATATTATATTATGGAATAAATCATTTTTTTATATTTTATGATGTTTAATCATTAGTAAAATATTTTGGGATATATATTTAGATCATTTTAGAGGTTCTTCGATTATCATGAACTGGTTTCATTATAAAATAAAATATTATGTACATATATTAATTATAGAACATGAAAAAGGATATATCATACAATTTTTTTTTAAAAAAAAAATTAGCCATTAAAATTTTGTACAACCCATTTTTATGGAAGTAATGTATGTTGAAAAAACACGATCCATGATTTTAGTAAAATGGAACATCAAGAACATTGTTTTTATTTTTAGAATAAGAATAATATGATAGAAATAATGATGATTAATTTATACCAAAAAATATAATTACATAAAAAATATATATAATACTGGATCATTTATTCCTCTTAGATTATGGGAGGGTTCGAGAGTATATAAAAAAAGGAATTCAAAAGATAATATAAGAAAATGGAAGAGGATAATTACCACTTGATATATTCTCCATGAAATCCTCTTTAAGGCCATTGGTTTTGGAATTTTGGGGAGAACTGTAGGTCTTAGAAGTTTTTAAGAGCCTTTGGGACATTGTTGGTAAGAACATAGACAATAAAAAATTCTTTAAATGTGTGATAAGAAGAGGGGGTGAGGGTAGTATTTATATTGGAAGTGTCGAGGGTTTTTACACCATTTTAATCATTAGTTTAATATTTTTTCTCAAGACTATGAATATTCTTAATTAATTTGAGCCCAAACATTAATAAGTGCATGTGATTTAGAACCAATGGTCATTTACATCATCCATGACTCATGTATGACTCATAAATTCATTTATTTTTTTATATATTATAATTTTCAAATTTAATTATTCACCATAAATTCATGTATTTTGGAATAATCCAATAAATTCCCCCAGAAGATTTATTGAGATGTATAAATAAAAAATGAGCTCCATTTTTTGAAAATATTATTTGAAATTTGATAAATTTAATTTTTAAATAATATCATATTTTATTCCAAAAATAAAAATTTTAAAACTATAACTGACATTATATCCCCATGAAAATTTAATCAAATTCTCATTATCTTATAACTATAAAAAAATAAAAAAAATAATATGATTTAATATTCATAAAGATCATTTTACTATTAATTTTTATTTTCATAAATGCATGTTACTATAAATAATGGTAGGTTACTGTTCACCAAATGTAAAATGTGTCATATTGGTGCCCAAATTACTTATTGATCGCAAACTTGTATATATGTTTTTCAAAATTCAAAACAAATAATTAAAAAAATTATGTTTAATGGTTAGGTTATATAGGTAACATATTGTTTAGTGTTTTGTTTCGGCACAAAGTGTTTACTTTTAGAATTTCACGATGTTATATCCCTCCCACTAAATGAATTATTCCCGCAAAATTTGTTTATTGTACTTATAATACAAAATTTCATATTGATATTTATAAAGAACAATTTTATTATATATACATAAATATCTATATATTTAAAAGTAAATTGTATAACTATTTTTTTCTATAAAATGACAATGTCTATTCTCCAATGTTGTCTACATCATTCCTCTGTTACCAACTGTAAATCCAGGAACCCTCACATCTAAATTCAGTAAAAAAACATTCTATATATTTATTTTAATAATATATTATATAAAATAAGGTATTACCCCATTAAATCAATGACCATTCTAGTATATGTTCTACTGTATTTGAAAGAACAATTACATATATTGAATAAAATTTTACAATAATAAAAAAAACAAATTGGATTGATCAACATTAGCAACATAACTGTCCATTTAAAACCTATGGATTCTTATGAAAACATTTTATAAACATGTTACAAGCATTAAAAGATCTGTAAGGGCTGTAAATGATACGGACAAACTATTACCACATGGATACTTATAAAGATATGAAATCATTTTCACAAAGACCATCTTGTGTCTCATAAATAATCAAATACTTAATTTGTGTAACATTCTATTTATATAAAGCATTGAAAAAAACATTGGATCACAATGGCGTCATGGATATTTATTTACTTGATTTTCTAATCCTCATGGCTACTATAATATTTTTAACAGTCACATATAACTTCTAATATAACCCTTAATATTTCCTTATGGTGTAACAATCACTATTACATTTGGCGTAACCATATGACCAGACTCCAACATAGAAATACTCAATTCATTTCATTTACATATAGGACCCACCCTTCATCATAAAAAATTACAACTAATCTGGTAAGAATCATAAAAAATGAATAATTTTATAAAAAAATTGCTTTTGAATTATGTAAAATAGAATTTTAAAGGATGATTTTAAAGGAATGTCCCTTACAAATATCATATAATTGTTGGGAAAATTAATATAATGAAACTAATATGTCTTTACAATGTAAATAAACATAATTAGAATAATATAAACAAATAATCATCACACATATAATCATAGTATGATATAATTAATGAAGTATAAGGTTATCCCAATGAATGGAAATTAGGTTATGAATTCCCTTACCTCTAGTTTTTCTTACTTCAAACATGTTTAATCCTCCAGTAAAATGGTTAAAATACTATTATTGTTATGTTAAGGAATCATATTCTAATTTATAAAACCTTATATGATCATTTCATAACATCATTTCACACTATAATTATTAGCATTTGGTTTCTTTTGTTGATTCAGGTGTGTTCTTTACATGATTTTGATGGCCAATTTGTATTTGACTTACTTGTCGTATGGAAATAAAATTCAAGAAGTGGAATGAAATGTTATTCATATGATTCATGAATATCAAAAGATTCCATAAGTCTTGTTTATTTAATGTTATGAGGACGAATCATTTGATAAATCATTAATTGTATCAATTTAAATTGTTTTGGCCGTTCTTTTATGATCATGATGTAAGAACATGGTTCTTCCTTAGAGGTATTGGTTTCATATTCTTTCAATTTGTGAGCTATTTTATAGAAAATTGGAAAATTGGACATTTCTAGATATTTTAGGGTTACATGTCATGTACTCCAAAGTACATGATCTGTACCCTTGGTCTTGTTTGATGCCATACATGGGGTGTGCCCATGTTAGCTAGGTATAAATGTTAAACAAATCATACATTGTATACTCCTACTACACACCGCATATTCGTTCCATATATAAGGGATATACATGGCGTGTGGGGTTGTTGGAAAGGAATAGATGAAAAAACCATGTATATACTATGTACTGCCTAGTACATGCCATGTAGTCATGTTAGCAAGGTTTGGAAAGTAATCCTGTTGAATGTGGCCACCAAATGAATAGTTAAAGAAGCTACAATGTGTGTATATCTAAGTACAATCTGTGTATTTTATTTTTTCTCTTAAAATGGGTAGTATCCTCGTATATCTATTTTTGGACAGATCCCTAATGAAATAAGAGTTTGGTAAATCAAATTGATCTCATTCCTTCATCTCACATCATATTTAAACTCTGTTTCATTCATTGCAACACCCTCAGTATGGCCTTGATTCCACATGAGCTATTAGTTTGGATTACATCTCCAAACATTCTTATGTGGGTTTGAGATTTTATGTTTATTTTGTAGATCTACCATGATTTAGACCGAATTAGATATTGTTTCAAGAGGAGGATCATCAAACATGTATAAGGTAGGTGGTTCATACATCATTTCATGTTTTTGTATACTTTTGGGTAGTGCGACCTTTAGCATGTAATTGTGTATTTTGAGATACATCATGATTAACCTAATATTGAAGATTAACTTGCTTCTTAGGCTTGTGGGATTCCTTTGGGTATGCCAATTAACCATTTTTCTTGAGCATGGTCGGGAAAAGGGTCATTAATCAATTAGGGAATTTTGGTTGTGTATGCAAAAATGTGTTAAAATAAATTATATTGATTAAACAATTGAGTTTAATTTTTTATGGTATTATATGAGTTTTCATAGTCTATAAACACCTCAGTGCTGGTATGGGAAAACACATATATACTTAATTTCACTCGTTTAGTTTTTTATCTTTTTTAAATGTGAATATTTTCATTATATATATAATTTCCAAATTGCATGTACTGGAATCTCTTGGGGTTGTTTTCGGTGCGGCTCAAATATTATTGAGTGTTTTTTATCACAGTTTTGGCTTGACCCGGATTGCTTTGGGTTGTTTTGACCATTAGATTGGGCATCATAGACAGCATGATTGAACAACTGAGACTATCAGGTTGGGAATGCACCGAGTTACATGGATGGAAAGGCCATTAGATACTTAGCTACATGTTTGTAGGGTCAAGAGGGTCCAAAGATATTGTGTCTTGGGTATGATGTTAGTGATTACTTCTCACCCATTATTTCAGTACTGTTCACATAGAGATACACCATGATGAGGTGGTTTGACAACTCATGTGGTTAGAGTCTGTCGATAGTTTCAGTTTAGGTACTATTGGTTTGGAGGTCCTTTCCATAGGAATCCACGTGGAATGTGATGAGACTTTGGCTAGTAGCGATGAGGATATCATGTTAGAGGATAAGGCTTTCGGTGATTGAGGTCATGGGACATGACACATTATTTGATGGAATACATCGTTATTCCTCTTGTTATATTAATTTAGGGAAAACATATTTATCCATCAAGTTACTTATTTGAGGATATTCATCAATGTTACTTCAAGTTACATTTATTCGGGCTTGTATTCGGGACGTTGGAAACTTGATACATGAGGTTTAAGGAGGCTCATGGTGTCAGGATATTTGATTGAGGTGGAACCAAAGGGTTCACCTGGGGTTTGTGAAGATAAGGGTACTTGGGCCAGGGGCTAAGAACACAATTTACATCAGTTATTCAGGCTTTACACAAAGAATGTGACATTCCATGGTGGCTGTTGAGGACCAGTGGATTTTGTGATTATTTATTACATTACACTACTTAGTTTTCCTAGATATGCATTCCTTCATAACCACTTATACTAGGTATGAATTATATGGATCGTATCCTACTGAGATTCATCTAAAACCCTATACAATCCCTTCAGGATCTATATAGACTATATGGATTTATGTGCAGGTAAAGGATGAGCCTCAAGAAATGGATCGTTGTACCATTTGGCATGGAGACTCTTATGGACCTTGAGGTCAAACCTAGCAAGAATATATTTATGAACTTTCCAAATCTTGTATCATCATGCTTACGTGTTTTATAGATACTATTGGTTAGACATTGGCTCACTTTTTATATTGACATGTCTGTCTAGTTTGTTCAGTAGTATCTGAAAGTGTTTTTTAGCATGTGGGTTTGTTTAATTTCTACTGTAGATGTATTGATATTTCTTCTAATGTTTAGTGATACTAAATGTGATTCCACTCTGCGGGTCAAGATTGAATCTGCAGAGTCATCTATTTCCACTAAATATTTATTTATTATACTCATACAAGTACCATTTTATTCCTCGGAGAGGGTATAGACTCCCCACTATTCGTTTTTACAGACTCACTTCTAGTCGTCAGCCTTTGGACTTCAGGGAGGTGCATCTAAGGTAGTAACACCCAACCTGTTTAGCCTTGTTCGGTGGTTGTTCGAGTCTAGGACATTAAAAATTAGTATCATATGAGTTCATGATAGGGATTTAGATGCAGTGTTGTTCTGGATACTAATGATATATATAATTCTCTTTCTATTTCTTCTGGTTTACTATTTGGGATATAGTAACCTGAGGATAGGTTGTTATTGGAATTAGATTAGATTGTGCTTGGGTGCCTACAGCCCCAAGTATGAGGGATGGTTCAATTCACCATGGGTGGGAATTTTTGTTTTTATTTTTCTCATATTACAGTTTATATGATTTCCATATCAGTGGCTCACTTTTCATGTGATATTATTGGTTTTGATATGTGACCCTTGACTCGATGCGGTAAGGGAATATTGGACCTCGACTAGGATGGCAATGTGATCTTTTTTGTGTATTTCAATTTCTTTACTACATTTATGCTTTGTGAATTGATAATACCATTGAATAATATCAATTACCTTGCTATAGCTAGTTGTAAATTGTGAAGAATGAAAATATTGATAGAATGTATTGTTGATTTCAATGTAATATGACATGCTTTATATATATTTGTAGAATTGATTGTGGTAGGGTATTTGGCTCTGGACATTATACGAGCAGGCATGTACTATGGTTGAGGTGATTTTCATCATTAGGATTTTGAGACTAGGTCATCGGTTTGTGTCAAATATGGATTCTAAGACAGTCATGGCCCAATTTACATTTAATACTAGGCTCTGTTAAGGGATAGTAAGGAGTCCATGAGGCTGGTATTCCACGAGAATGGTTGCGGTAGGGGAGAGTAAGGGTAGTAGTTATTCAATGCCTTTTTCTTATTTCTTTATCTGCGTTATATATATATATATTGTTATATTTATTGGATGTTTGATCATTTATCATATTCAATGGGTTCCTCTTATTTGGATTAATGGAATGTCATGAGGGTGATGGTATAGTGCAGAATGATCATGATTAGGTTCAGATACCTGAGAGACAGGTAGAGCATGAGACAATAGTATAGGCTTAGGGACATGATCAGATTCAGTATCCATTGCAGACACATTAGATGTCAGGTTTGACATCGTTTGTGTTGTGGCTCGATGACAAGCTCCAGACTGTCCGGGTAAATGTTTTATAGGGGTTTGATAGGGGCATGCAGGGTAAAGATCCATCTATGAATATCTGACATGGGAGTTCTAGTCATAGTATCTCCCTCTTTTTCACGGTGAGGGTTGTCCAGAGGCAGCTAAAAACTTTATAGAGATTAGGCAGATGATCTTCAAGCTGCTCGAGATGCCTTCTGGGTTGAAGGTCCATCTAGTGATGTACATGTCGATAAGACCAATGAATAATTGTAGGGATGTGCAACTTCCGGTTCGAAGACGTAAATGACTGGAATATAAGGACATTGAGGACATATTCTTCAAGAAATTTTACCCTAAGAAACTGAAGGAAGAGAGATATAGGGAGTTCTTGACCATCCAGTAGGGTGACATGTCTGTCATGGACTATGCATCTACTGGCACTGAGTTGTCTCAATATTCACTAGGTATGCTAAGTGATGACACCTTGAAGGTGAGGCACTCTGATGAAGTCTTACTAAATTCCATACAGGTGAAGGTAAACATAATTTGACTTACATCGTTCTCATAAGAAGTGAATTAGTAGTTCATAGCATAAGGAAACAAGACATATATGTCTCTTATTGGAAGGTCAGTGGGTTTATCTTATGGTTTAGATAATAGGAAATGATGTCGGGATGTGTTATAATAGGGCGGGTAGGCCATTCATTTAGGTAAAACCCCACATAGTAGTTCATCAGTGGTTTTCATTTAGTGCGGACAAGCATGATATCTCTAGACTCATTGTGAAAATATTACAATGGATTTCCAAGCATGTGGATATGTCGGGTATCTAGAGAGGTTCTAGAGGAAACCTTCTCATATAACCAGTATTTTGGGACCAATATAGACTATGGAATTTGTAGTTGGTTCAGGGTCGGTACCATGAGAGGGTAGACGAGTTTCAGCACCACGTAGATGAATGAGCAGAGATAGTGGCACCCAGCTGAGGGGTCAATGGCCGGTGACCAGTGCAGTGCCACCGAAATGTCAGTCTTTAGGATTCCATGTGTTAGTCCACGTGCATTCTATAGAGATACCCAGGGCTGAGCATGATACTATGTTTATGATGGTTACAGATACAATACATGTGTGGCCATGATCTATTTTTTTCACTTGTTTTGGCATGGCATGTTGGGACATGTCCGTTTTATGTTCAAGAGGTGCACATGATATATGCTGTCTGAACACATGATAATATGTGTCTTCGACACCGTATATGGTGCATAATATTTATATATATATGTATGATGTTCCATGGGAATCAGGGCATCCATGTGATGAATGTTTCATGAGGTGTCGTGGACATTGGGGCATTATGGATGTGGGTCACATGAGGTGCAATGCACCAAGTTTTGTTTTTAGTATCCATGGGATGTAAGACCAAATTTATGTGGACACCGATACGGTGAAGATATGTCTGGATGTTGGAATCAACACAAGAGCACCAAATGTGGTGTAGGGATGATGATGTGTCATGAGAGGATCATGAGTCCAAAAACTGGTTAGTGAACCTTTGAATAATTTGATTTTTAGACTACTATTGTCCCGAAATTTTTCTTATCCACTCTTAACAGGGAAATTTGAGGATTAATTTCTTTAAGGGGGGATTTTATACGAACCTAATAATTAATTTGAGGTATTTTTTTATTTTTATTTCAATTTTCACCTGCTTTTGAGAAAAATGGGGAAAATGGGATGTTATGGAAATTTTCGGGTCACACACCATGTACTCTTCTGTACACACTGTGTACCCTTTCCCTTTTGAGGATTTGATTCATGGAGTGTGGCCATGTTTGGAAGGTATAAATGTTACTCCTCATACACTATGTGTAGTCTAGTTTTGTTTAATGGATAAACATGGCTTCTGGGGAAGTTGGAGAGGAATAGAAGAAAAACCAAGTATACATTGTGTACTATCTAGAACACGTTGTGTAGTCATGTCAGGAATGTTTGGAAAGTATGTTGGAAAAAGGTGGATACTAAATTAATAGTTAACGAAGCCACATTTCATTTATATTTAAGTAAACGTTGTGTATTTTCTTTTTTTCTTTTTTGCTTCAATTTGGTAGTATCCTCATTTCTCAAGAACTAGATAGAACCCATAACAAACTGGTTTCCAAGACATCAAATTGATTCCAATATCTGGTTAGAAGTTGGATTCAAACACATTTTGTTCCATTGAAACCCCCTCTATAAGGCCTTGATTCTCCTTGAGTTGTTCGACCAGATTTCTATTCTAAACCAAGTCATTTGGGATTGATCATTTTTGTTTATTTTCTATATCTACATTGATTTATATTTAATTGGCGGGTTTTACAAGAGGAGGATCACTACACATGTATTAGGTAAGTGGTGCAAACTTTGTATTATATATTCATGGAATGTTGGGTGGTGCAGCCTTTAACGTGAATTTGGGTTTTTTGAGAGATACCACTGTTTACATTTCATTGCATATTAAATTTCTTGTTAGACATATGTAATTCCTTTGGGTATGTTCTATACATATTTTTCTTGATCCTTTCCGATTGATGGGTCGTTGCTCAATTGGGAAATTTTTTCTAGGTATGCAAAAATGTGTTAAAATTAATTTTTTTATTAAACTACTGATTTTAATTTGTAAATGTATGATATGAATTGTAATTGTTTTAAAGACCTCAATTCTAGTATGGGATGACACTTAATTAGTGTATTTCAACTATTTAGTTTGTTTTTCCTATTTAAACCTGATTCTTTGTATATATATTTAATTGCTGAATTTATCGTGTTTGAACCACTTTGGGTTGTGTTTGGTGTGGCCTAGATATTCTTGAGTGATGTTGATCATAGGTTGGTCTTGACCCAGATTAAATTGGCTAGGTTTGAAAATGGTGTTGGGGGTTAGGGAAGTTGGGATTGAGGCAGTGATACTATCAGGTTGGGCATGTCCCATGTTACTTGGATGGAGAGGCCATCTGATACTAGAAAAATTGGTCCAAGGGGAATGAGGTCCCAGAATTGTTATGTCTTGGTTACTATGTTAGTGATTACTTCTAACCCATGATTTGAGTTGTATGCACACATAGAGAATATGTGATGAGGTGGGTTTCCCACTCATGTGGGTAGAGTCCCCCAATAGTTTCGGTTTAGGTACTATTGGATCGGGGGTGCTTTCTGTAGGAAGATAAGTGGACGGCGAGGTTCTTTTATGAGGAAGTGATGAGGGTATTAGGTTGGAGGTTATGGCTCTCCGTAATTGAGGTCGTGGGCTGGGACACTTTGTTTAAGGGCGGAAATCATTGTCCCTCCAGTTAATTTATTTGATAGAAAACATATTTTTACCTCTGATTACTTATTTGAGGACATACATCGATTTTCCTACAAGTTACATTTGTTTGGGTGTGCCTTCGGGATGTATGTACCATGAGACACGAGGTGTTAGGAGGAACATGGTGCTAGGTTATGTGACTGAGTTGAAACTATAGGGTTCACCTAGGGTTTGGGTTAGAAATGGTACTTGTGCCATGGGCCAAAGCATTCAATTTACTTCATATATTATGGCTTTGGTTGAAGAAGGCTACACTCTATGGTGGTTGTTGAGAACCAGTGGAAGTTGTGTTTATTAACATCATTGCATCGCTTACTTCACATAGATATTCATTGTTGTTTAAACACTTATACTAGGTATACACCATCTTGGATGAATCCTACTGAGATTAATCTCACACCCTACACGGGCCCTTTGGGACACATGTAGACTTCATGGATTTACGTGTATTTAAAGGATAAGCCTTAGAAGCTGGATTATAGTACCATTTGGCATGTAGAATTGTATATATCTTGAGGTTATACATAGAATGATTTTATTTGTTTAGTTTCCACTGCATGTATGAACATTGTTACATGTTTTGTAGCTACTATTTATTAGACATTGATTCCTTTTTTATATTTACATGTATTCCATATTTGTTCAGTAGTAGATGAAAGTGGTATTTTTCTTGCTGGTTTTTTATTTTCCACTATAGTTGTATTTATATTACTTCTAATGATTAGTGATATTGAATGTGCTTTCTCTCTATAGGTCCTATTCGAGTCTGCTGAGTCATCTATTTCAACTGCATGTTTATTTATTATACTCGGACCAGTTCCATTGTATTCCTCCGAGAGGGTATATCTTCTGTACTATACATATTTATACCCTCACTATTAGTCATCAACCATTGGCATTTGGAGTGGTGCACCTAATTTTGGAACACCTGACATGTTTAGCACTGTTCGGGTGGCTGTTCGAGTCTGGGACATTAAACATTAACTAGTTTTAGTATATAACAAAATATATAATATATATATTGGGTAACCGTATAAATGATAGAGGATATATCATGCGCTTTAAAATATGTTTCAACCATTAAAATAGTTTTATAACTCGTTTTGAATAAAGTAATGTAAATTGAAATCACATCACCCACGATTTCGGTAAATGGTCACATCACGTACGGTGTTTTTGTTTTTAGAATAAAAGGATGAATAGAGGAAGAATAATGATTTTTTTTCTATAAAAATGACACCATCGAAAATATTTATAATACGAGAGATTTCGTGCCTTTTGTATATGGGGAGGGGATTGGATTATATGAAATAAAAAGGAATTGAAAAGAAAACACAAGAAAATGAAAGAGGATTCTTACCTCTTGATATATTTTCCATGAGATCCTACTTAATGACATTGGGTTTGGAATTTTGGGGAGAAAAGCAAGTCCTGGGTCTGGGGAAGTTCCTTGAGAATGGGATTGGGAAGAACATAGAAAATTCACAAATCCAGATAGGTGTGAGAGTATTTTTGGAGATGATGGTATTTATAGTGGAGCAGAAGAGGGGTTTTAGATAATTTTAATCATTTGTTTAATATATATTCTCAATAATATGAATAGTCTTGATTTATGTGAACCAAAATAGTTATAAGTTCATGGGAGTTCAAACTAATGTCCATTTACATCATCAAGGATCAATCATGATGCAAAAATTTATTTATTTATCATATTTTGTAATTATATTTTTTCAATATTCACCAAAAAATCATGTATTTCAGAAAAATAAAAAGTATCCCCCTCAAAAGTTGTATGTGTAGAAGTTAAAAATGAACACCATTTTTTGAAAATAATTCTTCGGATTCGAATAATTTAATTTTGAAATAATATAATATTTTATTCAAAAAATAACAATTTGAGAACTAAAAATTACATTATATAACCTAGATGAATTAATCAAGATCTCATTATCTTATAAAAATAAATATAATATAATTCAAATATGATTTACTATTTATAAGGGTAATAGTATGATTCATATTACTATTCATAAGGGTCGTTAATATTATCCAAAAGTAATGTTTATCCTATCAAACTCCAAATAACATACTGATCGCAATAGTATACGTCCATTTTTTGAAATTCAAAACACAGAAGTGAAAAAATTATGTATAATTGTTAGGTTATAAAGGCGACATTGAATTTAGTAGATCATTTAGGCACATAGTTTTTACTTTATAAATTTTGTGATGTTACAAGAATCATTTTCCAACAAAATATTTTTCATAAATAATTAATTGAATTTTATGACATTGGAATTATATTTATAGTGATTGAAATTTATTTTAATTCATTAAAAAATTATATTAACCAAAACTAAATATTTTTTCATTTTCTGATTTAGTATGTATTAAAAAAAAAATATTTAACAAAAAACAATTTCATAATATGTACCATAGATTTTAATCTTATTTAATTATTTACCAAAAAAGTTACCATTATTTTTATAATTATTATAAATATATTAGAAAATAATTTGATGTGATGATTTATCATTTATAATCCATTATATGAAAAAAAATCAATATATGTAAATTTAAATTTTTTATTAAATGTTTTAATTTGATTAAGATAAATATATTTTTTCCATTAATATAAGAAACCCCATTATTTTCTATTTTTATTATTAGATAACCTATGTATATAATTATATTAATGATTTTTAATCAAAATTATTTTTTACACGATATTTGATAAATATTTTTATTCATTTCATTTAAATTTTCTATTCACACTATTAATTTCAATATGTCTATATTCAGATTCTAAATAGTCATATTTAAAGGCATATATTCATCTAAAATCCAAATTCTAATGGCAGTGTTTCTTCTTATATATGACTTTTACCAAACCCATAAAATCATTTATAAACATATCTTATTAAATATAGCAGTTATATTCTATTTTTATTGAATATAATATAATATAAATGTATCAATTTTATTTTCCATTCATTTTTTACTTCAATCCCTAATGGTTAATTTTTTTGGTTCTTTATATTGGCAAGCCTTGTATAACAATTGCTTCACCCATTATCATAAATGAAATTTTCTAGTTTTCTACTATTTTACTATATTGATATACCATTATGATGAAATAATATAATATACATTAATTAATGGGTTTACAATGATTTTTTTAATTATTGTACAGTAATATTGGGTATTACTCTTTTCATATGGAGAATGGTAGATTCAATTATAAAAAATAAATATAGTCAGCCCTGTTACATTTGAAAAGTGTTTCCCAATTAATGCCTTTTAACATATATATATATATATATATATAACCCCTCATCACACTTGAATGAACCCTATGTGTGATCCGTGATATGATGGTGAATTCATAGAGTGGTTCAAACAACATTAAACCACAAGTGATCTCTATTAGCTTGAATTTCTCCCGCAAAAAAATCTACTCAACCACGAGTTATTAAAGATCATATTGGTTATTATCAATGGATAATCCACGTGAAGAAACCACATTCCAAATCACTAATAATTTAACATCTCAAGTGACATCCCCACTTGTCGAATCCATGGTTCCTCTCATCAATTATAAGAATACATTTTCATTATAGTTAATATACACTAATCATACCTGTCAATTTCTAATGAATATGTTAATACTGAATTTAATGCCCAACAAACATAAGAATAAGTTGTCATATTTAATTCTTATAAATTAGATCCCCTACATAATTCTGCTCATTTTTAATATGTCAGATCTTTTAATTATATTGATGATATTTTTAATGTATATGATTTGGGAGACATATACAATGTTCAAGCCTTATTTTTAAGTGAAAATTTTCAATTGTTAGCTATAAAAGATTTTTAAAATTCTTTCCATTTATTTTATTTTCAATATAATATAATTAAATTTGTTAATTATATTATATATTTTTATTAGGTGCTTAAGGTAGGTATCCATACTTTATATTAGTGCATTGAAAAAAATGATAGAAAATTTGGTGATCATCTTATAATTCATGTGTGAATGAGTGATGGGTCAGAAAGGTAATGATTATGGTAAAACTATTAATTTGATGACTATGAAGAAAATTGAATACTTATGAGAGCTTAAACTCAGTTCATAGAATTTAGGAGTACTGTTATAAATAGTATGTCTGTATAAATTGGATAATGATGTATTTGTGTAAAGGAATAGTGAATCAGAATAGTTCATTGTTTGGAATCATGGAAATGGTGTGATTGTCACATGGCCTTATTGGGGATCCAACTTGGGAATCATACACCGTGTTATAGGTTTAAAATTTGGTGATGGTGATTTGACTGTTCAATGATTTATTTAGGTGTAAAGTCATTGCTGCTAGAGGTTTAGGTGACTCATCGATTGGTGATGATTATCATTTTAGGTGAAATTTTGTCCAAAATGTATAAATATAGTTATTTTATAAAAATTTATTTATGCAAGTTGAATACAAGTAATAAAATCATTCCAGAAATGCTTTTTATGCATCCATTACTAGACCAGTATATTCATTGGAAACCCATGAAATAAGGTGTATTTATTATACATGTGATGAATAAATTTGTTCAGTATTTTGGAATTAAAATAGAATTTAGATAATGTTTTTACTTGTACTAGTTGTTTATTATTATTATTAAAAACTGTTTGGAATTCCAAATGATGATATTTACAGTAGTGGGCTGTTTAAAATAAAAACCATCCATAAAAGTTGGGGATTTATTTGTAAATTCGTCATTTTATTCTAAGTTGAATTTCATGTCTATGGACTTGGACATGAATTTGAATTTACATAGTTTTAAAATAATGGGGACCCTTTTTTGTTCTTGAATCTTAAAAAAGAAGGTTATTTGGTATCTTATATGTATAGAGGCGTGACACTCTGTGGAACTGCAACTATTTTAGATATAAGAGAACCACCATGGAGAGCACCATGATTTAAAGTTCACTGTAGTAGATATAAAAACATAATCGTGTGGGAATTCATAACACATGGGATAGAAATGGTTTAAGGGGAAGATCCTATACATTTTTCCTAGACCAAGGAATACCCCAACCCATGTTTTTGTGTTCCTTGTTATATGTCTCCAAGACACACCAAATCACTTTGCAACCCTAGTCACCATTCAAGAGAGGGAATGGAAAAAAGTTATTATTAATTTAAATCCTACACTGGGTCACAATGTATCATGTATGGAAATTTAGTCTATCCATAGAAAAGGAACCCCCCCCTCCACCCGAGAATTGGGTAATCCGTACTATAGTTATAACAATTCTCGTTTTAAACCAAGGTGGATTTCCATTATATTAAATATCAAAATCCCATTAATTGTCCATCCCATGAAAAGGGTAAATTCAATGTATGGGCTCCCCTCCCATGCCCTATTCATTTCATATCCAGATATTTTGTGGTGTGATGTTAACTTGGTGGAGATTTATGGAGAGGTATCCACCTTTCTCATATATTCTTCATTTTCAATATTCTTATCTAAATGTAGGAATCTTGGTTAGGGTTACTGAGATGATGGACCCTAGCATGGAGTTATCATCCATATATTATGTTAAATCGGTTTTTATTATGTAAGGATATCCTAAAAATACAATAACATTTTCTAAGTCCATTTTTAGAGGTTTACTACCTTAAAAAACATATTCCATTTTTTTTAAATTAAATAAAATTAGTTGTTCCACTATTTCATTTGGATTTGGATTTTTTATAATATGTTTTTGGGGGAATAACATGGGATGTTTCTAAGTGGATTGTCTATTTTTATGGTGTGAAAATTTTTTTGTTGATACTTTAGTCATCATACAAAAATAAATTACTTATAAGCTATTTAATTCATTGAAGAGTTAAATATAAACATTTTATAATTACTTATGGTGTTTTTTAGGCAAAGATGTACATGAGAGGTTATTCAATGTATAGAAATTAATTTATCATGATGTTTTATCTAGTAATTAATGTAAAGTGTTTTTAATGTGATAGTTGTCAGTATAATTTGTTGGCTCCCTTGACCACGTTCTGATTTTACATTAATGATATATAATTATTATATATTTGTTCATATTACATGGCTTGTATTTTTTTCACCATGTACAAGGAAACACTCATGTCATCCAAATGGTCATCATTGACTGCATATCTTTATAAATCATAGTATAGTGGTTAGTTGTTTAAATTAGTATTGATGTACCTCATGGTATTTTTAATAGTGTCATGTGTTTATAATCTAGGATAACATGGTTAAAATTTTAAAATAAAACATTAAAAAGAGGTTGACATTAATATAATTTTAACATAAGATAATGATATAAATAAAATTATTGGAAATGTTAATTAATTATATGATGGGGTTTTTATAAAAGAAGATTTTATGGATTCTGGTTAATGGGATCTATGTGAGTAAGAAGAAGTGGTAAAAAAATATTAAATATATTTAAAAAATTATTTCACTATTTTTTTAGGAAAAGTAATAACGTCTAAATAGATAATATTTTTTTCAATTTGACATCACGAGGGATTTTTCTAGTTTGTTATATCTTTATGTTTTTAAAATATCCATGTGTCATGATATGTTTGAGATAATTGATTCATGATGTTGAATTTTATGTCTGTTGGAAAACAAAGGGTTCATTTGGTATAAAGGTGGTGGGTTTACTTGAGATTATTTGATAGACCTTTAGAGGGTTAATATGTGGTTTAAGGACTATTTTTATTGTTTATAAATGAAATTTATTGTATTATATGATATATATGAGAAATATAATGTAATCAAAGGATACATGTTTGGTGATAAGGATATTGTTTGACGAAGGGGATCATTTTTGGTTTCCATGGTGAAATACTATCCTTGAGGATAGTAAGAGAGAGAGAGAGACATGGTTATTGAGGATAAAAAGGTGTTTCATTTTTATTTAATCATTATTTTGAGGCTATCAATATTGAATAAGTGATTGGTATTTCACCTAATAGGATAAAAAAATTACGATATGGGTTCAGGAATTTGTATGACCCAGTCATGATATGTCATGTGAGATGACTCTAGTGTGAAACACTCCCTAACACGATGTGTTTAGATTCGTGGAACACCTTGGATTCCCTCTATGAATATAAACGTAATTACTTTTATATGATTATAAAAAGTTTTTGCAATATCATTTGATTTATATATACAATAAATATAGAATTCGGTAGATATTCTCCATTATTCCTTATGTTCTATCACTTTGGAATAACTTTGATATACTCCATAGATTATGATGTATTGTGGTTTGGAACACTTTGAAATTTCATCCTCAAATTTAGAATGGGGCGTGAAAACTAATATGGATGTATGTGATGTTGTTCTGGGATGGGTAAAATAAAAATCTGGTGGTTTCATATTATGGTTTCATGGTATGACATCAGTTTAATAAATAGATTTATATCATATTTATTGTAACTTTTACAGAATTAAAAAATATGTGTTGGTATTTGGATATGAGTAGAAACACATGACTTTAACATTGTAAATTATTTTTGTGACATGATTAGATACACCAACACATTGTCCTAAGTAGGTATTCTAGAGGATTTATATGTCCTAGACGTCATTAGAAGGCCCATAACGTATGTTTTATATTATTTTGTTTTTTTTTCATCATGATTAATTTTCATCGGAAGGATTTTAAATTACAAATATAAATTCCATGTCATTTTTATCAAATTATTTCTCTTTGTTTATGTGGAATTGTTGATTCTTGTAGGGTTGTTAAGATCACCACATGCAATGATCATTGAATTAGTTTTCATAAATATGGTTACAAATTCATATTTTCATTAAGGTAAGTTGTATTTTATAGATTAAGAGATAAGATTCCTTTATAAGGCATTCGAGTAAGATATTTCTATAAGATAATTATTTGATTTAGGAGTGATCAAATATTATATTATTATATTGTTTATTATATAGGATACTATTTTCCATAAATTATTTATATTATAATTCCATGTCTACCTATTGATATTCTATAATATAATACTTCATAATTTATATATTTTTACATATTTTAATTCATTACTACAAAAACTAGGTGGCTCACTATTTTATGTCAAAAAATATTTTGAAACTGTATTATGTGGGCTTTATATTAATAATTTTCAATGGATTTGGGAATAAACCTTGGGTTTTATAATATAGGTAAAAATCTCCCCACAAATATTTCTTCAGCTTTCCAGGAGTCAAAAAAATAAATTTTTTAAGGAGGAATGCATAAACTCAAAGGGAATCCATATGATGGTTTATTTTAGTACATTGGGTATGTCAATTACTCGTCAAAGGTGAATCTTATCATCAAAAAAATTCATTTTTATCTCATAACCCTCATTAATGACTTCATCTTATTCCATTTATCAATAAAAAAGGTTTCTATTTATACCCCTCACAAAACTAATAATATATATATATATATATAAAGTAGGTAATTAATTTGATGTTAATAGAAATATACATATTTTTACTTGGATCTCGAACACTGGGTTATCTCAAAGAAACTTACAACCAATAATTCTCTAGGAAAAAACATATAATATAATTTACTAGTTTAGGGGATACAATGATGTTATTAATTGGTATCATAATAGAATTTCATAATCACATTTTAATGATATGTTGAATGATGAATATCCTCACAAGGGTGACATTTAAATCAAAACCTTACATTATCTATAAGGAATTAATGTTTCAATAGTTTTATTCCATGGAAATATTTATAAATATAATTTAAAAATTAATATTACATTAATTTTGAAAATATAAATCTGTTGCATTTATATAGACAACTCTTCAATCTCCTCAATTCCTATAATGATGTATGAAACTCTATGTAAATAGATTTGAAACATTATTATCATATATAATATAGAAAATAACAATCATTTACAAAGTATCTAGATGTGATAAATTATATGAAAATAATATCATTTGATAGAATCTAACAAATTCCACATTAGTCAAAAGAAATATACTATTTAAATTCAATTGATATCAAGAAATACGATAATCCACTAATATTTTTTTATTTATTATTGCATTTCCATTCATTTCATCTATTCATCCATCTTATCCCTTAATATACCATATCGTTCTAAATATTGGTTACCCTCCATCTATAACATCACTTGTTTTTTCATTTATTTTTTACTTTTAGATTTTATTGAACCTATATTAATATAGGTTATCTTACTTATTTAAATATTGGTTGTTTCTTTTTTTGTATGTAGATAATTTTATGAAAAACTAACCAATTTTTCTTTTGTAATTTTTTTAAAGTACTTAACTTTGGTTATAAATGTGTTAATGGATTAGAAGGGTTTCATGGTTTAGAAGGCTTCCAAGATGGATTAGGTTGTTTCTATATTATTTTTTCTATACATTTTCAATTTCAAATATTCACTTAATTAAGAAGTTAAATGATGTGAACTTATCACAGAGAATATTACATGGACTAGTTCAGAGCATGATAATTTATGTAGCACGAAACTGGTTCACGTCATAAAATATTCATTCAGGTTTATTTTATTACAAGTCAACCCATGTTTTTTCAATCCTTGTAAATTGAAAAATTCACATTTTTAAAGGATTTCATATCCATAATATCTTTCAAATAACGGTTTTAAATAACATTATTTATATAATGTAATTTTCATACACCATGATACATTCTCTCTCAAAACATAGGGTGAAACCATGTAATTTTGGAGTGGTTTTTTCCCTTATGGATTTCTTGTTATAAATTTTAATCTTTGGCGACCATTACATTGGTATCCCCTCTATTCCACTAATTCTCCATTATGGTGGCATAATTATTTAAATTATATTCTATAGAATTTTGAAACTATTTCATCTATTTTTTCCCTATGATATCCCTCAACTTAATACCTCATTATAATCCTTGTTGACAGTTTTTATTGAATAGATTAATAATGTTAGGTTTTTAAAAATAAATATATTTTGGTATATTTTTATTTTTCAAATAAGTGGAATGTTATACAATTTCATTGACTAAATATGAAGGTTGAAAAAAATTAGTGATGATAATCATGAGTTTGAAGTACTATCTGGATCCCTTTAGATATATTGGTGTTGTTACCTAGTTTTCAGATAGAATTATGGTGAGACAACCCATGAAAAATAATTATCTAGCTGATGGCTTAGAAGATGGTTTATCATGACATGAAATATTGTATAATTTTTATGATCGAATCACCTTGTAAAATGGCTTCCTTAGTTATTTAAGGACCTGTGATTATTTGATATAAATGTGTGTGTATAATGGTATGATAATGGATTATGGTATAATTTAATTAATGAATGGATAATTGGAAGAAACATGTTAATTGGATAAATTGGCTACTTAAAATTTTGAAACTATGTTGTGATATTATTACTTTCCTGATGTGTTTTATGATTTATTCTAAAATACCTATATAATGGAAATTACCCGGTGATTCTAAAATTCTTATATAAATTTATTTTCATGGTGATGATAAAATTATTATATAAATTTATTTTCACGATGATAATGAAATTTATATATAATGTGTTTTTTCTTGAAGATTTTAATGGATTATATAAAGTCATTTTTCTGGTTATGATAAATTGGTTATATAATGGGATTTTCGTAGTTATTATTACATTCTTATATAATGTTATTTTATTCATTATGTTGCAATTAATATATTATTTGGCATGTTTATGTGATTATATCATTGTCTTTTGGTTATGCTGGGCATGGTTATGCTTCATGGTCAAATATATATTGGCATAGTGCTGAAGCAAGATGATTATTATATCATATTAATTAACTACATAGTAACAGTGATTATCACATAATTTCAAATCTTATTAAAAGAATAGTATTTTAGACATTGTGTTTTCTATCTATAGTGTTTTACTCACAACCTACTCGTCAGTTCATTCACTACCCTAATCAATTTCATGGATTTAAGTACATAAAATGTAAAATGTCATTCACATTGATTGTTGGATGGGTTATGGATTAGAGAGAGGACCAACATTGGTTTTGGGATAAGGGTCCTTTTTGTGTGTGTTTGTAGGGTCTTTCATTTATATTAATTTCAATTTTTACTTATAAATACATTACATCATATTATAACATTATTATTTTATTATTATTATTTTATTAATTCAAAATTTATTATTTTGTTTATCTATTATGATGTATTTCTTTTTCTATTTTCTATTACTTTTGTTTTTTTTATTCTATAACAATTAAATATTATTACCTAGGGGTGTAGTGTCACCATGATGTTCTCTAAAGCCTCAGTGAATGTTGGATTCCTCATGTTGTAGGGAGGTGACCGTAGGTCCAGTAACCTTCCTTGTTATTCCATATAAGAGTGTCCCAGATGAGGGAACATAGAAAAGTTGTTGTACTGGATAATGTTTCTTATTTAAATTTCATTAATATTTTGGAATGGTACAATGGATGTGAAGTATGTGTCAAAACATGGTAATGATCTTTTGATGGTTATTAAAAACCCCATGTACTAGGAAACATTTGAGTACAAATTGATTTAATTGTGGTTCATGATATTTAGTTATTATGAATGATATTATTTCCCCTTTGGGCATTCATATATTTTGGGATGTTACTATTTCTTATTATTTGTTCTTAGGTCTTGATATTGTGTGAGATGAGTATAAATAGATCCGGATTGGCACTTAGGGATATATATATTGACATGAAATTTTCATGTTATGAACATATTAATATCATGTGACATATTTACAATATGAACTATGAAATGAGAAACCCTTTATATCAAGTAAATTAAATGAAATAACTATTATTTCATGCTAATTCAATTTTTTATACATGTCTAAAGAGACCTTGAGCTAGTGTTTCTCTATTTTTTACCTGTTAAGTTTGAAAATTTTGTTATATAATGTACTATTTAGTTTTTTTCTTGTATATGACATGGCTGCTCATTATCATTGAATGGAGCTTCATGATAGAATCAATCAGTTTTATTATAACATGGTTTAATAATGATTCCTATAACTCCTATAGACAATATAGATGTTATCCTTCATAACAGATTCATAAGTATTATGTGATCCACAGAAATGGGTCTTTTTATACAATACCATCAATTTTTGAGTAGATGGGAGAATTACAGTAATAAAAACCACTTATATTAACTATTGAGGGAGTCACCCATGTATCTAAGTTCAAGGTCAGTCATAAAATTCATCAAGTACTGTGACAAACTCATAAATAGAAAGGTGAATCTTTCTAAAAAATATATCGTGGAAAATTCAAGCTTTAGTGTGACATAATAATGATATATAACAAGTTAGGAGAGTTATCCTATAATGAAATCATGGAAATGTTTCTTCTACACTTCTTGTTCAAAAATGTAGATGAATTTGAAGGCTTATAAGTACATATATCCGACACTAGTGATAATGTTACAAATGGGCTATGCTGGAAAATTCACTAACTTGTTGTGATTTAGGACAACATTATTAGATGATGATATTATAGGGTGAGGTGGTACCAAGATGGTGTTTTATATGATATTAGATTATAGTTGAATTATTTTTAGTTGAGTTTTTTTAAAATGTGATGAATCTATATAACATCATGAAAGGGAATTTGAGATACTCCCTAAGTAGTGGACAACCTTATTCAAAATAGAGAACTAGGATCTCTTCTTATGGTAGAAGAAAGTTCTAATAAAGTAGTTATCTCCATGAAAATACTTGGCAGAGTAGTTAGGGTAGTGGGAATTTATATCTGGACTATTTTTCATTATATTTCTATCAGTGTTTATTATTTGGCCAAAAGTAGACTCAATTTCTATACCTTGTTTTGGATGGGTGTGTTTATAGTAGTTTGGGAAACATATATAGGTTTTATAGGGGAATATAGTTGCAGATAAGTTTAAGGAGTCCCAAAATAGTACTATTGTCTAGTAAATACCAAAATACACATCATTAGACTGGTAGTTAGAGGTTAACATGATGTCTAGGTTGAGGTAGGGGTCATTGTACCCTGTAGTAGCAGAGGTAATTCCAAGAAAATGGAACATCGAAAGAGAGTATGACTATAGATGAAGGTAGAGTGTAAAGTTAGTTAAATAATATGTTTTTTAATATACCTATTTTGGACACAATACCTTCTACCACTAGAAGTATGATTATTGTATCATAAACACCTAAATGATTTTTTGAAAAAAATCATCATGTTAAATAATAAATTCTATTTTTTCAAAAAAAAATTATAATATATAGTGAATATAATGATGTAATACAGATCATCAATACATTGTTGGGAGTGTGGTCAGTGAATTTAAATCATTTAAAGACATTTTCAGTTAAAATTATTTTTTATAATTTCTATTGGGGACATTTTATACTATAAATGATAGGTTATGGTTTAATTCATGATATGCATTGTCTAGTTCTATAATGGGGGCATATCTAATATTATTAACTGAGAGTTGCCATTTTATATCCTAAAAGAAGAATGTAATTTAGCTGGCAGGAGTAGGATTTTTATAATGGTGATCCCGGACCAATTCATTGTAAATTGGATTATCACATGACTCAAATAGTAATCCTTGTTATGAGATATGGAATAGGGATGAAATATACATTTCCTCATGTGGTAGACGATTTTTATAATATCTTTACTAATATGTTTTATATCCAACCACATGAGTGGTAGATTATGGTCATCTATTTCAGATGTCTGGAGTAGAGCCATATTATATTCCCCCTCACATGTAAAACTAGAAGAGCATCTAGAGTTTCTATTCTATTGAGAGATATATATGATAATTAATTTAAATGGCCTAGTACATCATTATTGGGTTCCATAGTTCTTTTCCCCTTAAGGGATGATGGGTATTCTTGTATATTTAATATTAGATATTCAAAAATATGATTATCAAGAACACATATCCATTTCATAGTATTGATGATCCCTTCGATCAGTTAAGTGGTGCTAATAACTTTTTCAAGATCTATGTCATATCAGAATTCCACTATTTGAGAGTGATACCATCATCCATAACATAGATTTAATAGAGGAGTATGTATAGATGAAAGGAGTTCATTATGATTCTCTGCCTTCTATATAGCGCACTGGTTTTATTTATGGCCTTGATGGATCATATATTTCTTCCTTTAATAGATCATTTTTGGGTGGTTTTCTTCAATGAAATCATTTTGTAATCTAAGTAAAAATTTGATCAATCCTAAAAAAATGAAAAAAAAAATTGTGTACATTTATATAAAATTGGATTTATTCCAAGATAATCAAAAATATATACTATATTTATAATGTGAACTTATTAGGTCATGTCATCACATATGATTGAATGTTAGTAGAACTATAGAAGGTAGAAGACATGGTATCTTATGAGAATACCATGATTGTGTTTGAGGTTTAGAGTATTATATTTTGTAAGGTCATTATAGGAATTTTAGAGATTAATTATTCCGTATATAAGCATAGAAATATTTTTTTCTAACAATGAATTTGTTGAATTTTTATTGTTTGGATACATTTGAGTGATATTTCCATGAGTATTAGGGAAGGATGAACTAAACAATGATTCTCACCATACATATTCTGGGTAATGAATTTACTATATACTATGATGCATCTGGTGTTGGATGTGGAGTAGTTATAATGAAGGATGACAAAGTGGTTTCTTATGGATCTCAAATGATGACAATGGAATAGATGATTTATCCTAATCATGATGTGTAGTTAACAATGGTTTTATATTCCATTATATATTTGGTACATTATATTTTGGGGAAGAGTTTTGTCATTTACCAAGACCAAAATATCCCCATTTATATCTTCCACAAAAGGGAATAAACATTTAATAGATTATTTGGGTCAAGTTTGTATAGTATTCCTATTTAATGATTGAATAAAACTCTAGTAATTTCATTCTTTTTCATTGATTCCTTGTTATATAAGCCACAAATATAGTTAGTTTCATAGTATTTTTTTGAGTGGTGGATGATTACACACTTCTCATGTAAGCATCTAGATGATCAAGATTCCTATGTATTAGTGTATCTCACCTCGATATATGATATAACCTTTATTAATGATTGGATCAACAAAGGGAAAAAAATCATATTAGTATGGATTAAATATGATAGAAATATTATATGTTGTTGATCCACCACAGTGACGGTCTCTTGGTATCAAAGTTGTTATTCTTATCTATAATTGAGTAAGGGTACTTATAAGAATACAAAAAAATCATGATAGAGTTTGATGTTTCTTGATAGAAAGTTAATCTAGGGATAAATAATATATATCATTATCACCATAGGCATAAATAGTGTCCCTAAATGAAGAAGGTGGTAGCTAGCATCAAAGAGATATGTTTTAGCTATTAGTGGGTGAAGGGTGATCATAAACTTTTTTTGGGAACTTATAGCCTCTACCAATTGCATATTTCTGTGTGATGATGTAACTATGGATTTTATGAGAGTATTAACAATTATCCACCATAAAAATGATGTAATATGGGTGATCAATATCGAATAATGAAGGTAATACACTTATTTATGATTTGGTATACCATCGATAATAATGATCTATATATTATTCACATAGAGATGATAGTCTATATTAAATGTGTTCCATTGATTATCTGTTATTAAGGAGACACTCATTACACATTCAAAATCGGTAAGTGTATTTAGTTGGCTATGGGCACATAGGGCCTTCTAAATATGTTCCATCATCCACACATTGATGGGTTGTCTAAATAGATTATTTTGATTCTATAGGATATATCATGATCCATAATTTTGGAATTTAGTGGTTTAAGTGGGACGAAATTAGAGCTCATCGCGATTTATAATTAAAACAGCTTATTTGAATCACTACAAATTTATCATTTCTATGAATTGTATAGAATTCCAAATCATTCATTTATTTATTTCTCCGAGACAAGTGATTGCATTATTGTTGGGCCAGGTCTTCTTCATGAGACAACTAGGTAGGATTATATTTATTGGATGATTTTGGTTACCATGAATATAATGATGAAATCTTATACTAACCATCATGTATGACCTCAATAGATTCATGTAGTCCATCTTGTATTCTTTCAAGTGTATTATATTTTAGGGTAACTCTGTATTAGGAAATTTTAATGATAGACCCCATTTTTTATGGGATATTGAAGATATTGTAAAGGGTCAGTCTAATAGATTACTAAATACAAATTCCACATTAATACAATATCTTGGTTGTCATTTTTCATTTTTTATAGCTTCAGATAAATTATCCAAATCCTTCTCATATATTATACTATAATGAAATCATGCTTGTGGTAGATTTATCGCCTGAGGAAAATCTAATATGGATTTTTGAAAATAGTGAGAAGTCTCTCTAGGGAAGAATATATATATATATATAGATGTTGAGTGTAGTGACATCATGGGATTTTTCAGGGAGACTATTGATAGAGGGGATATAATATAATATGATAGTGGAAAAAAAATTCTCCATAATACCCTATAGTGATGATTTGTGTAAATAAGAGATGATCTATTTTATGGAATAAATGTTGTAAGACCATATTTCATTCTTGGTATAGTTGTCATTTTTTTAGTTGAACCTCTCTTAATTTATGTTTTCCTCCATCATTAATCCTTAGTGGGTGAGTCTATTTTTTTTTGATGAACATCAGTTTCAATGGTAATGGAATTAATATTCATTGATGATTTTTTGCTTGAAATAATGGATCTTGGTTTAAAAAATTAGTGGAATACAATTTTTTTCTATGGTCTTAAAGGCATCAATAGTGGTTCTTGTTTTTCTGATGAGTGTTAACTATGAATTTTTAGGTGGACACATTTCTTCCATGAACATGTTACATGACATGAACCATTCTACAGAAAGATTTAATGAAATAGTTTATTGTGTCATAACTCACACAACATTAAACTATTTCACATCATAGAATGATCTATTATGGTTATTTTAAAAAAACGATTCACATTTTTATCATCTTTTATAAATTAATGAATATATGTCATTAAAGTGTTTTACATCATGAATATAACATGACCAAAATTTTAAACTATGCTTTCCATATGATTTATCTTCAATCATTCTTACATCCTTCTCTCTCATTTCATAGGGTGACTCGAGGTGAATTTTGGGAAATATTTTTACCCTTATATATATATATATTTCTAGCAATTAATATCAACTGTGTTCCATTTTTGGGGTTTTCCCCACTTTATTTCTAGTTCATATTTATTGTGTTGTAATATATTTAACTTCTTTCACTTGATTTTCGATCTTGGGTGGTCTTGGTTTCTCATTTTGTTCTCCTCTAACATTATTCCGCATTGGAGTTCCTGGTTGAGTGTGTTTCTTCACTAACCAAATAATGTTAGGTGGACCTAAAAAGATTTATATGGTATGATTATTTTTATCATTTATGTGAAATATTTTATGATTTCACTAAAAAATAATTCTCATAAATTATAGAAAAATGTGTGATAATAATCATGTTTTTGAACTACCATTTTGATTCCACTGGGTAAAATGTTGCTGATAAGTTGATAGTGGCTGCCAGTATGGAAAGCCTACCATATGACTGTCATACACTGGATAATAGATTAAAATATGATATAACATGACATTAAATCTGTATTTATGTTTTATTTTTAGATCAACATAGAAAATGGATTCATTAATTATATAATTTGTGGCAATGACCTGATATAAATGTTTGTATATGCTGGCATGAAAAAATAATAATGTATAATTTAATGAATTAGTGGATAGATTAAATTTTACTTTTAATTGGATAAAATGTTTATTGGGGGTTTTGATATTGTGTTATAAGATTATAGTTATTGGGATTCCATTTTATAATCATGAGGATTACATAGATGGGGGTATTAAAAATGTAAGATAACATCATCATTGATTATTTCTTGTCAGATGTGTTAGATCTTGAAGAAAAGAATGACATTGGGTACATGACTGATGCATTTTTTTTTATTTGTGTAATCATGGACTTTTATTTTTATTAATTCTTGTTTTACATTTATATACCATCCAACAGAATATTTTATTATCATTATATTGTCATTATATTATTCATTTGACTTTAATTGTATGGTTTGTCCACTCGGATGTATTACTTCAACTATTTCTATTACTATGATCTTTGAATATACCCGCAAATTACAACTCTATACAAAGGGGTGTAATATCCACACTATGTTATCTAATTTGATAAAAAAAATTATTTATATATAAATTTAAAATGAAAATTTTACTTCTAACATCATTTTTGGTTAGCCTCACTTTTTCACATAAAATATCTTGATATCACCAATTATTTGTTATGATACAATGAGTTAGCACTATCAGATCATTATGGATATGAATGATTTATATATTATATTCCAATTTCCCTATATTCCTCCCTATATTTTTCCCAAAGTCATTAATTTTAATTTTGTTTGTATAAACACTTCTTGTATCACCATGTAGAATTAAACCCTTCAAATTTTGTGAATAATGAGATAAACAATTAAGAAAAGTGATCTCTCATGGAATATTATATTATATCATGATAATTGATCCAAAATATTTTATATCATCCATAGAAATATCATATATAATAATATCACTTCATAAATTTCTATTATAAATATGTTCATTGAATTTTTAATATTTATCTTAAATTAGATGTTAGTTAACATAATAATTCATGTATTTATGCCACATATATGATTTCTGGATAATATCAATTTTATAAACATATATAAAATTAATAAAATATAAAAATATAGTACAAATAAATTTTCCCTCAATCATTGAGTCTTAAAAAACATTGGATTAATAATTTTGGTATAATGTACTGAGTTACACTTCACTATATATTTATGAAAATAAGATTCTAGAAATCATTGATCTTTTAAATTTTCAATGATACAACAATTATGTTTTAAAGGATGTTATAAATTCCTCAAAAATTATAGAAATAATTATTTTAAATAGGAAAAAAATATAAAACCATCTGTTTATATACGAACATATAAAAAATTAGCAATATGCCATATCAATTTACAAAAATTTTCCTATATAGTATATTATTTTAAAAAAATGAGTATTTACCAAAATTCAAATATCATCATAGGGAACCATTCCATGTCATAATATCTTAAATAATTAATAAGATTATCTGTTTAAATAAAATATGATAGTGTATTAGAAACTAAGAAGACAGCTTGTGAATCAGAGCCCTTACCTTGGGAATCTAGATATAGAAGAAATAACCCAAGTATTATAATTGATTGATCAATTTTATGGATTTAACAGAAGTTCATATTGTAATTTAGACATGTATTGTCCATTTTTTAGTCACTCTATACAAGATGATACTTATAATATATTAATTTACTAATTATGACCATCCATGAATTTTTTACTATTAAATATTTATCATGATGATTTATAACTCACAAAAATATTATATGATAATATATAAATAACACATTTGATTAAATATTATTGTACATGAAAATGAATTATTATGTCAAATCATATATATTATTCCGGTTTATATATATTACTAAACTTAATCTAAAAAAATATTTATATATCACTTGAAATTATTTAGCTCAACCTGAAACCCATATATGTGAGTTTCGTATTATCTACTATTAGTATTTTGATGAATGTAAAATTATTATAGTTATTTAATAAGTTAAATAAATATAATATTGTCTTTATGGAATAACTCATGTAACATCAACAAGGAATAAATAAAGTATATATAATTTATAGTAAAAAGAACCATGATTTTGTGCAAATAATGATGTGGTTATATTGTGAATAATTACAACGTTTGATTATATTTTTACTACATTTTGATCATATAATTGATATAATGTTTTGATAACTATATATTGGATATAGGGAAATAATAATATGTGATGTTCATTAATATTAAAATATATGGAATATCTTGTGTTAGATTAAATTGTTCAGAACACTTCTAATAGAACTATTTTCCCTTAATTAACTGAAGTAATATTGAATGAAAATTGATTAGATAACAATAAATTTAAAAAAATATATTTACTACATATTAAAATATCCTCACATTGTAAAAAAATATAACGATTTATATCCATGAGTTATAATAAAATGATAAATTAATCGGATAATTCTATATAATATATGAAATATTGTTTAAAAAATAATTTCTTTATAGTATAATAATATAATGACTGTCATAAAAATATAAAATTTGATTCCATACCATTGTATTTACAATAATAATGGGTGGATGTTGAATTTTTCAACCCACTGTGAAGGTTACAACTAGAAAAGAGAGGGAAAAAGATAAATCATTATCATATACAAAAAAAGGATCGAAACACCCTAGAGAATTCACAAAACAATTTGAAATTTTCTATAAAAGTTTATAATATAAACATTAATCTATAAAATTAATTAGGAATATGTAATTCAATAACATTTAAGTGATTTATGAAATAAAATATGATACATTTTTAATAATAACCTTATAAAAAACCACATAACAGTCTAGAGTTCCGATTTATTAATTTTACAAATATATATATTAGAGGTCATGGATACATATATCATCATCTTAACTACAATAGTTTTAAATTATAATGTATAGTATGATATATTTGTTGCATTAACACGTCATTGAGGTGGTAAATATTATTAAATTATGGTCTATTTTGATGTTATCTGGGATTATATTATTTATACCTTTCCTAGAAGTTCATTAAATTTAAAACCTCACACTTCAGAAGGATATACCATGTCATTGGGTGACCATGTCATGGAGATTGTACGGGTGCTACGATTTGTTGAATTTCAAAGAGAAATATCATGGAGCTCAAGATAAATATTTTAGATTCCACCTTAGATAGGTATGTTTTATAAGGAAGAGAAGTTGAACTATGTTGTTTTCTAAGGTATGAAAACCACATCTCATGCTCTGTCAACCATGCGGTAGAGGTACCCAGTTGGGGAAAAGTCTCTTTATAATTTTGATGCACCATAATATTTGTTGTATATAATGTTCCATATGTTATATATAATTATGTGTTCCAGAGTGGAATGTAAAAAACCTCACCACAAAAGGTTCCAAGTGTTATTATTATTTTTGCGTGTTTCCAATTTTTACCATATTATTTTTTTGCAAATTTTATCCTTTCTATCCAACTATTATATTTTTTTCTAGTTTTAGAGATAAATAACGAGTCTATCATTCATTTCCTATGGTTCATAGCTTTTCTCCAATAATTCAATGAGTTTGTCAAGGGAAAATCCCAATGACCCATATTGCACCATCTTCTAATCATTCCAATTAATGCATCAAAAACATTATTTCCAGATGAATCCTAATGGTCTTTGGGATCAGGTTTAGTGTTTTTTTATGAATTAAAAAAAGTTATTTTAAATTATATATATTAAATGGGTAGTTTCCTTGACTTTATATGCCTTTACAAAATGAATCTTGTTATTATTAATTTCACGAGAAAATAGTATCTTCCTTTATTCTAAATCCATGATATTATTTATTATGAAATTCATTATTATTTTAAAGTTATTTTTATTATTCATAAATATATATTATACCCAAAGTTTTCATGATTTATTTCAATTACTTTTTTCACTTAATATAATAATGGTCTTTTTTTGATATTATTCTTTTTAAATTGATTTTTTTTCGTATTATATGTGTTTTATATAATTTAAATGTGACTATTCAGAGAGATATATCAACTATAAAGGGGTTTTTATACCAATTTTTTTTAAATAATATATTTTATCATTTTAAATATTATCTATTATAAAAATCTTGTGATTATTTAATAAATGAAGTGATTTTTCTTGTTTCTTGTAACTTTTTTTATGTTATAGTGATTATGGTAAAACAAAATAATGCTACATTGTATTTAATTGTATGTTCCCTTTACTAAATATTTTGTTTGTTTTGAAATAATTTATCAAATTATAGGATTTTTCTTTATGTAGTAATATTTTTTGGAATAGTGTTTAATTTAATAAATGACTTATTTATGATTATGAGTTGATCTTATAATAACATTTTTATAATGTAGATTATATCCTATATGGGGATGGTTCATAATTTTTATTCAATATTTTATGAGTTTTTTAATGAAATAAAATGTGTTAATTTTTATGTGTGTTTAGAATGTAATTTGAGGATTAATAAAATAATTTTTATGACTCTTTTAATTTCATCATCATTAATTACATTATAAATTATATTTTTAATATCATTGGATCCTTGGTAGCTATGAATAAGGTTTATATGTGTACTATGCAATCTTACTATGAACACATTAGAAAATAGACTACCAATTTTATACCCTGCTAAGGTTTTTGGGTATAGTACTCTACATGATCAAAATAAATATAGAGAAGGAAATTATAGTTTAAAAATTGGTTTAGATATGTGAACTTATAGGAAAATCCATATACTATTCATGTTAATGCCTAAGGATATTCCAATGATGACTTGTTTATATTATGGAATATTTTAGGGTACTCCATTTTATAATGTTTTTTGTAAAATATACATGACTTGATCACATAGAACAATCATATGGTTATTAGAATTTAATATTCCGTATATAATTTCATACTATGTAGAATGGTCTTATTTGATGAATATAGTGTTTCAGATTACATTATTTCTGGTATGCCTTATTTGGATTGTACATTATTATTTATCAACTTATTTCATATACATGAATTTATAAAATAAATATTGGTCAATTTAGATGATAGAAGTATAAATAATTACATAAGAGGGAAATCAATAATATTTCAATATTTTTGTGACAACAAAGAATTAGTATTTCTAATGGGAGTCAATAATTCTCTTCAGTCCTGTTGGAAGAAAGACATGGGTGATGTGGTGGCCCAAATATCCTTGGTTAATTTAAAATAATTTTAGTGATTTGGATCAAAATAATGTCTCAATTTTAGAATCCCTAAATATAATTTATTATTTCTTTTAGGGTCTAGATATGCTTTTTTAAACTCATTGTTGGGTAAATGGATATTATTACAAGCACTTTCCCACAACGAGTCATGAGTTTCCCATGAAAATTATTTGTTGGGTTTTTATCATATCATACAAGTTGGATTGATATTATTTATGGTTGTAATCTGGTCTATCCTTGAAAATTATTATTTGAATTGGGATTATTTTTGTGTATTTGTGTATGAAAATAGAATGAAAATAAATGTTTTTATATTGGATTGAATTACCTGACAAAAAAATGTATTAATCATTATCTTGATTATAAAGACACCTCTGTAAACTATAACATGATATTTATATGTATAATCACTCCAAAATGACGTGTTACAAATTATTATCAATATGATATTTTTATAATATTTATAAGCATTTATTCAAGGATATATCTTAGGAAAATATCAATACAAGGAATGTTATCAAGTAGGATCTCACTATATATTGATTTTTAGGGATCTGATTTTAGTAGAGGTTCAAATAATTTATTGCATTTATGATTTTGATGAAATTATATTTCATTTTGTGAATTTTTTAATATGATTGTTATATAAATTTTAAATAATGATATTATAATTCCTTATATACTGAATTTTGTTATTATAAAACATTTATCAAAGAGGATAATTTTATTATCAAATATGGAATGAATTTTTTAAAACGAGTGTATAATTTCCCAATGATGTATATTTTCTACCCGATTGGATTGTATTTAGAGTGAATTTAGGTTTTAAAATGAAATGTGTAGATGTTATAAAATAAAAAATTTCTTATGTAAAATTTTTTAGGTAATGTTTTTAAAATATTATCTTATAATAGAAATTATTAAAATTATTTATTTTATTTACCTAAAAGTGGATAAATGATTTAATATATATATTATTCAATTATTCTTATTTAATTGATATTAAAATTATGAATTCATTTAATGGGTTCATTTTTTAAAAATAAAATCAATGATATGCCCCTAGATTAATATTATAATTTTTTATAGATATTTTATAAAAAATGATTTGGTTAGATTGGAGATTTCCTTATTAATTATATTCCTTTTGGAAATTAATTGGGTAACGGTCATGCCTTTATTTATTGGGGTTGTCAAATTATTTTTCTTAGATAATTGATGACTATAAAAGTATTGTAATGCTTTCTCTTTTTATGGAATGATATTAGTGAGTCATGGATTTACCAATGATAGTTATTTAGTAGTGGTTATATTCATGATATTTATTATTTTAGATAAGTGAATTAGTCTAGTAATGATTTATTTCTTAGTTAAATCAATTATTTTGGATAAGTTATGGATTTGATGTATTATTATCTCAGTGGGTTCTATGGATTATTCTTTGGATCCACCATTGTGTGAAATGGTTTTTTTTTAATTTTTGTGCCTCAATTCACGGTTGTTATATTTTATGTTATTTTTGATAATTGTATTGATGTGTGTGATTTACATGTGGTTGGGTTTAATGTATAGTACATGGATAAACATGGGTACATGAAGGATAAATATGAAGTGTGATTTTTTTTCAGTTGGACCTTAGTATCCTTGTGGATGATATTTCCTATTGTCACCTCATTGATAGGGTGTTCTATATTCATTGACCATATATCCATATAATTAAATTTCATAACCCATGTATAATATCATTTTAATTACTATTGATTCATGTGTTGGGATAATAGTATTTTTTTTAATTGTGTAGGTTTCATGTCCTATTTATTAGATATTAAAATGTTTTGGGGTTTTCATACATTACAGTTATGAATCTATGTATTCATATTTTTCTATGTTAATTGGAATTGTGTTGTTCCTATAGATGATTTATGAAATTTTGGATTCATTTTTAATGATCCATTTATAAAACTGTCATTTAATTAAATTAGTTTTGTATAAAAATAGTACACAGTGGAAGACCAATGAAAGGTCAATATAATAAATTATCACATAGTGTAGTGGTAATTGTTTAGATCAATAATGAGGTTTCCTGGTATGTGTTTAGGATTTTTAAAATAAAATTTTGATTTGAATTTTGAGGAGTTAATTCCCTTCATCTATGACTTTTCAATTTTTATAACCCTTTCATGTTGTATAAGAGAGTTGAGGATTTCATTTTTCATGTTTTTTAAATTTTACCAAGGAAATTATGTGGGAAGAAAGTGGCATACTCGGGAAAATATCGACTCACATATTTCAATATAGTATTTAATATTATTAAAATTTGGGTTATTTCGTTTCATTTAGTGTCTTCATCAGTATTTCTTAAAAATGTCGTTGGATTCTCCTAGATAGGTATATAACAAGATACACCGTACTGGAGGATGGAAAAACAATTAATCTCATTCAATATTTATCTCTACCCCATAGTGTTTAAATCTATGTCATGGCGACTTGGATTGGGATTTCGCATTGTTCCTAATTAACATGTGATAAACTATTTTTATGATGATAAGATATTATGGATTATATTGAAGAAAAACCATTTTGTAGGCTTTAAGTACCTCAATATGGATGAATTCAACACCGGAATAGACCATCTTCCATTTTAAGTCTCCCTATATCTTTTTTTGGAGAACATTCCACAAGGAATCTGGTTCGGAGTTTACTATGTTGTTGAGTAATAGACCAAAATTTAAAGATCTATAATTTTAAAACATATTTATTACATAATAAAAGTTTGATACATAATTAATTTCTCAAATACAATCTCAATGACTATAAGTGATTATTTTATTTTAAGACAAAAAAAATTCATTAATGATTATAAATTTAACCAAAAAAGATCTTCCTACATAGTTATCTTTGTATACACACAATAGTTAAACACATTATTCATAACATGGTGAATTATATCATCCTAATGTTATATATTACGTGATCGTAATGGATTTACCCCGAATATTTCAATGATCACATAATAAAAACCTGGAAAAAAGATAATTATAACTTGAGACTAATATTTGAAAATGATAAAAAGAATATCATTTAACATATTCTTGATAATTGGAATAAACACGAGCAGTTCATGTGAAAAGAATCCTAATAATTTCAATTAAAATGACCAATTCGGGGATAACATTTTGATAATATATATCGGTTTCATACACACATAAGATGATAAAATTATTAAAAAACTATCCATTTGTAGATATCAATAATATCATCTTGTACCCTTTTTACTCCCTATCCATTATATTATTACTCAAAGTTCACTCAAAAGATTATTATAGTAAATAATGTCCCTTACTAAACCCAAATCACTCCCCATTAATGTTGTAATTATTTCGTGAGATATCCATATTTACCTAACACAATAGATTTTTAAATAGTTTACTTATCACCCATCACACAAATGAATCTTATATATGTCTACCAAAATACCATGAAACATTCATCTGAGTATAAAATGGGGAAAAATAGGATTTATATATATATCATTATTTTATCATTGCATATTTTTTTTAGAATAAATGGGGTTTCTAATGGGTTGATCATAAATTTATTAACCCATAGTAATTGAATGGTATTTATAAATCCATACTTAAATCATCAAACTCATATAAATCCAAATAATGAATATGTTTGGTAATAATGGATCATATACCCATTAAATAATTACTAATATAAATGTTAGTTATCATTGATGTAAAATTTCTTTTAAAGATCACTAAATCATTTCATGAAAATTAAAACATGTACACAATGGAATAACATATTTGAACTAAATTTCATAAATATAAAAGAAAAATATTTCAATAAAAATAAACATGGAAACTTGTAAAGAAAGATTTAATTGATGTATTGGTCATGATAGTGGTATATTCCACTCATTTGATGTGTTTCAAAAATATATTTCATTAACAATTTCAAAAAAAAGTTATAATTTAATCATTTAGAAAATAAAAAAAATTATATTTTAACATTTTTTTCATTGTAATATCATTGGTAAAAATTAAATTAAACAATAATTGTATAATAATTAAAAAATCTTCATTACATTTATGGAAAATAATATTATTACAGAAAATTTATATTTCATTGATGGTAAAAAATGAAAAGTTATTTTTCCTAAAATAAATTCGTTGGGTATCAATAGTTTTGAATTAGATAAAAGGGAAATAAAAACCTGAAATATATAGAATTAAGAATATTATAAACAATTTACAATGATTATTGAGAGATATATCATAAAATATCATAATCAGAAACATAATCATAAACAATCTTGATAAACAATGAGATTGTTTCATAAAACCTTTACCTTGAGTTCATCATTCAAAAAAAAATTTATCATCATTTATAATATATATAAATTTATTATAACTCTATAAATGAATAATTTTAATAATTTTAATGTCATATCTGATCTAATTATTATGTTTTAATTACTATTTTTTAATAATTCCTTATGAAAATCAACCTTTCTATGGGTTAATAGTTTCATTTTATTTAAAGATTTATTTTGAAAATGATTATACAAGAACATAGACCATGGTTCCATAATCTATAAAATTTTATTAATTTTTTAAATTTTATATATGTTAATAAAATATATATGTAGAGTAATCTATAAAATTTGGAGATATAAATATTATTATAAAATTTTATAGAGATAGTAAGTCATATATATGTAGGAAAGTTGATTTCACATCCTGATGGATAGAAAACAATAAATATATATAGTGACATATAGTTCTAGAATATTTATTATATCATATATAATGTATAATGTTTTTTAAAATATCCGTATTACAATACATTTTAATCAAAAAATGAAAAATGAATCACATCGCTTCGTGGAGGTGGTAGTCCACACATACACACAAGATACATTATCACATTCCAATGGATTGGAAAATGTTATGGTAGATAATATTTTATAATTACAAAATAATAAATATTTCATATATATAATATATAAAAATTAAATCCATAATATTGATGAACCATAATAAAATGTGATTGAAAATGAATTATATTGCTATGTGGAGGTGATATTCCATGCATACAGATGAGCAATACAGTCAATTCCCATTTGATGGAAAGAGTTTGAATATTGGTGGATACATACTAATATAAATACTTCATTATATTTTGGAAATTGAAATAATTTCTTTTTCAAAAAAACCATGTTTTTTTACAGTTATAAGAAGAAATAATTTAAATTAGGTCAGGAATGATCAGTACTTATTCTTCAGTTGGAATATTTCATATCCTTTATTAAAAACTAATGGAATGGAATATTAAGAATTCAAATACTTGTAAATAGTTTGTATAGTTGTTTATTAGTCAATTAGATAGGGGGTTTCAGAGATAGATTTATCAATTATGAGAAAAAATATAAATGTGGGGTATTGTGTTACATGTAGGTGAGTGGATACACTTGAAATTTCTCAAAATATTAAAATGAAATAATGGAATTATAAATAAACATTATTCCAAATGGAAATTTGATTGTTTTTGTTGTATTTTAAAGTCAAAATAATTCCATATTATAGGAATTACATATGTTTAATGTGAAAAGTTTCCTATAACCCTTTGTTTACACCCCCATGTGATCATTTTATAATATTGAATAAATTGAAAAATCAATTGTCTGAAAAATTAATTGGGACCATAAATTATTATGGAATCATTAATGAAATATTACACTCTATATAAAAATATAGAATCTATTTTATAAAATTATATTCAGTGTTTTTTGATGTTAAATTTTAAAAAACCTGAAAAAATGTAATGGAAATTAATTTATCATAATTTTTTCTTCTATAGTATACAATTTATATTTACAAAAATGTGACATATAATTGATTCTAATAACCTTACTTGATTTTTTAATATTACAAATTAAATAATTATATTATGAGTTCCATTTTAAGAAAAATTTAACCCTGTTTATTCTCTAAAATAAAAGACAATTTTAAATATAAAATTGTAAATTCAGTATTCATAAAAAATAAATCATTTTATGAAAATAAAAATATTAATTCTATTCAAATAAATTCAGTTATATAAATATATTTACTATATTTATTTAAATAAAAGTTATAAAACATTCATTAAATATTTATATGTATTCTCATAAAAATAAAAATCAATTGGAGGAAAATGTTTTTTTTATTTTGTAATATCGCTTATTTTTCAAGTTATTTATCTCTCTGATTTTAACATTACACTAATTCAAATTATGTTTTCCTTTATCATTAATCCTTTTTGGTTGTGTTTTCCTTGTGATCGTCCTTGTGTTTTTCATAGGTTATGAGGAAACATAAGAAAAATTAAATTGGATCCACATAATGATCCTTTTTAGTGAAATTGACATAATGTCTATGGATGTGTGTCTGCTTGATGTAAAGGGTTTTTAGGTATAAATGGATCATCTCTTTCCACAGATTCATTTCTTTTTCAGAATCTATAAATGGGGTTTGCGTTTTTATATGAAAAATGGGTTTGAAAAACATCATCAGTATAATTGAACTTGCCTAAAAGTATTGCACATTTTTAATTATTCATGTTATTATTATATTCATCAACAGGGATTGATATTATTAAGTATTCAATCCAAATTAATTACACTATATTTAACTAAATTAAACTTTTTGTAATTCCATATCTTGATGTTCTAATCTCACTCATGTGGGGGTTTTTATTTCCAAATTCCATGAATCTTCTTCTTATTAAACACAGTGCTCATTTCATACGATTTTTTGAGAACCTATCTTGATTATAGATGTCTTAATCACACATAAAAACCCTAGTATGTGAATTTGGTTAGGTATTTAAATTCGTTATCCTTGATTAATTACCAGTTCGATGTAATCTATTTAACATGTGTGATTTTCGTTTTGATCATTATTTTTTTGATCTATGATACTACTTTAAATCATCTTCACATTCTTCTTTATGGTATATTTCCATTAGAATCATTTCATTAATAATTTGTTAATGGTAGGGGTATAAACCATAAATTGATGGTTTGATAATTTTCTTGTATGTTGAATATTGCAATTCTTCCAACATATCTCACACTAAAATAATTTTAAAGACAAATTTAAATATTCCTTAGAATCCCATTATATTCAATCAGATGATAAAATGTCTTGAGACTATCATTTAGATGAGAGAACCATAGATTATAAATGAACTAATTGATTTATTAATGTGTTTCAATCATGACATCGATTATTGGGTGATTTTATGATATATATTCACCTTGTATTTTATTTCTTATTGATATAACAATAATGTTATTAGTTATGAAAAATTGATAGATTTAATGAGTAATTGAAAGATAAATCATAATTTTCATAATTAACCCTTGATCCACATGTTCTTATATTAGTATACCCCTGTTTCTATAAATTGTGTTGGTATTTATATGTTGTAATTATTTTATACAGTTCTTGGTCCTGACATATACAGAAATGTATATATATCTATATTGGCATTGTTATATGATTAAATGTGTATATTATAGGCTAGCCCTGATTTGTTACCAATATGATGACATACCAGAAGTTTCTATGATTTGTAACTTAATGATGGTATATTGGATTCATCCCTAATTGTTTATTGAAATGATTATATAGAGGGCTCATCATAGGTTTTTGTAAATTATATACCATGGATATTTAATTATGGTCAAAATAATTATAACACATGCTCAGTGAAATTGTGGCATGGTTCCATAGAAGGTTATGTTGTCCATGGTTATATAGTTATGGTTGGAATAGTGGTCATACCTGATCAAAGATATTCTAGTATGAACATGATGAAGGATGATGGTGTATTAATTATATTTATTTATTAATTAGTGAACTTGTATATTGAATTATCTAACAAACCTATTTTCACACTGGTCATATTTTCACATGATAGTAATGACCTAAAATTTTTTACTCACACCCTATTTAGGATATCATTTGGAAGTTGAGTATATTATATATATATTGGGATTGATACAAACAAATGATCTTTTTATTGATGTTTCTCTTATTTTATGTGATGATGTTTGGCGATGAGTTTAAATAGGGTTCAGGAATATGAAATTTTGATACTTTATTTATTTATAATATTATTTTAGATATATTAAATCTTGGATAAATTTTAGTTACATTACTGCATTTCATTATATTATTTCATTATTATTTATTGGATTATTTATTTGGATTTTATTATCAGTATTCTATAGTATTGTATTGTGTCCATTGATTATACACTCTATTATTTGTTCATATATTTATATTTTATCATAATCTATGTTGTGAAAACTATGTATTGGAGGTATAGTCTATTAATATACATATGAAACCCCTAGTACTACTCAATTTTCTCTCGAGTACGAAGAGATGTTCTATAGGTCTTATAACAATAAAAAATTCCATGTGAGAGAGTTCGAAATCTGCGAATGTTCCAATTTTTTATTTAATCACACCATGTTTCTTTTTTTACATTAATTTTTATGAAAGGTATAATAGTGACCACAATGTGTCTGTACTTTTATGTGTTCATAGGAATTGGAGTAGATAAACCATTTAACAAGGGAAAATGTATGTGTCTAGGGATGACATTTTTGTTTAAGTTATTCACTTTTTATATTTGATGTTATTTATCAAAAATTTATTCTCATGTTGTGTTGTGTTTTATGTTATGATATTATTGTTTTCTTGGATTTAAAATCATCACCCAGTATGGCTTAGTATGTCTATTAATTCATTAGGATTTGAACATAGGGATGTATTGGCATGCATTGTTCATGATAGGGACATATTTGATGCATGTGGTATATCCTTTCATGTTGAACAATGTTATGATATTTCTATTATACCTGATAGATTAAATGAAGTAAATAAACATTTATTTCATAGTATAAAACTTGTAAGACATTCATAGAGAGTTTTGGAGTTAATGGATATCTTTTTTTTAAATTATGTAGTTGAAACTTTTATTATAGATAGTCATTTAATGTTTGACAGAATTTAATATTCAGTTATGGTGAAGAGTTTATTTAGTGTATCCCACTAAAAATAGTTTCTTCCGATATAACTTTATTACCAAATAATTTATTCACTGAAGTATTATTTTAATGTGGTTTGTGTGGTTTTTTATTTCAAATGTTTTTATAACTTATTCCACTTTATCATGGGGATATTTCCAAGTGATTTTTCAGTGCCTCTATTGATATCATATTTTCCAATAACACATCCAATCCTTGGTCTATGGTCTTGGATAGGTTTTATGTTACTTACCATTTAAATATTAGAATTATGGTGAAATCTCTTAACAATGTATATTTCTAGTTTTGATATTGGATACTTTTGATGTAGGATCCTTATTATGATGCTCAAAACCTTCATTCTCGTGGTCTTTTTCTGGAATAAATCGGTTCTTTGTCTATTAATAGAAGTTGGTCTATATCATTACACTATGGTCTGATAATTTACATGTATATGGAATATTACAATTGATCCAATATATCACATTCTTAAGTAAATAGAATAATGAATTGGAGTATTCTGTGATGTCCATTTTTATCCAATTGGGTTTCGACCAATATTGTGGAAATCGTTTAGATAATATAACCCTTGATTGAAAATTAATTGATTGATTTGTTAAATGGTGTTAAAAAAGGCATGGATTATTGGGTTACTACTAAATACATATTCCCCATGTCTTTGATTGTTGATTGAGATAACCAAAATGTTTTTGGCTATGAATAATTGATAATTCTAATGTATAATTTAATTATAAATGATAATTTTTATAATTAACTATTAGAAAACATGATGTGATAATTTTATATCATTGTTAATTTGACTTGTGTAGAGTTATTTTTGCTATAAAGCATATATACCGAGATTGGACCTAACATATGCAATGATGATTATATAATTTCATATGCCTTTATATTTGTGGAAATAGTAATATACATAGATTAGAACTATCTAGATCATGAAATTAAGATATATAGGTATTGAAACTGATTGTATGCTGAAATAATGATATACCATGGTCTACCATTCATGATTGTTAAATGAATATATAGTGGATCCATCAATTTTTTTAATTTAATTTCATTGGATATATGGTTATGTATGAAATTTTCAAAGGAAACACTCAAATACAATATGGAATAGTGTAGAAGAAGGTTATGTTATCCATGTTATATGGTTAGTGTTGGCATGTTTGTGATACATGCTCAAATATATTTTGAAATTGTATCAAAATAACCCGGGGTGGTAATAATTCAATTATTTAAATAATAAATGCACTTGTAAAATTAATTAATGCATTCATTTATTATTATAAAGGTTGTGTTTAGAAATGGTGGTGTCAAACTTCTATGTTATACTCTAACCCAATTCATGACTCTAATTGGAACCCAAACAAATTTCATGGATGTAGGATTTTAAAAGAAAATAGGTCATTATAATTATTTATATTTTTACTTGATGTTATGGATTTTGGAGAATGGACCAACGTGGGCTCAAGATGAAGGAATTTGGAGTTATTATTTGAGTCTAAGAGTATTTTAATTATACTAAAATTATCATGAAATTTTGTTACATTTAATAATATTATTACATTATTCCTTTATTATTTTTTGTATTGTTTGATTGTCTTATTTTTAGTATTCTATATTTTTTTATTGTTCCCATTGACTCCACACTCTTATATTTATACATTTGTTTATAATTTCTTGTACAATATTTTAAAATATGATTCTTTGTGTAATTGTATCCACCCTATAATTATAACACAAACACTACATGTTTGTAGCTTCTAGTGTAGAGGGAGGAATGCTTGAGTTGTAATAATGTACCCTCTAGATCCATGTCAGAGTGTTCTAGATCATGGGACATTACAAAATGTATATAATAACTTTTCAAAGATAAAATTATTAATCAAAATTTTTAGAAATAATTTTATTCATATTAATTCAAGGAATTTAATTTCATATTCAGAACCATATACAATAATGTATTACATTTAAACTCTGGGATGGTTTTATCCTAATTAATCTATTGATTAAATTTATATGATTAAAAATTTATCCTAAATTCTTATGGTGTCAAATTTTACCTCTCTAATATAAATTACATCATCTAAAGTTAGTGACCCTAATGGAAATAAATTAGGGTATATATTTTTTATCAGCTTTAGTTTCCTATCTAGATTCAATGAATTTCTATTTTCTACCAAAAACATTATCCAATTTACTAATCTTGTTTGATTGAACATTATCTCTATGATGCATGATTTAAATTTGTAGTTTTTAGATGAAATATAATCATCTAGTTGTATAACCACCATATTCATTATATGATATGGATTAAGATTCTAATTCATCAATAGGTTTACATGGATGATATCATGAACTTCAGAGAGTTCCGGTGAAAGTGTCATGAAATGTTACACGATCCCTACAAGACTATGAATTCTGAAGGGACTTATATACCTTTGGATCAATAGTCACTTCTTTTTATAACTAATTAGCTTCTCCCAAAAAAATCAAATAAATACCTTCTCTCACAATATATAATACTATATTTCAAAAAATATTTTCAATATAAATATCTTCTATACATTGAACTAAATTTATATGTCAATAAATACACCTGGACATCTTTTCTATTTCCAAAGCTTCCATAGGTACAAATAACATTATTTCTTCATCATTCCCCATGAACATTGTATTTATACATATCTATTCATATAAATATTCATATAGAGATCTCATAATACATATGTGAAAACAAATTTAATAAAAAATATTTACTAGAAAATGTATTTTTCAAAGAACCTTGAAATCCTTTAAAGATTACATCCAAATATTCATAAGGATTTTAATGGTTCTCTTAGATGAACCATCAATCTAACAGTGTTATGTACTACTGAAATAATACCCCTAAAATAGATCACATTGAATTCATTTCCAAAACATCAAGGTATACCAATTACCCAAATATGATATAATAAAATAGGGTACTACATGAAAATATAACACTTAATAGATATTCTAGAAGGATGGTCCTGAGATTTACATTATTTGATAACAATGTTATGTTAATACATCATATGGTGGACATCTAAAACCTAATGGAGCTATGAAATTTAGATGGGTTTTATAATTAGATGATAAAATTCATGGTGATGTTTTCCAATTTAAATTTTGATATGGGTAATGGTTATAACATCCCCAGAGTCTTTTGTATCTCATCCATTAAATGATAAATTAATATGTAAAGAGGTACATGAAATTTAAGGTTGATTATTTTTTTTTCCCTCTATAAATTTATATGTATAACACTATATATCATTGTAATTTTAGGATGATTAGAGAATGATAAACTATATGTTTCATCAAATATATCTATCAAATATGGTATTTACAATACACATACATTGTTCATGAAACATAATATCTATCATCATAAATATTGATCTCTAGAACATTTCTCGCTATATTTTGAATATCTATATCTTCATTATATGGCTGTTTAATCTTAAATGGGGTTGATGGATGAAATATCAATTGTGAAAGATAATATTTCATCCATTCTTTGAGGGGATTACTCATATATTATTAAAAATTAAAAAATATTTGATGTTTTTTAATCTATATAATATATTATTTCGAATGGACATTTTAAATGAATGAATAAACCACCTTATTCACATTCCCATGGTGTTAATATATTAGGTATTCATAATCATTAATCAACCCTAACAATCCTTTTTGTTGAATATTTTTCACTTTGTCATTGAATATATACTATAATAATTTATAATTAATATTCACAACATAGCATTATACATAATGATATTCTAACCATATCATAAATGAAAACAGTTCTGTAATTAAATCTAAATCATGGGTTGGTTAATTTTACTGAGGAAATATCAATTACAACTATGTATATACTATAACTATATCATTATTTATGAGGATTCATTCTAGTACCTTCTTCAATGAATCACTATAGGTCAAAATACCTTCAACGATAAAAATTAGTTTATGTAAATGTGAAATTATAAACCTTTACTCCAGTTCATCTATTTCTTAACACACTCATAAGTCTAATGGATATGGATCCCATCCAATTTAACATACTAAGTGTATTAGTCATTCATGGGAAATTATACAAAAAATAACTGATAATATCTAACAAAAAATGGATTTTAGTCACTTTGGTTATTCTGGAGCAATGTTGATTAACATTATTCTATGATGGATACACCAATATACACTAAATTTTTTATATGACCTATGAATGAAATATTTGGTACCCAAAATTTAAATGATCAAAATTATTAATTAAAAACATCCTTCAAAAAGTCCTATATTATAATCATTAAATGATATTCATCATATTTACGTCTATAGTAATATATATTAATCACACATATAAATACTAAAAAATGATCACTTTTTTATCTATAGAATATATTAATTAATACTAATGAGATTTCACATGAATTATAAACAGAAAATTGAATCTCTATAAATTAATATGCTCTACTCCACATAAAGATGGTTTCCTTGCTTATGTATTCACATTTGAACCATAGTTGATAGTATCTAAATAATGACTAGGCTGGAAAAATACAATTCATTTCATAATTGACAGAATATATCATTAAAACATTGAATGAGATACTTATTAATTATTTTGATACTATTTATCTCTTGTTAATAATTGTAATGTAATATTAATTAATCATTCTTGAATAAAAATATAATTATTCCACCCCATTGTTATTCACATATATGAATGAATCACTTTTCATAATTTCCATTTACTTTATTTCTTAATGACATAAAATCAATCATATAACATCAATAAGGATTCCAAGAGAAAGGGGATTCCCTAAGAATGAGTTCTATTGAATAATAAAATTGAGAATTTCATGGAGTACTAGTAATAATTTTTGAAAAAAATTCATGAAAACACCGATGGAATTTTCATATAATTAATTTTGAGTTTGTCCCAAACCATCAGAAATAATACATATTTAGAATAAGAATTAGGACCCACATAATTGGTATAATTTCAATTTTTATTTCATAATTATGTCCACAATTATAAAAATAATATTATGTATTTTAATATTTATCATGATTTTCCATTCATTATAAGTAATGGTGACTTTATGTGATGAAATCCAAGACATTTCCTAATTAACATCATATTCAACTATATGAATAATAACAAAATTTATATAAAACAAATTACAACAAAAATATATTGAAAAATAATTGTAATTGGAGATGTGATCATCATAAAATTATTGGTTTTCACTATTAAGTCATAATCTAATCGTTTAGGTATTTTTTGATATAATTATAAAATTAATCATAAATAAAATAGTGAGTAGCTAGATAATATAATAAGACGATAGTATTTCTGGAGTGGATTATAATTGTATTGCTCCCAAATCATTGGTATAATCCATATCATCTACAGTGATCACATGATATTTCAAATTTTATTTAGTATTGTGTGGACACTATTGTTGATCATCACCATTAACATTCATATTTGTGCAGTAGTTAGCATAATTTTCATACTCTTGGAATTTTAAGCACTAGTGTGTGGGTGTTGAATTTTCTTATACATTATATTCAATATTGAAATAATAATTATTTACATCACATAAATATTTAGTTTCCCAATGACCTTAATTTACCCATTTAATACATTTATATTCCAAATGAGACAATTTTATCCCCGTTTCCATCCAATCATGAAGAATAATAAAAATAAAAATTTCAACGATATTTTTTTTAATAATTATAATTTTATTTTAATTCCATCCTTAAATTAATATAAAACATGTATGATTGATTAAAAAAATCTCAATCTACACATTGATATGGTAAAAATAATAATTATTCAATGATAGTAAGGATTTATATCTTCATTTACCTGTGAATAAAATGTTTTAAGACACTAATTAATTGATCAATCATATTTTTTGGATGGATGGTGAAATGTAAAGGGTACCTCAGAGGTTTTGTAATATTTATCTCATATATACTAAAAGATTCATAATATTTTTACTTTATCTCAAATATTTCATTACCAATTTTAATATAAATAATAAGTGGAATTTTTTTATTTAAAAATATTCCCTTAAACTCATCCAACTATATATATTCAATTTATGAATTTTTCTTGTTTTTTTTATAAGAGTGTAACACTGGAAGAATTCTCATTCATATAGATTATTTAATAAAATAATATTTTTCATGTTACAAACACCGGAGAATAGAAAATGTCATTTCATCAGTCTTGATACATTATTCAATAGTGGCCGGATTTTTAGACCAACTATATGTTGGCCAATGCCACCTTATGAAGTGATCAACAAAAATAATTTTCCTTCATTTGCTCATTTGTATTCTGAGAATGATTCGGAGCATGAGAACATGATTTAATCATAGAAATAATTTTTCTCATTGTCAAGCCCATAAAATATTGATTATCAAGGAGAAAATAATTTAATTTTTCATCACATTTAGTAGTAACATAGTTACTCGGGTATAACTAATGTCTAAAACAACAAATCATAGCATGAGAAACATTAATCAATGTTGGAAACCACATATTAATAAAAACCTTATTTATCAAATTTCTAAAATATTGAATCATATTTAATGTATATGACATGATTTATAACCATGATAATCATCTATCAAAATTATTTATAAATTTTCATAGATAAATTTTGAATAAACAAAAAACAAAATCCTCCAAAATGTTAAACTTTGTTTACAATATCGGAACATTCACCATCCACTAGAATAATTGTTGATATATTCGTAACCATTATTTTTTGTGGTTGTTTATTCTATATTTATTTGATCTAATAATGAATTCAAAATGTTGAATATATATATTGTTGAATTCCTATGAATGAAACAAAATCTAATCATTTCAAAAAATGTGTTATTTTATTGAATGCATTGAAATACCAATCTGTTTTTAAATAATGATCACAAACCCTAACCCCTAATGGTAGACTAAATGAACTCTCTGATACAAAAATTATATATATATATATATCATGAATTTATATTATATCTTTTCATATGATATACATTACATTTTATAAACACATAACTAAGGAATTTAATGTTTTAGTGACATTAGAGTGGAGATAAAAAATATTATTATCTATTGAAATGTCATAAATATCTTCGAAACATATTTTCCAACATAGTAATATTCATATAAACACCCTACTAGAATCCATTGATCATAACCTATAGAATGTATATACAATTATGTATGAGATTAGATGGTCATTAATGATAAACAACGGAGATATCAGTGATCCCCTTAAAGTAACATGAGATTAAGGGTATGCGAGCATCATTTTACCATTTCAATATCATACATAGCATATCATAGAACATAACGCTTAGTCATGGAATAAATATTCAAACACTATAATTCATTAATCATAATAAAATAAAATTAAATGATTCATCAATGTCTAAAATTAGAATAACTAATTTTTTTATTGCGTACATATATGTATATAAAATTATTTCCATTGTAGTCAAGGATAACAAACAATACACTCATATTAGACTAGGATCACCCAAAAATAAATTATATCCTATGTCAACAATTACTCACAAAATTATTTTAGAGAACAAATTTTCATACAGGGTTGCGATCAATCCACACTCAAATCCGAATTATCTGATGAGATATCCATCTGTACCAAATTATGATAGAGGGATATATAAATTAATAAAAATAAATCACATAATTAAAGTAATTCATATGTGTTCCAAAATATAATAAAAAATTCATCATAGAATAACACATTAAATGAAATTTTGGTAAAAAATTATTACATAATTTCATTAAAGTATTAATCATTAAGAAATATTTGTTTCATTAATTTGTAATCATAACATAATATGCATAGGGTGATGAAATGAGTTTCACTGGATCATCATGATATAAGTATCCAAATAAAAAATAAAAATAATGAAAGTGGTTTGTATCATATTATACAATCCAAATAAATCATACATACAATCAATGTCTATTATCCAATAGAAAAAATACATTAAAATGTTTCATGAACATTTGTTGATGAAAATACCAATTTATATTGGTAATATATTATACTAAATATAAAAAATCAAATATTTAATAACTCTTTTACTATTAATTTGATGATAATAATATTTTATAGGACACTTATTCCAATTTTGGAGTCATGAAAAAAGGAAATTATATTCATACAATGTACACTATTTACAATATTTTATTCACAATTTCAATAAAATTGAAAATATTTCTTTTTATAAAAAGAAAAACATATTCCTTCTAAAAAATATATATAAATATTAAATAATTGGAAAAAATGTCTTCAAACCACTAGTGCATAATTGAAAATCTATATCCTAAAAAATAAATTATTTTAGTGTTTTATGAATTTGAATTCACATTCAATGATGATTTTTAGTGAAGAGTTGTATAAAATTCAGATAAAATATTTTTATTTAAACCCCAACATTAAAAGTGGGAATTTATACTCAGTATCAATTTTTCCCCAAAAATAATTGGATCCCTTTTATTACATCTGAATTCTCAAATTATATTTATCCTTGTCTGCACTCATAATTTATCCCATTAAAAAAATAAAACAAGAGATTATAAAAAATCAGTACGGGAAATAAAAAAATAAACCCATTAGGCTTGTAAAAGACCTAAAATCCAATTTAATGTTATTTTATAAAAAGAAATAAAATAATTTCACATAAATAAAACACATATATTTTTATCAAATAGAATCATTAAAACCAATTTCATGAAATAAAAACTCTTTTAGGATACTTAAAGAATCATATACATAAACCCCTTTTAGAAACATTTCTATTGTAATTACCATACGGTAGACTCCCCATATTATTATTACTCGATTAATTGGATATCTTTAATGGGTATAACCATTCATATAAGCCAAAATGGGCTCACCCATGACAAAAAATGGGGATCATCCCTTTTTAAATTCTATATTATTCTTACCCATGAGCCATAATGGGTCTTAACCCTTTATATAACATGTAATACACTTAATCTTGTTCTATAATTGGAATAAAACGTTCGTATAAGCTACATCAGGTCAGATGCTACATAAATTTCTCATGTAACATATTAATAATAAAACCCTTTCATCATAATTTTTTTTAAAAACTATTTAAATACAATATGAAAACCCTACCAGATAAAATATTGTTTTATTTTATGAATTGATTTTTAAAACCAAACCACCATTTTCATTAAAAATATATTTTAATAAAAAATATCCAATAAATATAAATATGTTTTTCAATTTTAGGAATCATTAAATCATAAATATAATTTTTATAATAAAATAAAGATCATAGTGGTGTAAAAATTACTTTTCTTATATATGTTTTGAATTTAACATAAATATTGTCATTTGTCAAAACATTACAAATAAAAAAATTGAAAAATATTAATTTTTTAAATGATTTGAATGAAATTAAATATTTAAATAAAATTACTTTTATATTAATTTTATATTAATATAAATAAATATCAAAAATATTATCAAGAATATTGACATGGATAAGAACATTTGATAATTTATTCTTTAATCATTCCAATTGTCTCATACCACTATAAATATTTATATCATTATCTAAATAAAAGAATATATTTACCAAATCATTAAATTACATTATTATAGATAATATATGGATATTAAATTTCATATTATCACTGTATATATCTTATAAAATAATAAAGGTGAGTATCATCAAGAAATTTCTCAATGAAAAGAGAGTGAGATGAAATCTATTAACATGACTTTGGTTCTTCTTGTATGTTCTTTATATTTATGGATAATAAAAATATTTTTATTTTTCACATTATTGAGAAATGTTTTATGGTTATTAATACCTTAATATCACATAATACGATGTTATAAAAGTGACTTAATTATGAAAATTCAGGTTAGTCCTTTTGATGATATTGGATATTTGAGTGCAAAATGAATCTTGTAAGTCAATGTTTTCATTATTCTATCTTCACCAATGTAATATTCCTCACAAAATAATTATTATTATAAATCAATCATAATTATCAATAGATTAATTAAATGTTGTTAAGAGAAATGAAATATGATACAATTGTTGAGATGATATGTCATACATAAGCGCGGGTACCATTTTCATTTTTCAATGATCATTATAGAAAGAATGTTGTTATTATTTAATATTTCAATAATTATAATAATATCATTAATACTATATTAATAAATATAAATATAAATATATAAATATATATATATATATATATCATGCTTGTGAAGTGGCGATGAGAAATAAATCACATCACCTCATGTAGGTGATAGTTCACACGCACGCATGAACGACATTGTCATGACCATGATAATGGAAAGTAAGAAAAATAGATATATTATTATATTGTAGTTATATATATGTAATTAATATCATATATAAAAATTAATTATATCATTATAACTATTATTGAGAGATGGTAATAGATAATTAATTTTATCAGTTCATGGAGGTGATAATAAACACGTACACACAAATGATTGATTGATTTTTCATTTGATGGAATTAGAGATAAATTGAGGTTATTATATTTACATAATAAAATTTATGTATATTTAGGATAGATGAGTTATTATTTCATCATTTCTGAATAATATTAGAATGAATTTCAAGATGAAATAAAATAGAAACACATAATTAAAAATGATACCTTTCCTTTAGATGATCTTCTTTGATCGACACCTTACCACCATTAAGAAGGGTGTTATCCAAAAACTAAGTTCTCTATAATTTTTTGAGAGATTATATGAACATATTTTGTCATATAATATCCAAATTAAATAGGGTTCTATGGGTGGGGAAATGAGAATAATGGGTAACCTTTTATAGGAGAGGGGAGGGGCACTTTGGGAATTCTTCAAAATAATAAATTAATATAAATTATTTTTCAAATAAGAATGCACAAAACCAGATTACATTAAATATATGATGATTTAGGGTTGAACTATCATCATACAAGGAAAAATATATTTGTTTTGACTAATTTTTAACCCTTAACAGGTTTTAACCCTTATTAATTCTCACTATGATATTATGTAATTTACACATGGATGGTAACTATAGTTACAATAACAATCCAAAAAATCCATAAATGAGTTAATAATGACATTATAAAACATATACCAAATAAATTTTTTAATACTATACTTTTATAAATTCTCTATCATTTAATAAAAGATTTAATATTTGAAAATAATGCTAATGTCAAATGTGACACTATTCATTTCTCATCTTTTGAAAAATATCATAACAACTTGATTTATTCGAATTTACTGTTTGCACATATTAATATAATTTTATTTTAATCAAAAAAATTTATGTATTCTATAAATTATATAAAACTATATTATTTTAATATATCTAATATCATTTATTTGATTCTTTCTTTAGTTAATTAATTATTACATCATCATATTGTCACGATTTAATTTAATTATTTATTTACTAAAAATTATAAATAAATTACCGTTACATAAATTAATATTTTATCATTATAAAGAATATTTATTGACAAACAGATCCATTGTATAACCCCATATTAAAAATACATGTTAAATACAAAGTGGTGAAAAAATTGAATTCTCTTTGAATATAATATTTTACAATTGTTAAAGTCTTCCTAGTGTCTCTAAGTGGACATAAAACAGTTTAAAGGATTATTTTGGTCTAAAATAGATCATAAAATAAAATTAGGATATGTGTTAGGGAAATTTCAAAAAATTATTTATTTTAATTTTTAACTTTAATTACTTGATTTACACAGAACCATGGTAAATAAGATATTACAAATGTTACTATTCATAATGACCAAAAATAAAAAGGGACAATATAAATAATTTGGCCTTTTGATTCCAAATACAGAATCAATTTTTCCAAGTTAAAATAAAAAATTCGATGAAATGAATTAATAATTAATCTTGTTGATGGAAAGAGAAAACAAGTTTTTAAAGTAAATGTTTCAAAAGTTTAAATAGTTTTTAGACCAAATTTCAATGTGAAATTGATTCCAATAACTAAAAATGGATGAATGATTAAAATTTAATATAACTATAAATTAATAATATAAAACTTTTATCTAAATATATGAATTTAATATATGATAACACAGTTCTGAATTAAAATAAATTATTTTTAACTATTCATAAAAGTTGATAGTTTAGAAAGAAAATCCAAAAAAAAAATAAATAAATTTATGTTTTGACACATTGATTCTAAGGTAGAAAATTATTTTTTGATGTAGATTTTCTAAAAGTGAAAAACCTATATTTAAAATGGGTTTTCCATCCAAAGGTGGTAAAATAGTATTTTTGAAAATTATATATTTTATTAGTAAAATTGGATATATTTTTTAAAATATCATTATATAAAAGACATAAGGTAATTTTTAAATGCTATATTAAATATAATATAAACAAATTTCATTAATATAATCTAAAAATAGTGATTTGATTGATTATGTGTTAAAAACACATTTATGCACATTTAAGTAGTTTTTCAAAAAAACATTTACTTTTAAAAGACCATGATGTTACATTATTAACCCTATAAAAAGTCATTTTTCAGTAATTTTATATTTGAATCTAATAATAGGTTGTTGAATTTTCAAAACATATTAATTGAAATCACATTTCATATAAATAATTAGTATCACTACAACATTAATGGAATGAAAGGGAAGTATGAGGGTCACATAGGATAACACACACTAGGGTTTTACGTAGGAAAACATTGATATATAAGAGAAAAATAACAATTATGTTCTAATGGAGAGTGATGGATATTATTTTTGAAGGAATGATAAAAATCACAATACCAAAAATCTATTATAGGTTAAATTGTAATTGATTTCTTAGTATACAAATAAACATTTAACTTTTTACAATATAATAACATTTCCTCAAATTATAAAAATACATAAATAACTAAGAATATAAGGAAACATACATAAATAATATATTTAAATTTTTAATCATAATTTAATCCTCTTATTATTACTCAAATTATGATATTCATTCCAAATAATGAATATATCATCAAATATCACCCAAACAACAATTTTTATTATTAACATAAAATTGATGTCCAAAATTAAAGGCATACTACAATTTAAAAACCCGTTAAATAAACATAACACAAAAAACTCCCAGAATGGTCTTTAATAACTTACTACAACACCACATAAAACCTCTGATGGTGTTTAATAAACTTATAACTTATGGTTATCCTTTGAAAAATTACCATGATATATGAATATTCCATCAGTTCTCTATATGTCTCAACATAAACACCAATAGTGGAAAAACAATTTCCACATATTTTTCTATTTTATCATAATAATTTAAAACCTGACTAACATTCTTCGGACACATTTTCAAATAATGTCCCAAATCAATACAGCTAATTCAAATTACTATAAATTCTATACCATTTATCTCATTTATGGACTATTCGTGACCATTTTTCTTATAGTCATGAACCTTGCAACCAAACTAACCACAATGATAACAACTTCCAGATCCTAACATAGATTCCCCAGAACTTATTTTACCACAATTGGAATATGATATAATCTTACCATAAGAATTAATATTTGGTTTCTTCACCATATTCATCCTCCATGAGAGTTTATTACTCTTATCATCATGCAGCATGTAAGTTTCACCGAAATCCATATGAAATTTCTGAGTACATCAAACAAAATTTTTATAACTTTTTTATTCTATATAAACAAAATCTAATTATATAATGTCTTAAAATGTAAAGTGAATTCGATTAATTTTACTTTTATTTTCTCGAATAAACTCTGCAACATACCTGGCCAATAATATGTTTTTTTTATTCCACTACGCCTGAGGATCTATTACTTAATAGAGGATATAACCTTGTAATATTTTACCCTACTAAAATATCTCTATGTAGTTGATATAGCTGATCTCATTCATGGATTCAAAAAATATTTATATCATATCGTAACTAGGCCATTAAAAAAACAAACTATTCAGTTATGATTTAGAGAACCTCATGTATTGATTTGTAATTTTTTTCCTCTCGATTCAATCCCACTACAGAATTCTAATTTCCTTCAGAGAAAAAATATTCTGAACAGTTATACATTTAGATGATGTAATTATGTAATATTCATATTATAGATCATTTCAACAGTACCATAAAGTATAAAAATAATGTAATTTTATTAATTCTATACCAACCTCAATAATTTCTAAAAATAATTTCTGATACCAAATATAAGGACACATCCCAGATCATAAATTATTCAAGTGTTGTTTGAACATTAATTTACATTAAAAGAACTTTTTAGTTTATATTTTTCTAGACCTAAGAAAAAAATCAATCATATAAAACCCAAAAATTACAAGTTTATAATTATTCATTGTATCAATTTTTTCATAAAACAAAACATTATAAAATTAAATATTATTACATTATATAATATTAAAATTCTAATATTTTTTTAATATATGACCCAAAAAATACTATAACAATTTTAAAAACATTTTAATTGTTTGTATGAGCATAAAAACATAGAATGAGACATAAATAAGAATGAAAACCATTAGTTAAGTAAAATACCTGAAAACCCATTTAATGTTATTTGAGAGAAGGAAATAAAGAATTTCCCAAGAATTAAACCCAAATATTTTTCTCAAAAAATATCATTAAAACAATTAGTAAGAAATTAAACCTATTTTAGGTTACATTGAGAATAATTTACATAAAACCAATTCAATTAAAATAACCATATGACTAACAACGAACCCTATTATTTTATAATGAATTGGAGATAAATAATGGGGATCACCATTCATATAAGCAATAATGGTATCACTCATGAGATATAATGGGTATTTTTCTAATGTATAAGCTATATCAGGATTACCCATGGGATATAATGGGTATAAACCCTTTGTATATTCCACTTTCATTTTGAAATACCATTTTCATTCCTGAATCGATTTTAAATATAAATATATTTTTTATTTGAAAACCCATATTGAACACCAAATATCTAAAATTATAAATATGGTTTTTAATTTAAGAAAACATGAAATCTATCGAATTAATATGATAATAAAATAAATTTTATGGTGGTCGGAAAAGCTTTATTTTCGTATATATTAAGAATATAACATTATTTTTTTCGTTCGTCAAAAAATTCCATAGAAAAACACCTGAAAATATTCTTTTTGGAAAATAATTTCCTAAAACTAAAAATATATATACATTTATTATATATTATATATATATTCATATAAATAAATATGTAAAATAATATCCTCAATAACGAGAGGTAAAAAAATATGATAATTAAATCTTTAAACATTGAATGTTTCTCATACTACTTTTTACATTTAAATCACTGTATACATGAAATAATACATTTAAAAAACGTTTAATTATATGATCATTGATAATATATGGATATTAATATTAATTTTTTCTCTATATAAACAATATAAATAAATAATGGTGAAAATTTTCAAGAAAATCTTCAAAGAGAAAAGATACAGATGAAATCCTTTACCATGAGTCTTATTCCGCAAGTCTATTCATTATATTCATAGATAATAAACATAAGTAAATTATTTAATTTAATGAGAACCTTTTACAATTTTAATATTACATTTAAATAAATTAATTCTATTTTATAACTATTAATTAATTATGAATGTTCATGTATGACGTTTGGATGATATCTGATATTTGACTACAAAATGAAATTTGTTTGTAAAATATGGTTATATTGGTAATTGGTACATCATCTAAAAAATTATGAAATTATAATAATTTTATAAAATATATAATAAATTTAAATCCATTCACTAAATATGTAAGAGAAAAATAAACTACGTTACATTCATAGAGATGGTAAGCCGTACGTACACCAGTAATGTTTTCATTTTTCAATGATCATTACAAAAAGATAAAAGTATTATTTTTGTCATCATATATTGAATATAATAGCCTTAATATCATATTAATAGTTTTAATTTTCTTATATAATCATCCAATTGATGTGTTGATGAAAAATAAATCACATCACTTCGTGGAGGAGATAATTCAGATGCACACATGAATGACATTATCATTATCCGATGCATGGAAAGTATGAAAATAATTTATATATTATTCACTTATAGTGATAAATATGTCATGAATATAATATATAAATATTATTTCCATCAATATAAATAATATTTACAGATATTAATGGAAAGAAATTATATTGGTTTGTGAAGGTTATAGTTCACACGTACATACTAAAGACTAATTGAGTTCCTGTTAGATTTAATGAGAAATGAATTTATGTGTTGATATTAATATAACAATAGAAAATTATATTTATCATAATGGAGTTATTTATTCAACATTTTTTATTAATATTTTATTTGTGTGGAAGAAAACATTAAATAGAAGCACATAATTAAAAATGATATATTCCCCATAGATGACCCTCTCTGGTTAACAACTTAACACCAATAAAAATGATTTTCCTCCTAAAATAAAGCCTCTAGAATTTTTTTAGGGATTCTAAGAGGCGATTTGGGTAGTAATTTGCTAATCCAAATTGGTTTTCAATTGTTACTAAAAAAGAAGAATGTGTTCCCTTTATAAGGGAGGGGAGGGGAACTCTGGGAATTATTCAAAATATTAAATTAATATAAATTAAGTTTCAAATAAATATGGATAAAAATTAATTTATTTTGAAGCTATGGTGATTTTCGGTCGAACAAAGTTCTTCCAATTAAGATTAGATATGTTTTTAATATTTTTTTAATACTAATCATTTTGTATAAAATCTTTTTAATTCTTATCATGATATCATGCAATTTACATGTTGTTGGAAAATATGATTACTACAACATGCCAAATGAACCATAAATGGATAATTTATGATAATATAAGATTTATATACACTATTTGAGTGAGTATTAATTTTTATAAATACTATATCATTTAATAAATGATTTTATATTTTAAAATATTATTAGTGTCAATTTTTCAATTATTCATTTATTGACTTTTAAACAATATATTAACAACATGATATATTCGAACCAACTATTTTAACATATCAAAAACATGTCAATTACATAAAAAATTCATAAATGAAATATATTATATTAGATTATTTATATTTTAATTTTTTTAATATCATTTATTTGATATTATCATTAATTAAAAAATTATTTCATCATCATTGTGTCAATAGTTAATTTACTTATTTCGTAAGAACCATGGTTTTTTCACTCAGGAATAGATCCTCTAAATTTCTTTATAAATCATTACCTGAGAAAAAATATGGATGCTTAAGGGTCATAAAAGGCATCATGGGTGTCCAAATCATGTTCGGAGCGCCAACCCTTATTTTTTTAAAATCAATCTTGGCACATGGTTTAGAGTAAACGGTGCTGGAATGTTGCCTTATTTGGAAAACTGTGTGGACTGTGGGTTTTCAGAAAGAACCACCATGCAAGGTTGGCACAAAAATATGCAGGATAACCCTTATAGTTCCACTTCTATGTAGGTAACATTGTGCAGTTTGTGAACAATTTATCAAACCACGCATACATACCATGTACATGCATTTTTTCATGGTAAAATGTCCAAATTTCTCATAATGATCTATTAGAACACCTTTTCTTAAACAATCCATATTTCTGAAGTATTAACCCATTTCTCTCTCAATATAGGTATTTTGGAAGTCCAAATCTAGTGATTCTTATATCTCTTTCATCTTCTATCCATTTGAGCTTCCATTAATCATGTTGGATGAGTAGTGGTAAGTAATCGAGTCCTCTTGATCCATTCTACTTATTTTTTACTCTCAAATAAGATATCATGGTGTGAATGTCTTTATCCTTTTCTAAGGTAAACTCAAATCCAATCCAAAACAAGAGCCAATATTGATTTATATGTATCTTACAACCCTAAGATGGGGGGTTTATAACTCATCCATAATGTTTATTAAATTTGGATTCGACGTGTACGGCCTACTAATTCCACCAGGTTCCATTTATTGAAATCGTATTCTATGCTTATACTAATTATAACGTATAGTTATTATCTATCTGAATATATGATTTATTTTTTGTGTTTAATCCCAGAAATACATTCATCCAATGAAGGATGTTATTCCATAATTTTCATTTTAGTGTTTTCAAATGTTTGTGCAGTCGTTCAAATGTGCCTTTGATTTACCTCCCTAATAGTATGAATTTCTATATTATATGGTTTTTTGGTAAAGAGAAAAGTATAAAGGATAGTACCATGAGTTCTCACCACTTAACCCACCTTAGATAAGTTATTCAAATTGATAATTAGATGTGAGTTAAAAATTGGATTCATATCTTTATCAAGCCTTCCCACAGTAAGCGATGGCAACAGAATGAACCTTGAATATGGTATATAATTTAATTGGATTAAATGGTTGCATTCATATTTTCATATTCAAAACAATGGAAGGAATGGGAGGAACCAATTTATGTATTATATGACTTCACTATCAAATAGGACTGGACTAACTCAATCTTACCTTGGATTTTGATCAGAGAAAACCATGACCACTCAGAAACCCCATTCTAATTCAAAGACACAGCTTTCTTATGTTGATACCCTCCTATAACCTTATCATTTTCTAATATTTTGGAAGCCCAGTATGACACGGTTGGATCCTTCATGTCATACTATAGGATGCCTTTGATACTATCCTTGGATCCAGCATTGACATGTAGCTTCTCAGGTTAACTCTCTTTTGCACTTGTCACTACAAAGCCTCGTTTTACCTACGAAGATCTCATTGGAAATAGTAGGCATATTATTTTTTAATTCCATGGACTATGCTCATTGGATAATACTCTGACCCCAAGCCATGATAGATTTATTACTAAATTGGTTACCCTTGAGGTCTAGGTCACCTTGGTTATTATAGTGGGACTTCATTATTAAATATCATTATAGGATCACTTGTTACATCATGTAACCTTTAATATTATTAACATGTGAAATATTATAAATTGGAAAAAATAAAATTATGAATTGGTTACATGTTCAATCATAAGCTGGGGGGAAGAAGTCGTTACATGGGTATTTAGTTACTTTGTAATACTTTACATTATATATGTATGAAATCACATTGTTATATTCAATTATATGTGATGGATGTTATAGACACCATTGGTGGTTTCCCACTATGATTTATATCACACCCTCTGTGGGTGTCGTTTCAAACTTGAGGTAGATCACATGATAATAAGTGTCGAAAAAGGGAAGCATGTTGCATCAAACACTTAATTGCATGATGTTTAGTATGGAGCTTGATAGCAGATGATATATCCAGATCTTATGATTCTAGGGATAATTCTTTGATTTCTTTATTACTTTTATGGAACATGTTATGTCTATTATCTTGTATTCCTGTTATCTTGTTTTATTGTAAAATGAACTATCATCATCAATTGTTTTATGTTGAATGCTTTTTATGTTGTTTTGGTTATTGTTATTCTTTTATCTATTTTCTAATGTGTTATCTATTTACATATGTTGCGACCTCTATTTACCTATGTTACATTCACCCATTTCCCTACATATTTGAAATAAGGGCATAATCTCCCTTTGGATACACCCCTGGCCCCCGCTGCTAGTCTTCTACCTCTGGTGTTTGGGTAGATGCACTTGAGGTCATGTGTCCCCCATGCTCGGGGCACCTATCAAGAGGAATCTGAGTTCAGGACATCATAAAGTGGTACCAGGGCAAGTTATTTTTATTTATTTACTAGTTTGATATAATATATTGGACATTAATAATTTGTGGGACGTGGTCATAAGATAATCTTGGGTGTCTCGAACCAATATTCGGGGTAAATTTTATGTTACCCAAAATATAATTGTGGTTATACTTTTTAATATTACCATTTACATTGATTCACCATTGGGTGACACACATGATGTGTGGGGTTGTTGATTATTAATTTATGTGAGGATTTTAATTCATCCTTGGCCCGATGATATGATGGTATGGCGAATTGTAACATGCATCATTATATACACCTAAATTTCACATGTCACGCTTATTGTGATTCCATATTGGTTCATTTCACTACTTTTAATTTCTTGATATGTCTATGATTATTGCGTGATATTGTGGTAGTTAACTTATTCTTATATTATCCTTGGATGTGATTGAATTATTACCCAAATCAATTCATGAGGTGTACGGGACCTCGTGTATTGGGATGAGTAAATTATTGAGTTGAGAAATTATGAAATAAATAATGGGTTCCATTTTCATTGATACGATTTACGGGAACTGATTCAATGAGAATGACTATCCTTTTTATGATGGAATTTGAATTATAATATGAAATGGTTTCACATCATTATCCCACTTTTTCATGTTTATGAATGGTAAATTAGTGAACCTTGAAATTAAATGTTAAATGAAATGAAACTTATACTTGAGCACTTACCAAAACGTGGTCGTCTAAGCAGGTTGTTTGGGTAGTATACCTTGGGTAGTGAGTTTTCAAGATTTCATCTTCTTGCTAGTGATGATAGAATTATTCGTAATCTTTTTTATGTTCTGTGATTAGAATATGTAGATGAATGTATCCACATCATTTTAATGTCATACACTAGGAGGGTGGAAATGACCATGATGGAGACGTGGTGGGACTTTAGTTACAACTCATAACAAAAGGAATTATATCTGAGGCACTACCTTCTATACCTTATTGGGGGAACAACGTCCATGTTTGTGATAATTTTCTATGTCCGATTATTTCCATTAATGTGTATCCATATCTTGCACTTACAATGGATGATCTTACTCATGGATTTCAACAGAATCATCCTCCTTCCTCTTTAGTGGATGGTAGTCTACAGGCTTCTGTGTCATGGATAAAATACATCATATCTATCATTGAGAATCTTGAGAAGCCTTCAGATTGTAGAGTGAATCTTTTTACATACATGCTTCAGGATTCGACCGAGAGTTGGTGGGATGTGTTTATATAATCCGATCATCATCGAGACATCATATGGGATGACATAAAACTTTTTTATATTGTATGTTATTTCATTATATACCGATAGATGTAAAATCTATAGAGTTCATGCATCACGAGCTGGGATTTATATCAGTTTTGGAATATTTAGTGAGTTTTACATAGTTGCTGCACTACGATCTACTTATAGATCGTGATGATATATCATGAGCAATACATTTCAAGGATGGGATCTAGTATTCCATAAATAGGTATATAAATTTATTTATCCTTACTATTTTTCCTATGATAGTCAATTAGGCACTTATCACAATGCACAACTTGTGGGATGGAAATATTATCAGGCATAGGGGACCAGTTTTTCATCAGTCCAATAGTTCATCATTTGGCAGGAAGCATTCTCTCAAAGATTCTCATTAGAGAAGTGGAAAAAGGGAGTATCTATTTCGATATCTCAAAATTGTGTAATTATTATCGGATATGGTTTCATTAGAAACAATACTGTGGTAGAGACCCACTAGAGTGTCATTCTTGCAGAAATATGGGGCTTCTCCATAATTTAAGCAAGGTCATTACACCAACCTAAAGTGTAAAAGGATTTAAAATAGCTACACCTCCATGAGTAGGTTCATTTATTCCATGTTATACAAAGATTTAGAATACCACCAGATTGTTTGGTCGTCTTGGTGGTCGTTGTCATGGTATCCAGACCTCGGATTACTTGTAACACAAATAGAGTAGTTATGATAGTGGTATTATATTTGTTTCACATGGTCCTGGATTAGGTGAGTTACATACACTATAGCCAATACCTGAGGATTATGCTATGGGACCATCTATAGTATCATAAACTATTCTATTATTCCCTACTATAGTATATGTAATATTTTTAATGGGTGATTTTAACAATTTAATCTATGTATCTATCATGGAAGGCCTCAAACTGAGATAAATTATTAATATAGTGTAATGACCCATGATACAAGGTTATGGGTTTGAACAGAGGGAATACTCCAGTGTAAAGATTTTCCCTTTGAGGTGGACAGTTACCCTTTCTTATGGAATCTCTTTTTCCCAAGATTAAAGGCTTCATCATAATTCTCAATATGGGTTTCTTTGTTCACTATAACCCATTTTTGTTTTTCTATTGTTGTAGGGAATCTTTTACATCACTATAGGGTATCAATTATCTATATAATGGGGACTGGGGTGTTTGGTTAGTTAGAGTTGCACCTAAATTTCGTGGGTGAGGTGGACTAACCACCCTAATTGAAAATCAATTCATAGAGGATCTGAGTTTATGAAAATATGATTTTCCCCCAATAGTGGATCATTTCAGGTATGAATTCCCTAAGAATTTTTCATAATTAACTCCTAAGAGATAGGTTGAGAATATAATTGATCTTCATATAGGTGAATCTTTATTTTCTATTATTTCATTCAGGATGGAAACTACAGAGCTTTAGAAACTCAACAGAATGTAAGAGGATTTAGAGGCCAAAGACTTTATATGGACCAGTATATCCTCATGGGTTTCACCCATCCCTTTTTCCAAGAAGGTGAAAGGAACCATATGTATCTACACGGATTATAGAAGTAGAAACATTTTTCTGTCAATAATATGTATCAAATACCTAGAATAAATAATTTCTTATATGAGATACAAGGTGAAAACGTCTTCTTATAGATTTACATAAGATCGAGTTATCATCGGGTATGAGTCAGAATATTAGACATAACTCAAACATATAACTGCCATTGTTTTGGTCAGTATGAGTACATAATTATGACATTCATTTTTATAAGCATTACAGTAATTTTCATGGATTTGGTGAATAGGGTAATCTTCCCCTTTATGGATTCTTTTTTTCATGGTTTCTCTGGAAGACATCTTTGTGTATTTTCACACTTGTAGGGGCCATGGAAAACATATTGAGATCATTTTTAATTCCCTGTGGTAGAATAATATTTTTTCAATGGTATCTTAATTCAACATATGGATTCAAATGGTTTACTTCTTATATCATATTATCTCATAATCAAGAGTTTATATTGACAGATAAAATCATTATGATGTATTTTCATGGGAGAATCTGAAAAAATAGTTTAATATACAAAATTTATTGGGGTTTCCTAGATATTACAAGAATTTCATAAATGAAATTCACCACCTTTCTTCACCTATTTTTGGAATTACAAAAAAAATCATGTCATGTTCATATGGTCAGAAGCATGTGAGAATTCCTTTCATGGATGAAATGGAGGCTTCTATCATCTCATATTCTATTTTTTTCTAATTCGGGTATAGGGTATACCATCTTCTATGATGCATCAAGAATTGTACAATGAGAAATATTGATTCTGTAAGAATGATTTGTTGTGTATGGATATTAGTAATTGAATCCTCATGAGACAAATTATCCAATGCATAACCTTAATCAGTTAGCAATTTCTTATTCCATACATTGATGGTGGAAATATCTTTTTACTGAGAACATTTCGATTTACCCATACAACAAGTCCTCATAAATATATTTTTCTTGTGTGACATGAACATCAGGCATTAGTTATGGGTCTAATTTCGGCAATCCATTGATTTTCATCATGGTTATACACCAAGGAAGGGCAATATGGTTGCATATGCACTATGTTGGAAAAAATAAGAACATGTAGGATGGGAAGACTATGATAAATGAACGTTAATGGACATATTTTTTATCAGAATCAAGAGTTTCATGATAGTCTAGAGCAATCATATCTCTAATCCTTGTCATTTCATCTTCCATAGTTGAAAAGGTGAAGAGTATATAATTATTAGATCTTGAAGTCTTGGTTCCTTTCGAGAGTATATTAGGAGAAAATACACCTTTATATTGTTGAATAGAAATTGAAGACATCATACATATTCATGGATGTGTCTACGCACCTATAGATATGATAGAGGAGTTGATGAAAATGTAACATGCCTCTCAGTGGGCAGTTCATCGAGGCATCTAGATGATATATTGAGATATGTGACGCCATTATTGGTGACGTAGAAGAAAACATCATATAGCAGGCTTTTACACAATGTGTTCCACCTATCTCTATGTAAAAATGGATCACTAAATACCTATGGGATGGTTATAACCAATTTCATTCCAAGAATAAAAATGGAAGGATTTGGATATGGATTTTGTAGTCGGAATACCAAGGTAACTGTGCATTATTGATGCTATATGGTTCATCAATGATCAAATAATGAAATAATACCTCTTCATTATTATTTGAGAGATATTCTCAGTAGATGAACTATGATGATTTTCTATTTATGAGATCATACGAATACATGTGGTCCCTTTTACTATAGTTTCAGTTCAGGATTCCCTTTTCACTACATGGTTTTGGAATAGTTTTCCAAAGGATATGGAGACTCATGTTATTCTAAGAAAAAAATTTCATAGCTAGACCGATTCGCAATCAGAAAATATAATATATGTTCTAAGGGATATTCTCTGAGAATGATTCATTGATATTTTTGGTTTTTGGAAAAAAACATATCCCTCTCGTTGAGATAGACAATAATAATATCTTTAAGGTGAAAATTTAGAGAGACCCTTTTAAATCCTTTTATGGTAGGACATTTCCTTCCCCCTTGTGCATGATATAGGTAGGTGTGGCTACCTATAGGGTCCACATCTCATTAATGAGACATCAGATCATGTTTAGGTGATCATAAATCATTTGAGTACTACTCATTCTATAAAGAAATATTATAATGATAGTTATCGAAGACATCTTGAGTTCATTGTTAGGGATACTGTTTACATTTAGGAATCTCTATTGATACAATATAGATGGTCACATATGCAATTAATGTTGTCTATCGTTATATAAGTCCACATTAGATCATAGAATGTGTCGGCCTAATAGCATATTCGTTTCCACTACATTAAAGTTATCATTCCATCGAAAATGACTTTCTTGTTTCAATTCTTATATAGTATAATTATTCTTAGTATCATAAATTTCATCTTAAGAAAGTTGATATAGATATATATGTTATCTTTGAGGAGTATCTAGTATGCATCGTTGACTGGAGAATGATGGTTCTCAGAGGAAAACCCTTCCATCTATTACATGTGATATGTCATCCTGACCGAGTGTATAAAAAAGCTTGGTAGAGGGAATCCAAAGAATATTTCAAATAGACAGAGTTATACTTTGGGTGTGTTTCAATCCCATGGATGGTGAACTTGGGGATGAGTTCTTTTAATGGGGGAAGACTCTAAGAACCTGAAGTTTCACTCAGGTATAGATTGTTTAATTTTTATTCTAAATCATTATTTTGGAACTAATATGGATTCCAATGGGGCTAGAAAAGTTCTATAAGGTGTCCAGATATTGTTTTGAGACCGAAACCCATATTTTTTGGAAAACAAACATAGTGCACAGTTTAGAGTAAACCATACAAGAATGCCACTTGGTTTGGAAAACCTTATATTTTGTGTTTTTTCATGTAGATACATCTCACACAGTTGGTGCATGGTCATGCAGCCTAACCATGCAAGCTTCCCTTCTACCCAGGTAATTGTGTATGCATTTCTCTTGGGTTTTCAAACAATGCAGACAAACAATACATGTTAATTTTTCTAGGAAAAATTCCCAAAATGACTTTAACAATGTATTAGAACCCCTCATACTACCTAATTCATATTTCAGTAGGATATAAATGTTTGCCACCCAATTTGGGTCTTTTTTAGGTTCAACATTAGGTATTTAAGGATCTACTTAATCCCTGATTTTTCCAAGATTCTGTTTTTCCTGTTTGATACGCAGTGGTAGGTACTCGATTCCTCTTGAGAAATTTTCCTTCTCATTTTCACTTGACCTAGATATCATGGTATGAATTTTTTTAAAAATTTTCTTATATATACCATCATTCGAGCTAAATAAAGGTCTAATATAAAATGAAATAGATTATAAAACCCAATGTTTGGTGTCAAATATATCATTCCTAAAGTTAATCAATTTAGAAAATTCTTTATGGGGCCCACCAATTTCATTGGATTTTATATATTTAATACATATTTCATGTTTATAGTATTTAGAAACATATGTTCATTATCTTTATAAATATGTGATTACTTGTAGGTGGTTACTCCCACAACTCTATTCATCCTATATAGGATGTTATTCCACAATTTTCATTTTAGTGTTTTGATGTTTTTAAGCCACTATTCGGGTGTTCCTTTTCTTGACCATCCTAACAATAAGTATTTCTCTATTAAATTTCTTGTTTTTAATGAAAAAATGTATAATAGGAAGTACCATGAGTGTTAACCACTTGACCTACCTAAGATTAGTGCTTCAAATTGGTAATTAAATGTGAATTATTAATTGGTTTCATATTTGTAGCACCCCTTCCAAAACTAATGGAAAGTAGAAGAATGAACCATGAATATGGTATATGCCTTAAATTTATTAAACGGATTCATGATACATGGAATATTCACCATAATTAGAGGCAAGGAATGGACCAATCTAATTATTATATGACTTCACTATCAAACAATAATGGCCCCACTTGAACACTGACAAGAATTTTTGGTAGATTTATTTATAGAAGGATAGGCGAGATGAGTGTGCGGCGACAGAACCCTAACTGATGAATGAAGATGATCCCCCCCCCCTTGGATGTGGGAAGGGGGAGGATGGTATTAGGATGCGGCCTCCAAGGTCACGAACCCCCTTTATACCCTTCACCAACCCTAGTTATATTCCAGAATTCCCGATGATTACTTTAACCACGAAGGTGCCTGATCATCATCTTGGTGATCCTCATCTCCCGCCCTCGGTGTTTGAGTTCTCTAGAGCGACGAGTTTCTTGGACCTGATGCTGGTGGCTCGATTCAACTTCCGACGGTCGTTGGTTGATTAATTTGATAGATTTGATTTCATAAAATGGGATGTGCATGATCATTCAGTCGTCAGTATTCTGGATAATTGACATTTAATGATTCGATTTGCATCAGAAGAAGGTCTGTCTCGTGCATGGTCTAGTGCTCCTCGGTGATGCAACGGATGAAATTTTTTTCAACTCCGGTGGAAGATCGATTTCTGTATGAATCGTGATCCAGCTTCCATCCCGATTTGGGTATGTCTTCCTCATCTCCCCATAACCATTCAAAACCCAACAATTATTTGTATCCTTGGTAATCTGGTTGGCTAGTTCCTATGTTCTGATGTTCGTACGGGCACTGTGAGTCATCCGATCAATCCATGATTCATTGTTGAGGTGGATGTTTTGTGACTTTCGGTGGAATGGATTTGGATTTCAATGGGTGAAGAATTCAGATGGATGCAGGCTATCGTTTATGAATCGTGGAATGATTATTGCTCAATCTGCAAGAAATTGGGGCACATAGGCTTGAAATGTAACTCAGGAAACATGAGCACGAGGTCACCAGGTCCTGGGAAGCGACTAGGATGTGAAAAGAGGCCTGATGTGATCGATATCAATGCAAATGGCCGGGGATCTCGGGTTACACTGGCTATGAAAAAACATGCATGAACTTCTTCTAATCCAATGGTGTTTGAGGTGATGGCTAGGTTGAGATAGGACTTGAACCAGGGGAATGGTGCAGAGGAAAAGGTCTTCATGGGTGTTTGTTGTGACGGTGTGGCATGTCCTTTAGTGATTGAAGGGGGTAATGAGCAAAATCAGGTCACTGCTCAGGCCACTGCTCAACAAGAACTTACTCCGATAGGAATCATAGAGGAAGATGATTTTTTGGCTATGCAAAAGATAGAGTGTAGCAATGGTAATGTGAATAAGGGAGGACTGGGGTCTACTATGGCTGCTTCTGAGGATAATAGGCGATCTGCTGCGGTGATGGAGTTGGAGTCTGCTGCATGGGATGTTAGTATTTTTGTGGGTGCTTCAGAGGTGTTTGTCAATTGGTGCAGTGGGTAGGCTACTAGTGATGGTGGTCTGGTAATCACAATGCCCACATGGAATCAGTTTCATGTGATGGGGCGTGTGGATGTGGAAGAGTCCCTTCCAATGGTGGATTCCAACAAGAATACTAAATATCCAGAGGATATTGTAGTGGGAAAAATAATAAAAGATGGTGTATATACAAATAGAGAAATGGTGGAGAACCCACATTACCTTTCCATGATTGACACAAATGGTCAGCAGGAGTGATTAGTGCAGTACCAAGCGATGTAGGTTCTTGGAAAATGGTGGGATGTTTTTGATAGTGGTAAGGAAAATAATGGTGACATGATCAAGTCCTCATCCAGTGTAATTTCCCTATGGGGAGAGAAGTGTGACAAATAAATCGTTAATGATGCCCCCAAACAGTCCTACAGGGATATTGTGAGAGGCAGAGAGAATAAGGTGTTTGCATGTGATGGCGGTATGAATGCTCCACCAAGAAGAAGGCCGAGGAAAGATTATTCTTACCTTCCGAATCTGATGTCTACCATATCATCCTCTAAGAGGGATAATTATTCCGGGGCTGCCTGTGGTTTGAAAAAAGGAACGCTATCTTTTAATGAGTTTATTTCGATGGAAAAGTTGAATTTAAGAAAGAAATATGCTATGATTATGAAGCATTATGAAAGCTTAGAGTGGGAATCAGCCTCTGCGAATGAAGTATCTTATCCTCAGAATGTCGATGGGTATGATGTTTTTAGATATGTTGTTTTCTTCCAGGTGTGTTGTACTCTATTAATACTCTTTCCTTTATTTTAATAAATGTTCAGAGGTCTTCTTCTGACTGAGCTTTCCTGGTAAGAATGGCCTCAGTTGATCTCTCCTTGGATTCTGATTGTAGAATACCATGATAACTCGAAAAACCCATTCTTATTCAAGGACAACACTTTATTAGGTTGAGATAAAACTAGAACCTGATACCTTTCTAATCTTTGGATGCCCATTATGAAATTTTAGGATCTTTGATGTTGTACTATTAGTTTCCTTGGATACAGTTCTTGGATTCGACATTGAAATGTTAGTGTTGTGGTAAATTCCCATTTTCTCAGTCTCTATTTAGCACCATTTTACCTAGGATGAACTCCTTGGACTTGGTAGGCATCTTTTTCTGTAAGTCCTTTGAATATGCTCATTATATTACTCTCTCACCCCATAATAGGCTATATTTATTAATTATTTTCCTTCCCTTGAGGTCTACGTCACGTTGGTTATTACATTGGGACATCATTATTATATATCATTGTAGGTTTTCGTGTTACATCATGGAACCTTTTCCATTAATAACAAGTGACATATTATAAAGTGGTAACAATCAGATTATGAATTGGTTACATTTTCAGACACCATCCAAGGGATGAAGAAGGTACTTGGGTATTCTGTTATATTGTACTACATTACATTATGTATGAATTATATAACACTGCTAAATTCCATTATATGGGATGGATTTTATAGACACCAATGATGTTGTCCCACTGAGATTTATCTCACACCCTCTCTGAGATCTGTTTTGTACCCAGGACAGATTACATGGTTTCATGTGATTAAAAATTGGTGAATATGTCTTTAAACACAGAATTTTTTAATTTTTAGGATGGAGAATGATAGAATATGACCGAGTAGGACCACAAGATGTTGGGTTAGTCTTTGATTTCCTATTTTATTTTTTTAACATATTATGTCTATTATCTGGTATCCATGTTTTCCAGTTTTCTAGTGACATGAAATACCATCAATAGTTGCTGTATATTGAATTCTATTCTAATTATTTCAATTATTTTTACATTTTCCCACATTTTTGATATTCCTTCTATTTATTTATGTCGCATTCTATATTTACATATGTTATTTTCAGATGCTACACTAAACATTGGTAATGATGGAACTCCACATAGAGACACCCTAGTCCCTCACTTATTATTGGAAGCCTTTGGAATTCGGGGAGATATACTTGAGGCCATGTGGACCACCAGTCATGGGGCACCAATCATGTGGATTAGGCGTTCAAGAAGTCAATAATTTATTTAAAAATAATTAGAAATATATTACCATGAAATAGGTAAAAATATTTTTTTTTCTAAAGAATATTTATAATTGAATACAATCCCTATATAAAATCATATTTAAAATAATTTACATCATAATAACAAAGGTGTGAAAAAATCATTCTTCTCATTTATTATAAATTATAATAGGGATAATGTCTCTTATATGGCTCCATGTGGACATAAAATTCTCATAAGGAATATTTTTGTAAAACATATATCATCTAATGAAATTAGGGAAAGTGTTAATGTAATTTTATAATTTCATATAATAATATTTTTATCATTAATTATCTAATTTACCTTTAACCGTGAAAATAAATATATTACTAATGTTACTATTCATAATGTCCAAAAATAAAAAATTAAATATTTAAATAATTTGGACATAATTATTCCAAATATGGAATCATTTTTTAAATTCAAACAACATAATATTCAGAGATTAATAAAAAATTAATCTCATTGAGGGAATGATAAAATGGGGTATCAAAGAAAAAAAGTTGAAATGTTTGCAAATATTTTATATACAATTTCCAAATGAAATATATTCTAATGACAAACAATGTATTAAATGTTAAAAAATTAATCTAATTATACTTTAAAACAAATTATTTTTATAATAATAATACTTAAATATATTAAAACACAATGGTGTCTTAAATTATAATGCATAATTTCTCACTATTCATTAATATATTTATGTTCATAGAAACATTCCAAAAATTCATCAAAAATAAAAAATTCACGATTCACCTATAAATAAAATTTTATTTTTTCCAATTAAATTTATAAAATTTTGAAAAAAAATATTTGAAATAGGGTCTCCATCAAAAGGTGGTAAAATTGCCTTTAAAAAATTACTTATTTTGTTAGAAAAAAAATTTGTTACTATATCATATCCTATAAACACATAAGATTAATTGTAAACTTTATATTTAATATATTATATATATCTTTCATTAATTTAATCCAATAAGAGTGATATTATAATATATTGGTATAAAACACACTTATGGACATTTAAATAGATTTATAGGAAAAAACATACTATTTAAAAACATGGGATGTTAAAAGAATATTAAAATAATTCAAGGAAATATTTTTCATGATCATTTATATGATTGAAAATTGACATTAAATAGAAGATATAAACAAATTCAATTTTATTTTAATAACATTCAAATGGTATCATGAGTTTTTAAAGAGAGGAAAATGATTGGAAATCTGTAATATATATATAATAAAGAGAATAATATAATTACATGGATTCCAGGGATAGATTTGATATGAATTAATGATATAAATCTTAATATAAACCCTAATAAACAATGATATTATAACATATAATCCTTACATTGAGTTCAAATTTCATCAAAAAATATTCGACCTAATTAGTATCAAATTAAATTTATTATAATACTATATCATAATGTTTTTTCTTACATATAGCATTACCTATTATCCCAAAAAAATGTTTTATACATATATTTATTAGTAATTCTTTATTAAAATCATCATTTCTGATTGTTAACTAATATTCTTCTCAAGAGAGTATCAGTTTATAAATTCTTGTACATTAGTATAGTTTATTGTTAAATAAATTCTGGAATGATATTAATTGTATAAATCAAATATATAAAATTTATATATATATATATATATAGTTTCATCCATATAGTGTATAGATGGAGAAATTATGTACACCATTCCTGGAAATGGTAATTCATATGTATCAAGAAGCATTATTTTAATATTTCCATAAAAGGAATGAAAGAAAGCAATATAAAATTCACAAATCTATAATCATTAATATATCATATATATATATATATATAATTCATTATTAAAATCCTTAAAATAATAAATGAAAATTGAGTTTCATCACTTCATGTATATGGTATTCTACACACATGAATGAGCGATGTCATAATTTTTTCAACACATGAGAAGTTAATAATATAGATATGATATTAAAATTCCATTAGAATAATTATATCAAAAATATCATATATATATATACATATTAAAATAATAATAGTAACATTCCATGAAATATTATGATTGAAGGTTATTTGTATAACAATATGTGGTCAGTAGTCCACATGTACAGAAAATTGATACATTCACTCCGGATGTCAAAGTAGTTTAATAATGGGTTATACATTATGATAATACCATTATTGTATATTATGTATACTTACATTATTATTTTATTATGAATGTATCATATTTATAAGAGGTAGAAGAAGATATAAATTTAAAAGAGTATGGTATGATGACGACCCCTTCATTGGTAGGATTCCATTAAATCATTTCTTAAGGACCCATGGAATTATGTACTAAGGGAACTCAAACCCTACATAATATGTATCAATGTTAAATACTTTCAATATTATTTTCTGACTTCATATCACAATTTTTGGTAAAAATAAAAAGATAGTTTCTACTTTTATAAGTGGTGGAGAGAACACACTTGGATTTTTGTAAATGTTTAATATATATTAAATCTATTGTAAGAATAATGATTCAAAAAGGGGTAAAATTAAAAAAATTCAATACATTTTGGTTTACATATATCTATACATTATAATGGAGAATTTTTAATTGACAAATTTAACGTTAACTCCTTGTATAACCCAGGAAAAACAATTTTGTCCATAAATTTGTTGATATTTTTTTACTATTTTCACTGTTAGTTATGACCAAAAACGAAATAGCACTGGCTAAAAAATTGTGAAATACATATTCCAAATATGGAATCAATTTTCTGAAATTGTATTAAATTTTTTTGGAAATTTTATTTTAAAATTATACCTTTTAATCAAGATTAATAAATGGATTCTAGAAAATATATTTTCATAATTATTATTATATTTTTTTATCAATATAAAAGATAAAATTAATTCCAAGGAACATGATTTTATTATTAATAACATAAATGAACTCATATTTATTTTAAAATTATTTTTAGCTGCAATTTTTCTAGGTAAATGATTAAAACCAAAATATTATTCTATAATATTCAATCATTCTATATTCATTAGAAAATCAAATTTTTATGAATGTTCTAAATTAAAATTTTTATAATAATTTTTAACAATTTTCATTATTCATTGTATTTTTATCAATAAATTTTTTTTACATGATCAATTGCAAAAAAATATTCATTTTAAAATCATTTTTCTAAATAAGGATGAAATTAATTATAGTATTTTTCATAAAAATAAAAAAATCTCTTTTTATTACAAATTTATTTTTAAATAATACAATTACATTTCTAAAAACTGAACAATAATTTATAAATATAATAGGGTTATTCAAAATTAATTTAATTTTTTAATAACATTTTTATTCAAATTCACTCTTGAAATTTAAATGCTACATTAAAGAAATAAAAATATATTATAGTTAAATTAATCTTATGTCTTCATGTATAACATGGAATTGATAGAATTCAATTTATTTATGGGGAAAATTCATAAAATTATTAGTTGTTACACAAAAAAATATGGTTCCAAACAATTAAAAATTTTAGAGTTTCAATATTTTCATCAATCAAACATATAGGTAATTTTATGATCAGTATCTTACTCAATATGTGTTTCCAATTCTTGTAGAGTTAGAAGGATTCCCTCATTATTCACACATCAATCTAATATATTTATCTATTGTCTTCTAGTGGTTTCCATTTATAAATCCTAATATTCTCTTATAAACCCTCTTTTCCTATTTTATTAAAATCATTCCCATTAAATTTTTATCGACCACATACCATGTATTCAATTTATACATAAATAGGTTCATGATATATGAATTAACATGGGGGTTTTAAAATATTTGGCAAATAAAAGGTGTTTTGTTGAGTTTTTGGGCCATCACCACCAATGAAGACTCATTGGTAAATTCATCCCAAAAAATGTAGTACTTTATTCAATATAATGTCATATAAATTTCATTTCAAGGAATTATTTACTATTTTAATTAATTAATTAGGAATCTTAAATATATCTAATAACCCTAGTCATCATAAAAATGTGTTTACCTTGAGTTTCATAGCTTTAATGGAAAAATATTTGAATATATTTAAAATCATTTTTTTATTATTGATCATTTCTCAATGAAAAGTGTTTTCAAAAAATAAAATATGACTATTAAGTGGAAAATAATAGCATCCCTAGCCTTTAACACATATCATACCATGGTTTTAAACATAAATAAAGGTAAATTACATGCCAAGGATTGTAAAGTATAGTGTGTTGGAATAGTTGGTATATAATATAACATAATAAAAATTATATATTTAATCTCTATATTGAGATCCAAAATTACAATATTTTCATATATCCTCATAAGATAGTATGTTGATAATATTAACAATGGGATGAACTAGAATCCCAATTAGGAAATAAACATAAGAATAAATCATGGCACATAATCATACAAAGAAGCATGGTAGATGACTAAAAATAAAGAAACATATCATTTAGAGCATGATATTATATAATAATGTACTAATGGTAATGTGAATCAACATAAAAATTTAATTTATCATAATTCAAGAATTGATGCATATAGAGTAGCACGAGCCAAGGCTAACCACATAGACTATTGCACATGGAGAACATGTCATGGCTAACCTCCAACACCGTTGTACATAACATCTCATTAGACTAAACTTTACCAAATTCATTGGAGTGTTATCTTTAACAAATATCATAAAATTTTATTGAATATAATTTACACATAAATAATGATACGTAATCAATTATATATTACCAATAGGGTACCCATGTAAATAAATGGTTCTCTTAATCATGTCACAAATCATAATAAATGTGTGTATCATACATGGGTCCATGAAAGGAAGGAATAAGAACATAAGTGTATATTCATACGATAAAATAGAGATAATAATGGTAATTTACATCAAATAGAATTGATAACATGTCAACATATTTTTTATGAAATTTTAGAATTAAAACATTTTAATATGGTTTTAAAGAAAATTCTAATGGGAATTTAAAATAGAAAATGAAATTATATTTTATATAAAAAATCAACATAACCAAGAATTTTTTCATAATAAAAAAGAGTAATATTATCAAAACAATGGTGGATAAAAATATATGATATAGTGCACTCGAAATTGGGTAATAATTTGAGAAGTTCCCAAAAACGGGCTCGCATATTGAAAGGAATTGAAAGGAATTGAGAAAAGAACAACCTAAAAAGTTGTCTATAGTTGAAATAGAATTATTAATGGATCATTATACATGACTTTTTACCAAAAAAATATATTAGTTATAATTTTTACATAAACATAAACTATAATTTTATTTGGATAAAAGGAAATATAGAGAAACATGAAGGAATACTGGTGGTTCAGGTTGAATCTCTTAAACTTATGTCCAAAGGTGTTCTTCAAATGAACTTAACGAAAGGGATAATAAAATTAAAATCATTAATTAATAAATATACGACTTGATATAAATTAAATCAGTTTATTATAACCTTATCATGTTTATCCCTAGTCTTTTTTATGGGTTAAGTGGATGAATATCATTGTTAGGGAGAGTTTGTTTCCTTGGTTTTCATTAGGGGTGTCCATGGGTCGGGTTGGGTTGGGTGTAGGATATTTCGGGACCCGAACCAACCAAAAATATCTCGCGTCAGGTTGGGTCGGGTCATATGCTTCATGAGCAGCTGACCCAACCCAACCCAACCCGTTTGCGTCGGGTTACCCGACGCATGGCCGAAGGACCCAACCCAACCCAACCGGTTGTGGGTCGGGTCCATTCTGGTCGGGTTCTATGTGTAAACCCAACCCAACCCGACCCGACCCTGACCCCGACCCCGAACCAACCCGATTGACCCAACCCCAGCCCCCAGACCTAGCCCCCCACCAACCTAGACTACCCTCTCCCCCTCCCCCGGCACCAGCCCCTGCCCCCTGGACTAGTCTCCCCCCACCAGCCCCCTACCCTCTGCTTCACCCCCCTGCCCCCCTGCACCAGACCCTCCTCCCTGCACTGCACCCCCACTAGCCCCCTTATCCCACCTGCTGCACCAGCCCATCCCCCCTGCACTAAACTCCCACCAGCCCCCTATTCTCCTCCTACACCAGCCCCACCACCAATCCCCTCCTCCTGGCACTGCACCCCCACCATCCCCATCACCCCTACACCCCTTCCCTGCTGCACTAGCCCCCTTACCAACACAACCTCTCCCCCTCCCCCTACTGCACTAGTCTCTCCACCTCCCCCTACCCTTGCACCAGCCCCTCCCTCAACCCCCTACCGCACCAGCCCCACCCCCCTCCCCCTTCCTGCACAAGCCCCTCCCCCTACCCTCCACCATCCCATCCACCTCTCCCAACCAGCCCCTACCCCCAATTGCACCAGCCCCACCACCATCCCCAAACCACCTATTGCACCAGCCCCTCCCCCCGGTTCCACCATCCCTCCCCCTCCCCCTGCACTACACATGCCCCCCTACCCCCTTCCCTACACTACACCATCCATCCCCTCCTCCTCCCCCCATCCCATACATCATCCCCTCCCCCCACACTGCACCCCCACCAGGCCCTCCCCCTCACACATTTCCTGCAGCACCATCCCCTCACCCTCCCACTTTCACTAGTGCACCAGCCCCTCCCCCTTACCCTGCTTCACCAACCCTCTCCCTCCCCCATACACTACACCAACTCCCCCTCGCCCTACACTACACCTGCCCCCCCCCCCACCCCCCTCCCTACACTACACTAGCCATCCCCTCCCCCTCCCCCTTACCTTACATCAGCCCCTCCCCCCACACTTCACCCCCACCAGCCCCTCCCCCTCCCACTTTCCATATTGCACTAGCCCCTCCCCCTCCCACTTTCCCTACTGCACAAGCCCCTCCCCCTTTCCCTGCTGCACCAACCCTCTCCCTCCCCCCTGCACTACACCAGCCCATCCCCCATGCCCTTGCACCAGCCCCTCCCCCTCTCCCCCCCTGCACAACACCAACCCCTCCCCCAAACCCTTACCTTGAATCATCCCATCCCCCTCCCCCTTCCCTTGCACCAGCCCCTCCCCCTACACCCTTCCCTGTACTACACCACCCCCCTAGCTGCACTAGCCTGCACCACTACACTAGCCAACCCCCATTTATTACCCTACTTATTTGTTTAATGTTTAACAAAATCAGTATACAGAAATGGCTATGTGAAAATAGAAGATAGGTGGACAAGAAGGAAGAAAAAAACATATCCTTACTACAGTAGATAATTACTAACTAGGAGGATTACACCTTAATTATAGTTACAAATCATTTTTATGGGAAATGGAAATCAAAGAAAATCACCCATGTATACCTACTATTCAGACAACTGAAATGAGCAACATTCACTGCCTGCTTGAAATGTGCACACATGCACTATAAATCCGACTCATATAGGTGAATAAATAAATCACACAAGGAATATAATTTGATGAACCTGATTAAAAAACAACTTAGATTACCACATGTACCGCCATAAATAATGTATAATAGGCAGGGAGGAGTGAGCCGAGCCGATAGGAGGTATTTCTCTTGATTTCTTGTGAGGGAATCTATCCGTCCAGGGAGGTGGTCAGTGAGAAGAGGAGGAAGGGAGTAGAGTAGGAGGAAGGAGGCCAGTCGCTGGTGGTGAGGGAAGGATGATGGAATGGGATTAGGGTCTGGCCACGCGCGAGGGAAGGTTGGGGTCAGGGGGAGGTTGAGAGGAGGAGAATCTGTCCAGGGAGGGGAGGAGGCGAGTGAGGATAGGAGGAGGAGAAGGGAGGCCATCCAATAGTGTGTGAGGGAAGGTTGGGGATGGGAAGGAGAGGAGGGAGAAATAGACAGGTGAGCGCGAGGGAGGAAGAGGCGGGTGATCGTGAGGGAGGAAGAGGATTAGGGTGGCCAGGCCGGGTCGCGACCCCAGATATGTTTTTCTTCATATAGACTCGGGTCAACAGGGCGGGTTTGGTCGATATGTAGACAACTCGATACCCAAACCAACCTATCCATGGGTCAACCCAATACAATCCTGACCCAAACATTTTTTTCCACAACCCGACCCAACCCGGTCGGGTCAGGTCGAACCCATTGGGTTGGGTCGGGTCAGGACACCCCTAGTTTTCATAATCGGTTTTCATATATACAAGTAAAGATAATATTCTATGATGAGAATGGTTGACTAGAATTAAAATTATATGTTATTAGGTAACATAAAAGAATATTTAATGGTTATGAAATTCCTTTTTTGGTGTGATGATGAATAATTATATAAAATAGTAATGATAACAGTTTGGGTTAATTTGAGATTTTTATCATAAAGAAATAATTTTGTTTTATAAAATAATTCCATTTGAGCATAATGATTCTAGAAAAGTACAGTGTATAAAACATAAATTTTAATCTGATTCGACCAATAAAATGGTTTCCTTAAAGGATTTGATGATTGTGATAGTAATTGAAAACATGTCTTCCATTGATGTGATAAATTAACAACTCATAGATGGTGTTTTTATTTCTTGTATAAAATGAGTCTAAAAGAATGATAATCAATAATTAATCTATTATAAATAACGAAAGTCCATTATATATTTATTATTGGCGTTTTCATAACTTTTGGATGATTATTGGTGTGTATTGAAATAAAATTAAAGGGACACGAAAGGAAATTGAGGGAAAATGGAAATGGGTTATTCCTCTTGATCTATTCATCTTGAGACCCCCTAGGGAAGAGGTTTTTCCCATTTGATGACACAAATATCACATAGATGTGGTAGAGGGGATTATGGAGGATTTTGAGAATAATTTGGTCATGGAAAAAAAGGCTTGATAGGTGTGAGAAGAAGAGGTGGTGAGGGGTGGCCTTATAGTAGAGGAGATGAGAGTTTTATCAATATTTAATTCATTAGATTATAATCATTCTCTAGAAAATAAATGGAGTATATAATTGTGAAAAAAAACATTAATAATTTTATATTTGTAGAATATATTTCCATTTAGGTCATCCATGACTCATGTATGATGTAGAAATTCATTTATTTAGCATATATCATAAATTATTGAATTTCACTATTCACCAAAATTCTAGTATTTTAGTAAAATCCAAAAAATTAACCAAATTGATTTTTTATGATTAGAAAAAAAATAGGCACCATTTTATGGAAATAAGTTTCCATATATGATAAATTTAATTTATAATTAAAACTTCAAGTTGCATGAAAATAAAAAATTCAAAATTGTAACTAAATTTATAACACTATAAAAAATAATATAATCTATCATTAAATTATATTATAATCAAAAGACATAAGAATAGAATTTTATAAATTCCTTTATAAAGATAATATTTCATTTAAATTATTAAATTAATATTAAAAATTTATGACTTTTCAAAAATACCAACATTGTCATATTATCACTTATATAATGGATAAATTTTATTTATACTTTCATTGGTTTGGTAACTATTCACTTTTTCAATTTAATACTCATAAGGTTAATATTATTATTCATAAAAGGGAGTATTACTATTCATAGGGGTAGGTTACTATTCATTAAAAATTATGTTTGTCCTATCAAAATCCAAAAATCATATTGATTAACACTGTGTGTGTATGTTTTTCCAAAATTCAAATGAAAAAAGTGACAATCTTATGTTTTAAGATTACATAGTGTTTAGTATCTCATTAAAGCATGATGATTCATTGTGTTGTGATTTTGTGTCATTATTCTATATGAAAAATTTATAATAAATGAATTTATATTAATTAATCATTGGGTCATCACATTCTTCCACCTTAATAAATTTCTCCCATGAAATTTATTTTTACATTCTATATTAGAAACAACTGTGGGAACTATTCCATTATCACTTCCAACAGCTCACATGTTTTATATTAGAACTTATGGTTCTTCCATACTACTCTAACTAGCTATGTAGTCCTATTATGTAGAACATTATCTCTACAATCCAATATCTTTATAGGGTGATATTCATAAGAATAATCATTCTCCAACTGTACCACCTCTAAATACAGTAAATGTGAATTATATGGTATTTACATCATTATTAATGATACGTTTTAAACATATAGTACATTTGACATGGTGGGTATAAGTGCTATTTGTTAGTCCACAGGTCCGACATTATCATGAATATTGAAGTGTCCGATGTAGATGGGACATAAATTTACTTTACTCCAAATATCATGACTTTCTTCCATGATGATATGAAGAGGAACAACATGTCTCCAAATGTAAACTCAAGGCCCCCTCAATGACTGTATTCATAGATATTTTGTCAAATTGGGGCCAAAATTATGTGTGTATGAATTCTTTTCATCGTTTCCACCATTTCATTGACCATTTAATGTCCTAGTAACTTACAATCACTTACATCATCCTTGAACATCGGGGTTCTACACCTTTTCACAAAAAGGGATGAATATGGTGCCATTTGGCTATTGGAGTGGAAAGAGTTGTTGTAAAAAAGTTCAATTAGTGGATTACGTTGGTATCATCCACTTTTTAAGTCCATATAACTGGCACTCAACTTTTTTTCTTCTGTGTGAAAAGGTTTCTAAAATTGTCCTTTAGCTTGATGTTGATAGGCCATTATAATGTTTAGTTCATGGATTATGACATGTTGGTGACTTTTCTAAAACTTCAATTTGAATCTAAAATCTCTATAGAATACAATATATAATGGTACATGATGCCTCCATTCCACCTCATTGATATATATCCGAAAAAGTTGAACAAATGATAAGTCCTCAAAATTTGTTATAAAGTGAGATGTCTTGGTAAGATGGTCCATAATGACCCATATAGAAATATTTCCCTCAGATCTCCTTGGGTGTCCACTAAAATATTTGATGGTAATTTTCTCTAACATCCATGTTGGTATAGGTAGTGGTTGCATAATTCCCTTAGAATTTTGTCTTCCATTATTCACTTTTTGATAATCCCAATATGTTGATTTATATTCATAATTTTCCTCTTTCATATTGTCCCACTAGTATTTCTCTCAATGATCTCAATACATATTTGTGCTCCCTTAAAGAATAGAGAATGTTTACCAATGTGTGTCATTCAGTAGCTTTTATTTTATATCTGGAATGTATCATACACATAGACGAGACCCAAATCATACAACTCCTTCATCGATAATCTTGAAATAAAAAGATTTACCATTTCTAACAACTTCCACACATTTTAGAATTTCCATATCTTTTCTTCGAGAATTCTTTTATTTCTACATTAGGGATTTTTGAACAATAAATTGAGAAAAAAAATTGTTAACTTCATCCATTAATGATTTCCATTCCCATCCTTGGAAAATCAAATAATATTGGATCCTTCTCAATTCTCATCATTGATAAATATTTTAGGATATTTTCTACTCATATCATATGCTACCTTATTTACCTTACCAGGATGGTTGTAGATTGAGTAGTCATAAAAATTGATGAAATATAACCATATTCATTAGAACATATTATTCTCCTTCTAGGTAAATATATATTTTAGACTCTTGTGATCAGAATATATCTCAAACTTATCCCTATAGTGATAATGCAGTTAGATATTCAATGAAAATATCATAGCCACCAACTCTAGATCATTTGTGGGATATTTATTCTTGTGTATTTTTACCTTCCATTAGGTGTAGACAATGAATTTATAATTTTTCAACAGCACATAGCATAATCCCTTCATTGAAGAATCATTTTAAACCAAAAATATTTCTCCTATTATAAAAAGTGTGATTAATGGAGAATTAATAAGTTTCTTTTTGAGATAATTAATGCATTCCACACATTCTTGAGTGCAGACAAACATCAGCCCGTTTTATGTTAGTTTGGTCATTGGTTATGGAAATCATGATATATTCTTCAAAATTAATCAATAATACTCGACTAGACCAAGAAATATATGGATCTTTATCACCAATGGTGGAATGAGACACTCTTAGATTACTTTTTTCTTGGAAGGGTCAATGGATATTCCTTCCCTAGTGATATAAAGCAACAATAATGATACAGCATTCATCCAAAACAAATAATTTATTATAATTCCCATAAATTTTCTCCCTTTAAAATTTATTCTCCATAGTATTCAAATGCACCTTAGTTTCTTTTGTTATCTAGGAGTAAATCAGAATGTCTTTGATAATGACTACCATAAATTTTTTTAGGTAATCACTAGAGGCTCTATTCATTAAATCCATGAAAATTGTTGGAGCATTACTGAGTATAAAGTTCATCACTATGAACTCATATTGTCAATACCTCATTATAAAGGAAATATTTGGAATATATTCGATCCTCACATTTAATTGGTGATATCTAGATTAAAATTTAAACATATATAAATAACTGGCACCACATATCTGATCGAACAATTCATCTCTATAATGCATAGAAACTTGTTCTTTATCATTATTTTATTGATATCATGATAATAAATGTAGAACTGCATTGATCCATATTTATTCATTACAAGGATGATTGGTTCACCCCTTGGTGAAGCACAGAGGCCTATAATTACATTCGTCAGATTATCCTGTGACTCCTTATTTATCTCTTCTTTCCCAATACTGGACTTTATATACGGTGTCCTTGATATAGGTGGGGATCCTAGGATATGTTAAATTGATAAATCAACCTCTATATCAGGAGGAATACTAGGAAATTATTCAATGAATACATCATTGTAATCCCACACGATAAAGATATCTTTAAAAAGGATCAACTCCTATGTCTTAATAATTTTATCAAGATGTTATTTTTCATAATGAAATATTATCCACACCTTAGAAAATGATTATAAAAGAGATTAAGCTTACTCTTTACACTTGTAAAACATTAGAGGATGCTTTAGGATGTGAATAGTGGTCTCCCTTACTCGACTGTTGATGTTAGGTTTATATAAATATTGTCAATCTATTCCCAAAATAGCATCAAATTCTACCAAATGAAGTATGATGAAATTTTTGGGACGGTTTTTTCCACTAACATTAACTAGGGGATTTAATTACTTTGGATGCTATAATTTCCCCATTTTCCCTTTTTATAGAAAACTCAAAATAAAAATTATGATGTATTAATTGAATAGTTCTAATAAGCTTTCAAGATATGATATAAATATAGAACTAGAATCAAATAGTAAGTTCACTATTATTGGATGAATAACCACCATAATCGTCATGACATAATTTTATGTCTTCACCTTAGTAGTAGTGATAGCATAATCCCATCCTTGTTTCCTTAGATATTACTATTTATTTCCTCTAACAAACCTTGAATAGGAAAATTGTTTGCATAATTCCCATGACCTGTGTAGTTGTAACACTGCACTATAGGCAAAGTGTTGATCATAAATTTACATTATACATCCACATTAGTGGAATTATTCATATCCCTATAGTAGTTATTATCTATATGCCCCATTCATCCACATTTTAAGAAATTCAAACATCCTATTAGATAATTACCAAGATGCTTATTCCCAAAAAAAATTCACATTGGATTTTGGTCTTCCATCCATCATAGAATTAATTTTTCAAACCACCCATATTAGACTACATTTCTTGGATTTTTTCACAAGTCCCACAAGACCATTGAGTGTGTTGGATCTCCCTTTCAATCATTATGACACAATGTAAAATCTTCTCATAATTTCTAATGTTCTGAATCTCCAATTCATATCGTTGGATCGATTTTAGTTAGCTAAAGAAGTAATTCACCTTACATCCAATGTTTATGAAAAGGTTGGAATTGTACCTTGAAGTCCATGTAATTATTTCTTCACATGCCTTTATGGACTCATCTTACTTCTGTATAAGTTGGAAGAACTCTATTTTCTTCTTGATAAAGAGGGTTCGAGAAAAATATATTTTGAAACATATTTTCTTGAATTCCTCCCAACCTATGGAATCATTTTACTCCAAGGACATTGTATTATTAATTAGTTTCTACAAATTATCACCTTCCCTATCAAAATGATAGACCACTAACATGACATTATATTCTTAGGATAGTTGAAGGATATCAAATATCTATTCAAAGGATTTGATTCAGAATTCCCTAAGGAGGGGATGATACGATCCACTAAACACTGGAGACCTTTTTCACATTAAGGACTCGGAAAAAACATGCCCTTTACATGGAGGAGGAGGGAGTCACATATGATTAATTTTATTATTCATAACTTGATCTAGATGAACAAGTACTATCATAATGTTTTGTTCCCTATTTCACATCATATGTGTCATATCATTATTAAAATATTCACATTCCATATCACATTGATTATTGGAACATGTTATTTTATTTCACACCCATAACTATGAAAAGAAAGTATAATTTGAGGTCTTTAATACATATATAATGTTTATAAAAGGAAACATTAAATCTAAATGGATAAAAATCTAATGGAAAATTATATAATAAAATCTGATTGCCTTAGTATAAATCTATGTTATCTTTTATCTGTTTCTTCACATATAATCTTCTGGGATCGTTTATGCTCCCATAATAATTTTTTTAATGAGATTATAAATTTACAAACGTATATTACATGGGAGTATCAAACTAGGTGTATAGTAAGGCTCGTTGTTTTGTACCAGGTTACCCTAAGTCAGGACTAGAAAAACTTGTCAGAGTTGTTACTCAGTGGTACATTTTTTCAAGAACTATGTCAACATGTAGTATCCATATAGAGATTTATTTTCGTGAAAATACACTTACTCAATAATAACCATACTTTAGGGATGTTTTCTAATAAATAGACTTATCAATAAGGTTATTACAAAAGTTATATATTCTTAATCTACAAAAATAACTAGAGCATCCTATGATACAAACTATATTGATCATATCTTTTCACACATATCATTATATGATATTTATCATTAATAAAGATCCAATTACAATATTTGGATCAAAATTTCTAGTGTCTTGTAAGAATATGTTCATAAATGAACAGCATAACAAAAACTTTTTTTAATCTCCATATTGAGGTCTTAACTTCCCTTGTGCTCACACAATTTCATAGTATAACAAGGGTATAACTTAAAAAAGGAATGATTTATAATACTAGTATGTCAATAACCGTAATAATAGTTATTATCACAAGAGATATAAGGCATAACCAAATGATATAAAGAGTCATGGTAGAAATTAAACATATGGATTCATAATATTTAGAAAATGAGATAATATAATCATAGAATCATTGTAATGTGGTAGCAGTATAAGAGAGGACTTCATCATGATTCAAGGCCCATTGCATGTAGAGTAGCACAAGTGCAGGCTAACCACATAGCACCTTGTACATAGAGCACAGGATAAGGCGAACTGCCCAGACCGTTACGCATAATGTATCATGAGACTAAACATTACTCAATGCATTGGAGTTCTATTTTGGAGAATCCATAATAATATGTTCATTAATTTTTTTTAACATAAATAATCACACATAATACAGAATACATATATATAAGGGTACCCACGGAATTAAATAGGTATCATAATCATTTCATAAATCATAATACATGGTTACTTCATACATGTGTCCATAAAATGAAATAATCAAAATATACATGGAAATTAATAGGGTAAAAGAGGCATATATCATGGTATCATCCGTCTGACATTAGTGATAAAATGTAAAAAGAGTATTTATGAAATTTTAGTAATAAAATATTTTAGTGTAGTTTTATAGAAAATACTAATGAAAATTAAAAATAAGAAATGGAATAATATTTAATATAAAATCAGAAGTTATCAATACTAGGATTTATTAATAGTAAAAATAATGATGTAATAAAAAAATGTTTGCAAAAAATAGATGATATATTTCACTTGAAATTGGGTAATAATTTAAGATGATCCCTTAAAAGAGGCTCGCTTATCGAGAAGAATTGTGATTGGAACCATTTAAAAATATGTATATCCCAATATTATAATGATAAATTGATATTGATAAATGATTATAGAACATATAAATAGAATTTATAAAATGTTAATAAAAATAAATTATAAATTCATTTGTGTAAAAAAAAATATACCGGCTCGAAAGAATAATGGAGGATCAGGTAGAATCTCCTTCCATAAGTCTGAAGGTGTTATTCATGTGATCTTAATTTCTTGGATAATGAAATTAGATTTAATAGTAAGAAAAGAACATATTATATAGGGAATTGGTTTATTATAACCTTATTGAGGTCATTATTGACCCTTTTCCTGGGTTCATATTTTCAATTTCATTATTTGGGAGTGTTTGTTTCCTTGGTTTTCAGGATCAGTTTAATTATATACATGTAAAGATAATTATTTTAGATGAGGATGTTTGTATAGAATATGAGTTATTTGTTATTATTCAATATTCATAATTTTAAATAGTTTTAAAATTTATTTTTTTATTTGGAGTGATGATGAATAATTATATAAAACATTAATGATAACTTTTTGGGTTTATTAGTGGTTTTTATCACAACGTTTGTTTTATAATATAATTCCATTAGCCAAATATGATTCCAGAACATTACATAGGATATATTACATACAAAATAATTGGTTTCTACTATAAAAAATGTTTCATGACAACAATTTAGTATGGTAACAGAAAATGAAAAGTCATCATCCTTGATTGTGATAAATTAACACATATCACATGGTGTATTCATTTCTAGTATAAAATGAGGGAAAAAAGACCTAATGAAGAATATTTACATTAGAATAACTAATTCATGTCTGTTTATTCTAATGGATATTTCATAAAATTTTTATGAGGATTCATGAGGGTGGAATAGAAAAGTAAATAAACGTGAAATGAAACTGAAAGGAAACCGAAAAGTGTTTTACCTCTTGATTCCTTCCTCTTGAGATCCCCCATAGAGAAGAGGTTTTGGTCTATTGGTGAGACAAATAGATCTTGGGTGTGGGAGATGGGATTATAGAGGGATTTTAGAAGACTTAAAATAAGTAATGAGGCTTTGAGGATTGAGGAGATGAGTTGGCGAGAGGTGGTTTTTATTGTGTAGGAGAGGGGAGTTTTCACAATATTTAATTCATTAGATTATCTTATTTTTCACGAAAAGATAAATTGATTATTCATATAACCAAAAATAATAATATGTTCATGTGAGTTCATGTAAATGATTATTTACATTATACATGACTCAAAAATGAAGCATAAATTCATTTATTTAGTATATTTGTTAAGTTATCGAACATCGGTATTCACAAAAAAATAATGTAATTTTGAAAAATAAAAAAACACACCCTAACCATTTTTTGACATGTAGAACCCAAAAATAAACTATTATTTAGGAAAGTTGATTTATTAATATGAGAATATTATTATTTAATTAAAATCTAAATAACATGATAATATAAAATTTGAAATTGTTGCAGATTTTATAACACTATAAAAAATTAATTAAGGTGTCATAAAATTATCTTATAACCAAACGACATAAAAATATCTGTTTTTGAAAAAATTTTGTGAAAATAAATTTCAATTTCAATTATTAAACTCTAGTTATATATTTATTACTTACAAAAACTACCAATTATATCATATTATAGCTTATAAGGTAGATAATTTATATTTACAGTTTCATTGGTAATGTTACTATTCAGATAGAAGGTCTACTATTCATAAAGGTCATAATTTTATTTATAAGGGTAACATTACTTTTCATAAGGGCATATTAATATTCCCAAAAAATAATTTTGGTCTTATCATACTCTAAACATCATACTGATCACAATAGTTTATGTCAAATTATCGAAATTCATATCACAGAAGTAGAATATTTATGTTTAAAGGTCAGATAGGATTTAGTAAATAATTAAAGATAGATGTGGCATTATGTTGTGATATTATGTGATTATACTATATGAAAATAATTTAAGAAGGTAATTTTTTAAACAATAATTGGGTGGTTACAAAAATTAAAATTTTAATTGGGTGCATGGAACTGGTTAGTTTTCATAGGATAGATTAAATTAAATTATTTTTTTTAACAATAGGGTTTTGTGACCATATGATTTTATATTTGTAATATTATGTAATCTATTTTAATATTTAATATATTTATGGAAAAAGTATGATTTATAAGTTTATTTAGATGAATTTATTCCTCACTTGGATTCAACATATATTTTTCTAGGAGATTTCAAGTCATAAGAAGTGGTTTCTCATTTTTAAATTGTATTGAAATGATCAATATTTAATTTTTCAGGATTTTTATTGAATATAATACAGTAATTAAAATACCCAATTAATTTTTCATATTTAATATTGTCTCCTCAATTTATATTTTAAAAAATATTCATCAATAATGTGAAGTTTTAACATTTATTAGGTGTTTTTATTTTGGAATAAAATGGTTTTCATGTGTGTTGTTTCGTACTCACCATCATTCATTGATTTTATTGGATCCAAAATATATATCCTCAAATATTTCAGGTGTTTTCAACAACAATTATTTGGACATACATTATATTTTCCTTGAAATGGAATTCCTTCCAAACAGTTGTTTATATAGTGTATAGGGTTATCAAAAGGGAACTAAGAGGGATGTTCTAGTTTAACATAATAGAATTTTCAATGACATAATCATATGGATAATGTAAAATTCATGTATAATATTTTGGAAGTTTTAATTAATCATTTATCATATTAGGTATTATTTTAGTGAATTCTGATTTAACGCATGATTATATTCCCTATACATTATTTGAAGTCTAGTTATAATTATTTTGGTAATTTCACTTAATTTTGACTAATGGATATCTTAACTCATCGGATTACTGTATTATACTATTAATTTTTCCCAGTGGAAATTAAAATTATTTCAAAATTGGTTTTTAATGTTCTATTTTTAAATACAATCCATAATATGTTTTGAAATGGAATCTGAGAAGTTGTTTAAGGAAAAGTGGGGAAAATATATGTCTTTTTTTCATTTATTTTGTCAGACCAATTTCAATCGATTTATGAAAATTATATTATTATTCATGTGATTTAAATTTGGTCTCATAAAAACTTTTTCAAACTATATATACCTTTTCATAAAATTATTTTTTATTTTTTTAAAATGATATTAAAAAATATATATTATTGTTTTCATTTATTACTGATCATATAAGATATTAAACCTATTTTCCAATATTATATTATAATTTTCATCTACGAGATTTTTTGTTAATGTAACATAATACAATGTATTGTGATATTCTATTATGAACATTTCCCTAACACCATTAATGTACATAATTTTATATTTCTCTATACAAACCACGTATTTAATTATGTGTTCTTCTATATTTTGTTAAATTGGAAACTAATTTGGGTTTATTAATGAACTATTATTATTTTGAAATACCATAAATCACATGGTCCATTCTCTTGGAGATACTTATGTAAAGTCATGTGCCCCTTTGGTTCATTAGTTTATCATTTTTGAGTGTTTCTGTTGTTTGGGAGAGCTTCCGTCAGTTTTTGGTAGAAGCAAGAGGTGCAGAAGAACTGCTATATGAAATACTCTTCATTTATGTGTATTACATGATGCGAATTTTGTTTTAAAAGCCTATCAAGTATTGATTCACAACTATTAGGTTTTGGGATTAAATAATAAAAATGAAATGAATTTTTGGGCGGAACATGGAATCCTAGCATTACACAATATAAAAGGGCATTATACGTTGTGTAATTTCCTAATATTGTAAGGTTTTAAAGGTTTCATACTATGAGGGTCTTTCTCAATCCTGATTGAAACGCCTCCCTCTCTCATTTTGTATGATACAATGATTTGTTCCTTGATCATTTGACATTCCTTGTGAAAAGCATTGGTGTACGGATTTTCCGCTTCAATCCGTGTTAGTTCTCCTATCATTATCATACATTTTCATTAGTTATTCTCACTAGGGATTGATGAAGTGGTGTTGTCTTGGATTGTTGTGTATTTTGTGTTGCATGTTTTGACCACCCTATGGTGCGGTGTCAGTTGACCAACATGTTTCTTGGGAAGTAGTTGTTTCTGGGTGATTTCCCCCTCTCCCAGTGGTGCACATTGAGTAGAAAAAAAATATTATGGTAGGATTGGCATCCTTTCTTTCCAATTATGCATCACGGAGGAGGGATATACTTTTTTTCACCGATAGATCACAGTTGTGTCAGGATAATAAAAGTAAATAATAATTTCAATGAAATTGAAAGGGATATATGAAATCCATTTTTATACATGCATAGTTTTAATATTATGATTGTGATATTGTTATTGTACATAATGAATGAAACATTGAAAATTATTTCCTTATTTTTATTTTCTTGCAGAATTTATGTGTGTTGTGGTCCTTTCATGATTAATAATTTTTTCTAACACCTAAATATGGAATTTGGTTAATCATGTATATCTAGAAGATGAATGGATACCCAATGATGATAGAGTTTTCTAATAACCCCTGAATATAATATTTATAAGTAAATAAGGTTTTCTATATTAAATCTAGAATTGTGTTTTTCCTCGGTATATTTTGTTATGTGATATTGGGTTTTCCTTGGTTTGTGTTGTAGCTTGGTTGTGAGCTTGGTTGTGTGCTTTGGGATGGGTAGGGTGGTGTAATGGAATCTCAGGATAATAGATTGGTTGTTTACGTAAAGGATGAGATATGTTGTGTAATGGGGCTGAAAAATTGTTTATAGAGTAATGTTTTATCTCTTAGGGTTGTGAGTAGAGGGATGTTTTAGTTGGTAGATGACATGAGTTGGATTTGATTGAAAGAGGAAAATAGTGATTAGAATGGGTGTTTCAACATTAATAACATGTAGAAAATCATCACTCCAAATCAATATGTCAATATGTGATATAACATTAAGGGGCATTAGACATGGAGAATGTGGATTTTCATTAATTTATATGTCTCTTCATTGTCTTAATGAATTATTTTAATTGTTTTCTAAGATGTGTTATGCTTCGGGGTTTACTTTTTAGTGATTGAATGAATAAATAATTGATTACTAAAAAGGGGAAACACATGGGTTTTACTAGATAGTAGAATTTAAATGGCTAATGGATGAATAAATTATGGGTTTTGTGGTTAAATGTGGTTAATGCTAAATAATAAAAGGAATTGGTTGGTTAAATGGAACTAGTTATAAATTCAAAAGAGGTTGTTGCTTGTTGTGTGGTTTTATGCATTTGGCTGTAGCACCAATTGTGGTAGTATAGTGGGTTGATTTTCTGTCTAGGAATCAATAGGTTGGTATTGACTGTTATGTATCACATATGTATATAATTTTATTTTCCTAGTGATTTATTTATGGAATCCACCCTGGTTGAGCAAAATATGTCAAACAACCCCATCTACATGGGAGAGGGTGTCTTTCCCAAACATCCCAGTGGGAGGATGGATGGATTGCCACACACTCGTCCATGTTCAGTCCACCAGGAGGTGATAACCTAATATTCCTTGGATATGTTGTGTTTTTTGAGGTCCATGTGTGTATGGGAGAGTTTTGATTTCCCATGTGTCTTAGAGATGAGATATTTTTTGATTTCCCAGGTGTCTTTAGGATGAGATGTATGGTGATTTCACATGTTTCGTTGGGTTGTAATGTGGTTTGTAGCCCAGGTTTCTTTGGGAGGGATGTTATGTGGTTTGTCGCTCATGTGTGTGTCGGCATGATGGTATGTGGTTTGTGGCCCATTTTTTGTGGGTGGGATTTGTTGTGTTGTGAGTCCCAGGCGTTTGCGAGGAGGATGTTACATGGTACATTCAAAAGGGGTGGGGTCATGAGGATGATTTACATTAAGAAATAGTTTATAATAAATGGGAATTATTTTGGGGTACACTATCATGAATTTGGATTATATTTCATTACCTGACATGCAATATTTGGTGATGTTTCCTTAGATAGCCTAGGATTGTTAGTATACCTATTAAGTGATGTTTAGTCATACCATTTTCTCAGATGCACATTATTATTCTTCATTAAAATGTTCATGAGAGACTATTTTTTTCCTACTGATAATTCTCAAAATATCTCTCAGTATATATAAAACAATATTCAGGTTTCCAATAGGATTTCACAGATCATGCCATTCCCTACATTCTCAGATCCTGACTGTTTAAGTGTACCTAAATATATTGGTATTTAATATAGAAGAAATTTTATACTAATAAGTTCTAATTTAAAAATCCATGTGGAATGGTTTTTGGAATTTATTTATATTTTGATCTTGGACATAATTTGGGTATAAATTGATTTATATACCGATACTATTTCTTATAAAAGAATATGTGTCACATTTAAAGATATTCATATACCACCAGTGTGGGTAGCCATCCTAGGGACTACATGAGGGAGGATTTAAATGAAATTATCTAAATATATTCATTTCTAACCTTGACAGGGAATATTTTAATGGAGGACGATAAGATAGAATTGAATCATAGGTGATGGTTGAGAGATAAGATAGAGGATCAATTAATGAATAGTGATTATTACATGAGGTGGTACGATAATAGTTCTAGTAGACCATGGTGTGTGACATAGGCCCTGGAGACTAGTTAGGTGATGTTATTTTTTGTACCTATCAGATCTATGACACATACTTATAGCTTGTTGAACAACCTAGTCAGATGGACTAGCTTATAGGGCAGAGACCAAGTAATCGTACGTGCATCATAATGATTAGAGTTATTATTTTAATTGGGTTGTTTTTTTAAATTTGATATGAATAAAAAATTTATTTAAATGAGTTTAAAAAACTCTTAATGAAATTTATTACAACTCAGGCTTAGAAAATAATTATTTTCCTGTCATATGTGGCTTCTATTAAACATGCATATGTGGTATAGGCAATTGCGGTTTAAAAAAATGATCAAGTTGATCATTGTATGGTTGATTATATTGAGGAGGATTATTAGTGGTGGATTATTATGTACAAATTCTAGTGAAAGGATTTGGGGAATAATTATATAAAATTTTCAAACGTGGAGACAGAGAGGTAGCTGGCGGAGATCTAGGATTATCTCAGTATCATCCAGGCCCTGAAAGAGTACTAATTCTCCTTGGAAGTCAGTCAAAAGTAGTGGGTTGTGTGTTTGTGATGAAAGATCTATCGGGGAGAGTGGAAGGAGGGATATGTTTTGTGGTTCAACTTCGAGTTGGAATTATGTGCATAGTTCTTTTCATCTACTATGAATGTAGTGATGTGGAATGAGATTCCTTCTCTTAAGAAGGGGAGCATGTAATTTCTATAGATAAGAATCATGTTCATAGGCCATAATAATTTTTTAGCAAATCCTTTTTTAGATATGGATTCTTGTGTGAGAAATATTGATGAGGCACTCTATTCTTCTATCCAGTATGCAGCTACTCTTTTCATTTTGCCTACATATCTAGAAGATTAGAAGATATTCATGGTAATCAAGTAGATGGACTTAGGAAGAGGATTTTTGTGAGAGGTGAGTATGTAGGTTTCCTGAAGGACCAGAGTTGTGAGTGGTAAGTCTCAGGTGTGATGGACATTAAGGTTTCATCTAGAAAGGAGTCGACCATACCATCTTCTTTTCAGACCTTTAGGTATTAGTGGTTTTTATGATTTTTTTTGTGGGTTTATACAAGTTTATTTCTTTTGTGGGGTTATCGAACATCACTAGAACTAGTTCCAAACTATTCTCTGAGATCAGTTTCATAGAGGGGGTGATTTCCGTGCAAGACATTGTAGTAGTTTCTAGTGAGACAGTTTTAGCAGTAGTGGATTCAGGTTTTTTCCTCCCCATGGGGAGATAGAGAAGGTAGAGGGTGGCCTAATTATGTTTCTAATGTTCAGGGATTATAACCCAATCGTGGTCGTGGAGCTAGTTGTTATAATGGAGGTAGGGGAGTTGGGTGTGTTTGGTTGCTCGTAGTAAAGAAAATAGTTTTATTAGGGCCAGAAATTGTCATAAGTACAATCAGTTGGTTCAGTACACATATTTGTGCCCTGTTAGATTCGAGATCCTCACACTCTTTTGTTTCACCCAATCTAGCCCTTTATTTGTGAGTAGACATATAGAAATTTATTGTTACCCTTGTTTTGATTAACCATATCGTAGGATATACCACCTTGTTTGATGTATGTCAGGGGTGTAGACTGATGATGTGACGAAATCAGTCCCATTGGAAATCATTTCCTTCTAGTGATGCAGCTATACGATTTCATCTGTGACATCTAATAGTTTTATTTTTTATGTTTTTTGTAAACATTTTCCTGAGGAGAGTCTTTTTTTCAGATGTGGATGGACAGCTTGTGGTTATTATTGGTGAATAGGGTTGTTGTAATTCCCCAACCCCAGAAGCCTAAAGTTAGTTCATTACATATTACATTTGTATGATTAAAATGGATAAAATCCCAAAGGAATGATTAGTACAGTAGTCTATAAGAAGGTATATACTTACAGATAATGCATATTACATTGGTAAAAGTAACAAAATACAATTCATAACAAAAATAACAAAATGGATCCTTGAGAACTCAATAAATGGTCACTTATTCATAACATATTAAAGGTAAAAAAATGAATGGGGTGAGCTTAAATGATGAGTAAGGGTTACAAATAATGGAATCATGTATCATCAAAAAATGAATCATAATAAAATTGAAATAGTAAATATGTCATCCTATATAAATGAAACACAGACAACAATAATAAATATAGAATGAAATTGCGTCCATATATTTTCTCATAGTGAAAACCACATGATTCGTAATAAATAAAAAAAATAAAGAGATTTAATATTAATTGGAAATCATCTATATGGAACATGCTACTACTATACCATCGAAACAGTTTATGTATGTAGGTAGATACCTGTATGATTCTATTTTAGAAACAAACTCAAATGGTTAGTCTCCAACTTATTTGGCTCATGATACCTATTCATGCATCGAGGGACAATAGTGGGCTCTATCCTTCACTACAAGTCAAAATAATTATTTATATGTTGATTTAATACAAGTACATTATTCCTTCTCAATATCCTTATAGATTATAGGACACAGATTCATCAATATTTCCAGAGTTAAAACAACATTATAAATAAACACCATATGTAAAAGTTTATACAGCTTAATCAAATAATCATATCCATGAATTCAAAATATGGATGTATTATATATTTACAATTCAAAATGAAAAATTATCTCAAAGGCGATTTGGTACACCACATATGAATTACATGGTTCACAATACCATGCAAATAAAAATTTAATTAAAACCAAAAAAGGTCCCTTACAACATTGTAATCAATCAAGCTAATAATCATCAACTGAATCAATGAATCAAATGAAGATATAGAGAATCATTATATTATATATCAATTGGTAGTAAAAATACACCAAATATAATAAATTGGAGGTGAACAATAGAAATATCAGGTAAATACAAGTGACATAGATACCCCTTACCTTACGCTTGAATTTTTCATTTTTTGAATTTAATGACCTGAATAATAAAATTTATATTCAGTGATTAATAATTATAGAACCATTTCTTTTGTTAGTTGATTTTTTTAAACATATTAGATTTATTCATTCATTTTTTATGTGTTTAATAGGTTAAATTTTATTGTTATGGAAACATTTTCTTCCTTGCTTTTCATGATCAGTTTACTTGTATTCATGAATGGAAGTTTGTTTGAAATGTGGTTAAATATATATAAATTTTAATATATATTATTAGTGACATTACGTAGATATAAATTGTAATATAATTTTTTTGGTTATATTCAACGAGGATCACACATTAGATAAAACTTAATGATGAAAACATGGAATAACTTGGTGGTTTTGTCAATGATGAACTTGTTTTGTATTATTATTTTATATAATGTGTCTGTAAGGATTCCAATACATTAAATAATATGAAATAAATATTTTATTATTTTATTCAACCTTTATAATGGTTTCATTACCAATCCTTAATATAGTAAAAAAATAAAATCATGTGGTCCTTGAATGTGATAAATTAACACATCTCGGCCTGTGATTTAATTTATAGTATGATATGATGGAAAAGAAGAGATGATGATGGCATATTCTATTATCACAACAAAATTCCAGTACATATAAGGTAATGAATTTTTCATAACATTTTGATTTGAAGAGTTAAGAATATAAATCATAATAATGGAAATTGATATGAATACAAGAGAATTGAAAAGAGGAATTTACATATTGAATCTAGCTTCATTTGAGAGATACTTATGGGAGATTATTTGGACTTTTTAGAAGACCAAGTGCTATTGATCGTGGTGGAGGAGCATAAGGAGATATTTGAGAATAATTTAGGAAACTAATGAACAATGAGAGGTGTGAAAAAATAAAGGTATGATGGGTTGTATTTATAGTAGAGGGGAGAAGGGTTTTCTTAATATTATATTAATTAATTTACTATATCTCTACAGGAAAATCAATAGTCATGATTACATGAACTATAATAGTAATAAATTCATGTGAGTTTGACATTAGGGTTCTTACATCACTCTTGATTCTATGAATAATGTATTTAAATTATAATTTATTTATAAGGTTGTTATTGTATTATATTCTTCACAAAAAATTCAGGTATTTCATAAATATATCAAAAATTTACCCTAATCATTTTTCGAAGTGTAAAATCCAAAAATGATATCAATATTTCAAAAATATTTTTTCAAATATGAGAAAATATATTTTTAAAAAAATAAAAATTTAATCTTAAAATCTCAACAGGTAAAATATACATCTTCATTTTTAGGTTATCAAAATTTAATTTACACATTCATGGGTAAGGTTTCTATTCCATAGGGTTATATTATAAATCATAGGTATATGTTACAATTTATAATGGTAAGTTACTCTCCAATAAATGTTATATTTATTATATCATATTTCAAATATCACTCTAGTCAGAACAATGTATGTCCATTTCTCGAAATTCAATACACAGAAGTGTAAAATTAATGATTAATGTCTAGGTTTTGACTATCTTCTATAATAACACAGTGTTGTTTCACATAGACTTAGCGCTTTATGAATTATAATATATATAATGAATTGAAAGTATTTAACAGAAACATACTATACAATTTTTATGGTGTTATATTCTTCTCACCTTCAAAAATTTCATCCTCAAAATTAAAGACCTTTAGAATAATGTCAGTAGTTATTATTCATATATACTCAGGTTATGATGTTACCTCCTCCATCATATGGTTTCTTCAAATAACCTTTTCTATACAAGTTATAATATTTTTTCAATACTTTCTCTCTAGTGTTAATAATCTCAATAGGCTCTTGGTAGTATGAAAAATCTGGTTCTAACTCTATTTCTTCATTGGTGATTTCATGTGTTGGGTGTGGCATGTACTTATTTAACAACGACTTGTGGAACACATTCTAATATTTAGAGAGACTTGGAGAAATTTCTAAATGGTGAACTATAGCTCCAGTTCCTTCCACAATTTAAAACCTTCCAATTTACCTAGGACTCAGTTTCCTTTCCTTACTGATCCTTAAGACCCCCTTCCAAAAAGATACATTTCGAAAGATATGATCTCAAACATGAAATTCCAAATACATACTTGCGTTTTTAGCAAAACCAATTTTCCAACATTTGGATACTTTAATATATTCCATAATTTATATTACCATTGCATTTCTCTCTTTGATAAGTTATGGTTCTAGAAGTTTTCTCTTTCTAACCTCATCCCAGAAATATTGATTTTGACACAACTTACCATATAATGTTTTCATATTGAACCATATTAATTCTAAAATGAAAACTATTATTGTAGGAAAATTCAAAAAATGGAAATTATTTTTCCCACATACCTTGGAAGTCAAGAGATCATGATCACAATATCTCTTATAGTGTTTGAATAGTCCTTTTAGAATGTCTGTTAGGTTGGGGTGATCATATGTACCTATATGAAGCCAAGTATCCAATGACTTCTACTGACTTTTCTATAATTTGTATGTAAATCCGGGATCATGATCAGACATAATCAATATAGGGAAACCATAAAGTATTAAAACCTCATTAATATAAAGTCATTCCATGTGCTGAAGTGGTAAATCCACTTTTATAACAAGTAATGGTTTTGATATTATGAGATTATAAAAAATTGCCTATATTGAATCATTAATTTTAGTTGTCCATAGTAGTCCTGTTATAGAATATGTCATAATGTAATCCCATATACACATTGGAATAGGAAGTGGTTGCATGACCCCTCTTCGATGTGGTCCTTCACCATACAATTGTTGAAAAACTAGACACCATGACACATAGTCGTCAATTTCTCACTTCATGTTATCCCCCAAGAAATGTTCATTTTCATATCTATAGATATTAGTGATACTAGGGTGTATAATAGTACTATTTTTGGATTAGGTACTGAAAGAATGCATAACCTCTTACAAAATTTCAGAACTCCATCATGTTATATACAGAGTCTTCTAATATTCCATCTTAAATCGCATTAATTTTCTTTTATAGATTCTCATTATCATTTAAGTCCTTTTTTCATCATTATTAAAGAGGGTTTAGAAATAAATTTAAAGAGGAAATATGTTTCCACTTCATTATCAATTCCCATGTCCACCTTCAGTAGATCCATGATTATAGGATCTCTCTCCAGCCTCATTTGGGTCAACAGTCCATGATCATTCCTGCTAAATGCATCTTCCACATTATTTTCCTTTCTTGGGTGATAGTGTATGGAAAAATAATAATATTTAAGAAACTCAAGCCATATTCTTTGCCTCATGTTGAGTTTATTCTATGTAAAAATGTGTTTCGAACTCTTTTTATTTGTATATATCTCACATATTTCATCATAGATAAAATGTCTCCATATTTTCATAGCAAAGATTACTTCTGCTAACTCAAGATCTTGAGTTGGATAATATTTCACATGATTATTCAACTACCTTGATTAATAATAAATAACATTATCATTTTTTCATAAGGACGAAACCTAATCCATTCTTTTATACATCATTATATATCATAAATCCCTAATTTCTAGTCAGAAGAGTCAAAATTGGAGAATTTATTAATATTTTTTAAAATTCATCAAGGAATTTTGTACATTATTTCATCCATATAATCTTGACATGTTATTTTGTGATCTTTGTTAGTGGGTTATCCAATCGGGTCAAATTATAATTTAAACTCAAATAGTAACCTACTAATATAATAAAACTACATACATCAATTACATTCATTGGGATTGGCCATTTGTTGATTACATCTTTCTTCCCATGGACAACGAATATTCCATCATTAGTGATAATATGGTCATGAAAAGAAACCGATTGAAGCTACAATATACTATTTCTAAACTTCACATATAATTCATTTATTTTACATGTTTTTAGAATAATCACCGTGTTATTATTATGGACTTTGTAGATTATTACATATACTAGTATATGATCGATAAATACCACAAAAGAATAATCAAGATATTCTTTGAACACTCTACTAATTAGATACATTAAAATTTAGGGTGTATTAGTTAGTCCAAAGTTCATTAATGTAAACTCATAATTCCCATATCTGGTGTAGAATTTTTTCTTTGGAATATATTCTTTCCACATAAATAGCTGGAGATATCCAGATTAAAGGTCAATCTTTGAAAAATATTTGTCTCCATGAAATTAATCAAATAAATAATAAATTCCCTGTAGATGAATGTTTTTCATTATTTTAATAGCATTTATTTCCATATAATCAATGCACAACCCTCTGGATCCATCTTTCTTCTTGAAAAATATGATAGGGATACCCATGTAGAAACACTATGTTGAAAAATATCCACTTTAAATTCTTTTTTTCATTTTCTGAATAAACAACATTTTGGGTATGTGGGAACCTCACAAATTGGTACCAAATTTGAAACACCGAAGAAATTTCCATCCACCTCAAAACATCAAATTTCAAATTCAAATTTCATATTTAAATAAACTGATCCCACATCCAAAAAATCACACATAGTGTCACAAAATTCCTCTGGTAGTATCATTAGTTCCAATAATTCTATAGTGTTCATACTATAGGGATTCATTGATATAGGTCTTGTACCTAGATTTAAATCAATAAGGAACTCAACATCCCACTCTGAAGGATGTAAATGTAAATCATATGGAAATATATCAATGTATTCTTTCACAATAAATATGACATCATTTTGAATATTTCATTCCCCACTCATATGTGTTTTGTTATCTTCTAATTAAAGAATTAATTTTAGTGTATCTATGGTGGGTGGATCATGATAAACATCATATGGAGAGGATTATACTCAAAGGATAATATATTTTATCCCATTCTAAAAAATTGTATCTTCTCTCTTATTGAAATTGATTTTCACACCATAATATTACAGACAATTCATAATGAGAATTATATCATAGTAAATCATTTTTATGATGATATGGTTAGCAACTAGAGAATGTTTATGTGTCATGAGGGGGATTGATCAACACATCTTTGTTGCAGTGATACATCTCCTATGAGTTTTGGCTAACAAATCATTTGATAAATCAAATGGGATGTGCCTAATTTTCATTGAAAACTAGGAAGATATAAATGAATGTGATGTTACATAGTCAAATAATGAATTGGTTATGTTTTAGGTAAAAATTAATGTACCAACCACCACATAATTAGAGACATCAATCACTGTAGTTGTAATCACATAAGCATTCCCTTTCTCTAATGGACATTTCTAAGGAAAGTTTCATTAGTTCTTAAAATCCTTATTTTCATAGTGTCTGAAATATCTATAATTGAAGCATTTAACATAATTGACTTGTCTCGTCCCCTTGAATTCACTTTATTTATGATGTTATTCTCCACATATATAGAAATCTCACATCCCATTCATATATTTCCCAAGATGATTCCTTCTATTGTTCTGGAATAATGTAAATTTCATCATTCCCTTATTCTTAATTAGTGCTTTATCTTTTCTATGGTTATTAGAATGCCTATTATAATCATAATATCCATTTAAAAAAAATTTATCTATAAAATTCTTTATCTGTTTTGATGGAATTCAATACAGTTTCATCATATAAGGAAAATGTTTGGGAATCTTGTTCCCATGAAAGACTTGGATTTAGTTCAGTATGTAAATGATCAATATTGAATTTCAAATATCATACGTAATCTATAGCATAATTGTCTAATATTATGAAGGTAGACTCATACTACACAACAATCTCTTCTTCCATTTGATTTAGGATAAGGTATTTCCTTAGCATTTCAATTCATTATTCATGAGGAAAATATTTATCGATTAATATTTATTTACATATTATCCATTACATAACATCATTATCTTCTATCATCTATTGTATTGTGGATCAATGACCACCATTTATCCACATCACCCTATAGGTAATATACTTCATGTACTACATTTGCATTTTCAATGCATCTTAAGGGAAAAAACATATATTCAATGAACTTGATCAACTGTTCATCTACAACCAGATTAATAATACCACTAAAATATAGGGGATTATGTCCCATGAAACTATCCAATATAGGTTTAGCGTAGTTATTTGACCCATGCTGTGTAATGTTTTCTATTATATTCAAGATATGATTCGCTCTAAGACTGATTCTATTAACACGATCAGTGGGGAAATATCTACATTATCCAAGGGTATTGATTCCCCTTCATCCATTCAGTTATATCACTAAAACGTGGTATACACTAAATTAGGTCATGGTTATTAATATATAAATAGAAAAAACTTAAGATAATCTGAAAATTTATGCACAACTAATCTCATAATCATAAGAATTTCTTATAGTTACATTTAAATCCTTCATAATGGTTTATAAAGAAAACGTTTGTTATCCTATGTATATTTCCTACGAGTGTTAATATAGGTGCGCAATAAGGCATGTTGTCCGGTACTAGGATACCCATGGTCAATCCTGACACTCATTTTCAGAGTTTGTACACCTAGGTAGATCTGTTACAGAACCACATCTACTTGTAGTTTCATGTATGGGATGCATTTTCTAGGAAGACCCACATAATATCTACATTATCAAAATTACAGGATATTCATCTATGATTATCTTCAAATTCTATCATAGGGTTATTTACTATAAACCACATTTCCTTAATCTCATTTCCAAGGTTGCTATTAATCTTCCGCTAATACCAACTATAACACCCGAACCCCAGAAGCTTGGATATGGGGAATTTCTAATTACATTCGAATGATTACAAGGGATGAAATCCTGAATAAATGATAGTTTAATACTCATAAAGAATCTATATACATACATGTAACACATATTACATTGTGAAAGGTAAAAAACAAAATACATAACCAAAACTAATAAACTGCATCCATGAGAACTCAATAAATGGTATCCTCCTCATAACTAGTTGAAGGAAAATAAATGAAAGGGGTGAGCTATAATTCTCAGTACGGGTTAAAAATATTTGAAGAATGTATCATAAATAATTGAATCATAATAATATTTGAATACTTAATATGGAATTTTGAATAAATGAAAAACACATGCCATTAATAAATGGATAATGCAACTGCATCTATAAATTTTTTTTATTAGTGAAAATTTCTTTGTTTGTAATTACTAAAAAGGAATAAATATAATTCTTATTATTTGGACTTCATATATTCAGAACATGATACCACTATAATGTTCAAATAGTTTTACTCTATGGGTAGATAACAATTTGATTCTGTATTGGAAACAAACTTGAAGGGTTTGTCAGCCATTGATTTGTCTCATGAGAAATGTCTATGCATCGAGGGGATATATCATTCCCTTCCTATCACATCATGTAAAAAATAAGTATTTATACATATATTTAATACATGTACAATCTTCCTTTTAAATATCCATATAGATTATAGGATACATATTCATCAATATTTCCAATGTTAAAACAACATTCTGAATAAACATCATATGTAAAAGGTTATACGAATTAATAAAATAATAATATACATATATCATGAATATGAATATATAATATATTTACAATTTAATATGATAACATTTCTCAATTTGTAAGTATGTAAATCACATAAGAATTATTAGGTGCACAATACCAAGTAAATCACAATGAAATTGAATCAAAAACAATGTCCATCATAACATTGTAATCAATTGAGTTAATAATCATCAAGTAAATCATTAAATACAAGGCAAATACATATAATAATGATATTATATATCAAATGGTTGTAAATTTACTCCACATAAATTAAATAGGTGGTGAACAATAAAAATATCATAGAAATAAAAGTGAGAAGAGAAACCCCATACCTTATTCCCAAATGTGTTCTTCGTTTGATCTTAATGATCTGAATAATAAAATATATAATTATAAATAAATAAATAAATAACATACTATACTTTTAATTGTGTAATTCTAACCTTATTATTTATATTCATGGCCCGCTTGATGGGTTTAAGAGGATTGATTTTATATTTTATGAAATATTTTCTTCAATGGTTTTTTGACTCGTTTATTTGTATTCATGAATGGAAGTTCATTTGAAATGTGGATAAACATAAAGAACTATTAATATATATTATTATTAAAATTAAATAGATATAAATTATCTTATAATTATATTTTTTATATACCATGAGGATGAGTCACTTGACAAATTTTAGTGATAAGCGCTTGGATTAACTTGGTGGTTTTGTGCATAATGAACTAATTTTGTATTATTATTTTAAATAATGATTGTGTATGGAAGAATGAACATTAAATAAGATAAAATTAATATGTTGTTATGTGGTTAAACCAATATAAATGTCTCGTGATCATTCTTTAATATTATAACAGAAATTAAAATCTCATCATACTAAAATGTGATAAATTAACCCATCTCATATGGTGCTTTCCTTTATAGTCTAAAAGTATGGAAATGATGATATGATGATGGAATATTACATTATAATAACTAAATTATAGTTCATATAATGCAATATATTTTTCAAAAAAATTATGAGAATAGGAGATAATATATAAGATAAAAAAGAACTTAAAATGTAAACAAATGAATCGAAAATGGGAATTTTTATCTTGAATCAATCTTCCTTTTAGAGGATCTTTAAGGAAGAGAAGTTGGAATTTTGATAATACCAAGTTTTTTAGGAAGTGTGGGAGGAACCTAGGTAGAGAATTGAGTAGATTTTAGAAAATCATTGAACTTTGATAGGTATGAAAAAATGAGGGTGTGAGGGGTGGTATTTATAGTGGAGGGGAGGAGGGTTTTCATAATATTATATACATTAATTTATTATTTCTTCGGATGAAAAGAAATAGTGAGGATTACATAACCTAGAATAGTAATAATTTCATGTGGGTTTTATATTTGGGTGCTTACATTACTCACGATTCTAGGAATAGTGGATTTATATTATAATTTATTTATACAGTAAATTGATGTATTTTACTATTCATAAAAAATTAAAGTATTTCAGAAAAATATAAAAATTTCAACTTAAGAATTTTTCGTTGTGAAAAAATAAAAAATTAATCCATTTATTAATAATTATTTTCTAAATATGAGAAATTTGAATTTTAATTTAAATCATCATTTAATTGAAAAATAATAACACATAAAATATTGATCTACATTTTAAGGTGCTTAAATTTTAGTTACACATTCATTGGTAAGGTTTCCATTCATAAAGGTCATATTATTATTAATAATGGTATGTTACTATTCATAAATTTATGGTTCTATTCTTAAGGGTATGTTATTATTTAAAAAAATATGATTCTTCTATCAGACTTTATATATCTTCTTGATCGCAACTGTGTATATCTGTATCAAAAAATCAAAACTTAGATGAGGTCAATTTATGTTTAATGACTAGGTTATTAATATCTTCTATAATAACCAAGTGTCTTTTAATATAGACTAATTGTTTCATGATATATAGTCTATCTAGCGAATTGAAAGTATTTAAGAGAAACATATCATAAAATGTTTGAGGTGTTATAATGGTAAAGTGGGAAGTCATTGTAGAGCCAATTCATTCCTTACTAGATGAGTTGTTTATGGAATCAAAGTATTATGAAATAGTAAAGGTTACTACAGTTTTTGGGGAGTTCCTAAATGTGTTTTTCAAGGGGTTTCTGATTCTACCCAATCGACATAATGTTGTGTTCAAGATAGATTTACAACCAGATGATTATATGATTTCTATGTCCCATTATTTAGATGACACCTTATGCGATGTGAGAGATGATTATTAAGATAGTCCTTCTCTTAAAGAAGGGTATTATCTAGCCCAATGTGTTTCCATGTGGTGATCAAGTGTTATTCATGAAGAACACAGATGGTAGAATGAGGAAGTGTATGGACTACAATATGTTGAACCAGGTGATGGTTAAGAACCATACCATCATCTAATGATAGAATATCTCTTTCACCAATTAATTGGGGAAATTTTGTTTTCTGAGATCACTCTATGGTATGGATATCACCTATTTAGGGTGATGGATGGTGATTTACCAAATACTAACATCAGATGCGGGTATGTGATCGTTTAGTGTTTATTCATGTCATTCAATGTTATGAATGCACCATCCGTGTTAATGGGGAATATGTAATCTGTGTTCCATGAATTCCTTGATTAGTTCATCGTCATATCCATCAATGATATCATAATCCTCTTGAAGTCATATGGGGATCACAAAAATCTTCTCTTAACTACATTTTATGTTATTTGATGTCACCATATTTATGGAAGGTATTGAAACTCTAAAATCATAGCATGAGGGCGTATTTTCTCTAGAATGTGGTGTATCAGGAGGGTGTGGCAGTAGACCCGTTGAAGATTGATGCAGTTGTTTCATTGGAAGTACCTAAAAACATGGTAGAGGATCACATTTTCTTATGTCTCATATGCTATTATTGAAGGTGTTAACTTGATTTCTCGCGATATGTATATTTTTTGACATATTTTACTAGAAAAGAAAAAGATTTTATTTAGAGTGATCATTTCAAATAAGCATTTAGTTACCTAAAGGGGATGTTGATTAGTGCTCTGGTTTCATGAGGAGGGGTGATGATTGAGGTTCTTTGGGATGGTTTCTGTTTTTTCATGGAATGCATCCTGATGAAGTATAATGTGGTGATAAATTATGAGCCTAGGATGTTATGTCCCCATGAGAATTACTATGCCACCCATGATCTGTAATTAGTAATAGTTTTGTTCACACTGAGGATGTGGCAACATTACCTCATTAGGGAGTGGTTTTTGTTATTTAAAAACAATAAGAGCATTAGGTATATCTCTTACAAGAGCGATTTGAACTTGTAGAAGTAGTGGTGGATGGAGTTTAATTAGGATTATGATTTCGATATATCATACAACTTATGAAAGGGTAATATTATGGCCAAAACGTAGAATATAAATTCAAGGAAGGCTGTGGTTTGAGAGTATAGGGATGCTTAATGAAAAATGGTAGAGTTTTAATCCTTGAACATATATGCAAGAGTGGATGGTGGTAGTGGATATTAGTTTTATATAATGAAGAAGTATTCTTTTATGTACAAGGTGGATGAGTCTCAATGGGGGGGGATTATAGGAAGAGGTGATGTGCAATAATGTTGTCCATGGTGATTCTCTTCAGGGATGGTTGGAGGAAGGACATAACCAAATGTTGTTTTATGAAAGTATGTTTGTTATGGAATCAATGGTTGATGGGTTTTTTTGAGTTTCATATATCACCATTAGTAGTATATCCAAGAGTTTACAATATGCAATATGGCTTGGGGATGTATTTGTGGAGGCCCATAATGAAACATTGGAAGGTAGAGTTTGTGGAAATGTTTTGGCATTCTACCAAGTAAAGGAAAAGAATCATGTCCCTGGTGGGTTTTTATAGACATTCTATGTTCCCATGTTTAAATGTGATGACATATCTATGGATTTAATTGTAGGGTTACCTAGTGCTCAGGGAGTGTGTAATTCTATTTTTGTGTTTGTGGATAAATTGAATAAAACATCCCACTTCTTAGTGATGAAGGAGTATGGTGTAGTATATGCTTTGGTTAAGTGGTATTTGGATGAGGTGGTGCAGATTAATGGCATTTCAGAGACCATTATATCATATTATTATAGAAATTTTACCTCATCAGTTTGGAGAGTATTTCATGAGTATTTTGGAACTCAATTACACCGAAACACTTCTTTCCACCCTTAGATAGATGGGAAAATGGAACAGAATATTTGAAAGTTGGAGGATATGTTACAATTGTGAATCATGGGCTTTTGTGGATCTTTGGTATGACACCTACCCTTGATGGAGTTTTTTTATAATAATATCATTCAATATTCTAGTTTAATGGACCCATTTGAGTATTTGTATAGGAGACAATTTCATTCACCATTGTGCTAGATAGAGGTTGGGGATAAAACTGTTCTTAGTCAAAATATGGTGTAGAACATGATAGAGAAGACTCATCTTGTTCACGATAGGATTAATGTAGTGTAGGAATACAATATGTCATATAGTGATTGCATAAGGATCCCCTTAGAGTTTGAGGTTGTGGACCATGTGTTTATATGTTATTTTTTTGAAGTGGGATGTAATGGTTTGACATAGAAGCTGGTCGAGCAAGTTTTCAAGTTGGTGTAATGGATGGAGCTTCAACATTTTTTATTGGCGGTCCTCGATGTCTTTCATGTCTCTCATCATCTTTCGTATCTTCACATATATTCCCATGTTATTAAATTGGGAGAGTTTGATATCGAGAATGATGTGATGTTTTTGGAGTGGCTAGTTGAGAACCTAGATCGTCATGGAAGGGGTTGTGTGGATAAATATATTCACTTAGTTAATGTGTTTAGGATGCATGTTATCCTAGAGTAGAGTTAATGGGAGACAAAAAGACATATGAAATCCCAATACTGGTAGTTTTTTAGAGTTCATATTTTCTTGACATTTATTTTTTATGTGATTTTCAAATCCTTATGTTTTATGAGATTAGTTGTATTCCTTGTTTTGTGATGTCTTTGGTGTTATGTGTGATAATTTCCTAACATAAGTAAATTAGAGGACCTAATTCCAAATATATATTCATTATCTGTGATAAGATTAAAAATGTGTGAGTGAGTCAGTGCCACTAATAGTGGACATCATTTTGACGTGGAGGATGAAATTCCATGACCTGGGGGTTTGGGTTGGTGTGTTTTGTTTGTTGTGTGGTAATGTTGTTATGTGAGAATAGACGGTTTTCATTTTTGGATTTATGGTGATGAGGTTTTGTGATATGTTTTTGGTCATTTGTTTTAGCAAGTTTTGTTAGTTTTAGTATTTGAGGTAGGATGAGATCCTTGAGAGGTATCTTATAGGGGCTTGATCAGACCCAATTCCTTCTAGGCTTGGATTTAGATTATTGAGGGAGACAATCATTTGAGAGGTATCTGATATAAAAATTTTTCTCCGCGACCCATTATATTGTTGGTTTTTAGTGATGGATTTTTAGGGGGGAGTTTTCAGTGGATGCTAGAGGCACGATAACAATACTGCATAAAATACACATTGTGTAAGTGTATTACACTATGTGAATGTTTGTTTAAGGATAGAATAGGGTTGTTTCAGGACATGTTTTTTGAGGTAAAATAATAAAAAGTCAATGTGTTTTTTGATGGAACATAGAATATCCAGATTATATGATGTGAATTTGGATTACACATCATGTAATTCTCTGATGTTGTAATGTTTTATTTTTTTCATCCACTCAAGTTGTTTCAAAATCACAATAGCATCACCTTACTCTATCATTCCAAATTATCCAGCGATGCCTTCCTCAAGAGTCTTCTATTCTTTTTCATGGGGATAGATTCTCGGCCTCCCATATTAAGTGTTGTAGGGATTTCCTCTCATTCTCAACTAACTTATTAGGTTCTTCAGTTGAGGATACAAAGTGGTGATGCTTTTTTGTTTGTTGTGTGGGTTGGGTTTCATTTTAAACACCCCTGGGTATGGTCTAGTTTGATCTACAATTTTCTTGTGCAATGGTGGTTTCAGGGCAGTTTTTCATTCTCCTTTTTGTGCATAGTGAGTTGAAAACACCCTTTGAGGTAGGATTTCATTTTTTATCTTCATTTATGAATCATGTGGGACTGATCAACTTTTGGTACATATGGATCATGTTTGTACCATGATAATAAAAATTATGAATAAGTTAAATTCAATTTAAAGGGGTATAGGTATTCAATTTTTATTCCTTTACATAGTTGATATTATTATTGGGATATTAGGATTATTTAGGCTAAACACCCTTCTAAATGTTGTGGATATTAGTGGATTTTATTTTTCCGGGTACAAGTGTTGTGGTCATTTCTTGATCAATATTTTTTTCTATAACCTAAAAATTGAAATTTGTTAATAATTTATATCCATTTAAGGAATGGAATACCCTATATCATACAATTAATTGAAAACATAGGAATTAATCAAGTAGAACTAAATAAGGGATTCCATGTAAAATATAGTACTATGTTTTCTCTTGTTACATGAGTAGATCTGATGAATGTGTTTTATATGGTCTATGATGATGTTTGGTTGTGAGCCCAGTTTTGTGTTGTTATATTTCTTGCGTGGTGTAATGGAATATTGGTTTGAGATATTGATTGATTGTGGAATGATTGAGAAGTTTTTTGTAGTAGGGAAACAAAACTAATTGTTCATTAATATGTTATCCATTGGGGTTGTGAGTCTGGGGTTGGTTATGTTGTAACATGAGTTGATAAGGATGAGTTTGAATGAGGAAAAGAGTTATTGGTATGGGTGCTTCACCATTTATTACATTTATAACGCTTCACCACATATCTATAGATAAATATATGATATACTATGAATGGGTATTAAATGTGGAGAACCTGGAATGATGCATATTTAATATGGATCCCCGTTAATTTATGTAGGTATTTCCCTTATAAAATGACTATTTTGGTGTTGGTTTTGTTGTTTCGAGCAATGTGGTTGTTCGTGTAGTAATGGAATGAATAAATAACTGATTAATAAAATGTGGAATGACTTGGGATAGATTTGATAATGTAATGGAAATGGTTAACGGTAGATTAGATGATGGTATGCGTGGTCAAATGTGGTTAATGATAAAATATAAAATAAAACAGGTCATTAAATGAAACTAGTTGGAAATTGAAAAGATGGTGTAGGTTTTCGTCTGCTGTTATGCATTTTGAGGTAGAAGAAAAGGTGGTTGTATTGTGGGTTGATTTTATATCTATGAATCTATAGTTTTGTCTTGAGTTTTCGATATCACCTATGTTTACACGTTTATTTTCATAGTGATTTCTATATCCACCCCTCCTTAGATGATAAATACATACTGAACTTCTACATCGTCATAGGGAAGTCTGTCTTTCCCAAACAACCTAGTTAGAGGATGGATGGCTATCCACCTACTCATTATTACTCCATATTCCATGTGGTGATAGCCCATGATTCCTCAAGAAGTTTGGGGTTTTTCTAGCTGAGTAGTCTATGGGGGACTTGGGCATTCCAATGTTTATTTTGGATGAGATGTGTTGTGCTTTCCTATGTGTCTTTAGAATGAGATGTGTTGTGCATTCATAGGTGTATTTAAGATATGATGTAGTTTGTGTCATAGCTACCTATGGATGATATGTGATGTGGTTTATATTACCCTTTTTTGTGGGAGAATTTGATATTATATGTTTACAATAAGTATGTGGGTGGGATGCCATGAGTATTGTCTCATAGTTTTAATCTGGTGGGATGTGATGTGTTCTATGTCTTGGTTGTGTGAGAGCAGGATGTGATATGGTACCTTCAAAAGAGGTAGGACTGTGAGGAATGTTTCCATTAGGAAAGGGAATGTAATCATTGTGAAGTGGTGTGGTGTACCCTATATTCGATTTTTACTATATTACATTATATGACATTCATTTTTTAGTGAGTAGGACATGGTTATGCTGGAAGGTTAGTATACCTATTAGGTGTTATTTGGTCCTGCTATTTTCACACTAGGGACTTAGTATGATTATTTCACATGTACACATGATACTTTGGTTTTCCTGATGAATATACATGTAAGCTGACCCTTTGTATAAAAATCTATTTTTAGGGTTCTAATTGGACTTAATGGTCTATGTTATACGCTAATGGATAGGATCATGACTATTTTAGTTTTGAGGCTTAGTATTACTTTTTCTAATTACATTAGGGACATTTTTACATCAAATAGTTTTACTTTATGCATGCATTTAGGATGGTTTCTATATATCTTTTATATATAGATATTGTTGTTGTTTTGGAAATGAATCATCTGATATCATGATCTTGTTTCCTATAAAGGGTAATGCCTCCAATTTAGTGAGATTCAAATACCCTTGGTGTTGGTATCCTACCCAGGGCTTACTTAAGGTGGGGATTAAGTTTCATTATCTTTTTTTATTCATTATCATACCAAGAGGGTCAACTACTAAGGGAGTGGTTTGTGAAAACACAGGTTCTATATTTTGTTAATGTATCAAAAACTATCTTAGTTTTTTATATTTATTACCAGATTAATTTTATTCTGTCATTTATATATATGATTATTTTGAATTAATTTTATTTTTTATTTTTGATTATTTCTACTAGGATAAATTATAAATGTTCATAATTTTTATCTATTTTTTTATATGATTTTTTATCCATCATAGTGATTGTAATGACCCATGATTTCAAATCCATAAAAATACATAATATGATCCAAGAAATATGATACATGATACAACATATTAAGAATAATTTTTTATTAATTCTATAATATACCCTATGATGGTAAACAATTTAAAGATATTAATTTTATTTGATAAATAGTTAATTTGTATTATTATTGAAAAAATTTATTATTAAATCCATTTATATTTGTATGTTCATTCGAAAACCAAATTTAAAATTGTGAAAATTTAAATATGATTAAACTAAAAAAATTGTCAACTTTTCATGTGAAAACATACTTAGTATGAATATTAGATTTTTTTCTAAAAAGGTCAAATTTTTAGTCAAAATATGGGGTCTATGACTTCGTCAATATGTAATCATGTAGTAAAAGATCATTAAACCATATAATTAAAGAAATATCTGTTTAAAAAAATATGAATATTAATATATTTTATGAGCTTATAAATACCATTTTCACCATCTATTGAACTATATTATCATGTTAGCATAATGAAATATATCATCAGTATTCTCTTAAAATGAATTATTTTAAAGGAAATATTTTTATTTGGAATTCATTAAAATCCTCATAAAATTTATTAGATTTATAATAAAATAGTTTATTTCATTAAAATAATAACTAATAATAAATTTATATTATATATATTTTTAAATAATAAAATAATTATTTCTCAAAAAACCATTTTACATGATTATGTTTTATTATATTCAGTTTAATGTTCCATACATTTAATATTTTATATGAAAAAATTGTTCTTAATTTTTCAATACATAGGTAAAAATTAGTTACTTATGTGAACATTAATTTTAGGTATCAAAATTATTTCCCAAGGTTAAAAATTATATACCATTGTAAAATGTAAAAGTAATAAAAATAGTTTTTTGTTGAAGAAATGACCATAACATGTTAATAGTATTCATAAGGATAATTGCTTAAAATTATTGTAGAATTTATATTATCCCAAAATCTACATTATCCACCTTTATACATTTTCCCTGAATAGTATCAAGGAATTATAGAAAAACTTTGAGTGTTTCCAAAATTACCCATTTTCATCATTTGTAAAAGGATACCACTACCACCATTCGAATATACACTTCACCTTAGAATTCCTCCACGAAACATTATTATTTTCATCCACCTAGAATATTATCATAAAAAATACCTTTTCCAGTCACAATGATCATAATCCCATCAATCTCAATGTGACATGATAGGGAAAATTAAATTGTTCAATGATGTTAACAATGTGCATAGAACAATTTTACAATAATTTAAGCAATGTCATTTTAATTTCTTTTCATTGAGAATAATTATAATTTACACTAAAAAAAATATTTATGAACTGGTCTATATAGTTCTTAATAGATATAAAATGTTTTGAAATATGTTTTAAACATTTAGAATTATGTTCAATTTCATGTTCTTCATTTGATGGCGTTTTGGATAGAATTTTAACACATCTCGAACTAGTTTCATTGTATAAAATTTGATTCCCATTAATCAGTTTAGGATACAAACCATTATTTCATTTAAATGTTTTTAAAAATTCCTAATTTTCATTTTTTACCATGACACTATTATATTTCATGACATTTAATACTCTATTTAATTTTATAAATAAAATGTGTTTTTTTATTCAAATGTTACAATAATTGTAAGAGATTTCATGACTCAAATCATCTAATTATGTCATATAACTTTAGAAAAGAATTTATTTTCAAATATTTTTTAATTTAACCCTTTACCCTATTTGAATTTGTATTTCCATTTGTTCCCTCAAAAAATTTGTCCTTTTTTCAATATAAATTTTATTCTTAATATTATTCCTCAAAAAATATATTTCATTGGTACAAATGAATATATTATAAACATTGGATATTTTATTCCAAGTTGTATTTTTATCAATTGAAAATTTTCTGTAATTTTTTTTAAAAAAAAATGAATTAATTGGTAATATTTTCATATCTATTTTTCACTTTAAAAATGGAAAATTTAAGACAATTATAATAAGGTGGGATTTATAAACTATTCTTCACAATGTTCTAATGGATTATCTATGATTTCAAAATAAAATGTTTATTCATATAGTCAACATTTTATTTTGATAAATTTATTTCCATTTCTATTTGAATAAATAATGATTGCTATTAGAAAAAAATATTCAAAATTTTTTTTTACATCCTTTACTAAAGAAATTATATTTTTTCATATTTCTATTATTAATGATTCATTTAAAAGGTAAAAAAAATCCCAAATTTTTACATTAATATCTAAAAAAAATATTTAACATTCATCATTGCATCACTAGTTATGTATTTAGATTGTAATTATATTTTAATATTCTAAATATATTTATTTTTTGAAACCATTATATATTTTTAAAGATAATGTTTTTAAAAATATGTGATTCTAATATTTAAATATCTTATCCTCCACTTCATAATTATTTTTTCAAAATTATTATATATTTCATTTTTATAGTTTTTTTAATACATTTGTCTTATCACTTTTATTTAACTCCAATTTTTTTTATGATGTGGTGTTTTGATTACCCAATATATGATATTATGATAAGAATTATTTTAAAAAATAAGTGGTTTTATATCATATGATTTCCTTAGATAATTTTTTTAATTATTTTTTGTGACCAATATTTTGGAGATAAAAAATATAATTCATGATATATTTTTTTAAAATATGGATGATTAATGAAACCAATTTATTAATTTAGTAATTTATGAAAATAGAATTATTTATATTTTGATATTTAGAAATAAAATTTTTCCAATGGGTTTATTAATAACTGTTTATGATTGATATTTTATAAAGATTGTATATATTGGTTATTATGGGTGGTGTCCAGTATAACCCTCCAATTAATTGGTGTATGTGTATGTCTCATAAATCTAAAAAAATATACATTAGAAGAACTATCTCAAGGAAAAATGTAATATGGGGGATTTAATCCTAGCCAATGAGGTACATGGGATGATTTATCCCATAAACATGTGGTAAATTTGAGGATTTATCTATAGTAAATGGGGTGATGAGAGTTTTTATCCTATGAAAAAAGGTACATAAAAAGATTTATCCTCTAGAAAAAGGATCACACATAAGGTTTTACCCTAAGACTAATTGAAATTTAGAGAATTATCCTAATCCAATTAATGTATAACGTTTTTGTTTTTATATTTTTGATATTCTTATGTTATTTATAGTATGAAACTAATAAAATAATTATTCTTAATTTTAATTAAGTCTTTTCTTTCCATGAAATTTAAGGTTTTCCAAATAGTGCCCTATTATTATATTCTTCCACACTTTTATGTCTTGAACATATGTTATTTGATTATTGTGATTTTTTTTAGCCACTAAATATCATTTATGTTTCCTTATTTTGGTTTTTATGATCTTATATTACTCAATAATTATACATTATTATTATAAAATTTATTTTTATCTATTATTAGAACCTTTTTGTCTTTTCTATGTTCTCCTCGAGGATTACAATATAATACCCTTTGCAATTTATCCCTTACTAAGTGTTTTGGATTCATATATTATTATGGTTTTCATCCCCATGTTATGATGAATATTATTTCAGTGTTGTTATCTAGAAAAGTGTATTATAGAAAATAATAATAGTGAAATATTCATGTGTGTGATTAAATAAGATATTTTTGTAGATAATCACCATGATATTAATCAATTAGTACTAGATTCATAAGACTATTTTTGAGATTTACCGACTAAATCATGGAATCAATATATTATTTATTTATTTATAGATTTGATCAATTATGTTAGAATCAAAAGAAAGGTTTAGTTAATATTTAAATATTATTTTAGTTACTTTTTCAGTTGTATATTGATAAAACTGCAAAAAACATAATGCAAATATCTAAAGGATGAGTCTCAATATCAGATGATATAAAAAAATAGTTCATTTTTTGAGAATGTTATTTTACCTTCATGAATGTATCTATCTAGATAAAACAAGTGGTTTTTGGCCATGGTTTAATTATTCATATGGGTAATAACAATAAAAATGCACTATTTGGTATAACTCAATAATCACTCAGTGAACAAAAATGGCATAATTGCATTACTATGTTGAACAATAATGGGGGTATGATTTAGTTAATAAAATTATATTTACAATCCATTAATATGGATTTATTAGGTTAATGAATATTGATATAAAGTATAGATTAACCCTACATAAAGAAAACATATTAAACAAAGGATGAATTAAGTCGATATAAATGAAAAATAGGAAAAAATTCAAAATGAATCATTTTATTATTTTGTTATTTCATAATTTCCTTGTAATATAAATATTTATAAAAAATGAATAACTATTTTGGTTTTTTAAAAGGATGGAGAGTGGAAACCCCAAGTAAATAATGGATGAAATATAAAATACATAATAAGATACCATATGATATTGAAGACATCATTGCAAATCATGTGGTTATTATCAAAAAAAATATTGATTTATGTCTAATAATTTATTCATTACACACATCCAAAATAAAAAATGTTGATATTTATAGAGTTTTATAGTTGACCAGTCATCTATGATGATAAAGTAAAAATGATTTCAATTTGTAAATATATAAAATTTTAGATGAATAATCCATTCAGTATATTAGAGAAATAAGAATGATTTACGTGAATGAAATAATTTTCAATTATGGTCATTATTGTCAGACTAGGTTGAGTATTTTGATCAATGAAGTATAGGTGAATAATTTCTATTTATTCAAATATCTAGATATTGAGAACTATGAAAAATTATTCACAAAACCAATAACTAATTTGATTTTCATACATCAAAAACCTCATAAAAAATGAAAAATATGGAAATCCTTTTATATAGATATTATTAAATATAGGGAATGAAAAAATTTAAATGAAACACTTAACCTCTACTCAATATATTTGGATATGAATTTCGAATCTAGTTCTACAAACCATATTATATATGGATTTTTATATAACTTCTTTAAATTAGAACCCTAATGAAATGTTATTGTTATCTATGATTATTAAATTCTTTTATGATGTACAAAGGTATTTTATTTGTGTAAATAATATTAATTTTTTATTTCGGGTAACATCAATATGTTTATGGGAATTGAAATTACTCTCTATTTTAGAATTCATCATTAATTATGAGAACATGGAAATCAAAATTTATATTTCATGTAATTGTATAATCATCTTTCATTACCAGGATACCTATGATCCCTGTTGGAAGAAATATTCTAATATAAGAATTATGATACCTAATAAATTTTTTTTAGCTCAAATGGATGAATGGAAACTCAATATTTTGATACATCTTTTAAGAAGGAGGAAATGAGTTTCGTAATCTCAGAAGAATTAGTGAGAATTGTAATATGTTTTATTCATTAACATAGAAATCTATTTGAATCACTAAAATATATTTTTTAATAAGGGATAATTGAATTTGGGAGAATATATTTTATTTATATGAGAAAGAATACAAAGAAATGAGATTTGTGATCACATAGAATACATTTTATGTTCAATAAAATGTGTCATATTCTATAACATAAAAAACAAAAAAAATTATTGAGACAATAATAATGAATTTATAAAAAATACTCTTATAGAAGTCTGTTTAAAGTTAATTCCTTTAGTGGAAAAATAATTATCAATAATTAACAATTAATAAGGTTATAATAAATTTTTTTTCTATGGTACCGTCATTCAAAAAAACTGAATTTATTAATTTTGAAATGTGAATTATGAGAATTAAATTTATTTTATGAACACAAATAATGAAAATAAGAAATTTTTTATTTTTACTTATTTTTGTAAATATTGTTTTATAGTAGAAAATGCAGTTTTTTTGTGATTTTTTACCATGTATGCATATCCAATTGAGTTGTAAATCTTCTCGTATAATAAATTATTTTTTTAATAAATAACATTATAAAATTTGATATATTATTAGATCATATAAATAAATTTTCAAACATTTTTATAACTGAATAGAAAATATTGTTTAATAGAAAAAAAATATTTAGTCTTCCCATTGATTGGAGTATTATAAAAGTTAGAATCAATTGTGGATTTCAATACATTCTACAAACAATTAATTATATTTAAAATAAAAAAAATACATACCATATAAATTAAAAATAATTATAAATTTATCATATGGATTCATTTAAATCAGAAAACATAATTTTTCTAAAAACTGTTTAAATGTAATTATATGTGTTTATTTTTGAACAAAATCTTAACAAATATTTAATAATTATAGAGAAACATTAATTTCCAAATATGAAATTAGTTGATTAATTTTTTTTAATATGTTAAATATTAAATTAAATTACAAAAAAATAATTACTCAGGATGAAAAATAGTTACCCCACTTAAAATTGAAGGTGTTAAATAGAGTTTTATTAAGGGTAATGGTCCAAAAAAATAATGAAAATATGGATTATTTTTTACATTATATTGTCTCACAATCAAATGTTTTTATATTCAGATCCATTAATCGTTTATATGTGTTAGTATTCTATTATGGATGATGCTTGTTTCAATAAATTTCACTTTCCCCAAAAATAAATTGATAACACTTCAATCATTCTTATATTTATTTCACATTAAATCTCCTGCATTAAAATACTCATATTTACTCTCCCTATGACTCGATCTAAAAGAATAAAAACATATTCACTCATACTGATATAATCTTGTTAAATATTTGGGGACTTTTAATTGATTAATTATGTCTCCAACCACGAAATGTGAGTATATATACTTAATCATGAATAATTTAATGTAATTTTTCTCAATTATTATTTATTGAGACATAGTTCATATAGGTGATCCAATTATAATTCATCTGGTTTGTATCAAATGTAATTGATATATGATTTATGGAATTAAATTTTATTCATTCCTTTTTATGGGGTTTTACATGATCTCCCTTTTCTGGGGTTTTGGTTTAATGTTATCTTAGTTCATAAGGGTTTGTTTTTGGCATGATTGATTCCCTTGAGACGTGTTTAAGATATTAATCATGTTTCATTTTTAATAGTGTGACTAATTACATATTTTTATTTTTAATCATGATCCCCATATATTTCATTGTATTTAATGTTCTTTATAATGATATACCACTCATATGGGTTTTTATTCAAATGTTCCAAATGTTTTAATGTATTTTCATGACTTAGTTTCTTTTATTGGGTGATGTAATTAAATAAAAAAAGTAATGTTCAAAAAAATTTAGGCCATACCCTTTGACATATTTTATTGGGAAATTGGTATATGTTTATACATTCAAATTATATCTCTTAGCCAATATAAAATTCATGAATGATATTACTTCAAAATTAATCTGTGCCCTTAGTTAAAATAACTCCCATATATACAAATAGATTTTTATTCCATATAAACATTTTTCTTCTTGTCAATGTTATCATACATATTAGAAACTCTAATTTGAATTATTTAATATGGTTTTAATAATTATTTACCCATTTTCAAAATTTTAATGTATTACTATATTAATGTTGTTGATATTTAAAATGGTTTATAAAAATGTAAAAAAAAATCTATCCTTTCAATATAAATTGATTTCAATCCACTATAAATTCTCATCTAGAAACATATATTTATTTTCATAAGACGCGATATTCTTCATTAGATTTATAAATAAATTTTATACAATTGTTTTCACTTCTTTTATTGACTTTTTTCAAGGATACAATTATTCATAAATATTTATAAAATTAAATGTTTTCAATGTATTTATATTACTCTTAATGAAACATTTTTTCCTTTTCTATTTTACATTTATAGGAATCATTTAAATACAAAACATGTTCAATGTATTTTCACTAATCTTTTTAATTTATTAATTACACTAAATGAACACTTACTAGGAAATATTTGTTTTATGTTTATTGAATTTATTTTCATTTCAATGAAATTTTTAATGAATTTAATATTCACCTCAATTTAATAAATAGTTTTTTTACATGAAAAATATTGTTTTTTAATTATATTTACACTAAAAGGTTTATCACATTTGAAATAATTATCTGATCAATCTATTTAAGTTTATATAAAAGTATTTCTTTTAAAAAATGTGAGTTTTTAAAAATATGATTTATTTATCTATTATTATATAGGGATAATATGTTTAAAAGCTTAAATAAATTAATTCATGATATTATTTTATTGAATGAGTGTGTTTAATGAAACCTAATTATTTCTTCGATACATTATGAAAGGTAAATTATTTCCAAAAAAATCGAAACACCTTATTTTATCACGGGTACAAAAAGATAAGTTTATTAAAGATTTATTATGTCACACATATGTATGGATGAGGATGATTGGCATACTATATTTTCGTATAAATGATTGGTTTACGATTATGTATCATAAGCTCACAAGGGTACATATGATTAATTTTAAGAAGATAATATTTATATAGATGGATGGATTAAAATATAATAAGGGGAATGGGATGATTTATCACAAGATAACATGTTACATGGGTGGGTTTATACAAATCCAAAGTGTACAGAGGGATATTTACATGTGATTAATGATACCTTTGAAGATTTATCCCAATGCAAAAGGGGAGTATGGGAGGTTTTTCCCAAACCCCATTTCTACATGGGAGGATTAGCCAAATCCCAATAATGAATATATATTTTTTTAGTTATAATATTCATATGATTGTATTTATCCCAAATTTGTTTGATGGGCATCAAATTTTTTTAAATTATAACGATTCAATTTATTTTGATGAAATTATTTATTTTTTTGATATATCCTTATCTATAATTAATTCTAATCTATTATGCCATTACAAAATAATATATGATTATTTTTTGTGTTAATTCCATGTCGTATATATAATATTATATTAAATATGTTTTTATTTTTTAAAATAATTTTAGATGATTCATGATTATAATATCAGGAATTTTTATCTATAATAATGATATTTATTTCATCCTCATGTTCACCTCACAGATTTCAATTTAAAACTCTATAAATGGTTTTTTCATTACTAGTCTCTCAATATCACCCCTTTCTGAAGTTTCACATCCAAAATTTATAAATATGATTATTTTATATGACATATCCAAAAAAATTATATAGAAATTAAATAATAAAGAAATTATAAGAAGTTTAAGAGAATTATATATTTATGATGGAAATATCACAGAAATTAAACAAATCGGTCCCTATGTTGAGATTGTATTTTTTTATATTTACTAACTAAATCAAATTATAAATGTATTATTTATGTTTTTTTAGATGTTTAGATTTATATATATTTAATTTTGGATACTTATTAGTTTCTTATACTAGTTTATATAACTATATTTGGGTTAAAATATCACTAACTCTATATTATTATGAAACAAAGTATTTTCATGAAGAAAGCAGTTTAAATCCAAAAAATTCACATAAAAAAATTACAGTCAACATATTACATTATATAAAAAACATGAGTGAAAATATGTATAAGACAAAAATGGTTATTATTTAAATCCATAGGTGATTACATCATATATATATATATAGGTGTACAAGTTTCCTTTGTTGATAAAATGCATTACCCAAAGCATTAGAGGGATTTAATCGGACTCACCTATCAATATAGGTATCAACCCTAAAATATCATATATCAGTCATTCCCCACATATAAAAAATATTCATCTCTCCAAACATCAATTATAATTTTAATTTATCATATCATACACAAAATATTTATATTCTTTCCCCTTTTTGTCATAAAACCCTTGAACACTATTTATATTTCATATATAAATCAATTTTGGTTATAAAAATAACCATTCCTTTTTAAAAACACATTTCTCAAACTAAAATAAAAAAAGTGGATTTGATTTTTGAAAACCTGAAATATTTCAATAGAATTAATTAATAAAACAATGTTTTTTGTATTAGGTAAATCCCTTGAGATTTTATAAATTAAAATCGAATAATCATTTCTCATTTTTTTAGTCATAGTCAAAAAAAATAGTCAATGATGTGAAAAAATAATCCTTATTAGAAAATCGTTAATGATTTCAAATAATACATAAAATTCCATTTAATATATTTTATGTATATATTAATACATTCATAAATAATTTTAATGATTATTTACATGGAATAAAAAGAGTTATAAGGGAAATAATATAAGAGTATTTTTAATGGAATGTCCCTTTCCTTATGTCCGAATTATCACAAACATTATATATCCTTCTGAATAATAATTTTTTTAATTTTTTATATTAATTAAGGAAATATTCCATGTTAATTACTATTTTTATTTTATATAGTACCATGTTATATAAAACTATATAATCAATTAAATTCACATTTAATGTTTTGAATATAATTACTGTGTATATTTGGAATTGCTGGTATGTTGACTATGGTCAACAAGGTCATTATTACATATCATCAAACATAATTTTCATGAAATAATTTTCATTTTAAATACATCAAGAATACCTTTACTACAAAAAATATAATTTGGTTATTAAAAATGAATTATGTTACGATTATTTAAATAATAAGTCATACATACTCAAGAATAATGTTTCATTCTTTCTATGATCATAATGGGATTGATTTAATAATTATTTTACCAATAAATAACTTTGATTATATAATTTATAAAATTTTATATCTTTAAATTATCTTATATATATTGTCCTTTTTATGTTGTAATGAAAAAACATATCCCTTCAAGGATGTGGAAATTCACACATATACACAATTGATGTTATCATATTTCAATAAATTTAATAATAATAAAATAGATTGTATAAAATATTTAACGATTGATATTTCTATCCTTAATATAATATATATATATATATATATTAAATACATAATTATAACCATCAAAAATAGTTTGTGATGGAATACAAATAAATCTATTAATATAGGTGGCATTCCATACACATGTACAGACGATATTTCAATTATCAATTTGATGGACCATGAGAAGCATAAAGGATATATAATTATATTAAAAAAATATCAGTTAATAAAATTCATATACGTTACTGTCTTATCATTTTTAATAAATATTTTATTGATATAGATTAGGAAATAAAAAAAAAATTACGTGAAAGGTATACCTCAATTTCGGATAACCACCTTTTAATTGTATCATAATCTCTCTAGGTGTTATATTATTTCCAAAATAGAATATCATTAATGTGGGGATTTATAATAAGAATTGTGTCTCGCGTTTCCTATGAAATTGATCTTGATTTTTGATGAAAATATAATGGATAGTTCCCTTTTATATGTGAGGCATGTGTAATTCAGAGAATTTCATAAATTATTAAATTAATATTTATTTTTATTAATGTTTAAACTTGTCCATGTCTGAATAATTATTATTGAATATTAATATGGGTCAGTATAAATGTATCTATTAAATTTTGGTTTTGTTTGGATTATTTTTTAAAATTTATCAATTTGATTAACCTCATGTTCACTATTTTGATAATTATGGCTATATCCTCATTTTTTACTCTTTATTGTTAAATGATTTTATAATATGAGAAATGATCCCCAAATGGAATATGTTATATATTTTAAACCATATTCCATTCAATTTTAAATATATATAATTAAACATTACATATTCTAGTTGCTTAATCTATAAAATCACCTTATTTCATTCCAAATGAAATTTTTGGTATATAGTTTTATAGAGTTAGATCATAACTCTTGCATCAACATAAAACATCCTAGATACCCTAGTACCATGATAACCAAGATGATCTGGACCTTATCAGAAAAGAATTCATGATCCTTAAAGGTTGGATAATAGATCCTATAATCATGAATGATAAATTTGTGACTACGTTTTCCACCATCATGGTGGAAGAAAACTGAAACATATTAGTATACTCAAAGAAACCAAGGGGTGATACTACCCAAAACCAGTGATGAATATCAAAAACCAAAAAATTACATAATCAAGAGAAAGAAATTGGGAAGATATCCTATCATTCAAAAATACACATCCTTCCAATCCATAATAAATCAAGAACATAAAACATGTCTAGGAGGAGCTTCACTTTTACTTAGACTTCATTGCATAAAATTTACAAATTACTTAAGTAACAGGTAGGTTATGAGATAAAAAAGAAACTAGTGTCTCAACATGTATCCATATTATCATACCATAATGATAATAGAAGTCATGATATTAATTTTCATCAAAAAAGGAATGGAATTTAATTCACATAATTAAGACAAAATATTCTACACATAATATTCATAGAAACAGTATTCAACATTGATTAAAAATATTTTTTCAAAAACAAATTCATATATGAGTAATTAAATTTCACAATAAATAGAATATATATATATAACAATCGCAATGAAATGATGGTCATATAAAATTTGGTAAGATAGTTTCAACATATAAGATATTAAAACATCACGTATCAGTGATCACAAAATGTATGTGTAAAAGCAAATGTTATTATAAAACTAAAGATGTCCCACGATATTCTATTAGGGATAAGGTATGCATAACTATGTTTTACTAGAGTTATAATATTCAGTATATTTATAGGGAACTACCTTTATTACATTATTCTCCAAAATAACCAACTAACTATCTAGAATCTTATGTACTCTATCAATCAATAAAAATTGGGAAATTTATTTGAAATATAATTTCAATATTTTTCGATTCAATATTCCAATATCATTTCAATACAAAAACATTGTTTTTTATCATTCCATTCCCTTTAAAATAACTTTTTTTATAATTTTTTCTCAATTAAATTTATGAAATTTTCTCAAAAATAAATTCAAATTACAATCATTTTCAAAATTACTACCAAATCCATGAATTCCACATGAATTTGGGGTTTTTCCAAAACAAATAATTCCAATTAAAAACAATTTCAAATTAAAATCAAATTTTGTTTTTATAAACTCATTTTTAAATAATTTAAAAACAATTAAATTCAAGGATTAAGCAATTTGGAAAATAATAAATGAAACTACCTAACATTCTTGTGTAATTACAACACCCGATATAGGATTCACCAATAATGAATAAATGAACAGGAAATCTAGGAACTCAAAATAAAATCAATATTTGAAAAAATGATATTTATATCCATCAATATAGATATGATCTATCAATCTTCAGAGAGGTATGGAGAGAGAGGGATCAATGAGGCATGGGGACAACATTCCAATAGATAAGAACCCCTAAAATTATGAGATAATAACCACTAAAATTATAATTATCGATCACCAAAAAGATGATTCATATGGATTTGATGTCTCCAAAATCACTTAGAGATTGCCTCTACATCATATACTATGAAACCCAGTAGAGGGAAATAATAATTCCTTCTAAAACACCTTCTTAAAAACATCACTTAGTATTTTTAATGGTGTGTATCCAAATTAAACAAAATATATTTATCATCTCCAAAATTTACTGAAACTCGTCTATTTTTATTTTAAATAATTTGTAAAATATTTAAAAATAAAAATAGATGAGTTCCAGAAAATTTTTTTGATGATAAATATATCTTGTTTAATTTGGATTTTTTTGGATTTTTTTGCATATACAAAAAGTTATTGCAATATAATGTGGATTTACACATCATGTAATGGGGTTATATGTTGTATAATCATCATGTGGATGATAACATGAAATACATACACACCATCTAATCCCCATTATTAGTATCCTAAAAATTCTTACTCTATATTACAGATAAACTGAAATGGAAACCCATATAGATAGTTTTGAACATACCAAATAGAGGGGTAACAGGGTGTTACAAAATCCCAACCATAAAAACTATATGTCGCTTGAAAATTTTTCAAAATGTTTCCATAAAAAAAGGATATGTTTTTAGTGATTTATAATACCATGATGTACAGAAAAATCATCCCCACCATCATGATCACTCCATCTCAAAAAATGATATGGATCAAGAAGATACATACATAGTCTAGTCACACAGATATATTTATGTATATAAATCAACAATGTTATAAGTTATAAATGGTAAGCCACTTTCCCCACCTTCACTACATCCTCAAAATGTCTCTCGCAATGAGGAGCAAGATTTAATTACTTCCCAAGCCATTGATGATCCAAATGAGTTGAAACATTCTATAACACTTATTCTCACAATGATATCTCAAATGATCTATACTTATGATCATGATAATATTTTTTCTAGCTATGGGTATCTATAAAATCTTTTGAATCGAGAGAATCCATATTGTAATATCTTTATCCATGCTTAGTCCAATATGGGAAATTTCATTGATCTATAAGCAACACAACTATTATTTATAACACCAGCCATTGAAGGCCCATAAATGACACATTCTAGTCACAAAATTCTAACTAATGTTCTAAGATAACTCAAAATACACAAATTTTTACTCAAAGATCCACCAAAATCAATGTTGTTGGCACGATGTATATCTCCATGAATTTTAATAGATATTCTATCGATCCATCCATCTATTGATGAGAAGACTTATTAAAATGAAGTTATGATCTATGTGCATCCTGAAGGAAACTCCGAAATAGAGAAGTAAAATTCGGATCCATGTCGGATAATACAATAGATGTGACTCCATTAAAACCAAAAATAACTTTGAGAAAGATATTTATATGCTATTAAAATTTGGTTGAATGATAAATTAGTAAAATATGAGCTATTTTTGTTTGCCTATTGATCAAACCTGACATCACACTCTTTGTTATCAGTGTATGCTAAATCCCAACCAAAAAATCCATATAAATATAATCCCACTTCCATCTTGTCACTCATAGGGGATTAAGAAAACAAAATGGTCTTCAATGATAAACATTAAAATATTAGACAATATAATGTGGGAGAAAAAATTTTATGACGTCTCATCTCATACCTAGACATTAGAATTGTCAACGCATGAGATAAAAATAATTATGGTTCATTGTTGACCATCCCTATATGAATTTTGAAATTGTCCCATCTCATCATTTCTTATAAGAAGTGGTATAATATACCAGTTCAAGAAACATAGAAAATAGTCGGTGGTGAATAGACACTCAAAAATAGTCCCTAACAATAAAGAGAATTCATAATTCCACAAACTTCATCATCAAGATATTTTTCCTGAATAAAAAAAATCAAGAAGATATGATATCAATTTTAAACTAATAAATAAACAATCAATCCAAGTTTATCAACACCAATATGAATCATTGAAAAAAGATAAATCATGTTCCAAACATCTAATGATTATTTCATAGCTTGAGTAAAAAGGTTCTTACTAAAATCATTTAGAAAGAAATTCCATTTTATTCTAGTATAGGAATAGAGAAATAAAATTATTACATGCACTCCACCCAATTCAAATGATTGATATAGAAATATTTTACTGAGAAGATATAACTCAACCTCTTGTGGTCAGAATAAATAATAAAATATTCTATTAAAATATTATTTTACCAACTCTTTAGTACATTCATTACAACAATATATTTAATTTACTGGGTTGTATAATTTTTCCTTCGTTTCCTATGATTCTAAGAGCCATATTCAAAAAAAATTCTCCGTGTGTGAGTACACCTCCCCAAACCAAAACTAATTCATGAGAAAATAACCATATTTCTCTGTGCAAACCCTTGTTGAGTCAACACCAGTGTGGAAGTCCAAATACATTTTAGAAAAAATAAAATTAAATATAGAATTTATCAAGCTAAGATAACCAGACACCCTTTTGAGTTTGACTGGTTATTTGGTAATCCAATTTCTAAACATCCTTTATTAACCATTATTAATATCATGATAAACCCAATGACCTCCAAATATAAAAAACACTACATGGTTTATCCCAGGTAATAATTTCTTTAACCTTCTCAATATAAACTGATACAAAATGTTTTGAGAAAACATTTCCAAATAAAATACCTTATATAATATAGAAATTACATTTTAATAGCTTCTCATAAATTTGTGGATTTATGAATAATTCTAAAACTACTCTCAAATGACGGACATGATCCTCTAGATACTTATATTGAACTGATAAATCATCCGTAAATACCACCATGAATGTATCAAAAAAATAATGTAAAATAATATTCATTAAATCCCTAAAAATTTAAGGAAATTGGTTAGGATAAATAGCATGATTTGGTACACATAATATCTATACATAATCTTTAAGGAAGATTTCATTATGATGAATTCTTTTATTCATAACTGATCATAGCCTCATCGAATATAAAAATTTAAAAACTATGCTACACATTGTAACATTTCAAATTTATCATAAATTAATTTTTATAGATGCTAGTCTTTTTACATGACATGATTGAACTTATATTAATCAATAAATAAGAGAAGTATTTTATCACCATTAATAGAAAATAAAACATTCTGATCCCATGCTAGAACACTCAAGAGTATAAATACAATCTCTAACAGACTATCCAACTATGTCTTCAACTAATTCTATTCATCTAATTCCATGTTGTATGATGGAATATACACTATCTGGGTACCATGAACTGAATTTATAGAAAAATCTATTTCATGTATCGGTGTAAAACGTGATATGTTGAAATAAAACATCATAGAAAATGATGAAAACTGGAGGAATGTCACCACTAAAGGATTAAAAATCTATATCAAAAAAACATTATTATTACATTCTCCAAATATTTATTATTAGGTCAGTCTACAAGTGACTTCAATTCTTATTCTCATTGCATTACATGACACACCCATTCAGGTCCAACAAATGATACACGCCAAAGATAACAATCAATTCATAAATTAGTTGCAATTATCCAGTACATCAAAAATATAAGATTAAGGGATTTCTTATAGGGAAACTAAAGATCCAAAGTATTTTTATATACGATAATGATAAAACACAAGATAGAAAATGGAGTCCACATTTTCTCATCTTTGTTGGAACCAAGTTCTTCAAAGCATGATTTGGTGTATGTTTTGTGTTTGTTGTCAATCCTAAGTGGAAGTTCAGGGTGTGAACCAACAAAGCGATCATACCGTTCAGGAAGAAAACAGTAGTGAAGGTGGCGCTGTTTCCCAGTGTTTGCCAAATTTTTTTGGGCCTGAAAATCCGTAAATAAAGTAAAGTGTTTTTGGCAAAGATACTTGCGCGCCGAGCTCTTGGAGGATGAAAGACTTGCGCGCCATTTGTTTTTGAGGATCAAAACATCACAATTTGGCTAAGGAATGAAGGTCGTGCAAGTGTTGGTTGGGTCGCGCAAGTAACTTGCGCGACAGAGGATCTGGAGACAGGACTTGCGCGCCGTCGAGGGACTTGCGCGCCGCCGCGTAGGGGGTCCAGTTTGCCTATAAATAATGGACCACCCCTCCTCATTTGGAGGGGAGTTCAAGGCCGAGAGATTGTTCGAGCTCTCGTCGCGCAGGTGGTTGAGTCGCGCAGGTGGTTGTTTTGTCGCGCAAGTAGAGCTTGCACGCCGGTGTTTGGCTGTTCTCCCAAGGCAGTTTGGAAGAGAAAGGAAGTGGATCGCGCAAGTATTTAGTTCAAGAAGGCAGTGTCGCGCAGGTGCTTCAGTGACACTTGCGCGCCAGTTTAGTCTTGCGCGCCTGAGACTTGCGCGCCGCCGGGAGACTTGCGCGCCGGGCTTGAAAAGGAGACCTAGACACTATTGAAGCACGCCTGCCTTGCTGGAGCTGCACGAAAGCCGAGAATCTACTCGGTCCATTCGAGGGAAAGTGATATTCTTCTTCTAGTGAGAATCGGACTTCAATAGAGCATCTACATTCAACAAAGGATGCACTCTTATGCAAATGAAGAAGAGACCTACACGTCTATAAACTGAGTGGGACTTCACCAACGGCAGTGAGCCAGGGGGAGTCAACGGGAGTGACCCGAGGGACGCAGTGAGCTATCCCTGAACAATTGTAAAGGCAGTGAGCCTGGGACAGAGTGTCTGTACCCGAACTTTTGTATCCGTAGCTAGTGAAGCATAGTGGATTTAGGTACGACCGGCAACCAGTCGGCGTATGCTCCTTGGACGTAGCCCTTAGTGGTGAACCAAGTAAAAATGGTTGTGTCCTCTCTGTGCATGTGAATGTTTTCATTTTGATCATAATCATCATACAGGTTCAAAAAGTTCCTACCAACGTGGGAACAAGATCCAACACATTAAAAGAAAAAGTGGTCACCCTGATTCACCCCTCCCCTCTCAGGGTGTCCCGAGGTCCTTCAAGTGGTATCAGAGCGTAAAGGTTGCTGGTGTTGAATCTGACCTTCTTCGTCATGGAAAACGCGGTCAATGTCAGGGGAGTCCCTCACTTCGATGGAAGCAATTTCCAGATCTGGAAGAACAGAATGAGATCTCATCTAAGATCTCTTGGAATGGAAGTTCTTTTTTCTACTATGCAAGGAATACATGTCACTGATCCAACAGGTCTGGCTATGACTGAAACAGACAGGAAACTTCTTGATGCAGATGCTAAAGCACAGAATGCTCTCACTACAGCCCTTTCTGATCAGATTTACCTGAAGGTGATGAATTGCACCTCAGCAAAATCCATGTGGGATAAACTTGAGAATATTTATGAAGGAGACATCAAAGTGAAGGAGGCGAAACTACAAGTGCTTCACAGTCGTTTTGATGATCTGAAGATGCATCCAGATGAGAATGCAGACTCTTTCTTCAATCGAATTACTGAAGTGGTTGGAGCAATTCGGGGTTTAGGCGAAGAAATCAAAGACATTGACATTGTAAAAAAAAATTTAAGAAGACTTCCACCTCTGTGTAATGCTAAGGTGTCAGCCCTTGAGGAAAGAGATCTCTCCAAACTTTCTCTTGATGATCTACTGAGCAGCTTGGTAGCATATGAAATGAGAGTCAAACCAGAAGATGCTACGACTCGGGTGAGCAAGGAAATGGCATTCAAGGCCATGGATAAATTGAAAATATCAAAGGATAGTAGCGGTGATGATGACGAAGAGAAAGAAATTCTTTCTCTCATTGCAAAGAAGTTCCAGAAGGGGAAAGGGAAATTCAAAGGGAAGTTACCTCTCGCATGTTTCCGTTGTGGAAAAGTTGGGCACATTGCCTCTCAGTGCTTGAAGAATATCAATGATGATGAAAGTGAAGATGAAAACTTCAAGAAGCCTCAGAGAAGGTTCTTCAAAAATGGAGACTTCAAATCTGGAAAGAAAATGCAAAGGAAGAGTTTTGTCTGTGAAGAGGAAGAAGATGACAATGAATTCTGTGATGAAGAAGAACCGGAATTCAAAACTGGGAACCATGCTTCTATGATGGCCACTGTTGAAAAGTCAGAAGATACTGATGGAGAAAAACAACTGAGAACTTGTGTAGATCCTGAGGTGCAACTTAAGGATGCAGTTAGTAAGCTTAAAATTAAATGTAAGAGCTACAATAAGTGGAAATCAATTGTAGAAGAATCGACTGAATATGTTGATCAACTTGAAGCTGAAATTGAATGACTAGAAGAATTTGTGAAGGTACAGTCTAAAATAATTGAAAGCAATGATGATGCAGTTGATCTGAAGCTGAGAATTGAAGAGCAGGCAAAGGTCATCAATGACCTCACATCCAGACTGGATGAAAAATCCAAGACTACTGAGGGTCTTGAGGAAGAAGTAGTTACTCTAAGGAGTAAACTGGAGACTGAATCAGTTCCAAAAGAATCAAGGAAGAAAATACAGTTCGGAAGATTCACATATGTAGAATTACATGCAAGAGCCAAGTGTGGTTCTGACGGGGTTGGAAAAGTCTTGAGTGATCAAAGACCCGCTTGCATGGGAAAGAGTGGAATTGGCTGTGAGGCTGAGTCATCAACTGCTGGAAGTGAAAAGATCCAAAAGATAGACAAGATGAAAGTTGAACATGATGAAATGTTACCTAGAGTGCTAAAAAGGGAACCCCCAATCCAAACTAAAAGGAGACCTGAAAATTATCCTCAAACATTCAGAAATGACAGACAGTCTTACTACTCTCCCAAGGAAGAAGGTATAAGGAGAAATTCAAGTGAGAAGACATTTCCTCTCATGAAGTGTCAGTTTTGTGGCTATCTGGGCCATACCATGTCTTATTGTGAAGAGGCAAGAAGCTATCTGAATGGAGAAGATATAGATGCTCAACAAAGGAGAACAATTTCATATCCTAATTCTTATAGAAGAAATAATTTCTATGGATATTGTTTTCATTGTTCTAACTTTGGTCATAAGGCCATTAATTGCAGGCAGAGAAGGGACATTGACACCTCATGCAGAAGTTCCAGACATGTCAAGTCTCGTCAGCAAGACGATGTTTCTCTTTCAAACAGGTTCTCACCTCTTAAAGAAGACTTTGACTATGAAGAACCTGGGTTTGCGGAAGAGATAGTTGAAAGGCCATCAGTTCTATATACTCAATCTAATGTCTCATGGAAGGAAAGGAGGAAGATTGAGAAATCAAACCTTGCAGAGGTAGCTCTCAAAGCTACAAAGAACAACAGTACCTGGATTCTAGATAGCGGTTGCTCATCTCATATGACAGGTAATGCCGGTCTACTAACAAATATCATAAAGAATGTTGATGGTACAGTAAGATTTGGTAATGATGGGGCTCTGAAAATCAAAGGGAGTGGAAGTACCAAATTAGCTAATGGAGAACTAAAGAAGACTGAAGTCCTTTACGTAGATGGCCTACGTCATAATCTCCTCAGCGTGAGTCAACTCTGTGACTCAGGACTTGTTGTTACTTTTAATCAGAAAGGCTGCACTATCAAGGGAAAAACTGGAAATTCTCTCATGAAGGGATGCAGAACAGAAGGAAACTTGTATCAGGTTGATAGTGAAGAGAATGTATGTTACATGACTGTTGAAGAAGAAAACAATCTGTGGCATCGGAGATTGGGACACATCAATCAACAAGACATGGAGAAAATATCAAAATTGAGAATTGTCATGGACATTCCCAACCTGAAGCGTGAGCGTGAAAAATCCTGTGATGCTTGTATTCGTGGGAAGTTGGTCTGCAGTTCATATCGGCCAAAGAAGAAAAAGGCATCTCACCTTCTTGATCTGATTCATACAGATGTTTGTGGTCCAATAAATGTTTCCGGAACTCATGGAGAAAGGTACTTTGTCCTTTTCATAGATGATTACAGTCGAATGGCATGTGTGATGGTCATTCACCGGAAACGACAGGTCCTTGACTGCATGAAAACATATCGGCGAATCGCCGAGAATGATACTGGACGAACAATCAAAGTGTTCCGATCTGACAATGGAGGAGAATACACGTCCATTGAATTTGAAAATTATCTGGAGAAGCATGGGATACAACATGAGGTAGCTGCTGTGAGAACTCCACAACAAAATAGAGTTGTTGAACGAAGGAATCGACAGGTGAACAACATGGCACGAACTATGCTGATTGAGAGTCGTATTCCACGACATTACTGGAAAGAGGCTGTTCAAGCTGTAGTGTACATTCAGAATCGAACAGGACTTTATATGGGTGAGACGAAGACACCATATGAATTGTGGCATGGACGAAAGCCTTCTCTAAAATACTTTCGTGTTTTTGGAAGTAAGTGCTTCATCAGGAACAAAGAAGGAAATCAGGGGAAATATGGTGACAACGCAGATGAAGGAATCTTCCTCGGTTACTCAATGAATAGCAAAGCCTACAAATGTTTCAACAATCGTTTGGGAAGGATTGTGGAAAGCAATGATGTTAAGATAATTGAAGAGAAAACCACAAATGCTTCATGGACGTCATATGATGATGTGATAGAAAGTCATGAAGAATGTGGACATGAAGAAACTACAAATGCAGAAATAGAGGAAGCTGTTCAAAACACTCATCAATCACATAATGATGTTGACTTAGAAGAAGAATATGAAGAAGAAACTATGGCTGAAGAGAATACTACTGAACCTCGCCGGAGAAATCGAAGAGCTGAGATTGATCCATCCAACATAATTGGGGAGAGGAGTGCACCCACACAAACCAGAAGGATGAGGAATACCACGCAATCTGCATTTCTATCAGTTGTAGAGCCATCCTCATTCGAAGAAGCTGCAAAAGATGAATCTTGGGTGAAAGCCATGAATGATGAATTAGATCAGATTGATAAGAATCAGACATGGGATCTTGTCCAGAGACCTGAAGGTCACAATGTGATTGGTACCAAATGGATTTTCAAAAATAAGTTTGATGAGCATGGAAGTGTTATTATAAACAAGGCACGACTGGTATGTAAAGGATACTCCCAGATTGAAGGTATTGATGTTGAAGAAACCTTTGCTCCAGTTGCTAGACTGGAATCAATCAGGCTTTTCCTTGCCATGGCACTCCAAAGAGGATATAAAGTATACCAAATGGATGTTAAGACAGCATTCTTGAATGGTGTACTCGAAGAAGAAGTCTACATTGAACAACCGGTGTGGTTTGTCTTGGGTACCGATGAAACAAAGGTCTGCAAACTAAAGAAAGCTCTATATGGTTTGAAGCAGGCACCACGGGCATGGTACTCACGGCTAGATTCATATCTCAAGAAGTTGGAATTCAAAAGAGGAGGAGTTGATCACAATCTCTATGTGAAGAATTCTCCAAAAGATCAGTTCATGGTTCTTGTCTACGTTGATGATATCATTTTTGGTGGCAGCAGGCAGAAATCAGTGGATGAATTTTCCAACCACATGAAATCAGAATTTGAAATGTCTAGGATTGGGGAGCTCACATATTTCTTGGGGTTGCAAGTAATTCAAAGGAAGGAATACACTTTCATTTCTCAGGAAAAATATGCAAGAGAGTTGCTGAAGAAGTTCAATATGCAAGACTCCAAACCAATGTCAACTCCGATTCCTGTTGGAACTAAACTTGGAAAGCATGAGGATGGGAACTCTGTTGATCCCACCATGTACAGGAGGATCATTGGAAGCCTACTGTATCTGACAGCGACAAGGCCAGATATTGTCTTTGCAACATGCCTTGCGGCCCGCTTTCAGAGTAATCCAAAGGAGGAACATATGTCAGCAGTAAAAAGAATCATGAGGTATATTCAAGGCACACATAACTTCGGGTTATTTTTTGCTGCAGGCAGGGACAGTGAATTATCAGCGTTTTCTGATGCTGACTGGGCTGGGGATGTAGTAGACAGAAAGTCCACTAGTGGTGGAGCTTTCTATATTGGGCATAAATGTGTTGGATGGTTGAGCAAGAAGCAAGAAAGTACTTCTCTTAGTACTGATGAAGCTGAATATATGTCCGCCACAAAAGCATGCACTCAACTTCTTTGGATGAAGCAGCAGCTAACAGATATTGGTGATAAGGTGCAGCAACCAATGGTGATTTATTGTGATAACAAAAGTGCAATTGATCTTACGAAGAATCTGGTTCAGCATTCTCGTGCAAAACATATTGAAATACGGTATCATTTTATCAAAGAAAAGGTTGAACAAGGCATGATTAAAATGGATCATGTTGGAACTAATGAGCAAGTGGCTGATATCCTAACCAAGCCATTGTCTGCGGTTGTGTTTGAGAAGCATCGGTTGAACCTCGGTGTTCGACCACCTCCTACTGCATAAGGAGGCTCCGGAAGTCCCCTCTCCCTGTTTGTTTTAACTGTTTTTATCTGTTTATGGCTGTGATGCAGGTTTATGGGGGAGATACTATCCAGGGGGAGTATGGCTTGAGCTGAACGTTGAACAAACTTTTCGGTCCTTGGTTTTATTGTCAATGGGGGAGAAAGGAATAAATTCAAGGCAAGAAATTCTTCTGTGATGAGAAGTGTAAGCTTGTGATGAGAAGTTTAATAAGGATAACATCGGGATGGAGAATTTCGTGTACGATTTCAACACACTAAGACCCAATTCAAGCTTTCTCTCTTGTTTTCTACACCGAGCATTGCTCACGTAGACTTAGAGTGTTAGCTGAGTTGATTCTTGTGTTTTGGATTTTCTCATGGTTGGAGATCTATTGAATTTATTCTGATTTCCAACAAACCCAAAGGGGGAGATTGTTGGAACCAAGTTCTTCAAAGCATGATTTGGTGTATGGTTTGTGTTTGTTGTCAATCCTCAGTGAAAGTTCAGGGTGTGAACCAACAAAGCGATCATACCGTTCAGGAAGAAAACAGTAGTGAAGGTGGCGCTGTTTCCCAGTGTTTGCCAAAAAAATTTGGGCCTGAAAATCCGTAAATAAAGTAAAGTGTTTTTGGCAAAGATACTTGCGCGCCGAGCTCTTGGAGGATGAAAGACTTGCGCGCCATTTGTTTTTGAGGATCAGAACATCACAATTTGGCTAAGGAATGAAGGCCGCGCAAGTGTTGGTTGGGTCGCGCAAGTAACTTGCGCGACAGAGGATCTGGAGACAGGACTTGCGCGCCGTCGAGGGACTTGCGCGCCGCCGCGCAGGGGGTCCAGTTTGCCTATAAATACTGGACCACCCCTCCTCATTTGGAGGGGAGTTCAAGGCCGAGAGATTGTTCGAGCTCTCGTCGCGCAGGTGGTTGAGTCGCGCAGGTGGTTGTTTTGTCGCGCAAGTAGAGCTTGCGCGCCGGTGTTTGGCTGTTCTCCCAAGGCAGTTTGGAAGAGAAAGGAAGTGGATCGCGCAAGTATTTAGTTCAAGAAGGCAGTGTCACGCAGGTGCTTCAGTGACACTTGCGCGCCAGTTTAGTCTTGCGCTCCTGAGACTTGCGCGCCGCCGGGAGACTTGCGCGCCGGGCTTGAAAAGGTGACCTAGACACTATTGAAGCACGCCTGCCTTGCTGGAGCTGCACGAAAGCCGAGAATCTACTCGGTCCATTCGAGGGAAAGTGATATTCTTCTTCTAGTGAGAATCAGACTTCAATAGAGCATCTACATTCAACAAAGGATGCACTCTTATGAAAATGAAGAAGAGACCTACACGTTTATAAACTGAGTGGGACTTCACCAACGGCAGTGAGCCAGGGGGAGTCAACGGGAGTGACCCGAGGGACGCAGTGAGCTATCCCTGAACAATTGTAAAGGTAGTGAGCCTGGGACAGAGTGTCTGTACCCGAACTTTTGTATCTGTAGCTAGTGAAGCATAGTGGATTTAGGTACGACCGGCAACCAGTCGGCGTATGCTCCTTGGACGTAGCCCTTAGTGGTGAACCAAGTAAAAATGGTTGTGTCCTCTCTGTGCATGTGAATGTTTTCATTTTGATCATAATCATCATACAGGTTCAACAAGTTCCTACCAACGTGGGAACAAGATCCAACACATTAAAAGAAAAAGTGGTCACCCTGATTCACCCCTCCCCTCTCAGGGTGTCCCGGGGTCCTTCAATCTTTACGAGTGGTTGTTAATATCCATAAAATAAGATATAATCTCTATAATAATATTTATAAAATTTACAATATGTGTCAAAATTTACAAATAAACTCACCTGTATCAAATCAATATGTCATTAAAGATAATGATATAGTTATACCTCATTCATTCATTAGAACCATATATGTTTCCTCTATAGATTGTTATACTACATGAAGATTATTTATTATGGATTCCTTTAGAGGGAACACATTAGTTCAAAATGAATATTATTTAACTATAGTACTTTGTGTGGTTGATAATACCATTCCACTATGTCTAGTATAATAGATATAAATTAATATATAATAATCTCATGAGAAATGACATGAACGACCTATATTGGGTGACTCAATGCAAACCCATTTGGAATTCCAATGGTAGAAACAATTGATGAAAGTCAAAGTCCCTTTGTTAAGAATAGTTGGAGGTAATGAAAACCCATGCTATCAATATCCACCACGAGACTCACCACACTTCCTCTATCCATTAATAAAACTCATAGAACTGACATTTTTTAGAAAAATGAACTCTCATCAAACCTGACATACCATCCAGATCATTTTCATCCATCATAACTTTATCCATAACATCACTGTGCAACGATAGATTCAGTAATAAACACTATGAATGAATATCATAACAGATTAAAATAAAAAACACTCTAGTATTTACTTTCTTATTTGAGAAATTGTAAGGTGGAATAATGAAAATCTCAATGAATTGGTTAATATATTTGATCATGGTCCTTCCTTCCAATTTAATATTGAAGAAATATATAGCCTTCGATAGTACCATAAAAATTAGTAGAACTAGTCGGTGAAAGGATATTTGATGTCCTTCCACTCTATACCCTCATGCATATTTACTATAGCCATTAAATCCCATCATCTCTTTATTTGTCCCTCTAACATAAAGGTAGAATACATTAGATTAATAGCTTTTATTTTTTCCTAATAGTGAAATACAAGATATATCTTTTTCATCTTGTATGTAATATCATAAGGATCATTATAGACTTGGAAATAAGGTGAATTAGGTTTATGTTACACCAGAGCACTAAGGTTCCACAACATGAGTACGACCGAGTATGGGTGCATGTACTTATCTCAAAGATTGGATAGCACAACCAACAACCTAATTCTGATTCTGGTCCGCAAGATTATTTTCTCATTGAGGATAATCAGTGGATTCATCATGTATCCTATTCATGAATCTTTTTGGAGGATTTAGTCTACACAATATCCAAAAATACCATTTAATATAACTCAAATAAATAATTAAATAAATGTAATTATAAAAATTAATCTGAGTAGGTATATTAAAAATATTTGGATTTCAATATATCAAAATCATTTATATGTAAAATACTATATGTAATCCTCAATATTTCATTCAAAACCAACCATTGGGAATGACTTTTCATTATAATTATAGCAAGTAAATCAACAAATCACCACTACCAACTAATTCCTGAAATGGTTTCTCAAATTCCTACTAACACCAATGAAATGTTCTAGACATGTCCCGTACATAAAAATTTTCCATGAACTATACTAAATTAACTGGTTCCCTAATAATTGATCTAATCCCAAAATAGTTTGAATAGAAATCATGATCACCACAGGTTGGTTATTATCTCCTGAAATCATGAAAAATAAATGTGGGAACAAATATTCTGCAAGAACAGAAGAAGAAAACAGTTACATATAGGTATTCTTGAAATCTATAATGGTTGATAGTACCAAAAAAAACATGTATATCATACACCCAAGTATTATATCATTTTTGGAATCAAAAAATGTTTCTGAATGATTCATGAGATACTTCCAAGAAAGGTATCACATAATTTACTATTTTATAGGCTTTGATTTGAATGTTCATGGAACCCGAACGGAGATACGGAATATTTATTATGTACATTACAGGTTAGAATGGAAAATTAGTTCACAAAGTCCTTTTATAGACTGCCCTCTACAGAGCTCCCAGTGTGAATGCATCCTCTTCACTATGTCATTTTCACATTTCAGTTCTCATAGATCTCAAGAAGAACATATCTCTTTAGTGGATTATCATTCCCATCATAGATCAGACAGTGTACGTATCTTCTCTACAAAGATCTATTTCCTTCATAGAGTTGACCATGGATGAATCTCCTCCACTGTGTCCCATTTTCATTGTCGTTCCTACTTAGTTTTCATGGTGAGTTCCAATAAAACTTCCAACACCTTTTTCTTATAAAAACAAGGATCACCCCCTCCCTTAATATTCAAAGTTATGACACCCTTTGGTTGATCGATCTACCATTATGTGTTACTCAAGGGCACCGTGAAGTGATTCAATTCAGAAAGGCCTCAACCATTTTTGAACAAGGGAGACTATTCAGGGTTCTCGTGGCTCCACAAATCATTAAGCCTTTACAGAGTACATTCCTAATAATGAGACTTATTCCAAGGACGTCATGCTCTATGATCACCATTCCTTCAAGAGGCACCTTTAGAATACCCTAATATCTATGAATCCACATACTTCATGAGACCCTATACTCCGCAAGACAGTAAACATTATAAAGACCCATTTTTAAGTGACCCTCTTCTTTGTGAACCCCATTCCTTCACGGATCCCTATCCTTCATGAAGTTTCTACCTTTGTACCACTGGTCTATACTACAGTGTTTGTACCACTGCCCCCCAACTCAGGATCAATGTCAGACTAAATTTTCTAAACAATAGAAATGTTCTTTAGATACAATCACTAATATCCATAAAAAAGTGACATTTGTACCACAAAAATTTTGGGACAGGTTGACAACATTTAATAATGTTCCCATATACAGTCCCACTTCCACAATGGAATACCATGGTTTGAGATACACCTCAAAACACCATGAAACAACTTGGGTAGACATATTCTCCTTAAAACATTTCTCATGTTGTTAGTTGAGATTCACATCATCTATTACCTGAATAACATAAGTCAAAACATTCCTTAAACAACACTTTCAAACCCCATGTCTTGGCTCTTATTCCATAATGGACCTGAAAGGGCTACTCTTGTGTATGTCCCACACCATATATTTCTAGGTATCTTATTCATAATTTTCATCTTGATTAGACTATTAAATGTTTCACACCATATACAAAAAACATAGGATTCCTCTTGTTATGAATAAAATATGACTTACGTGCCGAGCATATGATACCAATATATCTCACTAAATGACATTAAACTGTATCTTTACCTATCATTCAATAATATGCTTCCTCTTGTTCAAAATTAGAGATTCCTTATGTTCCATGAATAATATACCTCATTCTAGGATTAGAATGGTTTAATTTAATGATATTTGGAATCTCCTCTAGCATTCCATCACTCTCCCTCATGCTTCTTGTGTCCTTAATTTGGATCTCAATACTCATTCATGTTTGAAGGGACCCCCTAATGGCCTGTCCCCATGCCTCTACAGCTCACCAACCATTCAAATCCCATTATACAAAAGACTCTGGATGACACTTCGTGTTTGGCCCTATGATTCAAATATAGCTAGTGGTTGCCACCCATTTGTTTGATTATATATGAGGCTAACATAATTATGATGTTGCATTTTGTATATGGTCTGAAATTATCTCTATTCATTATGTCTCTCTTATTATGTTCTTAATGTTTTTATATGATTCACACTTTTCATCTCTCTATGTTTGGACTGATTCCAACACTCTTATCATTATCCCACTCACGAACTTTCACATAGGTGTAGGCCCCAATTATATGCTACAATTGACATGTGTGTCGGGAAACCAATATGGACACACATGAGGAAGACATTATGTGTAGCATCCATGCAAAAGCACCATCCATATTTGTCTCTCATTAGTGGAAAATGCTCTTATTCCATGAAAAATCCACATATATCATTTAACATCCTAAGCATCACCCATGAAGATTTCGTGCATAATCTACATCCATCATTTTCACTAGTTAGCAGCTCTTGTACAGCTCCCATTTGTAATCCCCATCCATCATTTCCCTTCATTAGCAGCACCTGGGCTGCATCCTTGTGTAATCTGTATCCCTCATTTTTACTACTCAGCATCATTGAGGATACTTCCATCCATAATCCACATCCATCATTGTCACTAATTACTAGCACCCGGGATATTTCTACGCATATTCCCCATCCATTATTTCCACTCCTTATAAGTACCCACGCTACATTCATGCATAAGCCCCATCATTCATTGACACTCTTTAGCAGCACTTGAGAATCTTCCATGTGTAATCCCCATCTATAATTGGTGCTCCTTATAGGCACCTGGGATGCATCTATGTATAATCCCCATTCATCATAGTCGCTCCTAAGCAGCACTCAGGCCGCTTCAATGCATAAGCCCCACCCATCATTACCACTAATTAGGAGAACCCAAGAATTTTCCCAGACAAATCCCTATCCATCATTGCCACTACTTAGTGGCCCCATATATTCTTCCATGCATAAGCCCCATCTATCATTTCTTCTCTTTATCATCACCAAAGATAATTCAATGTGCATGCATAATCCATCATTTCCACTCCTTAGAGGCACGCAAGATGCTTCCATTTGTAATCCCAATTCACTACCTTTCATGGTTTCCCATTTTCCCCTCGATCGTGTGGTATGTTATTGCCTCTTGTTTCTCACACCGAGCATGACTCATGTGTTCTTAGAGTAAAAATCGGCCTTGAAATTATATTTTTTCTTCTAACCATGTGTAATACGCATCATATCTCTATGTCGCTAACCATACGTAATCCCCATTCCCTTCTTCGTGTATGATGCTAAACCATATCCCCCTCCTAAAATATTAGAACTTTTATCATTATCTCTTACACATGGTACGTAGTTAGCCTTTCTAATATTAAATCATATCACAACCTATCATCAATTTGTCTCGACCACATCACGTCAGTTCACTCATCCCACAAGATGTGAAAATGTAGGTTATCTCAAACAATGTCGATTTTGATTCATGCCCTTTATACAAGGTATTTAGGATTCTTTCATGAGGTTCAACCCTATCTAATAGTAATCATTGTTGCTCCATCATCATGCGTACCCCCCGGCTGTGGAATATTTCCATTGTGGGACACATCCCCCTGGATCAATCTCTATATAGTTTCTTGGTTCATCTATTTTAGTTCATCATCAACTCGGATTCTTCTTGGGTCACCATGTCCTAGTATGATCTTGACACTCATCTACTCCATCAAGTAATATATGTTGAATTTGATTCCATTCAATAAGGATTCATAGAAATACTACATAGATTCAAGCCCATCACCCATATGTTCTGACCCTCATCACATCAGTTCATCCTTATCCTGAATGATGTTAAAAAGTACACCCCTTTTGTCCATCGTGATGTTTAAATGTATGATATAAAACTACATGGGTTTTGATGCCTTTCTCCTAGACATGGTAAACATGACACTATTATGAGGTTCAAACCCAAACACTTTTAAACATTATTGTACACTTTTTTCGGACCCCCGTCCTTGATCATCCACTTAGTGGGGTCATGTCATTTCTCAAGCCATATTAATGCGAATGTTCCACACTCAATATATACTTCTAATACAAAGTCTATCGGTATTATGAGGTGATGTTAACCACATGTATGATTCAGTGTGTCTCTAGGTCACTATCCTTTGTGTAAACCCTAATTATATTCCCCATCCTGAACTATGTGGACCTTTATTCCTACCATTGGGATACATAGAAATCCTCCATAAGGTTTAAGCCCATCATATATGTCTCATCCTGGTCTCTCCCTTGAACCCTTGAGTTTCGAGAAGATCACCCCTCAACCAAAAGTTCTATTTTTTTGGGTCTCAATTCATGCACTCCATTCTCACAGGGTGCCTCTATATGTGTCCCATCACCTAACTGAACTACATGGACTTTGATCTCGGCCTCCTTGGTAGTGTGCATAGGAAGCCTCTTTGAGGATCAATCCCCACACCACCATCACCGTCATGATAGTTCAATCTCATTCTCCATCCACATCATTATGTCATACAATATTCATATACATTCATTCCCAAGCCACCACATCCTCGTGAGATCATACTATTCAACCATATGATGGAAAATCCATGAAGCACTTGGGTTTTCTCAGTGCATAACCCCAAAACCACCCATTTGAACTATGTAGGTTTTGATACCTATAATCTAAATCGTGTACGTAGGAAGCGTCAATGATGTTATATCCTAGAAAATGGTAACCATGGGGACCCCCTATTTGGGGACCACCACCATTATCCACCCTTTTTGGTTTATAGATCATCCTTCACAATGGACATCATTACTTATTGGGACACACCAACTTAGGCCCACTGAAATTATGGATTTTTTCTATCCATTCGGTGTCCCCCTTTCTGGGGTGCACTCTCTCTGATCCGCAATCATTGTTGTCAGGATAAGCCTTCATGTTGTGATGTCTACCAATTTTGGGAAACACCACCCTTAGTCATCTCTCATTGGGTGTTCTAATCCAAAAATCTGGTGTCCCCCTTTCGGGGGTTCACTCTCCCTAATCATTCCTCCGGGGTGTTCATATCATCGTTCATGGTGTGACATCATCCATTTTTTTGGGAAAACCATACCTAGGACTTATATCATTAGGATTTTTGATCCATACATTCGTTAACCCCCTTTTGGAGGTTCAATCTCCCTGACCCAGCTTTGTTGTATATAGATCAGACATCGTAGTGTAAGATATTCCCTTTTTTAGAAACACCACCCCAGAACTATCCTCATACAGAGTTTTGATCCATCAATATATTAAAACTACAAGGTTCCGAGGAAAGGATGTAAAAAAACTAATCTATCCCCATGGGGTGTTTTGATCACTCTCATTCTGTCTCTATAAGACATTAATCTTGTGGAATACCCCTTATTAAACATGCGTTTATAAGGAAAAACTCAGAAACTATGCCTTTGGAGTAACCATATCTACTAGATGATAAACTCACGACATACCCTATGTTAAACGAGTGATGACAAGGAAAAAATAATATAAATGAACCAACATAAGATATCCTATGATAGACATTGGATGCCTTAGGTAATGTTTATTTGAGATTACTTCCTATAAAGAATAATACATGTCACATAATGTTCTGGCATACAGATTCCCTGATATTCCTAACATTATCATCTACTACAACCAAAGGTTGCGACCATGTCATGTCACTCTAGAATTTCATGATAGAAGTAGTGAAAATAACTGGAGTCCACAAAGATATGGCACCGAGAAAGATATTTACATCGAATGACTAAAATCTAGGAGGGATACCTAAACTAGGTGACAAATTCAAAGGAGGAATCCACAGATGGAGAAATTGAAATCCCATCATCGTGTTTTGATCAAGGTGAAGAAATCTATAAATATGTGATGGATTCCACCTTCATTTTAAATGCATGAACATGGGGAAATAATCATCGTATCGTTGGACTATGGTGTGTGCCCTGATGAAAAGAATTGGAAACCATCATCATGTACCAGAAAAATGAGAAGAGATCTCATTATCCCAAAGGACATGTCACTCTGTGCCCCATGGGATTAAGAAAATCCACCTCTTCCATTATGTGATTTCCCTTCACTCAGTCTTGAAAGTAGACAATCAACAAAATCCCAAAGTAAATGTTAGGGAATATGCATAAAAATTATGTTCAGAATAAATAGGTTTTTCATATTAATATTCTACAATTTAAAAATTAAGTATTTATCTTATAATCAAAACATAAATGAAATTACATTTTCATATATAAAACTAAACATTATTTATTTCATATTAATGGAAAAAATATCATCCTGTCATAAATAAAAAAATTATATAAATAAAAATTATATTAATTAAAATGCATGTGGTATGAAGATTTAAAAATGATATATATATATATATATATCAATGAATCCTAGTGAAAACCATAGTTTTCCACCTAATGGTATGATAATTTATTGATAAAGGATTTTCAAACACCTCATATTGATGATCATGGGAAGTATGTGTAAAAATATCCCTTAGGATCACATTAAATAGGACCCATCAATACCCCAATGGGGATAAGATATTCATAAAATATTTTTTTATGTGTTATAATTTTCAATCTATTTCTAAAGAGTTACCATCACAGAATACTTCTCCCACATAACCCACTAACTACCTTGGATTAAACGTGTTCATTCAATCAATCAATCAACAGTGGGAATATTGTATCAAATAAGTTTAAAATAATATTTCCACATTTTTCATTTCATAATGTAAAAATCATTTCAAAATCAAAACATAGGTTATTCATCATTTCATTCCATCTCAAGAAAATTAGTATGTTATTATTAACTTAATTTAAGACAATTAATGAAAAAACAATTAACATTACCATCAATTTCAAAATACAACCCAAATCATGAATTCCATTAAAATTTGGGGTTTCAGAAAAAATACATACCAATTATTAACCAATTATAATTATACATAAATGGGGTTCTTCAAAACATAGTTGAATGAAATTCAAACAAAAAGAAATTCTACGTTTAACTAATTGTAAATATTAAACAAAACCACCATCCATTATCATGGAATTAGAATGCCTAAATTGAGACTATCCATGGAAGAACAATTCCAAATGAGGTCTAGAAACTCAAACTTGAATCAAGATTTAGCGATATACTATTTATATCCATCAACCATGTGATGATATATCATACACTGAGGAGGGAAAGAGAGACTGACAAGGAAGATATAGAGATTTCACATACTCAGATAATGGAACATAAAATTTTATGATGATCAATCAAAAATGAATGGATTTGAGGGATTGGAAATCTCAAAATCACATAGGGATGGCCTTTATATCAAGAGATAGAAAACTAGATGATGGAAATAATAATTTCATCAAAACTAATTTCTAAAAATTGAGACTCCGGATATTACATGGAATGTAACCCAATTACACATAAATTAAATTTTTAATCATATAACTCCAAAAAAACCCATAACCATTTATTAAAAATCATATTTTTAATATTCACACAGCATAAAATCATTACATAACATGTAATTAGTCACATTGAGTACTGATTTCATTGAATCTTCTATGTGATGATTACAGACCACGTAAACCTATTAAACACCATTTAAATTCCCATAATAAAACAAAAACTATCATTTTTATGATAAAAAATAAAAAAATCCCTCACTACACCATTATAGCTATCATCCCAATTCATTCTCGGAATCATGCATCCAACAAAAATAGATCACAATAACGAATTATTATATCATATCTGAAAAAATAGTAATGTGGAGTAACAAACATAACAGACCCATATATTACCATGTTAACACTTCTAAAATGTAACCATTTTTAGATAATATTTGACTTTTAAAATGAAACATGTTTTTTTTCAAGAATATTCTTTATGACATTCAACATGACTAATTCATAACAAATAAATATTCTTTAATTTTTTTAATTTTTTTTAAATGTATGAGAACAAAATTATCCTCAAGGGACATAAAATTAATTAATTAATCCCTTAGTCTTTGAATACATAGAAAAATATTCCATTTAAGAATAAACATTTAGATCACAATAAACAATTTATTAACCAATAAATCACCTAATCTTACAGATTATTTTAAAAAACACTCCTTAATTAATATTAATGGAAAAATAAAACTCATAGTTTTTTTAGAATTCATTAAAAAATCATAATATATTTTTCATAAATTTATACATTTTAATTTTATGAAGTGGAATATAATTTTCATTACACTGTGAGATCGTAAAAAACCATATTTTATATAGTTAAATCATATAGGTAACTGTTGACATAATATTCGAATCACTATTACATAAACATTGAATAAAAATCACATATATAATTAGTGTAAAAATGTTAATACAATAAAAATAGCCATTGTGGTTTCATATATAGTAATTATTATTATTTATTCTAATAATATTTTAGGAGAAACATAATCAGTTCGCTCATTCCTATTACACAATGAATTTGAGAGAAATAATGGTATCAACTTCCTTTGGTTTATAATGAAATCACCAATAGTTATATGATGTTTCCATGAAACATAATTAAATGCATAAAATAACTCATTATAAAACCAATATTTAAAAAAACAATTTTGTTTAGATGTTTTTATACATTATTTCTTTTACAAATTGTTATAAAATAATATGCATTAAAAAATGGAAATGGTTTTTTTCTGTGTATATTGCATTGATTCTTATGAAGGAATAAAAATATAAAATAATGGCACTATAAGTTGAAAAAAATCTCCCACAGTATTGGTTAAGCTAAAAAAATCATTTTTCTTTTTTTAAAGGATGTTAAAACATTACATAAAATTTTATTTTTGATATCCTTTGAACGAAATTAAAGTTAAATATAATTTTTACCTTAAATTTCACTTATTAATATATAAATACATCCATAAAATAATTCTATGAATTTAGTTTTGGATGAAAAGGTGTTTTTTAATATAATATTTAAAAGAGTGCCTTTTAAAATGTTGAACATTATGTTGAGTATCACTCATCAAAAAAATTATTTATATTCAAAGATAATAAACATAAACTAATTTATTACATGAGAGATCACATTGTTATTTTGTATGTATTTTATTTTATTTATTCCAACTTTATATTTATTTATAGAATAAATTAATTTCATGTTAGAATTTTTGATGATATTCATTTCACAAGTTTAAAATGGATTTAGTGAGTCGACTAAAAAAATGGTCAATTAAGAAATAATATATAGAATAATTATAAATAAATGATTATTATTTTAAAAAAAGGTATTTCGAATCAAAATATTAAATATTTATATAAAAATTGAACTATGATACAATCATGGAGATTTCATGTCGTATATATGCATGTCTAAATATACCATTTTTTCAATGATAATTATGGATTGAATGTTATTATCATTTTATAATAAAATAATAATCATAATACCTGAATGATATAAAAATATATTTTAATATTATCAAATATATAATCCATTTAATGTGTTGATGAAGAAAAAATCACATCACTTTGTGGAGTTGGTATTCCACATGTACACATGAATAACTGTAACATTCTTTTTGAGTGTAAATGAAAGGATTTATATGATAAATTTTTAATGATTACTGATAAATATTTTATAAATGTCATATATGTACAATAATTCACTCATTTTTACTGACATTTTTTGAGGGTGATGGGAAAGAGATTGCATCATTTTGTTAGTTGGTAGTTCACAGTACCCAAGAATAATTTTTATTTATCTCATTTGATGGAAATGATAAAGTATAAAGGTTGTTATGTAAACATAAAAAAAAATATACGTAATTTTCTAGTCTTATTATATTATCATGGTTAAGGATGATTTTATATAGATAGAAATAAAAAATAAAACTAAAACATCTATTAAAACTATACATCTTATTTGGAATGTCCCCATTGATTAACACCATAATCAATACAGGGTTGTTATCATGTCCTATAAAACTCTGAAATGAGGGAATGAATTTTTATAAGGTATATTTGTAGGTATTGGTCAATCCAAAGGTGTTATGTAGTGTGAATTAATTGGAAGATGAGTTTCACTTTATAAGGGAGGAGAGATGCCTTCTTCTAATTTTTCAAAATATAAAATTAATTTATATAAATTTTCTATTAATGTATCCTAAAAAAATATTTATTTTAATAATAGATAAGGATGATTCTAAATTCTCATTTCCAATAAAAATTATTCTTTTTTTAAAAAAAATTTACCCTTATCACTTTTATCGTCTCATTAACCCCTTTCACACTTACCATGACAACATGTACATTTACCCTTTGAGTGTCTATATAGATACAATAAATTTAATAAAGACCATTATATAGAAAATAATATATATTATCACTTGTATAATATACCATGTATTACTCTCTGATTTATAGATATTTTATATAATTAAATAAAATATTATTTAATATTATATATCATTAATGTCCATTTATAGATTTATTCAGTACATTGAAATTAAAAACATCAATACAACAAGTACAATTAAGACCAGCTTTTTTAAAACATCCTTGAAATTTATTTTTCATCTTTAAAATTCTTGTATAACATTAATTACATAGAAATATAATTATTTTTCAATTTTTAATATCCTTATTATGTGTTTTCCATTAATTAAATAATTTGTGATTTAGCGTTCTGTAAACATTTAATATAATTATTTCATTAATTTTTTAAAACAAAATCACCAGGGTTACATTTAATAATTTATCTTTTATAATATTATATATAACCAAATATATCCCATAGTTAAAAATATTTTAAAAATATTATAGTTATTAAAAATGCGTGTCAAATTTGTTACGTCTTCATAAATATAATATTATAAATTTCATAAACATATAAACTTATAAATAAAGGTTATATAACTAAGTATTGGATGATTTTGGATGACACTAACTCATAAAATAAAATTAATTAAATGTTTAGTGTCATAATGTAGTCCAGATCAATTTATTTTTATTGTCAATTACATGATTTACCCTTTACTGTGTTAATAAGAATTACATAGGTTACAATTCTAATTATCCAAAAATAAAAGGTAACTGTTTTAAAAATTACTCATCATAATTTGAAATACATAATTCATTTATAATGATTCAAAAAAACATATGGGGATGAATAAAAAATATTAATAAAACTTAAAATGTAATGTAAAAGATATTACATTAAATTTTCCTTTTGAAATATAAAATTTTTTATAACAAATTCAACCACACATGTCATTTTAAATACCAAAATTATATAATAATAAATTATAAGAAACTGATTAAATTTTAAAAATAATCCAAAATATAAATTTAAATTTTAATTAAATTTAATAGTAAATAGTTTTTAAAAAAATTAGTGTTTTCCATTATTTATAGAGAAGTAAAACTTTTACGAAAAACAAACATGTTTCACAATAGGGAAATTTTTTTTCTAATTTATAAATTTAATTTTTTATTTTACAACTTATTATCTTGAAATTTTTTATAAAATTTTTCTATTATTTTTTCATATAAATAATAACATGGATATTTTAAAAAAATTAATTTTAATAATAAATTGATTTAGTATAAATTCAGTTCTTATTTTATAATTATAATAGATAAATTTATATTGATTAGAATCTTTATATGAATATATTTTATAATATTTGTAATATTATTCATATATGGAAAGTTTTACACTTGGTTATAACAATCATATTTGAATAAAAATATTTTCTTGTTAATTTATGCTTGATGTTATGTGTTATATAACCTATCAAGCTTAGTATTATTTAAAAAATACTCATGATATTACATTCCCCCTAGGAATTTGATTCATCAAAATTTGATATTAGTATTAAAAAATAGGGTTTTAGTTTTGAATATATCTTTTTTTATATCAAACATCATAAAATGGGATAATAAAACATCCATGTGAAAAAAAAAATTACAGTAAAAAAGGACATATATAATATCGTACATCCATGTTTACAAATAAGATAACATTTTTTATAAGTGTAAATATGGGACTAGAAAAAACCTAATGCCCAAGGAATGATAGATACTGATAGAGAACATGGAAATGAGAATGTTAAAAATCAAAAAAATGTAATGTGATTGGTCAAGAGGCCATCAATTTCACAATATGAAAAGTTAATAGATGGTTTTTTTATTTCATGATACATTAGCTAGATTTACAGAATTTATTTACCATCTATATTGAAATAATATAGAATATACTTACTATACATGTTTAATTTAATTCATTGATCATTTTCTACCACAATTTCATCTCTTGATATATATGATGAGTATCAAAGAAAATAATTTTTGTCCTAATACAACAATGTCAACATCAAAAATATCAAATAATTATGTAAATTTATCTAACTTTTATTCCTATAATATTTTTACATTTTGCATAACTAGAATTTTTTAAAAAATGTAATATAATTCTAGAAATTATTAAGGATTAATATGTATAGAAAAAAAATCATTGAAGCATAAAAAATAACCACCAATTATTTATGAAGAATATTTAATAAAAACTGACCATAAAATTTATCAAAATATTTTATACTATGGTTGATAAATAGGGATAATAATTATTTTATTCCATATTTGACAAAGTTATATTTAACATTTATTTCTAAATAACGCCAATCAATCATAATGTCTCGTACTAATAACATATATACCCCGATCTTATAATCTCTATGTTATCATTAACTTATCCATAAACAACCTTAATTGCCAAAATATACATTTATATGATATATATTACCAAATGATAATTCAATCTTGATTCATCTAAATAAGTAGATAATATGATATAATGTTCTGACAATTACATCTTTATTATTATGAAATAACTTATTTATGAAGTAATTTTTCAATCACACATTTTAAATAAAACTTTCATTCCCAAAATTAATGTAATAATTTCTTATAAATTTTATTTAAAATTGATTTCATACAAACCATGAGAACATATAGTATATTGTTAATAAAACACCCATGTTTCCATTAGACATTGGATTCAAGACCCATTACATTTTCATATGTGACTGGTTATCACCTAGCCCCAGGGTTATCCATTTACTAATACTATATTTATATAATTCAAGGAATGTTCCCAAAAATTGTGTGAAGAAACATTAAAATAACCTTAATCAATAATGACCATGTAATCACTAAGGGATTATATTACAAATAATTTAATTTACATAATAATGGAATAATAATTAATCATTAGGTAACATTTTGAAATATTAAACATATGGGATACATATACCTCACACATCTTCCAACAATGAATAAATTTATCTCAATGTATTCCAATCACAAAAAAAATCAAATGGGATGTATATGATTTTATAATATGATATAGCACAATGTAATAACTACTGAATCCATATATATACAGAATTTATTCATTAAATGTTAGTTATCCCATTATCTTAAATTTCATTATTAATACTTGTTTTCTACAAAAAATATTAATCATTAACTCTGATTATACAATATCAAAACATAAGTCAAGATATAATCTGTAACTTTTATATGTCATTGGAAATTCCTTCTTCTTCAATAATAATGTAATTAGTCATTACATGACATTAATCAATGTAACGTTGTAGATCCAACTCATAATATTTCATTATATGGAATCAATTTTTAAAATTCGCATGCCTTGAATATTTATAACATTAAGTGGTTTCATTAGTAATAATTTCATTCAATGTGCTAGAGTAAATTGGGAATTTTATATTCTCTTGGAATATTATTTATTTATTCCATCTTTTACCACTTACAAAATACATTCATATTCTCTTAATACATATTCATTGGTGATTATTCCCAACATCATGACACATAATTCCTTGAATGTTTTATTCCATTAATTTATTTCATATGAAATTACATAAATCTTCACTCATCTCTTATTTTCTGAGTTAGGAAACTCTTTTCAGATTGTATTTTTTATTATATCATCTGATGGGTGATTTAGAATAACCATAATAGTTTTCAAAATATATCTCATTTTTTTGGATTCTAATTCAAATAAACATCATATTTTCATTCAGAAGAACTATTATGTTTATTCTTATTAGATTCAACTAGTTACTGAATATAAATGATGGAGTAATAATATCAATAAAATCATAATAAATTATGTTATGAGGATGATAAAGTGAAATATATCATTTACCATAATATATTTAACTATTATATATATGTATATAATAAAAATAATTCTTCTAAACTTACTATCCATTTTGGTTAATATAATAATTTCAAAAAATGTTCAAACAAAATCTCGATGGCTTAAGTTATCTAAATACATCTTTGATACCAACTATAAGTAATCACACATATATTTTTCATATTGCAGTACATTTAAAATGTAATTACCATTCATAGTTTCCAAATGATATTTTCTGTTTTATTTTTAGAGATATTGGTGATAAATATTATATAAAAACACATATATTACACTGTTTACACGTCTAGTCAACATCCATTTTTACCATAATATAAATTTTTAAATATCAGTCTCGATTTATATTCATAAAAAATAGTCATTTCATTCAACATGAGTTATTATTTTACCATTACCACCAATATCCCCTGTGAAATAATATTTAAAAATATTGTATGAGAAAGAAATGTGTAGAAAAATATATAAATTGGATGATAGAAATCATTAGTCCATGAATAATATAAAAAATCCTTTTCACAGTTATATTTGGTGTCAAATTAAAGATAGTATTACTCAAGAAATATCATTATATTCATAAATATTTTTCTAAAACATTTCATATAAAATATCAAATGAAAAATAAAACTAAAAGGGTTTCTTTTAAATCATGAAAAAATCATAATAACATTTCCACAAAGTAATTCCTTTCATCAATACAGATTAGCATCCAGTTTATATTACCACATGAACCCAGAAAATCCCATATCAAGAATATATAATTTATGTAGTCAAATTGAGAAATAATTTTTATATCTCTCATATATAAACATGGATTAATCATTGTGGTTTAACATTGATTAACCATGTGATTTACCTATTAAATAATCACTAAAATTAAAATATAAGTAACCATCATTTTATATTCCCATAATCTCACAGGACAAACCTAATTTAATAATTCAATACCTTTACCTATTGAACTGGAGGTAAATAATATGAACAATCACCATTTTTTAAATATAACCATTTTTAATTAAAAATAATTCCTAGAAATGATAATAAAATATATAATATATTGCATTTTAAATATATTCCCTTCACCTATAAGAGTTAATTATTGGATTTTGATATATCCCTTTCATTAAAAATATTTTCTAACTAAAATTTTCAGAATAATGGGGAAATGTTTTTTTAATTATTGAAAATATGAATTCTTATAGGTAAATTCAAATATCAAATAAAAGTTTTTGGAAAAACCATTTTAGGTGTATACATTAACATTGAACAATACTTTTTTCTTTTCTATTAAAGTCATTAAATTTTTTGTCAATGGTTATTTTTAAAAAAACATTTAAAAATGTGAAATGAAACATATATTTTCATTTATTATTTAATTATTCATATATATACATAAATAAAAAATTTTAATAGTATTTAAATGAATGAAAATAGTTTTTTAAGGGAAACGTTAGAAAAAATATTCAAAATAAAGTCACTAAACATGGGTCTAAATAGCTATGTACATTATTTATCATCTAGAATAATAAAAATTGTATAATAATTTACTTTATTAATAATATTTTATAATATTATAATTCCATTAATTTTATATCTTTTCACGAAATGTTAAATATTTAAATAAATTTAATTCAAGAATGTTTTTTTGATGTTATTGGATTCATAAGTCGAAAATGGATTTAACAAGTCTACTATAGTCAAACCTGTCATTAATCAATGGTATTAAAAATGATTACAATTATATAATTATCATTTTTATACAATAACAATACTTGAAGAAAATCATGAATGGAATTATTGAAAAATAAATGATGTTATAATCATGGAGACAGTACGTCATATGTACTAATGAATAATAGTTCAATTTTTCAGCGATCAATATGAAAAATAGGTAAGTTTTATTTTAAAATTGTATTATTAGAATAATATCATAAATGTAGTATTAAATAAATAATTATAATTATATATGTCACTCGTGACATGTGTTGATGGAAAATGATTCCCATAAATTCATGGAGGTGGTAGTCCACACATATTAAAAAAATACATAATAATTTTTCTATTAATAGAAATATAAGAAATTAGATGTTATGAAATATTTAGGTAAGAATAAATATTTATTTAAATGTTAATATATAAATTAATTACACCATTATAACCAGGCGTGGGAAACTATAATGGAAAACAAATTACATTTGTTGATGAGGCGGTAGTACTTCGTACAAATGAACAATAGTTCTTTTTCCTACGTAATGGACTAGGGGATTCATATATTTTATACCATTAATATAAAAACTAATTATATTTTATATAATAGTTTTATTATGTTGTAATGTATTAGTATGATCTTAAGTTGGTGGAAGATGAAATAAAATGAAAACATGCAGTTAAAATTTATACATCTTGTTTGGAAAGTATCCTTTGAGTAAAACCTTAATCACAATGTGATTGGTATTATAATAATTTAATAACCCCAAAAATGAGTATAGGTATTATAGGGAAGGATTTTTTAGGTATTTGGTGAATAAAATGGGTATTGGAGTGTTATTTAATGGTAATAAGAGATTATCTTTTATAATAGAGTGTATGAGTACTCTTCGAAATTCCAAAAAAATAAATTAATATGAATTATTTTTCATTTAAAAATTAATAAAAATAGATTTATTAATAATATCAGTGATTATTTATCAAAATACAATGATTCCACAAATTTTATATAATTTTTATCACATTTTTACCATTATCATTTTTATTTACCCCTCATTAACCATGATCACACATAACATGACAATTATCTATACTCATTGATGGTCAATATATTTACTATAAATGGAAAAAATACCTATAAATAGACAATGAATGATATTATAACCAATATAATATTAACATTTAAGGATTTTCATTAATCTTATATGAGTGATAAACTATTATTTATTATAATATACAATTATTGTCTATTTTTATAACCACTCATCACTTTGATTTTAATACTATCAATAATAAAAGTAAAAGTAAATATATATATATATATATATTTATATATCCATAACATGTAATTTTAGTCAAGGAACATCATGAATCACATTACAAATATAAGATACATTACATTGAAATTTATAAATATATTTTATTTGATTATTCTGTTACGTGAATAATTACAGTGTCAGTGATGTGTATATATTTGGGGTGATTATTTATTTATTAAAATATATAAATATATTTCCATGTGTTAAATAAATAATTTATATTAAGTATAATATTTATAGCCAAATATATTATTTGGTTATCCCACTGCTAAAAATATTATTGTAATTAAAAACAAAGGTGTAATATTTTGAACTTCTCATTAGATAAAATACTATAATTGATATAATCAAATACATATGGGGAAAGGGTAAATAACCGAATCATGGATAGTTATTTAGGATATAGACATATCAAATAAAATTAAATCATTGTTATGGTCATTTTTTAGTCATTATCATTTTATTTGTAACATTAATTAATTGGTTTATCATAAACCATGATACGAAAATTATATAATCTTTTATTTATAAAAAAATGGGGCCTATTAATCAAATTTGGATAACATAATTCAAAAATGTAATCCATTTTTAATAACTCAAAAACTAAAATTTCTAAAATTTAACATAAAATTAAACATTCCAAATAAGACAACAAATTTTTTTAAAAAAAAATGTGCTTCTTAATGTAAAATTTTTTTATATTTCATTCATATATAAAATTTATTTAAAAATATTTAATTTCATTATTATAAATAATAATGATGTAATTACATATTAAAATTAATACAAAGTATTATTTTATATTTTAAATACATAAAAATTACATAAAATCATTTTTTTACTATTTACTAAAAAATCATAATTTAAAAAAAATTAAATTTTCACCACATGATCATTTTCAATAATTATGTTCAAAATAACATATTTATTGTAAAATATGTGATTTATAAATGTTATAGAAATTATTTATGTCATTTTTTCAAAAAAAATACACAGATACCAATTTTGATAAATGTATCGTTGAAGGATAAAATGTATATACTAAAAATTGAGTGCTTATTTTATAAGAATTAATGAATACATGTATATTTTTTAGAAATATAATATTTATATACTTAAAAATTTAGTAAATCGTATTCATACAATATAATTTTATATCTAGGTTTTCACAAAGACATTTAAATAATATTATTCCATCGATCATTTATAGGTAGTATTAAAATTATTAAATGCTATCCAACATAGTTTTATTTTTATAAAATTTTTTGATGTTACATATTTTTCAAAATATTTGATTTTTAGAAATTTAAAATCATCTAATAAAAAAATTTCTATGAAAAAGTATCACTACTGTTATTTAGGACAATACATGAAATATTATAATATAATATGTTCCTAACTCCAGTAAATTTGTTCCAGATGATATTGAACTCAGGATATGTTGGATATGGTTATAGTATAATAATCCAATCATTATTACATTGAGTTCTCTATCATTTAGAAAATTCAAATTTAGTTTCAATAGTTGGTTATCTATTAATTAAATTAACTATTTTAATGATGTATTTAATATTTGGCATTCATAATTTTACATCTATGATGAATATTTATTCATAAATGGGAAAACGATGAAATATATTACCATTTATAATACATTTTTTAATCTTTTAGGACATTATTTTTTTATTTAATTTATTTAAAAAAGTTGGCCTAATGTACTACTAATATTATTTTATGAACTCATCACATAAGTTGTCTTTGAAAAAAAAAATATTGAATTAATTAGAATAAAACCATTTAAATCATCACCAATTTCTAATATTATTCTAATACTTTCCTGGGACCAGTTAGCTCGCCGAAAATTATTTTCTATGATTTTTTAAAACCATTTAATATATTTTCTACATTTATCACAAGAACTACATCGGGGTTGGGTAAGAATCTATGTTGATATATCGTTAATAATTTTTGTAATAAAAATTAATATCCTACTAATAAATTCATTATATTCTTTATAAACAACTATATTTTATCATTATCAATATCTTCTCACATCTATGCCAGAGAACATCTAAAATATACTATTTTTATTTTCTGGACATCTGTAATAATAACACATCCATTTTGGTAAGTCACTTACTATATGATTTAAAAATATATATATACTTCATAATCCAAAATTCTACTTCATATATATTTACCCAATTCATTAAATGACTTATTCATTCTCATATAATATCTCTTGGATACAATATTTAAATTTTCTAGTACTACGATATATCTGTATCAATAATGAAAAATAATTTTCATATTTATTAATAAATTAATTATAAATACTACATTATTTATTTCAAGTATATTATCATACATGATTCATTAATTATGTTTAAAAAAACATTTATGTCATTTTTATGTCTTCACGATATCATAAACGATACAATATTTTATAAGACAAAATATTTTTACTATTGAATAAAAATATTACTTATAAATGGAAATATTAAAACTATTAATACAATAATTTTACATTAATAATCCAAAACATGAAGAAAATTACATAAATAGTATTTTATATAAGGGTAAGATATTATTTTAATTTAACTATAAAAAACACAATGAACAGAGGTTTTAATTAAAAAAAAAATTTCAAAAAAAAATTTTGTATAATGTCATGTTTAATGATGATTTCTCTATCATAAATTAAATTATATCTAAATAAACTATTCTGATGGAAATATATGGTCAAATTAATAAAATAAAGGGTTATTTATATGAGATAAAATGAAGGTTTTAAAAAACCATAAAAAAATTAATTCCCTCATACCTGAAAAATAAATGTTTTTAGAAAAATACTGTCACGACCCGCCTTCACCAAAAAGAGGGAAGGGTTAGCAGATTTCTAGGCCCTTCCTTCTTTAAGTTGAAGGATAGATAATGACCCCTGAAACCCACCATCAATAGGTCCCATAGTGGTGAACATCACCAAGGGATGAGATCACACACTAATGGAAGGCATTACCCTTTTTCTTTTAATATGATCGTGAGATAAGATAGTGAATCCCACAACACCAAAACTGAAAGTTAAAGTAAAGCCAAGAACCACTCCCAATGCATGTCACAAAAGTAAAATCCACAATGTATAAGGAGAGTACAAGGCAATATACAAAATGAAGGAACAATAGAAACTGCGATGATCAGCCACAAGGTCATAGCTAGTACAGTCTAGCATGGTCCCCAATGTCCTCCTGGAAACTTGAATGTAGTTTTATAAATGTAGGGTGAGCATACAAGTATAATCAGTAGGGAAAAACCAAAGACTCCCATGAACAAGTGGGGAGGCATACTAATTCCCTGGGAGAAAAGAGATAATCAATCACCTTGCAAGGAAACTAACCACCCAAGCCTCACCAAGGCACACTCCCCAAATAACGCAAGTCAAGTAATGTATAGTAATAGAACATCGATATTTGGGTAACCCGCACCGCTTTCCCACTGGTTATTGAAGACATCCTATGCATCGAACCAATCCTGCCATTCTCATCGTAGTCCCACTGGCACACCCGCCTTCACACCTCATCCAGAACCACACATCCCGCCCGCAAACACCTAGGCCACAACCACTATCCCTCCCGCAGACACCTGGGCCACAACTGTCACACGTAACCATGCCTGCAAACACCATGGCCAGAACAACCACTTTCGTGCCCGAAGACACCTGGGCTAGAAGAACCACTACCACGCTCGAAGACACCTGGGCCTTATCCCGAAGATACATGGGTAACCATCTTCCCGCACGTACCTGTTCCAACCACCACACAACTATGCCCGAAGATTCTTGGGCTAATAATGGACTCCAAGCCATCACATCATGCCTGAAGATATTTGGGCTATCCGGGAAAGGGAGCAGAAAGGAGCTAATAACAAGACACTAATAGGAGTGTTGGGAAAAACACCCTCCCCATGGAATGGGGGTGTTCAGAACTAAGTGCTGAACTCGTTTGGGGTGTGAATAAGAAAAAAAAAATACAAGTATATGTATAGGTAACAAGCACTCACCCAATCTTGTTTTTTATTCATCCACTCTAAATAACACTATCCTTACTATTTGTTCATAAGAGAAGATAACAGTACCCATACCCAAGTCACAACTCACATAAAACCAAATCCCCATGTCCCATCCTTGTTTTCATATTTAGTAATAATGTTTAAATAAGTTTTTGCACCTACATGAGCAACTAGTAAGCATAAGCACAATCCATGGAAAGTGTACACCCAACAACAATTTAAGCATTCACACACGGTTCTATTGTAAATTAACATAAACAAAGGGATAAGGGAGATCCCTCTATGTACTGGAACCATTGAAAACCCCAAGGTACATCCCCTTTTCCCCAAAATCCCAGCGCCAACAGTTTCTCAACAATAGAGGATCCCACCCCAATTCGTGATATAAGCAGAGAAATCACACAGCGTCCAAGTATAACAACACGGTATCTCGTCCCCACCCGTATCGCCCCACCAATCTAAGCCCCCATCCAAGAAAGACATAAGGTCACCCGCAAATGTCCTGTGAAGGAAAACAACCAACCCACTACCACCAACACAAGGTAGGACCATGCAGGTATTTTCATATTTAAATGATTTGACACACTCCATGGATTTAATTCCACTAGGCTTCAAATGGGGTTATCATAGAAAAGGAGTTGATCCTGGTGCTTCAAATATATTTATCTGAATATATGCAATTAACCAATTTCCTTTACACAGCAAAAGGTTCACAACCAAATATAAGCCATTTAAACATCACAAGGGGTAAGGGTTTATTAATGGAAATATAATGACCACCAACGACCATGATTTTCAGTAGGTGTAGGCCAGTACAGTTCACAACACATAACAACATAAAGAGTACAACATAACATCAATCCACCCCCCCCTTATTCCTTAAAGTACATTCATTATCATCATTATGATCGGTTTCATCAGTTTCCACAAAGGAAAAAAGAATTCCCACCCCGCATGATACACAGAAAGGAGAGACTAAGGCAAAAACCCCTACCTGATAGATCAAGGATCGACATTTTTCTCCATGTGCCAAGAACAGGGGATGCATGATTTTCAGGGGAGGGATGTCGGGGACTCTAAGGAAGAGCAGACGACTTAATCCTAGGTGCACCACATGTCTCAGGAAGGAGGGACTTTAGGTGCACCATGGAGAAGAGAGAAGTCGGAAAAAAAAGTAAGAAAGGGGGGGACTTCTTCTGTAATATATTGATAAATTCAGGTTGTTATGGGATAAGAAATTTTAATGCCTTCGAAGTTGGATTGTGGTTATTCCACGCGGTTGTGTGGTTACACATGATTAGACTAATTTTTATTTAGTAGGGATGATTCTTTGATTTTTAGATATTAAGTATGGGCTTAAAAAGGCCTTGAAACGCCCCAAAAAGTTAAAAAGACCTAAATGTGGGGTTATGGGGTAGGCTGCAGAATAAAAGCCCACCAAGGCTGGAAGACACCGACTGTTCCCACATGAATTTGGAAAAGGGAGGGGTCATAAGGGTTTATTCCATTACATCAGATACCTCTCAAACTATTCTATCCCTGATGAATCCAGAACCAGACCCGAAAGAAAGAGGGGGGGTCCGAACAACCACCCTATAAGATACCTCTCAGAAGTGAACCAATCTGACACAGGAACACCTTATTTCTTATACAACCATCAACATCCTTCCGCTCCTGTCCCCGTCCAACCATGCAAAAAATAATAATAAACCATCTGGCTAGGTGGGAGAGGGGTTACCCTTCCTCTGTGTTATGATACTATCCGCTTTGGGTGGCACTGACTTGCCCACACGGGTTTACGAGCATCCACTTTAATGCGTCCAAACTAGGAATCTGGTCCTCCCCACCCCATTATTTAGGACACTTCACACACATTCACTAAAAAGGAAACTAGACATCCCATAGTCAACAAGGTAAAGCATTACATAGAAATCAATTACTGACAAAACAGGATAAAACTCAAAACAACTCTGGGTACTGGGCACGCATCTGTGCTTCCCTCTCCCTAGTACTCTCCTCAAGCACACCATGCCTCCACAACACGCAATCCAACGGGATAGTTCATCCACAAAGCACCATCTCTTCACAACCCTCGATCATTATTGGTTGTTCCATAATGGTTGCATCGTCTTTGATATATAACTCTCCCCAATCAATGACGTGGGAGTAGTCGTGTAGATATTGATGAAGCTGGGACACATAGAAGACATTGTGCACCCTTTTCAGGTGTGGGGGCAACGCCAACAGATAAGCCACCATACCAACCCGGTGAAACACCTCGAAGGGTCCGATGACCTTGGGAGAGAGCTTACTTCCCCTGCCAAACCTCAGCTTCCCACATCGAGGGGAGACCTTCAAGAACACGTGGTCCTCGACCTCGACCTCCAAGGGCCTTATCCTATCATTGGCATATGACTTTTGCAAGTCCGGATCCACCTTCATCCTTTCTCGTATAATCTGAACCTTCTCTATCGTGCTTTGTACCACCTCCAGGCCAAGAACACCTACATCTCCAACCTTAGTCTAGCACACGGGTGAGCGATACGTCCTCCCATACAAATCATCAAACGTAGAAATGCCAATGGTAGAGTGGTAGATATTGTTGTAGGAGAACTCTCACGGAGGCAAGTGTAGCACCCATGATCCCCCGAAGTCCAGGAAGCATGCTCATACCATATCTTCCATGGTCTGGATGGTGTGCTCTGTCTACCCATCTATCTCGGGGTGGAAGGCAGTGCTAAGGCGCAGCTGGGTGCCAAAAGCATGCTGCTAACCCCTCCAGACTCATGAGGTAAATCGTGCATCCCTATCTGAGACTATGGACCTCAGAACTCCATGAAACCGCACCACCTCATCCGCGTACCTTCGTGATAAAGCATCTACTTCACTCAACTCCTTGATTTCCAGAAAGTGAGATGATTTCATCAACCAGTCCACCACTACCTAGATTGCATCGCACCATCCTTGAACCTTCGGTATCCCCTTGATGAAATACATTGAGATGTCATCCCACTTCCACTCAGGGACATCTAAGGGTTGCAACCAACCACCAGGAACACGGAGTTCAGCCTTCACATACTGACACACTAGGCACATGGCCACAAACTCTGCCACTACCCACTTTACTCCAGGCCACCAAAACTATCTCTTCAGACCCTGGTACATCTTGGAAACAATCTGGTGGACTGATAGGGGTGGGTTGTGGAACTCACTAAGAACCTGGCAGCGCATCACCTCTGGAACAAAAAACATTCCTCCGGGAAGCATCTGGCTCTGACCATCCTCCGTCCACCCTTCCGGAGCATTTCCATGGTCAACTCGGTCATGCATCACTTCGCACTCTGGGTCTCCCCAATGAGACTCCTCTACCTGACGTAACAGAGAAGATTATATTGTCATCTGATAAAGGAAACCCCTTCCACTATCCATCCTCGCATTTAGGTGTAGGACATCTAACTCCTCTATCATCCTCCAAGAATCTGCCGACTCTCGAATCGTATCCCTCTGTGACTTCCTGCTCAAGGCATCAGCCACCACATTTCCTTTTCCTGAGGTGTGGGAAATCTCGAAATCGCAATCCTAGAAGAATTCCATCCACCTTAGCTGTCGTAGTTTCAGGTAATGCTGGGAGAAGATATACTTCAATCTTTTTTGGTCCGTGAAAAATAAAATGTTCGCATCGATATGGTAATCATGCCACAAATTTAGTCCAAAAATTACAACTGCATGCTCCAGATCATGGGTTGCATAATTACGCTAATGGGGATGTAACTTCTTAGACCCATAGGAGATCACCCCATGACGCTTCATCAACAAACACCTGATTCCTTGTCCCGAACCATCATAGAATACTTCATATTCTCCCCCTTCTTCTAAAACCTCAACACTGGGTCACAAACCAAATTCTCCTTCATATATTCATAGTCTACCTCACACTGCACACTCCACACGAATGTCTATTCCTTTTTGGGTAGGGTTTTCAAAGATTTCGCAACTTGGGAGAAGTTGGGTACGAACTTCCGATAGTAACCAGCCGACCTGAGGAAACTATGGACCTCTACCATGTTCTTGGGTGCTTCCCAGGAAACAACCGCCTCAAAATTTGATGGGTCCACCGCTACCCCCTGTTCGGACACTGTGTGCAAAAGGAATTGTACTTATCGAATCTAGAACTTTCACTTTGACTACTTCCCATAGATCGGGTGCTATCGAAGGTCCTCTAAAACTGTCCCCAGATGCTCTGCATGGTCCTCCTCTGATCTTGAATAGATCAGTATGTCGTCGATGAACAATACTACGAACTGATCTAGGTACTCCCGGAAGATGGAGTTTATAAGCCCCATGAACATAGCCAGAGTATTCGTAATGATGAAAGGCATGACCACAAATTCAAAGTGCCGATATCATCACCTGAAGGCCATCTTCAAGATACCGCCCTTATTTACCCTCAACTGGTGGTACCCAGACTACAGGTCGATCTTCGAGAACCATCATGCACCTTTCAGCTGGTCCAAGAGATTGCTTATCCTTGGAAGAGGGTAGAGATTCTTGACCGTTACTTGATTCAGCCTCTTATAGTCTAAGCACAACCTTAGACCACCATCTGCCTTCTTCACAAACAACACAGGAGAACCCCACAGTGACGCACTCGGTCGAACAAAACCCTTCTTCATCGGATCGTCGATCTAAATCCGCAACTCACATAGCTTTGAACGCGCCATCTAGTAGGGAGACATCGCAATCTAATGAGTACCAGGCTACAAGTCAATCCCAAAATTGATATCAAGTCGATGGGGAAGAGTCTTCACCTCTTTAGGGAAGACGTCCATAAACTCACTTACGATCCCAGGTACTTCCACCATCTCAGCATCTAATGACTCTACTGATAGCTCGGCTAACAAGAAAATGAGGGGTACCTCTCGCCTGCTTCCCTTCGGGCCACTCCACTCACCGGTGAATGTAACGCATCTGCCACCCATGTTTGAGAACACAACCCTTCCTCAGAATTAGTAGATGATGTCACAAACAGAGAACAGCCAATTGATGCCTAGGATGACATCATATGGTTGTATCTATAGAGTTAGTAGATCAATGTTCAACTGGTGTGTCCCTATCATTAGCCTGCATCCTCTCAAAAAATCTAACAAGTCGGTCTGACCTCTGACTACTGTGCTCAGCACCAGAGGCACTGGAAGTCTCTCGGCATCCAGACCCAGAGCATGGGCCAGATCGGGTCCAACAATGGAGTGCGAAGCTCTGGTATGAAACAATTCGTAAGCAAGGGTACTGGACAAACTGATCGTACCTCGAACAACCTCCAGTCCCACTAGAACTGCTGCCTCCGCGCCATGCAAATGTCCACGCCCAGCTCCTCTAGTCATCCCTCAGTCTTCATGTCAGAGGTGTTTCCCTAGTACTTCTCGAGGGTCTGTTGCTGGAAGGCTTGAAGCGTCTTCTGCCACTGGTCATCCTCGTCCTCTGGACTAGCCCTCTGCTGATCGGCCATATCAACCTCCGGGGCCTCGATCACCTGTTCAACTCGTGGTCTTCTCCCAGGTGCCATAGCTGCAAGGTGATCAAGGAATGCATAAGCCCAAGTAGTGAGGAATATTTTTTTTTATTTTCTTTAACTTCTTTATTTATTTTTGAATCCCCAAAACATCCAGAAACACGAGAACACAAGTCATTATGATTCATGTACCTTTCCTAAGGTCTCTACCCTATAATCAGTGTAGCCACACTTGGTCGTTTGGTAGGTCCAGAGTCCATGCATCGGATCACGGGGGGCCCTAAAATCTCGTGTCCTAGCTAGTCTTTCCTGGACTAATTCACCTACCAAGGTCACCCAACATTGTTTCACTAACATCCCATCCAATAATCACTATGACTCACTCCATACTCCATCCTATCTCTCAACCTGCTCCTTTGAAACCATTCTGTCACGACCAGCCTTCACCAAAAGGTGGGAAGGGTCAGCAGATTGTCAGGCCCTTCCATCTTTAAGTTGAAGGATATATAATGACCCCTGAAACTGGCCTTCAATACGTCCTGGAATGGCGACTAGCACCAAGGTCATGAGATCACACACTAATAGAAGGAACTACCCTTTTCTTTTAATAGGATCAAGAGATATGATAGTGAATCCCACAACACCAAAATTGAAAGTAAATGTAAAGCGAAGAACCATTCTCAATGCATGTCACAAAAGTAAAATCCACAATTTATAAGGAGACTCTAAGGAAAAATACTAAAAGAATGAACAAAAGCAACTGCAGTGATCTACCACAAGTTCTAGAGCTAGTACCGACCAGAACGGTCCCCGAAGTCCTCCCGGAAACCTGAAAGCAGTTTTATATATATAGGGTGAGAATACAAGTATACTCAGTAGGGAAAAACCAAAGACTCTCATGCACAAGAGGGGAGGGATACTAATTACTTGTGAGAAAATAGATATCCAAGCACCTAGCAAGGAAACTAACCATCCAAGCCTCGCCAAGGAACACTCCCTAAATAATGCAAGTCAATTAATGTATAGTAATAACACTTAGATTCTTGGGGACCCCACGCCGCTTTCCCACTGGTTATTGAAGACGTCCTATGCATCAAACCAATCCCTCCATTCTCACCATAGTCCCACTGCCACACCCACCAGCGCACCTAGGTCACAACCACACATCCCACCTGCAAACACATGGGCCACAACCGATATCCCACCCGCAGACACCTGGGCCACAACTGTCACACCTAACCATGCCTACAAACACCTAGGCAAGAACAACCACTACCATTCCCAAAGAAACCTGGGCTAGAAGGACCACTACCACGCCCGAAGACACCTGGGCATCGTCCTAAAGATACTTGGGAAATCACCTGCCCGCACACACCTGGGCCAACGACCACACTACCATGCCCGAAGAGTCTTGGGCTAATAATGGACATCAGGCCATCACAGCCTGCCCGAAGATACTTGAGATATCTGGGAAAGGCAGCAGAAAAGAACTAATAACAAGTCTGTAATTGGAGTGTTGGAAAAACACCCTCCCCCATGGAATGGGGGATGTTCGACACTAAGTTCTCAACTCGGGTGGGGCGCGAATATGAAACAAAAAAACTATAGGTATATGTATAGGTAATAAGAACTCACCCAATCTTGGTTTTTCTTTAGCCAACCTAAAGAAAAATATCCTTACTATTCAGTCATAAGATAAGAGAACATCACCCATTCCCAAGTTACAACTCAAATCAAACAAAATCCACATGTCCCATCCTTGTTTTCGTATTCAGTAATAATGGTTAAATAAGTTCTTCACCTACTTGGGAAACTAGTAAGAATAATCACAAGCCAAAGAAATAGTACACCCAACATCAAATTAAGGATTCACATTTGGTTCTATTGCAATGTCTCATCAACAAAGGGATAAGTGGCATCCCTCAAAGTACTGGAACCAAAGAAAACCCCAAGGTACATCCCCTTGTCCCCAAAATCTAGGAGCCAACGGTTTCTAAACAACAAAGAATCTCACCCCAAATTGTGATATTAGAAGAAAAATCACACAGCGTCCAAATGTAACAACAGGGGATCCCGTCCCCACCAGGATCGCCCCACCAATCTATGCCCCAATCCAAGAAATCTATAAGGTCACCCACAAACGGCCCGTGAAGGAAAAAAACCAACCCACTACCACCAACACAAGGTAGGACCATGAAGGTATTTTCATATTTAAAAGATTTAACACACTCTATGGTTTCAATTCCACTAGGCTTAAACCAGGGTTATCATAGAAAAGGAGTTGATCCTGGTGCTTCTAATTTATTTTGCCGAATATACGTAATTAACCAATTTCTTTTACACAACAAAAGGTTCACAACCAAATACACGACATTTAAACGTCACAAGGGGTATAGGATTATTAATGCACAGAGAAAGACCACCAACAAAAATGATTTTTACTAGGCATTGGCCAGTACAGTTCACAACACATAACAATATAAAGAGTACAGAAGAACATCGATCATACCCCCTTTATTCATTAAATACCATTCATTATCTTCATTAAGTTCGGTTTCATCAGTTTTCACAAAGGGAAAAGCATGCTCACCCGACATGATACACAGAAAAGAGAGATGAAGGAGAAAATTCCTACCCGAATGTTCAAGGAACGACGTTTTTCTTCACGCTCAAAGAAAAGGGGATGCACAATTTGTATGGGAGGAAGGTCAGGAACTCCAAGGACGAGTAGCTGACTTTAGCCTAGGCGCAACACAAGACTCGAGAAGGAGGGACTTCAGGTGCACCATGGAGAAGAGACACGTCAGCCAGAAAGGAATAGGGGGGGACTTGTTCTGCGATATATAGAGAAAATCTGGTCGTTATGGGATAAGAAATTTTAACGCCTTCGAAGTCGGATTATGGTTCTTCCACGCGGCTGGGTGGTTACACACAACTGGATTAATTTTTATTTAGTATGGAGGTTTCATTGATTTTAGCTATTAATTATGGGCTTAAAACGGCCTTGAAAAGCTTCAAGAATTTTACAAGGACTAAATGTGGGGTTGCGGGGGAGGGTGTAGAAGAAAATCCCTTCGTGGTAGGATGACACTGATTATTCCCACCGATCGGTCATCTCGATCGGTCGCACCGACCAGACCCACCGATCGGTGCCACTGGACTTTCGCAAAGGGAGGGGTCATGAGGGTCTGGGCCACTACAAATACCAAAACTTTTTTTAGATAGGTGATCTCTATGGATCAGAATATTTTTAAAGAAATAATAGTTACACTAGACTAATTTAGTGAAATTTACATTTTTTTTCTTTGAAAGGAATTATGAAGATCAAAAGGGAGATAGTATGAGATCTTGAAAACCTATTAGGAAGTACCCTTTTTGAAAGACCATCATCATGAAGATTTTCCTCATGAATGATGTGTGTGATTACATGGATCATTGTTGAAAGAAAAAAATATGTTTAGCCTATTTTCTATCAGCATACATGATATGTGAGTGTGTCACATCCCAACTACTTGGAAAATGGTGGTTAAATCACATTCATACCAAAAATTATTCGTCTTCCGTTGATAAGAAATAGTGAAATCCATAATAAATTCCATAATCTATACATAAACATTTTTAGAGTGACCATACAAACCATAGATGCACTCTACTACATCGCCGTTGTGATATGAAAAAATAATCATATAGAATACTGGACCTAGAGTACCCCTTAAATCTCTATCTAAATTACATTTGATCCAACCTTCAAAAAGATGAGTCCAAAAAACATCCACACTTATCAATGGTTTATTTAGTATCATTTGGTTCCAATATTTCTCATAACAGAATATTGTGTGATAGAGTTTCTACACTACTCCCGCTGTAGCTTTTTGGCACTGTAAACAACCTCTACCATTTTTGTAAAAGTAGTCCTAATGTTACTAACAACATACATGGTTGTGGGTTTATTTTGACTTATTATACAATATTAATAACATCTTCACATGATGCTATGAAAAGAACACTTAGCTTGCTAGACATTAGAATATCCATAAAATCATAAAAAACTCTCTCATGATTCTACTCCTTCGTGGATATAAATCTAATTGATTAAAAACCAGTCCTAATGAGAGGCAGCAATATAGCAGCAAAGGAATGAATAACCATTGTATTCATGGTATTGAAGACACAAAGCACACCATAGGAAACGTGATATACTAACACATTGATAATTATCAATAATCATAATATTATTGAGGGAAAAATACCATAAAAATGTGAATATTGAGAGAGGAATCCATATGTTTTAAAAAAAATACCAGTCCAACTATAGCTACCTCAGGACATGATTCTATAAAAATTATTTTAGTCAGTGATACCACTAGGGAATTATTCCAAAATAAAAAAGTTTTCATTGTTTAAGAAATCATATTTGGAAATAACATGTATATCATATGTGGTTATCAAGTCCCTATTTTCTATATGGTCCATGATGGAGGTGTTGTAATCAATATATAGGTTAGTGTTGGGGACTCAATAAATTTGAGGAACCCCTATCCAATTACCATTCCAGAATCTGGGTGAGGAATTCACACAATCAAACCGATGTGACTAAGCCTTAATATTCTCTAAAATCATCCTATGGAAAGGTTATATTTAGGACTGAATGTATCTCAATTTAATTTCATAATTTTTTTTCAAAATCCTTGATCTTTTAAATCCATGAAGTTAGCCATTTCATTTATGAGTCTCCAAATGCAATTTCCTTGCAATTATTTATTGAAAAATTCAATGTTTTTTATTCCAAGACCACCATAATGTTGAGATGAAAAATTCTTCATCCAAGAGGATATTAAAATTTTCATCTTAAGAATCATACAACACCATAATGTTTTAATCATCATGGGGTTGATTGTTTTGATAATATAAATGGTCCATGAGTAGACTATAAAAAATATAATAGCTTTAGACCAACAAAATCATTACTAATCAACTCTTCCTTCCATTTAGATAGATTTACCCTTCCAAAATGATAGAGTTATTTTGATGTTACTCATAAAAACAATGAAATAAGTTGGCTAAGGCCTCCCCTATATCATTGGGACCCCAAGATAGATGAATGGGAGGGAGCCTTCCCTGCCATCCCTTTCATTTATCATGTAAGAATACATGGTAGATGAGATGTTATACCCAATGTATATAAAATACTTGTTCCAATTAATTTCTTATCCATATACCATTTTATAATTTATTAGAGGTTTCTTGAAAATTATTATATTTCTTCTATCACCCAAGGTAAAAATAATAATTATGTGAACAGATAAGAGGTAAGAAGGTGAATAGATACCTCGACTCAATCTTATTATTTTAAGATCATTTTTTATAGACATTTCAAGTAGAATTAAATGTAATTAAACCTCAAATATATAAAATATGATATCTGAAACGGTTTATCCCAATCTCAACCCCTTTAACTCTTAAAATAACATTTTGGTGATCCATTTATGACAGTCGAGATGTGATATGAAATAAGAATATCCTTGATCAAATGAATGAATTTTATATTAAATCCAAACTCATAAAGTATTATACCAGTGAAGACACATTCCATAGTGTAGAAAAGTATTCCTATTATTAACCTTTGTAGATATATTTACCTGAGGTTGTCTTCTGAAATATATTCACACATTTTGATGTAGTAGGCAGAATATCCTAAATTTTCATTGCTTTGACAAAGCCAAATTGGTACCAATAAATACATTTTTTCAATATATGATTAATTATATTAGATAATATTTTAGTAACAATTTTATTAATGGTGTTGATACGGGAAATCATTTTAAATTGGATATTTTCAAAATAACTCTTCACATATAGAAATTATGAAATGAATTGAGCATTAAAACCTTCGGTGAGAGATCCACTTGTGAAAAAGTTCATGAATAGTCTAAAAATATCATACATAATATCATCTTATTATAATTTATAGAAATGGTTAGTGAAACCCTCTGGTCCAAGGGAACTAACCATATTGGGCCCAAAAACAACATCCTTTATCTCAGAATCCATGGGGATTGAGGATAGAGAGAGTCATTATCATCTTAAGTAATCAATTTTTGAATGATTCATTGCATGATTTCCTGAAATCATTGTGGGAAATTAAAAATGTCCATATAGAAGGAAACAACTTGATTGGAGATGGACTTTCTATTTTCTCAAATATCGTTACCATCCTTTTAATAATGATAGGGGTGTATTGTCTTTTCCAACCCTTTGATGAGAAATAAAAAATAAGGCATTTTTTAACACCATCATTAAGCTACTTGAACTTGGAGTGATCATATTCAATGTTGTAACTTAATTTTAAAATCTGGTGCAGCCAAGATGATATCATAACTTCATGGAAAATTTCACTCTAGAAGTTAATTTTATTGATAAATTATTGTGATTTATTAGGAGATAATTCAAGGGAATCTATCTTATCCTCAATAAGGATGATCTTATTTTAACTCCATTTTTTCACTCAATCATAGAGATTTTTAAGTATGAGAATATAGGATAATTTATTTGCATTGTGTATGACCGCTACTCAAATATCTATTAAAATTTTATTACACTCATGCTGATCTTTCCAGGAATTATTGAACTTATAATGTATTGCCTACTTATCATACATTTCAAAAAAATTATCCTGGATGGGATGTTGATATACATTTTTTAGCAAGTGTAACATAGTAGAAGGCTTGAAAATTTCAAAGGGAGATATCATTGAAGAATTCTCAATCAATTCGGATTTTACTCAGAAAATCTAAATGCATCATGTTCCATGCAAACTTGGACCCAATCATATTAACTTTGGTCAGCATCGATACATACAAATATGTTCTTAATTATTTCATAGTATTTGTGCTAGAAACACGTCTGAGATTCTCATCCGCATTGAGTATTGAGTTGAAACCCCCTATAATAATCTTAGGGTCTGATGTTGAGGAGGAAAACTCATTGATATGCATCAACATTAAACTTATATCAATATAGTTATTTATGTCATAAATCATTAAAAGTAAAATCATTCGACCATAATTATAAATTTTTTATGTAATTATATGACTGTCCTCCTTTACAAGAGAAGGGTTCTCCATATTTTTGTGAACTATAATCCATAATCTATTAGAACAATGTAAATATTGAACTATTCCCAGAATAGAGTAAACCTTACTATCTATAAGAAATCCTTGGATGCTATCATTTTTCTTTGGTTTTTAAATAGAAATAATTTCAATTTTATACCCACTTGTACAGTTTTTGGAGAAACATAATGATCCACAGATAGTCAAAACCTAGAAGTTCCAAAACATGATCATCATTTTGATTTTTTCATGGGGGTGAGTCCCCATTTTTATTTTATCTACATATTCTTCTTTCTTTGTGATTTTTTGGGTTCTGCTTTTTTTGTAAGAAGTAAAAGGTTGTGTGCCTTTTGGTGTATAATCATTTGCGACCTTAGATGAAGCATTTTTTCCACTAGGGACTTGGTAACCGTAGTTTATCTCACTCAATCATTGGTTAATTTATCTCCCTGAGGGGTTGATATCTCTTATATAGGGAGTATAACCTGAAGGTTATCATCTACTCTTGGATGGTACTTGTTGATTTCTTTAGATAATTCAAAATTAATCAAATCCAACATGATATTGTAATATTTTATATCATGATTAGTTAATAAAATTTCTGATAATAAGAAAACAGAATAGAAAAATATCCATCTACAACTGATTCCTTATTACCTTCCTAAATTTGAATAAGTTGAGTTTCTAGATTATATATTGTATAGTTATGAAATTACTCTTCTTATTTAGCTATATCATCACATGTCTTGCTTTTTCTAGTAGTTGTGACCCATTTTATTCTTATGGATAGTTCAGTAGCATTCTTCCTTACATATTCCATTGTGTTATACTTCCTTCCTCTCGGAACCTCCATCCAGCCTATGTTTTCATTAACAAGATTCATTATCTTCTTGATAACACAATAACTTATAATTTTATGTCTCACCATTATACAATTATCGTAATATTTAGGAATGTTTTAAAATTAAAAAAATAACTTCAATCAGACAACCATTAACATCAAGAGAGATCTGATATAGGTATGGTGACTCCATGATGATCTCAATTAGAAGTCTAGAATAATGTCCAAGATCTCCATTAATTGTGTTATGGTCAATCTTATGCAACTTAACTATTCCGGAGGCAAAATAATGATTTTATTAACGACAAAAAAACAATAAAAAAGAGATGTTAGAAATATCATCAATTCATGATAAATGAAAGTAACATGATCCATTTTTTCTGAGAAGATACATTTCTTATTTTTTATGAATTACATTTTCATATAAACTATGAACATAAGGAAATATACTTACTTAAAAAGATAAATTTCATCCTGTAATAAATTTCAATAATAATTTCATATTTTTCTCCAAATAATGAGTATTCAAGAATATGTTTTCCTGTTTCATGAAATATAAAATATACTTATAGTGGATCACAAAATAAGAAAAAGGTTAAAAAAATATTCTATATTTTTTAGAAATTATCCTAACCAATAATAGTTTTATCAAGGGAATATAATTTTAAGAATGAATAAATTCAACTTTTACCTCTAAATCCACAACAATAATTCCCAATTTCAATTAAAGTTCATTTGAGAAACAAATGTATATAAAATTCATCAAAAAATGTGTGACAATGTTTGTAATGTAATAAATATAAGTATTTGATAAGATATTTTTCTAGGATTATTTAAATATTTTACACAATCAACATTAGTCTATTATAATGTCATACTACCATAAAAGTATATCATGGGATCAAATAATCTCCATGATATGTTAATAATTGGTAAAAATAACTAGAATCATCATAATGAAGCAATAAAATCTTATATATATCTGAATGGTTATTCAACATTAATTATATAAACAAAATATCCTCTTATCCAAATTTATTTCAATTTTACATTATTGTATAATTGTATAAGATATATAATAAACATCTTTTGAAATATCATTAATCACTACATCACTAAATCACATATCATTCCCATGGTTATCAACAATATATTTGTTCCCAATTTTAGAAATCAAAAACTTTCCTCAAAATCAATGATTATATTTTCCCTAAATAAAACCAATACCATTAAAATTATGTTTAGAAAAATTAAACACATTCTATCTTAATTAACTATTTCAAATGTTATTATTAATTGTTACAATAAACTCCTCCATATATCGAAAATAATTAAATTTTCCCAATGTATTTCCATCATATAGAAAATAAAAATGGGTATATATACCATTAATCATTTTTTCAACATCAAACTTATAATAAAATTATTGTATCTATAGCTTTCTGATCAAACATAGAAGAACACATCATAATAAAAAAAATCTATCAAAAACATTCCACTAAAACTAACAGTATTGAAACCAAACATAACTAATTTGTAAATTGATTATATATAAAAGAATTTAGTTTTATCTATTTAAAAGATTATTTGGGATTAACATTTGAGATAATTAGGTCATAACTCTTACATAATAAACACATACATTGCATGTTATTAACTTCCCCTTATTTTTAGATTTCCCAAGATAAAATCTATTAAAAATATGTCATCGTTTCATTCACTAAAAATAAAAATTATTTTCATATTAACTTCTTCATTATTAAATATATACTTAAATCCATTTAATATATAAAAAAATAGTGATTTGGAAAAAAACTCATTGAGGTATACAAATGGAAGAAGTCCCTTATTCCAATGAAAAATATCAAACCCATAAATTTTGAACTTTATCAAAAAGGTTTTTTTAACTTATTAAATAAATAATAATTGTATATAAAAATATTTTTATTCTAATAAAACCATGAAATATCATAGCCCAGTAAAATATATTGAATAAACCACACTATTAACTATATCTTTATTTAATTTTAGGTTTTGGTATATTAACCAATTAAATGGAGAGATATAATTAGGCTCACCCGTAGTATTTACTATATCTGGTTGGCCCATAGTATAAGTTTAATCATTATCACCCATAATTATAAATTATTATCATATATCATATATTGAATATAATTTTTTTAAAATTTTATGTTATTATACTAAAACACTTTAAAACCTCTATGGAACATATATTTGAAACACAATAAAAAATTGAAATATACTTTCATTTTTTAAAATCACATGTTCAAAACAAAAATACTCAAGAGCTTTTTTTCGTAATGTAAAAATAGAATATTTTGGTAAAGGAAAATAAATAATTTTTACAACAATGGTAAATTACATTAACACCATATATGTTAAAATAGAATATTTTTATTTTTATTTTTATAAACATATTCAAAACAAGAATCAAAATCAATGTAAAAATATTCATTTTGAAAAAAATTTATGAATATTTTAATGGTTCATATATTTTTCTTTGTTATTATTTTATGTATATAGAAATACATTATTAAAAAATTTTATTACAAAATTATAATGAAAATATTTGGAAGGGATGCTTTAAATTTTATTTTAATGGAATGTTTGTTACCTTTTTGTTTGACTTATCACGTACATAATCCCTCATAAAAAATAATAAAATTGTATTGATTTTTTTATTCTTAACAACCATTTAATGATTTTCTATTCATATTATTATATATAATACCATGTTGTATATAACTTCATAATCTATTATATTTATGTCTGATGATTTGATGATATTATCCTCATCTATCCAAAATGACATTGGTATATTGACAATGGAGAAAGATAATTTATAATTTTTATTTATAGAATATAAATTTTAACATGAATATAATATATATATATATATATATTAAATCTATCATTATTAACGACTATGGAAAACCTTATTGGAAAATAAAACACATTGCTTTGTATAGGTGGTATTTCTCGCGTACGGACATACAATCTTTTAATTATTTTCTTATTTTGAGATGGATATATGATATATAGTTTTCCTAAAAACATATATATATATATATGATACTCTTTTTTTTATTTATCCATGGGTTAATATTATTTTATGGGGGTCGAAAACTAAACTAAAATAAAATATTCGGTTAAAAGTTATACCTATTCTTATGAAAATATCATTTATTTAAACCTTAAGCCTTCGTGGATGGAAGTGATCCAAAAATAAATCCTATAGATTATTATAGGGTATTATATGGTTATATTTTAATAGGATTTATTTTAACCAAATTGTTTATTTTGTCAGAATAACAAAGGACATTAACTATAAATTTATAAGTGATTGGAAGAGTATTTTTGGAAAATTTTATGCTATTAAATTAGTTTAAATTAATTTCAGAATTAAAATGTATAAAAACTAATATAATTATAAGATAATATGATTATGGTTTCAAATAAATAAATAAAAATTTAAAAACTTTGTATTTTGTTTTTAGTCTTATCAATTTGGTTTAATCCCTTGTAAACCATTTTGGAAATTAAAGTGATATCAGTGCCTTTTTTACAATTTTGGTGTCAATATATTTTATATAATATGCAACAGTACCAATAAATTGAACATGATTCATAATTTAATATATATACTCGTCAATTATGTTAATATATGTTTTTTATTATTTTTAAATCTATTAAAAGATTTATTTGAAATAAAATTTCATTAATATCATTTTTATTGATTAAAAAATATTATATTATAAAATTTGTCTATCTTAGTTAAAATTGTCTAAGAGTAAAATAATTTGAAAATAAATATTATGTGGTATTTATATTATCATTAATAAAAGTTATATTGTTTTAAATAAAATTTTATCCCTTATTTTTTTGATTAAACCCTTGATTATCAAATATTTCACTTTATAGTGTTAATGAATTCATCAATATACAAGGGTATTAATTTAACATATATGATAAAAATTGGATAATAAATTGAAATAATGTGTCTTTGAAGACCATTTATCAGTATCATTTTCTTCTTTAATTTTCTATTATATTTTAAAATTTCATAAGATATATATAATATTGGACAATATAATATATTTTAATAATCTATTAAAAAATATTCATTTTGTAAATTTTTTTCAAAAATATAAATTTAATGTAAAAAATTTAAACTATGTTAATATTTAAAATTTATCTAAAAAATAATTGGTAACTTCATGTGGAATATACAATATTAATTTTAGTGGTTTTAAATTTTATTTACAATAATTTTCAATTGTTTTCTTGATAACTATGTCGAAGTTTATAAAAATTTAGGTAAATTAAAGCATCAATAAAAAAAATCAATTATCATAATAAATTTAAGAAAACTTTTTTTTATAAAAATTATTATTCTCTAAATATGTATATGTACTCAATTCTATGTCCCATATCATTATTAATTTTTGTTATTTTTATATTTCTCTCCTTATGCAAACATTGTGCACGAATATTTTCATGTAATTTTTATTATAAGTAAAATATTCATATCCAAACATAAATGACACCAATTAACATTAAATTTTAATAAAAATTACAATAATCTTCTTCTTCCTTTTCAATAGTATCTTTAGGAAACAAAATCTGTCTTTTCTACAAAAGCGCATGTACTCCATCATCCATGGAAACTATAATCATATTTATCTTTAATGGAATTCAAATTTATTTGTTGTGAATTATTTAAATATGATTTTTATTATATTATACTACATTATTCTTTAAAAATTATTAAAATATATATGTCTATCATATTTAGGTCTCTTTTAAATCATAAAAGATGTCATGTTTCATAAAACTATATTTTCTACTATTCAATAAAATTATTAAAATTTCTAAAAAATATATTTCACATTCAAAATTGAAAAAAGTATTAAATTTTAACAAATTCAATTACAATATGATATATAAATTTATTTTAATATATTTTATTAAAAACAACACAAATGGTTTTTAGAAAAAAAGTGTTTATATGTACAAAAACTAACTTATATAAAAATAAAATATAAAGCTAATTAATATGTATTTATTTTTAGTTTTTAAAACAAAATGGAACCTAATTTCACTTATTATTAACATAATATAATAAAATGTCATTTAATTATACAAAAAATGACATTTTTGTAAAAAAGGTACAAATAATTATGATTGGTTTCTTCAACAAAATACCTATCATATACTAAATATTAAAATTTTTCATAATAGGATAATATATATTTAATGATTTTAAAATTTAATTACTTTCTATCAAATAGTTTTTTGAAAATTTATAAAACTAATTATAATATTTTATCACAATAAAATATAAAATCATTTCATAAGAAAACATATTTTTGAAGAAAAAAATGATATTTATAACATCTATTGTTTATATACTATGAATTTATCAACACATTTGTATTTAATACAAGATTTTTATATATTTCATAATTTAATTAATTTTATTCATACCCAATAATTATAGGTCCAGTTTATAAATATAATATCTCAATATTTATATTTTTTTGTTTGTTTTATCTCTATCATGCTTGTCGCTTATGATATCAACTATACTATTCCTCTAATATATTAATATAATACAGAAAAAAATTAATAATATTTATTTTGTAAGGGTTTTATTTATCATTGTATCTTTTTATGGGGAGATCCTTTACATTTAAAAAAAGAATGACATTCCAATGAGTTATTCAATTGTGTAATGTGTGATAAAAATTTCTCCACAAAGAATTATTTTCATTTATTATGTACTAATAATATATTAAAAAATATTTGTTATATTATATAATTTACTAATCTTATTCATCATTCATTGTTCCATCATATATATAAAACTAATGATGATTTATTATCTATAGATTATATAAAAGGGTTCTTAATATCATATAATGATTATTCTTTTTTAGAAGACAATGTATCTAAATTTATTTATTGAATTAGGTATTTTATTATTCAATAAATATGATGATGATTATTTTATCATTTCTAATGATAATGTATAAATATACTGAATGAGAAAAAACTATCTGAATTGACATTTATGGATAGTAATGAAGATAAGGGACAAAGTATTTGTATATGAAATTTAACAATTGTGAAACATAGCTTTAATAAGTACAAATTATTTTGAATAATAATAATAAGGATTGTATATATGTTTAATATTCAATAAAATTCATATAAAATTGATTAAAAACCTCAATAATAAAAAAAACATTCTAATTCAAATAACAGATGATTAGTAGTTATTTATTGAGTATATTTTAAAATAATTATTTATATTAAAATTTTAATCAAGTAATGTTGTAAAAATAATATTTCAAATGAAATATATTTAATATTTTTATAATCTAGTAAAAAAATGGAAATTTTAACTTTATAATGAGGTAATATTATTTACTATGTATCTATTCATGGAAGGATTGTACTACGAAAACATTTAAATAATAATAATTATGCTAGTTATTTATGGAATTAAATTTTGTATCAATTTAATTTCACCAATAATGTTTTTTTTTCAAAATGATTATAATTTACCACCATAGATCTCTCTATTAGAACATGATCAGGGATATTGTAAATTTCATAGAATTATTACCCTCTTAGAAAGGCTTTTTAATAGTATATGGGGAATAAAACAATTATTGGGATATTATTCCCTCAAATATATATTCCTTATTTTATTTATAACTACACCAAAAATTCAAATCGACATGTATATATGACATAAAACATAAAAATACATAACAATTTATTAATAGAAAATATTTCTAGGAAGGTTCAAAATAGTACGAAATGAAATAGTAAATTTGATGATTCATAGAATAACCATGAAGTTTTGGATACATACTATTATTTGACAAAGTCAGGGGTGTTAAACTATAATTTACAAATCTAACATAGAAAATCATATAAAGGGAAATCAAAATGAAATGTGGTTTTGTAATTGAATGAGATATTTTAATTTTAAATACAACTATAACATAAAAATAATGGGGTTTAAAACATTGAAGAATAAATATTGATATGTAATGTAAGTAGAATAAATAAAATTTATGTTATATGGTAGAGACATGAAAAAAACTATTATAAATATAAAATTCACTAGTGATGTTAAGAAAATTGGGTGATCATGGAAACATATTTATCATATGTCAAAAATTTATTGACAATATGTGTTGTTATACCCCCCATGCCATTTTGAATTACACCTACTGCAATGAAATATATCACACATCCTCAAGAAGCATAATTGATATTAATAATATAAATTTTATAAATAACAAGAATGATCATGTAATATATTAGTAATATAATAGTATAATCTCCCTCAACTAAATTTTTTCAAAAAATGATCTTGTATTTAATGATATATAAATAAAATTAAAAGTGAAATAAATAATTAATTTAAAGGGATAAAACAATATAGTCATCCTCGTTTAAGTATAAATCTACTATAATTTTACCTATGCATTTAACATAGTTGATGCTCTTGGTCATCTTCCACATGAAATTTCCTTTCATCCTTCTTCGTTTAAGCTCATGAATATCCATTAGTGGAGTAGGATTCTCCAAGAATAATGTTTGAAGAATCATATCCCACAATGATTATGAATCCTCCACAACTCAAAGTGCCTTTTTAAATAACTATTTATAAAAAATTAAAATGATCCATAGTATCATGAACTTCCCTAGATCAATCTCTAACTAATCACCAACCACATCGCATTCTTCAAACACTACCACATTCCATAAGCTAAAATCTCCCAATATAACACACCTTAATGTGGTCTTAATATTCATGATTCTTCATTAAGAATAAATTAGTCTACTTTTTTTTCTTCTTATTTTCACATATCTAAGAAGGAAAATAAATAAATATTTTATTTATGGAGTCAAATTAAATCTACATAACAACATCCCAAATCATTAATAAATTTGTATAACTAATTGAATTAAAATACCCTTGTACATTGAATCCGTATTAATTTATTTTTTGGTAAATTTTATATTATGGTTTCATGAATATGTTATCTTAAAATTAGACTATCGATGTGTATTGTCTCCACTAATAATATGTACATTCACAAATAACTGACTAGAAAAGTTATCAATCATTGATAGTTCATTATTATTTAATCATCATGAAATTATTTAATCATTGATTGAAACCACTGACCTCAAATATTTTCATATGATCTACCATCTAGAAATTATTTTAACTATTATTGGAAAGATCACACAAATTCAACTAAATTTAGATTGGGTAATCTTATTTGTGTCTTCTTTAAAATAAATTTTTCTAAAAAAATTACGTGTAACACTTCATGAAATGGTTATATATAATGCATTACCAACTCCAACACCACAACACTGGGTGTCTTCAAATACCATTTCTCCTTGAAATATTTTCAACGAATATCAAAAGATATCTATCAGGAAATTATTCTCTTAATTAATCTTGGTATGAACTTATCTAAAAATATTTATACCATAATGAACCCATCCATGATTCTAGTTTTTGTTTCATTTATATTTTCTCTAATAGAGATCGATTCAAATTTAATGTTCTTCTACAATTTAAAATTATAGAATTATTCTGATACTAGCTCATAGATCTTGAAATATTCAAAACCCACCCCATATGGTGATGATAAGGCATGAATAGATATTTTTCTTCTATTTTAATGGTATTGACTATGATTATGGAAATATTTTATCATTGATTATAGATCTGCATCATATAGGGTCATTTCAGGGATTATTTTGAGGAATGATCCTTGATGACCTCTCATTTCCCTATAATGACATTATATTTTGGTCATGCTATATATCGATTGAAAAATTTGATTAAGGTGTGCTCTATTTGTAACTAAACACCAGAATGAAAAGAAAAATTCAAAAAAATTGTTTCCAGTAGTAAAGACTCATAGTTGGATCATCTTATTCAACTCAATTTGAATTTGAAAATCGATCGACAAAGATCTCCAACATTGGGACCTCATATTCTCGGCATTAATTTTATGATAAAAACATTCATCATTCATGTTTCATATAAATATCTATACATCCCTTGGGTTTCTCCACCATTTATAGTCAATTTGGTTCTATTATATGATTTATTTCATCTTCATCTGTGTAAGGTTCATCCCTCAACACAAACGATTGCTTAAATTACAATAGATCTTTTATTGGAAAAACAAAGGAAACAGAATATCGGGATACTTGTAGTGTATCACTCAAGGATCATCAGTCAAATTCAATTTTTCATTTATTATGTATTACTACAATGAGTGTATTGTGTGGTATTTTTATTTTTTGGTGCAATCACTTGATAAAATTCATGAATTGTTGGAAGTTGAAGTAATTGTTACTTGTATTCACTTCATGTAGTATGTTTAAAAAATATGGTATCTTTTATTGCTCACATATGAAAAATAAACATGTTTTCACATGAATCAACCACTCTATGAATTGTTAAAAATACCATGTTTACATATATGTGAAATAAAATAAAAAAATAAATGATAATTACTCTTAATTAAAAATTAAAACCCATTTTTTAAATTTTATATAATTAGTTATAATATAAAAATTAATAAAATGAAAATAATTTATAAATAAATTTTCGAAATGAAAATATAATTTAATAACATCTAAAATTAAAATTTAAAAACATTATTCAAAACATAATAATCATAATTTTAATGTTTCACACATATTTATTATTTACACATTAATTTAATGATTGTTATTTAGAAAATTTATTTTCTGGATTGGAAATATATAAATAACATAACTTTAATTATCCACAAAATAAGATATTCAGAATTTATAAAATAGTAATAACATTGTAATTTATTTGGTAAAATACATGAAATAAATGCGAAAAAATCATCCACACTACAGATGTTTCTTTTTCATAGAAATTTTTATTATGAAATATTGTGAAATAATATAATAAATATTATTGAAAATTATAACTTTCAATGAGATCAAACATCAAAATTATTCCATCATATAGAATATATCATAAAAAAGTCATTTATCAATAATAATGATTTTTAATAGTCAAAAATGGATTGTATTTTAGTAAAATGATAGGGATTAAATGATTTTACATGGTTTAAAAATGTATTATTTTGAATTTAACTGATACAAACAGACATATAATTACAAATTTTAGAATATAAAAACATAATTATCTTCCATAATAATATCTAAATATGTTTGGATATAAAAATTATTAATTGAATAGTGATGTAAATAGCCCAACATGGTATACAATAGAAAATATATATTTTTAAGAAATATTGGATTAAACTGGTTTACGTTTAATATTCTATTACTTATCGAAATTAAATTCTTTGAAGAATATAACATAGTTAAAATATTAAAGCACAATAATGATTTGAAATCCAAGTACCAATGTTTATTTAAAACTAAAAAATTTCAAGAAGGGGTGAAAGTAATAAACCTGATTATTCGTGTGGGAATGTTTTTAATATAACATCAATTAGGAGGAAAATAAAATCTTAGGATTTTGAAAAGAAAATTATCCATTAAATAATAATTTTTAACATAAAAAAATAAATTTGGAAAAAAAATTATAAGTAGTTTTGATATATAATTCATTAAAGATTATTTTGGCACATTTTAAAACACCTTTATCATACTTAAAACATGAAAATTTTCCCAATCTGAAGCCAAATATTTGGAGAAATTATTGAGACAATTGAGGTTTATGAATATTTTCAATTGAGAATAGTTATGTGAATGATCATTAGTGATTATACAACTAACACATGATGTTTCATCTAACTCAATACATCTCTCAAAACATATTTTAATTTGTACATGATTTTACTAAAATTATTCAGTAGAAATATAGTAAATCATATTAGTAATATAGTTTAATTATCATTCAATTTAGAAAGTAACTGTTGCTTGTAGTACTAGTTGTTAATAATTTATATCTATTTATTTAATAATAAATACAATATAATGATGAATATTAAGGAATAGATCTATGAATTGAATGATGTAACATATCAATTTTGAAAAATTAATGTAGGCCCCTAACATAAATAATAACTAGGATAACTTTACCAAATAAAAATTATAATTAATGTTGTAGGGATGTTTTTATTAATTTTTTTATAAAATATTAATGAATAGTGTAAAAATTAAATCCCATAAAATTATTACCATTTTAAATTATAGGGAACCTAATGATTTCAAAACATAACCATACCTAATTCCATTGATTTCACGATATTTTAATTTTGAAATTATAACTTACTAAGTGATAAACCCACATAATTAAAGTAAAAAATACTAACTCTTATTCAATTGAAGAGTAAGTTGAATAGAAAACCCCCAGCCCATGAAATTGGCATATCATCTCCAACTATAGTGAAATTTTATTAGAGTTTCAAGTGACAATATAATAGAAAATTTGACTAGTTATTTTTATTTAAATTAAATACAACCAAAAATATATACATTTAAACCAGTGGGTTCCTCCTATGAAGTGATAATTTTATAGTCTTCAGCTTGACTCCCTTATGAAATACAAATTGTCACATGGGTATTATAATACATTTTTCATAAACAACAAAAAATATTTTGAAATGTTATTTTTGATATATAATTTATATTTTTGGGAAATAATACATCAAAAAATAGGCTAAAAATCCCATAAAAACGAAATATTTTCTAGGGGGTCCTATTAATATTTTCTGAATGATTTATAATATCCCCAGCTAAGAAAAATTATTTTAACCCAACTCAACCTTCATTGTAATTTAATTATATATAGAAACATGTATGAATGTAAAGACTCTAATTGAATTTCCCAATACCCCTAGATCTATAAAACATAAAAATGGCCCTTAATATTACCATTTTTTTTGGAGAAATAAGAGTGATATCACCTATGGTATGCCCTAATACTAAAAAATTCTTATCTCAACTCATATATCCAAACACTCAAAACAATGTGTTAAAAATGCATGTCATAAATAATTAGTTTCTTTAAATGATTTATAAAATTTTATCTATATTAATTTTTATCAAAATTATTTTAAAAAATCCTGATAAAAATTATTCCCAACACCTAAGTAGATTTAAACTCCAAATTCAGAAAAAGTATATTTAAAAAAGGGAATAATTAACTATTCTTCATCAGAATAATTTCATCACTAAATAAATATTTTCATCCAAAGAATCACCATGTGAACATAATAATTCTTCAATAACTATATTTAAAAACAATTTTCTAGATAGGTGATAATGTGTCCTCTCGTCTTTTATTTTGAAACAAAATTCCATTACATTTTTCTTTAATATGATGATTATGTCTTTCAGTTATATTTATTTATATAAATGGTTATGTATAGTTCAAATAATATCATATTAAAGTAGTTTAAATTTAAAATAATATATTATTATTTGAACAACAATAGTTTACATTTAATTTAATAAGAAAATATAAAGATTGTTAGTTTGAGACTAAATTAGTGTTTGTATATCATAAAATATTTTCAAAAAATTCAATCCCACCTCCTCTTATTTTAATAAAATATCAATATTATAGAGTTATCATTTCCAAAAAATATATTATAAAATTTATCAAAATTCTTAAAAATATCACAAATAAATATATTCATAACATTTTTTGTTTCAGAAATTTATCTAACATCCACTTCTAGATAACATTAAATTATGTAACTAAAATAGTTTGACGGATTTTTAGAGTTAAAAAATCTATTACAAAATTATCATCATTCTAAGAAATTAAATTCTCAAAAAAATATAATGTGAACATTTCAAAAACTATAGACTAATAAATGATTGTGATAGTATTTTTCAATATTTATTTGATATTTCTCATTTTATTACACTTCCCTCTTTATGACATTGATTAATTTATATTAAATATTTTCATTATTTAGATATTTGGTCATAATAAAATAATCTTATACATTAGATTATGATTATAATAAACAATTGGATTTATTTTGTTTCAAGTTCACAATTCATATCCATATTATTCTAAAAATTATAGTAGTAATTTTATTAATCAAATATTAATTTCATTGAAATATTTTATTTTCTATTATAATTTAATAAATTATTTTTTAAATTTATGATTTCTTACCCATGAATGTGAAAAAAGTACAAGGGAAAAAGAGATAGATTTTCATAATATTTATAACAAATTCTGTTCATTTAAACTATAGGTTTTCCAAGTGTCAATGATTCTAGGGATCAGTTCAGAAAAATATTTATTTTCATCACAATAGTAGATTTTTTATGGGTGATTGTTGAATGGTTTCTAGGAATTGTTATCACATATGTAACATATACATTATCATGTTTTTACCTCTTTTAATTATTTTGATGTTATATAATACATTGGTTGGTTTTTGAGTGTTTTTAGATGATATATTGGGTCATTTACAGGAAAATTTATTTAGGGAAATTAGAGAAAAACCATTCACATTTCCTAGGAATTCATATGAGATTGGATTTTTGGGGGAAAAAATTACATGTATTATACACGTGTATTTTTAGACTATGAAACAAAATAATGTATATCAACTATAATATTTCATGTATTAATGATCAGTTGTCATATTGTTTGAAAAACTCTACAGCCTAACAATAAAACGCTTTATGTGTTTCCTATTTTCATTCACATGGCCGGTTCATTGTTTATTAAACCCTATGTAATAACCATGTGATAAGTATTAAAACCAATATAATTTGCCTTCAACTGTGATTATGGATACAAATCTATCATTACAAGTCCATACTCCTAGTATATCAAACACCTCTATTTCCCTGTATTCCATTGGTGTTTCCTTTTGACTGTGAATAATTTTTTAGAAAATAAATATTATTTGGATCACTAGAATCAATGGAATGTACTTAAATTTTCCCATTATAAACTATGAATATTATCTCTCATAGATCCACAAATAAATATTCAATTGATAAGTACATTTTTCATGATGTTTTTCATAATGTGTTACTGTTGGATCTACTGAAGGATGATGATTCAAGGAAATATTTCGATCTTCCATTTACCATTGTACATTTTCTTCATTAGTTATATGGTATGTGGATTCAATATTCTAATAATAATTATAGAACATTAATTATTTTGGTTTAAATTCATTCCCCACTGTTTTTGGAAATGTTTCATCATTTTGTTACAAAATTAATGGTTTTATAATGATATAAACAAGGTGAATGACAAAATAATACAAAATTCAATGGATTAAAAATTGATTTTTTTTTTGAAAATCTGGCATGTGTGGTAAGAATTAATTAATGTTCATGATGACATTCAATGGTAATACATGAAAAAATAAATGTGGAAATTACAGAATGGGTTATTTAAAGAAGTTATACTATTGATATGAGTCACTAAATGATGAAATACCGAATGCCTTACTCATCACTCATGAGAATAGGGAGATCCTTGGAATGAATTTATATATTTGTGTGTTTCAATGTGAAATTTATATTTTGATTAAATGTTCTATATCATGAGGATAATTATTGATTGTCATTTTCTTTAAATCTTGTTATGTGTAGTTATGTATGATATTATTTAACAATTTTTAATATGTTTAATATAATTTTCTATTATGTTCTCTTCTAGTTAAATATTTTACGATGTATTTGGTGATTACCTACTGAATCATTAAAATAACACACTTTTTAGGAAATGTGGCATAATTTTATTTGTTTTATATGAAAAAAATGGTAAAATAAATGAGACACAATTCACTACTAGTGCATCATGTTGCATATTTCTTATTTCAGTGTTCAATGCTAGCATTTCTCTATTAGTTTTATTTCAGTGATTCTACATCATTGTTACATTGTTGGGAGTGGCATAGTTTCTTTGTATCATCTTTTATATCTTTTTTTGCAACTTTGATGTCTTCATTTATTAAGTTTCAATTTATGTTTCATTATTTATACTAATATATTATACAATGGGTATTCATATTTAAAATTATTCATTACTATTTGTATTGCCACATAATGTAAAAACATAATAAAAATTTTAAATTATGTCCTTATAATTTCTTTACAACCATCAGTGTCTTTCATATTCCACCTAATTCTAATAGCACCTTGGCCCCATCCCATTTTAATGGCTGATGGAATAATGTAATAAATTTTATCTTTATTGGTCATTTGGTATGACATTTTGGATGGTAAAAAGGGAAAAATAATTTTTTTAATATGAAAGGTGTTGAATAAAAGAATGCAGATAACCTCTCTATTAAAAAATTCATTTTACTAGGGTGGTTCACCTTTGAATTTCTTCTCATATATATCTAGCAGAGTTTTCATCACATCATCAGGGGTTTAGAATTTTATTGTATCCTATAATTATATAATATTGTGAATTCACACTAATACTACATTATTTATATGGTTTTTATGATTACATGAAAATTGTTATATGGTTTTTTATCTTTTTTGGTCAATACAAATTTATTATGTCTATAGATTATTTTGATGATATAAAATATTTTAATTCATACATTACTACTTAGTGAAAAATATGTGGTTTTTTGTTCATTTATAAAGGTTGGAATTGGTTATATTCCATAGAACCTAGTTGGTAGAATATCTTGAATATTTCATTTCACTAGATTCATATTTATCCAAAAATTAAACGTAATGTGTTATTATGCATATTTAAAAAATTAAAAAGATAAATAGAAATGATGAATCTAAATAATAGAATAATATGTTATTGTTTCTAATTAAAAATAGTTTTCTTCAATAAATGATATTTGAAACCAAGAATTTTTGAAGGGAAGATTAATAGAAAAAATTGAAATTTATTTTTCTTTTGTAAAATAACTATAATAATAGAAAAATATTTTAAATTATATGTTGGGGGTATTTTTTCCAATTTTGGGATTTATCTTTCCAAGTCAAATATCCCTGATCATTTATGTGTGATAAAATTGAAGAATATTCCGAAACGTAGTTATATCATTAGGCATTCTAAATTTCGATAATGATATATTATTCATCATAAATCCTAAAAATCAATCAGCGACATGGAAAATTACTATGTTTTTTAACATAAATCATTTTACTTCATAATTCATTATAATTTTATCCTTTAGGTAATGCATCGTTGAAGATATATTAAGACTAGAGTTTCATTATATTATATACATGTTATTATATAAAGATTATACCAAGATGTTTAATATGAAAATATTGGAATAAATGGATTAACATATGAATAATTTGGGAGTATTAATGTTTGTACCTATATGAACATATGGTAACTCTATTGATGAGAACTAAAAAATGTAGAATGATATTTTAATATGGGAGTTGAACCTCATACATGACCAACTAAACCATTTATCAATACAATAAGAAACAATATAAATAATGAATGATTTAAATGTGGGTAGTTTTTCTTATATAATTTTAAATATTATCAATCAATTTATTTTTTTCATAACTATATGTTTATTGAAAATATTAAACATTATTTTTGTAGTTCCTTAAATCCAATTACAGGATAAATGTTTAATATATCTCATAAACTTTATACATCAACCAAAAACATATCTATTGGAAAATATGTGTCCTTAGAACAAAACATCCCAATATGATTTTTGAAGCACTATGACTCCTTGAACCATTAAATACTATCACGGTATTAAGGATCATGGATAAAAATTAACCATCATTATTTGAATTAAGAATATGATTACAGAGTATAAATCTGGTTTTTTAATGGTGTGATGCATGACTATAATTAATTATAAAGTTTTAAAATATTTTTTTTGATATGAGAACATCCCACTCATTTATTTCTAATCATTTTTTGAATCATATGAAATTATATTTTCATATTAAGCCTTATGTTTTTTAAAATCATGCAACACTCGACCAAAGGGATTATCAAGCCATTATGTTTACAAAAAGATCTATAACTATCATTATGTTTGGGTTTATTTAGGTTTACTCTATACATGAGATGGAAAGCAATAATATAATATTTTTAATGGATTTTTTTTACATCCATTAACTCTGAAATCCATTATTATGACTAATTTATTTGAATTAAAATTTTTTGGTGTTTGCTATATGTTAAAAATGGATTAGGATATAAATTGCAGAATAGAAAAACATTTGGAACAAATGGTTGTGACTCTATCATACAAAATTATATTAGTTAATTTGACACCAATTGACTAAACCACACTTATAGATACTCTATCCATCATCATTGAATTTAATAATGACATTCCAAAAAATTATCTCTTGGTTTCCACCCAATATAGAAGTGGGATTTACTATTGATATTCTAATAGGGACTAGTTTTGTTTCACATCAGTCATAATGGATGAAACCTACAGAATTATGGGAATTTAATTGTCTCTGGGTGAGATATAAATAAAAATTTTAAATCATTCATGAACATCTCTATATACATTAAGAGTTATTTTTATAAATTATTGAAATGTATTCCTTTAGATTTTTGTATATTAACATAAAAATTTATATAATAAATGGTATACTCTTCCATGAATTTTATTTCTTTTTTCTCACTTGTGGGTTTCCATGTACTAATCTAGGAATGATTTATGATCATGGTTGGATCAACTATGATTTCAAAAATATTATATTCCTAAAATAGGTCTCTAGAGTCATTATGGTCGTAGTGAATATGTGGTCATACACATTGGTCTTAAAAATTAAAAAAAAATTGTTTATGGAATTGATGAATCACATATTTTAGTGTTATCCTAACTCTATTATGTTTGTATCCATTGAGGATATGTGGGTTTATTTGTAGACTAATTATTTTTATGATGAGGACTTTTTCATAGTTATGGGTGACATGTGGGGACTTATCCTTTTTTCTAATCATTCAAATATATAATATTTGGATAATGTAGGTATGTTAACATATAAAAAAATTGAAAAAAAATCTATTTTATATATACACTAAATTTTTTTATGTTGTTTTCTCATTCCATCCATAATAAATAATCAATAAGATATGAAATTTCATCATCATATAATTCTATTATGAGGGGTTTAATCATGAAATATTAGGACATTCCTCATCAGTTATATCTTTTAAGTGGATATGTTTATGTTACCTATGAAGTAAGGAATATTTATAAGAGCATATTTTTTGTATTAAATAATCACTTGTCCTTAAATTTATGGTGTTAATTCCTAGATATGTGGTTTATCATGATTCATCTACATAAAGGATGGGATGTGTTATCATATTGGGAAGTCAAGTTTTAGATATTAACTCATTTTAGTTATGGTTGATTGAAAATAAAAACCTGAATCATGGTTTTTAATTGTTTCGTGTATTTCATGCCTAGAAAATTGGAATTTGTTATATTTTTTAGTATTTCAAAGTGTTTAAGGATTATAAAATATTGAATCAATTTATCACACTAATAGATTTCCAATTTGGGATATTATAAGGGAAAAAATATCATTAGATATCAAATAGTTACAAGATTTTTACAATGTGATTCTATAATTCAATAGATTATTACTTCTTCTATGAATTCAGATTGTGGTTTTTAAATAATTGAAATATTTATTTCGTGGTTATAGCTCAAAATAAATGCATCAAGGTATATCTTGTGATTCATCAGATATCAGTCAGCCATGGAGAAGCACAAAAATAAATCTAGTATGTTGAATTATTTTCTTATTCATGTGTTTTAAAGAGACTATATAACTATTGATGTTTTCATATTTCTACCAAGAATGGATTATAAACACAATTCCATTGGGGTGATTTTGGATCGAATCTTCACGTTGGATAATTTTATCCATTACCATGAATCCAATATAGTTGATAATTTTTCATAACTATATATCTGGAATGTTGAAAATATACACAATGTACCATTTCTACCATGTATGACTAGGACACATGGTATATATATTTGTTTTGGAAATCTATACATCAAGCCTTCGATACATAGTTTACCATGTGCACTACTTATCATCATCCAATTGAAAAAATATCCAAATGGACGATCCAAAAATTGAATTAAACTTTTAGATTTAAATTTAATGATTTTGGAATCCCATTGAAGGATATTGAAAATTTAGTGGAGTTAAAATAAAATAAAAAAATCAGGCCTCGATTTATATGGATCTGTTCAAAGCATAGTATGGTATTTATTTTTGTTATCATGTTTTTTTGTGGAAGTAGGTGAAATTTATCTTCTCATACATATAATAATGAGTGCAACTAAATATAAGATTCAAATAGAAAGAGAGAAGATTGTAATATCCCATATCCGTAAGATATCATATGAAAATAATCATTTTTAACTAATATCATTTCATGTGTTGATATTTTTTATTATGATTATTTATAAGGATAGTAACAAATAATTTTTTTTATAAATGTAAATAACCTATTAGGTAAATAATCTGTCATGAGATACATGGAAAAAAATTTCAGATGGATTTTTTATATCCAATAATTTGGACTAGGATGAAATTTTATTGGTTTTTGGACATTATATTTTCTAGGAATTTTAAATTTTAAACCAAGACACAAATAATAATTATGACAGTTGGATCAAATAAATGCATTGTTTCTTGATTTAGATTAATGAATGAGTTTTACAATGAGTGTCTTATATAGTTTTGGGAGCACCGTTCCCTATAGACTATTTCTATTGATTAGCTGATCAGGGAACACAATATATATCAAATTGTAGATCCCTTAGGTGAAAAATTGTGGTCTGGCCTAGTGATGGAATATTTTTTTAATTTTTTTCTTAAATTTTGTGAGTTTAGTTCAAATAAATCACTAATGGTTTTTAGGTTTGCACATTGGTGGAACACTGGCTATATATAGTTTCTATAAACACTGCACGAATATCGTACACATAGTTCCTCATAACATGTACCGATGCATGGTTTGATTAGTCTTCAATGGTATCATCATGGGTGAGGCTTCTAAGCAGAATATGAAATATTGTTAGAAAAGGATTTGGAAACAAATACAACTGATTAATGAGTTGGGAAATTCTAATTTTCCCCTACTGTATACGCATTTTCTTTAACCCTATTCTTTCCTCATGTGTGAACACTAGGGTATCCACATGGGAGTCGTCTTAATCTATTCTCTTAGTCTTTGATATAATAACTTCACCTGGTCTCATTTTCACTCTATTTTTGTTTAATTTGAACCACATTGGAAATATATCAACTCTTCATGCTTTTACTCATCATTTTAATTAACTTAATTAATGCTAAATCATTTTGAGTTATTTTTTACTATTCCCAAGTAGTTTAAAAATTATTCCTTTTTACTCCCTTCCATATAAAATAAAATCTTAATACCAGACATGTGAACTATACTAGACATGAGAATAGTAGTCTAGTTGTCTTCCATTAATAGTGTGTTTTTATATCTTGTATTTTTTATTCTGTGACTTATAAATTTTTGGGTGTCTCTATTAAATCCATAAATAACAAGAATTAAATTTTTAGACCACAAATTGACTATTATAAACACTATTACATGTTTGGATGTCATTAAATCAAACAGAATCATCCAATTAATTTTGATATTAAAACTTTTTTTATGTTCTCTAACTATATTCCTTGTGTTGTGCCTCCCCTTATAGTGTACTCTTTAAAACTGGTTGTTGAAATTCATTGATTCCTTAAAACAATATTATGTTTGAGTTTCTATGTGGATTTATAATCGAGAGGGTTAAATTGAATCAAGTGAAATAATTAATTCAAAATCATAGTTTCTATAACAAAACCCCTCTATTTATTTGTAATTTTTTATGTACTAAAAAATTATTTGATTGTCAATGTGTGTCGAAATTTTTATCAAGTTAACTTCACATGTCCTTATAGTTTTGTAAATGTAACATACCTATCATAGAAATCTTGATTCTGTTATGGAATGTCTCTACGCATAGACTTACCTATTTGTAATTGGACTATATAAGTGAAACAATTTAATACATGGATTGATAATGATGATAAATGAACTATAGTAAATAAATTATATGTGCATTGAGAAAGATCAGTTTTCTTTTTATATGGTATTAGGATATGGGATCTAAGAGAAACCAGATTAATTTTATTATTTATGACTGAGGGACCTCATTTTGGGTTTTTTGACAGGGAATTTCACCCCCAATTCTTGGATGTTTTTTATTTAGTCAACAAAACTTGGGTTTTTGTGAATGATATTCCAATCCCCATCATATAGAAGGTTGGGTATGACCATGCTCACTAGAGACTGTAATACATGGCATGGAGGCATATATTCATGATGTGATGTGGGCATGGGCCATGTTCCCCTACTATTGATTCTAAAAAATATGACCAATAATTATTATGATACATTTCATGGTCCTTCGTTAGGTATACACATGATCCTTGGGAATTCTGACCCTTAATTCATATTTTTAGATTATATTTATTATGATTAATATAATTAGGCATGGATTCTTGAGTGACACCCCGGGTCCTAGAAAATTATATTTTTATGAAATATATATATAAGAGTTATTATGCGTATTTTAAATATAATTTTGTAATTATATATTTGTATATACATATATATATATGTATAATGGGACCTATATTTTTAGGTTTCCCAACATAGTCCATAATAGGTATAGTTATCTAGGTGCCCGTGAAGAACCTGAGCCCGATCAGTTTACATTTTTTCATACAGTAATGCTTTTCTTTTGATATAACCAAACACATATTTTATATATGTTATAAGAATATATTTAGAATTATAAATTATTCTAAGTGGCATATTGAGTATATCTCACAGCATGTACGAGCTTCCATTGCACTAGGGTATATGAAAATATCACATGTTTTCATGATCATATTTCCAGATTATTTTTGGATTGATGTTTTCCTGTAGAATACAATGGATTGTATGAGGAGATGATTGAGTTGTTGCTAATTATTTTATTAGGGATATATACAATATTATTTATTTCATTTTTTTGCATATATTGTACACCTTTCATTTTTTTTCATCTCCACTATAGTACATTCCTGCATGATTGATTTATTCATTCAATATTACATATTAGTTTGTTTATTTTCCACTACATTTATTTATTATTGATTATTTTGTGTTTAATAATGATCTAGTAGGTATAGTCACCCCACTATACCACCTTTACACCATCACCGCTAGTCAAAATACTCTAACATATAGGGTGGTGTGCTTGAGGACTTGTGACCTATCATCATGAAGAACTATTTAAATAGAATTTGTTCCAGGATGCTACAAATGGTATAATTTATGATCTTTTTTTTTAATAATTGTATTTAATGGTAGATAAGATACTAGGAAGTTCTCTATACTTGTTATATATATTGTTTCTTGGTCTATATCATCCATGCATGAGGGAAAGCTGAAGTGGATAAGGAATGATTCTTATGTTCAATATTATTACCAATTATTATTTCACCAATAGGTGACTATAGTGATTCCACTGGTTATTTCGTTATGATATTTATGGATTTTTACATCTTTTCTTAGAATGGAAATATATTTGAGGTGCATTCTAAAATCATTCCTATGCTTTTCTGATTCACATTCAATGCATAATCCATGCCACATAGGTTTCATTATGGATTTATAGATACTAGTGATATGTTTTTTGGGTGATGTTCTATGGTTTTTGATTTATCTGTAAAGATGCGGAATTTCCATGTATATTCTATAAATATATAGGAATTTTACGAGTCTGCAAAAATTGATGGCCGTGATTCTGAGATACGAAGTGCTAGAAATGAATTTCTAAACATTATTTCAGGTGCGTTTAGTAAACATGGGATCATGTTTTTCTAAATTATGAACCAGTGCTAGTAATTGAATTCTAAGGATTCTGTTGAACTTGCAACACTGATAGTAGCTTAATGAGACTTTCACCTCGACAACAGATGGTCGAGAGTGAAAGTTATTTTTTGTGGTTTTCATGAAAATAATAAAAAAAATAAACACTTGGATTCATTTTTATTTTTTTTGTAACCACCTTCCATGTGGATGTTCAAGGGTGGGGTATATTGAAACCTAATCCTCCTCTTTATGTTTAGTTTTTGTAGGGACCACTTGAGTTTTCAATAACATCCCAATTTGAATTTAGGGGCGGGGTCCACCTGACCCCTATTACTGGTGGAAGAAGAAACCACTCACCCCCCTCTTTAACGAGGGAGAGCCTCTTGACCTCCTCTACAATTAATCATTCCAACAAACCACTTAATTGTGCCAATTTAATTTAAACAAATTTGAATTGTGCCAACGATTAAATTGGTGAAACACATTTATTATGGGAAACCTATTTTATGTGGTGGAATTGGGGAGTTGAAGAGATATTGGGAGAAAGCTTCTCTAATGAAGAATGCATCCTCCATGAAGAACATCGAAAACATCGACTTTTATCCACGAGACTTCCCACGATGGACGTCTTCCACTACGATGACACTGATGTCTGTATTTTCCAAACAAATCATCTTATTCCCCACAACTCCATCGATGTATCAACCCAAGGTATAGATTTTATTTATGTATGATTTTATTCCCTTGATTCATTTTTCTAATGAAAAGATTGCAGATCAACTTATTATCAAGTTGATATGCGGATTTATTCCTTGGGGGTTGGGAATAATTGTTTTAGGATGATGTGGGGGTTTAATACATTTGTTTCTCACATCACAAGTATACCCCTTCATTTCTTCTGTGGGCTGGGAAGAATCTTTGCTAGAGGGTTTGATGTGATTCATTCTTTTTAACCACTTGCTACCTCTCTAATGCAGAGTACGATGGTTGAACAAACATGGCTCATCCAATTTGTAACCCTTGTGTCGATTTGCAGATCTCTTCAAAACGGATAAAGGCAAAGAAGACGACGAAGGAGATGAAGGAAATAGATCTGCCATCTGTGGCCTCCGCATCACGCACCACCCCCACGGTGTCTCACGCCGCCGCTGACCGAATCTGCCCAGCGACCCCTCATGGAACCCTGGCCGAACCGGCCATGCTCCTTCACAGTGCCCCGAACGAACTGCCCCAATGGTCTATGCACTTCTGGCCGAGCCGCCCCAGGCTAGGCCAAGCCGCCCTGGCCGCACCATCCACCGGTCAAACCGACCCCGGCCACCCCAGCCTCTCAACCGAACCGTCTCCCAGCCACCCCAGCCTCCGGGCTGAGCTACCCTGGCCATTCCATCTACCTGCCGAGCCACCCCGGTCGCCCAGCCTCCCGGACGAACTGGCCCCGATCTTTCCACCCAAAGGCCGAACAGGCCCCGACCTCGCTATCTCGGCCTCTAGGCTAAGACGCCCTTATCACGGCCCTCTAAGACAAAACTGCCCCTCACCCAGAGCCGAGCTACTCATTTGGCACCCTCTGGTCCAAACCACCCTCGTGCAGACTCGAGTCCAGTCCGAGTCCTCATGGCTCTCTATGGCCCCTCACGGCCTACTAGGTTGGACAAAGTAGGCCAGGTCAATCCCAATGGGCTAGAGTGCCAAACTGGCTGGACCAGTCCCAATGGGTCAGGACGAGTCGCCCCAAACTGGGTAAGCTTGAACTAGGTGGGGCTCGATCAGTCCGATCGGGTCAGACCGGACCCAGGCCCACTACGGCCCATTTACACTCCTTCGGCCATATCTGTGGCACCAGAAGTTCACTTGAAAAACCGTCAGCGGTGCTAAAAATCATAGAGCATAACTGTCTCATTGTGTATACCCCACTAGAATTGGGGTATAGATGAGATACAATCAGGTTGGATCGTGAACGAATTTAACCAATCCGTCGGGACTAAAAGGAAAATAACTCAGAGATCGAACGTCCAATTGATGCACTGTCTATTGCGTTGAGACCCCTAGGTCTTGACAGACCCTTGAGATGCATCTTTTTGGGACTTCATGACAGTTGCAGTATCAAATATTATCTTTTGAGGTGGATCCTCTCAGAGACGAGCGATTGGAGTGTGTAGGCTTATAGTTGGTTGAGACCTGACAACTGCTGAACATTTTGACTCGGAGTGACTCTACTAGCCCAGTGGGGATAGCCTTTGTGTCGCAACAAGCCCACATTGGGGAGCACCTTGGTGTTACAGTAGACCCAAGATATTCGAAAGGTGGGTTACCTCAGTAGGCTATGTGGGGGAGCACGCTTGGTGTCACAGAAGACCCACAGTGGGGAGTGCCTCTGTGTGATGTAGAAGACCCACAGTACTAGACAGGAGGAGTACCGCAGTAGTCCAATGTTAGTGGGAATCAGGCTTGGTGTCGCGGCATGCCCACTATACTCGATTAGGGATGATTTCTCTAACAGCAAGGGTTTTGATAATGTGACTGGGGATATTACATGATATTATCCCTAGAATAAAATCCAAGTTTAGATGAGTATGTTATTCTGTGTTTTCATCATGATTAATATAGATAACATGAACAATTTGGTATATGTATGGGAATATGCCTAAGTAAGGTTATCTATTGATTTCATACATTGTGGTTTATACTTGTTGGATTTTTTGAGACCTTGAGGGTCTCAGGGTCCCTATTGAGTATCATTATACTCATCCCTACACGAGCTATGCATGCACCTTGTTGTATTGGATGCAGATGACAGACAGTACATACTGAGGCTGAGAGTACCAGGAATGGATAGTGCCCGAAGGTGGACCATATGACGAGTCGGTACATGGAATAAACGGATAGATGAGGAGTGTTGAGGATGCTATATATACCTACCCTTCGGGTTGGAATCCTAGAGGACGAACCAGCAGATGATTTTCTTTATTTTTCCTCAGTTGTATTTTTTTCAGTTGTACGTGTCCCTTTCTTGTTGGGTTTGAATTATGGCCTCTTTCACATTTAGCAGTCTTTTGGTTATACATTTTATCCGTGTTCGTATCTTGTTGTGTGTGTTTACTGTTTATAAAGGCCATGCCTTTCCATTTTTAGAGAATTACACCTTTCGTGCTAGTCTCATGCCCCTGGCATAAGGAAGGCGGTCTTGGGGTAGTCATAGCACGGGCCCCGGGAGACAGGTCGTTAAAAATTGGTATCAAAGGAATCAGTTCTACCATATAACATCGGACACTGAACTTTTTCTTCGAAGAAATTGTGTTAAGTGTAGTGAGTGTGATTTTCAGTTCAAGGAGTCCAATGATAGTGTGGCGGCCAACGTATCCATACACCAGGACCCTGAATTCTGATTTTTGACCCAGTGCATGAAAACATTTATTGCGTGTGTGTTTTTATAAAGTTTTCTTTAAGTTAGCTAACCAGGTCAGCTCACAAGGTATATCCATTTAACCGTAGTGAAAATGTTTCTTTTCAGGATGCCTCCATGCTAACATCTATCTAGAGTTCCTAGAGTTGTACGCTGAGATATCCCACCGAGTGACGAGGACTCGGTGCAGGGCCCTTTTCCAATGAAGGCACTAGTGGTACCACTCCCTGTTAAGCCACAGATTCCACCAGCCCCAACAGTAGATGGTACACACCACTTGAGAACTTAGAACGAGTTCCATCACCAGAGGCCACCTAGAATCTAGGGAGAGATGGGTCTACAGGAGGCTGAGGTTTGGCTGGAGGCTGTGGTGAGTTTTTTGGACTGGTAGGGACACCAGCCGATCTCATGGTGATTCTTGCTTCCATAACTCTACATGCAGGAGTAGGCAGTTGGTGAAGCATGATTCTTCTGGTTCATGATGAGGAAAAACTTCTCTGAGAAGTCTTCGACAGCCTGTTTCGGGCAAAGTTTATCCTAGTGACTCTCCGCACAGTGTAAATTCAAGAGCTACTTCATCTGCGTGAGGGAAACATTACTGTAGCTCAGTACTGATGGAGGTTCATAGACCTCTCATGCTATTACATTGTTATGGTGTGAGACCTATTCTTCAGGGTCTGGACCTTCGAGCAGGGACTTAGGCGGGAGATCAGCGTTTCTGTGATCTCACATAGCATCCCGACATAGGCGGGGGTGTAAGAGATAACCCTCCTGGTGGAGATTTTCCTTTCTGAGTAGTCCCCAGTAGCGAGATCCACAACCAGTCGACACATAGAGAAGTCTTCTATAGTTGGAAGTAGACAGATTTCACAGATGTCCAAGAGGACCAGACCTATAGGTGGATGACCGCATGAGTCAGGATCGGTTGTGCAGGGGAACTCGATGCGGAGTAATACATGCCAGGGGTGGGCAGTGTTACTCATCCGATGGGCAGGGTCACATGGATCATGAATTTTTGACCAACCATACGAATGATCAGCAGGAAGTCGAATGACTGCCCAGGTAGAGATAGATATTTAATCAAGGTGGTCTGTAGGGAGAAGGAGGGCGTGGAAGAGAAGATGATCATGTAGCTGGTGGTGGGTGAAGATTGGAGATATTATTGCCACCACCACCAAGAGGTCCACCCCGATCTTAAGGAGTAGGTGGATATGGGAGAGCTCAACTCTAGGCAGCTGAGGCTAATGATCATGGCACACTGGAGATGATTCAAGGTACGATTTGTGTATACTCCACCATAGTTGTAGTACTTATAGATAGAAGTTCCAGTCATTCTTTTTTTTCCACTCCCCTCATTCGGAGGTCAGAGATTCCAAACGAGCTGTTGATTTGATCATTACAGCTATAGATTCCTAGGGTAGCATATTTAACGATTACGCATAGGTTCTAGAAGTGTCAGCATACACTTGGATGTGAGATCTTTGTCTGGGATAACCTAGTAGCTTCGTCGAGGCCTTACGACGTCATCTTGGGTATGGACTAGTTGTCTACATTCCATGTTCATATTGACTATATTAGGTGCAATGTTTTTTGTGTTCGCACGGATGGGAAGAGGTTTACCTTCACCGCAGTGATTGGAGCCTTTGTAGCACCGGATGGACTTGCTCGGAGGAGAGTGCAGCTAATCACTCTTCTATTGGCTAGCCTTCCCCTCAGAGCTGTTTAAGTGTAGAGTCCAAGTTATCCTGTAGTGGTGGACCGGTATATTGATTTTTTCCCAAATTATGTCCCATGTCTACCTCCTCGCAGAGAGGTGGAAATTTACATTGACTTGTACCCCCGGGATATCACCGATATATACACCAGCATATCGGATGGCTCTTGTGGATATTCATGAGCTATAAGTATAGCTGGAGGACTTCCAGGGTAAGGGATTCGTTCTGCCCAGTGTTTCTACCTGGGTAGCCATGATTCTATTCGCCAAGAAGGCAGATGGGAGCTTGAGGCTTTGTGTTGACTATCGGCTCCAGAACCAGGTGACTGTAAAGAACAAGTACCCACTGCTGAGGATTTATGACCACTTTGATCACCTGAATAGAGCACGATGGTTCTTGAAGATAGCCCTCAGATTAGGCTATCACCAACTAGGAGTTCGATATGAGGATGTACAGAAGACAAACTTCAGGTTCCGTTTTGGCCACTACGAGTTCTTAGGTATGACAATCAGTGTAACGAGCACTCTAGCATTGTTCATGGGACTCAAGAACAGAATCATTCATCCATACATTGATCTATTTTTCGTAGTCTTCATCGACGACATTCTAATCTTCTCGACTACTAAGGTGGAGCACGCATACCATTTGAAGGTAGTACTGGACACACTCCGAGAGCACCAACTTTATAGTAATTTGTCGAATTTATTGTTCATGATTCAAGAGGTTTACTTTCTAGGACATGTCATATTAGAGGCTATAGTTACAGTGGTTCTAGCAAGGATTGAGGTGGTACTTGGTTTGGATCCACCCAAGAGTGTGATAGAGGTATAGAGTTTCTTGGGATTGGCTGCATATTACCGGAGGTTTGTTCCAGACTTTTCTAGTGTAGAAGATCCACAATCGGCATTGAAGATGAAGGGGAATCCATTCGTGTGGTCAGAGAGATTCCAGTATAGTACTGAAGAGATGAGGCAGAGGCTAACTAGTGCCCCCATCTCAAGGCTTCTAGAGTAGGCCGTAGGGTACTTAGTTTACTACGACGCATTAGGGACCAGACTCGGATGTGACCTGATGCAGGAGTGAGCAGTGATCAAATATGGTTCTTGATAGATGAGACAACATGAGCAGAGCTACGCAACCCATAACATGGAGTTAGCAGTAGTGGTCTTCTCCTTGAGGATATGGAGGCACTATCTGATGGGAATGCATTTTACCATGTTCCATGATCACAAGATTATAAGGTACAACTTCTCTCAGAATGTCCTGAAACTGAGACATCGACGTTGGCTTGAGTTTCTCCAGGACTATGACATCGAGATATTCTATACTCTTGGGAAAGGGAAAATTGTTGCAAATACACTTAGTAAGACATCTAGTATACAACTTCTAGGTGAGGTGACAGAGTTGCTAGTTTCTTTGCAGATATCCTTTGTAGATAGAGACAGAGAAACTCTTCAATAGTCTCTTATAGTCACTCCCCCACTTCTTTAGAGAGTCCAGGAGGCGCAACATAGAGACGCTGACTGCAAGACACGACATGCTCAGATATCCACAAGACATGCACCTGATGGATTTTATAAAGGTGGGGAGCACGTCATCCATTTAAGAGGACGTACCATGGTATCAGTGTCACATCAGGATGAAGTGTTCAGGGAGTTCCACACATCCCTTATAATAGTACATCCGGAAGTGGTGAAAATGTATTAGGATCTCCGATGACAACACTGGTGGTCAGGAATGAAGAAATCTTTTGTCAAATTTGTCTTTTGATGCCTCACTTGTCAGCAAGTGAAGGCGAAGCATCAGTTACCAGCAGACTTGATTTAGCTTTTAGAGGCTCTAGGGTGGAAGTGGGTTGAGAAATCCATGGACATAATGATAGGACATCCATGCAAATCCAGGGGACATGACTCGATTCGGGTGATCATCTACTAACTCACCAAGTCGACCCACTTCATACCGATCAGAGAGCAGGGTTTAATATAGAGCATGGGACGCCTCTATATTAAAAAGATTTTGCGGCTACATGGAGTACCATCGAAGATTTTTTATGATCGTGATTCACTTTTTACTTCATGGATATAGAAGGGGTTGTAGGAGGCTTTTAGGATGAATATTCGTTTAAGCACTGCCTTCCATCCTCGGATGGATGGTCAGACTGAGAAGACCATTCAGACTCTCAAGGACATGTTGTGCTCTTTTTTCCATGACTTTAGTCATAGATGGGAGGATCACATACCTTTGGTGGAGTTTCCATACAACAACAGTTATCACTCCACCATTGGGATGACAACTTTTGAGGTATTATATGGGAGACCTTGTAGATCAATTTTGTGATGGACTGGCCCAGGGGTGTCAATACTAGTGGGACCCGAGATGGTATGGGCTACCACGGAGAAGGTTCAGATAATCCAGGAGTGGATGAAGACTTCACAGAGTAGGAAAAGTCATATGCCGATAGGACACATAGACCTCTGGAGTTCGTGGATGGTGACTACGTATTTCTATGGTTCTCACTCCGATGGGGTCTATGTGGATTTGGTCGTGGTGGAAATTTATCTCCGAGGTTCATCGGACCCTTTCAGGTCCTCAGCTATGTTGGAGAGGTGGCATACCACTTAACGCTTCCACCTCAGTTGAACCAGGTACACAATGTCTACCATGTACCTAGTTGATGAGATATGTGCATTAACCTTCTCACATCATCGACCATGGGGAGATAGACATCTATGATGGGGAAACATTTTTGGAGGTTTTAGTTGAGATTGAGGATCTACTGGATCAGGTTGTTCGTGGATGGTCGATACCTTTGGTGCACGTTCGCTGGTAGCATGGGAACCTCCCGGAGAGCACATGGGAGTGATAGGCTCAAATTCATTCTCAGTACCTCCACTTGTTTCCTTAGATTGATTTGTGGCTTATGGGGATGTATAGCCTGAGGTAGGGAGAAGGTAAAGTCCCAAAATATCCTTGTAATTATTTTTCAATATATGTTAATTTTATGATTCCAAAAAAATTGATGGAGTGGGATTCCGAGGCCCAAAGTGCCAATAATAAATTCATGAACATTATTTTTGGTACATTTAGTAAATGTGTGAGCGGGTTTTTCTATATTTTGAACTGGTGCTCGCAATTGAAATCCTAGGACACCATTTAATTCGCAGCGCCTGAATTCGCATAAAGAGTCTTTCACCTCGATGGTAGATGGTCTAGATTGAAAGATAGTTTTTGGGTTTTTCATGGAAATAATAAAATAAAATAAACAAATGATGTATTTTATTTTGGTTGTAACCACCCTCCATGTGGATGTTCAGGGTTGGGGTCCACCAAAACCTAAACCTCCTCTTCATGATTAATTATAGTGGTGACCACCCATGTTTTCAATAACCTCCCAATTTGAATTTAGGGGTGGGGACCACCTAAACCCTATTAATGGGGGTTGAAGAAATCACTCAACATCCCCTCTTTAATGAGGGAGAGCCTCTTGACCGCCTCTACCATTAATCATTCCAACAATTCACTTAATTAAACCAATTTAATTTAATCTAATTTGAATTGTGCCAACAATTAAATTTGGGAAAATGTTTTATTATTGGATATCTCTTTTATTTGGTGGAATTGGGGAGAGGAAGAGCTCTTGGGATAATTCTTCTCCAATGAAGAACGCTTCCTCCCTGAAGAACATCTACGACATCGACCTTCTTCATTGATACTTCCTCCAAAATAGAATGTCTTTCACTAAAATGACATCAAAGTACATTTCCCCCAACGAATCATCCCATTCCCTAGGACTTTTTCGATGTATCAACCCAAGGGAAGGATTTTATTTACGTATTATTTTATTCCCTTTATTCTTATATTCTAAAACAAAGAACGCGGATCAACTTATTATCAAGTTTTTTTACGGATATTTTCCATGCAGGATGTGAATATTGTTGCGGGATGTTTTGGGGATTTAATGCTTTTGTTTATCACTTCAAAATAACACCCCTTATTTTCTTTTGATGGTTGGGAAGAATCTTTGAGGAAGGGTTTGATGTGGTTTGTTCTTTTGAACAACTTCCTACCGCTCTATTGTGGAGAGTGTGCACCAAACTAACATGGCCCAACCTCTACATAACCCTGGTTTTGATTTGCAGATTTTTTCGAAATAGTGGAAGGTGAACAAGGTGATGAAGGCGATGAAGGAAACAGTGTCGCCACCTGTGCCCTCTGCAACCCACGCCGCCCCAGCGGCGTCCCGCCCCGGCGCCGGCTAAATCGGCACCGCGACACCTTCGTGGGGCCCCGCTAAACCGGCCTCACCCCCTCTTGGCACCCCAGCCTAACCGCCCCTGCGGTCCTTGCCCTTCCGGATGCACCACCCCGGGCTGGGCTAAGCCGCCCTGGCCAGGCCTTCCGCTAGCCAAACCGGCCCCGACCACCCCGGACTTCCAGCCGAACCAGATCATAGCCACCTCAGCCTCCCTTCTGGGCCGCCATGGCCGCACCATATTCTAGCCGAGCCAACCCGGCCGCTAGGCCTCACTGCCGAACCGGCCCTATCATGCCACCCAATGGCCACACCAGCCCCGGTCGCACCCTCACGCCCTCCGAGCAGAACCGCCCTCGTCACTACCCTATGTGCCGAATCGGCCCTGCGCCCTGAGTCGAGCTCCCCTCGCAGCACCCTCCGGACTGAGCCGCCCACACGACGCCCTTCGGGCCAAACCGTCCTCGCACCGACTCGTGGCCGGTCAGTTCCCTCGCGGATGGTCCACGCAATCACATCTCTCTACGGTGCCTCGTAGTCTTCTAGGCGAGGCCCAGCGGGTCGGGCCAAACCCAACGGGCTAGCCCGCACAATGGGCCGGGCCAAACCCAATGGGTTAGGCCAGATTGAACTGAAGAGGGTCGACCCAGTCTGGGTCGGGCCTGATCAGTCTGACCGAATCAGATCGGACTCGGGCCCACTACATCCCATTTACGCTCCTTAAGCCATATCATTGACATTGGATGTATATTTGACAAACTGTCAGCGACACTGGAAATCTTGGACCGTGAAAATCCCTTTGATTATAACCCACTCGAATGGGGGTATAGATGAGATATGTTCAGGTTGGATCATTCACAAATCCAACCGGTCCCCCGGGACTAAAAGGAGAATAACTCATAGATCATGAATCTCAATGAACCACAATATATTTCGTGGAGAGCCCTATCACATGGCTGACCTTTGAGTTGATTCTTGGTGGGACTTCGTGACATTTATAGTATCGACTAGTTTCTCGTGGAGAAGATCCTCCTGGAGATGAGTGAGTGGAGTTCGGTGATCTAGTAGCTGGCTAATACCTAATGATTGCTAACCATTTTGAGTTGAAGTGACTATATTATCCTAGTGGGGAGAGCCTTGGTGTCGCGGAAGACCCACTTTGGGGAGCACATTGGTGACGCGGAAGACCCGAAGTGCTTGACAGGAGGAGTACCTCAGCAAGATACGAGGGGGACCTCTCTTGGTGTTCTGGAAGACCTACGGTGGGGAGTGCCTCTGTGTGATGTAGCAAACTCACGGTACTCGATAGGATGAGTACCTCAACAGTCCAAGGATACTGGGATGCATGCTTAGTGTTACGGTCGGACCACTGTATTCGATTGAGGAGGGGTTCTCCAACAGCTGAGGTTTTGATAATGTGACTTGGGATGTTACTTGATACAACGCCTAAAATAAAATCATGGTTGAGATGATTCAGTTAATTTGTGTCCTCCTCATGATCGACATAGCGCACATGATAACATAGGTATATGTATATGAATATACCTAAGTAAGGTTATCTTTTCATTTCATTCTATTTGGTTTATCCTTGTTGGATTTTGTGAGACCTTTAGGGTCTCGATATCCAAACTGAGTATCATTATACTCACACCCACACGGGCTACGCCCGCACCTTGTTCTGTTGGTTGCAGACAATGGACAACGCTGACTGAGGCTGAGAGTACGTGGACTGGACAGTTCCTTGAGGTGGACCATATGGCGAGTCGGTATATGGAGGAGAAAAATGGAGGGGGAGTGTTGAGGAGGCCATCTGTAGCAACCCTTCAAGTGGGAATCAAGGAGGATGACCCAATATGTTCTTTTATTTCTTTTTATTTATTTGTATCGTTTTCTATTGTACTTTTACATTTACTAATGGCCATGTATTCTGGCCCCATTTACTTTTAGCACACTTTTGGATATGTAGTTTACTCGTTTTCGTATAATGATGTGTTTGTTTGCTGGTTATAAAGGCAATGCCTTCCATGTTTTAGGGAATTACACCTATTGTGCTAGTCTCCATCCCTTGGCCTATAGAAGGCAGGCTAGGGGTAGTCACGGCATGGTCCCTGGGGGACGGGTCATGACATTATCTATTATTCTTTACTATCTATCTATTTATGTAATTATTTTATCATTATTTCTTTTATTCCATTATTCATTGATTTTTTTACGATGATTAATTTCATACAATGTTATGTACTACATTAGGATTTCATTTTGTATGAATCATGTTTAAAATAATTATGTCGTGTTTCCTTATATTTATTTCTAATTATATAGTTCCCCTAAAAATCATGACATATGGATGATGAAAGAAAACATCAACAATATAGAGAACCAAGCTTGATGTTCATAGAAATTACATTTTGATTTTGGAATACTTCATACATGACACAAATAGATGCCCAAAGATTGTATTATTTTTCTATCTTTGGAAACATGAAACTTCATCTTCTAACATGGTGAAAGATCTTCAATATCTCTATTAAATATATTCCCCCTTTTCCTACTTAATACAGTTGTTTATATCCTAGGGAAAATAAGACATTGAAATGGTGAGATCAAATTCATATTAAGGGTACGCAAGGATAACATAAAACAAATCATTAAAATTTGAATGTAAAAACATTTAAATAACTTATAAACATCAAAATCCTGAGTCATGATATAAATCTTGGTAGTATGCATGGATCATAAAGGAAAATTAACCATGATAGAATAGCATTGGAATAAAATTTGTAATTGTGGAAAAAAACAATATAATATTATTTCCATATTGGATAAGTAATTTCTTCCTTGACAATCATAGTGTACATAGTCCATTGAAGAACCTAGTTTATGTGTTGTTCCATCCATGTATTAGGGAACCACATTTACATGACGTTCTTTCCCTTCCTTACTAAACCACATTTATATGTCATCTAATTTATGTTGATCTACTGATATATAAATAGTTACCCAATGAACTTAAAGGAGATATAGGTCCCACCAATCTCATAATGAAATCATTCTTACAAGTGCCACAAAAAAATAAATCATTCATCATAACATACCCCATAAATAAAAATGGGATTCATAAACATCATTTCATCATAACATAATCTATATAAGATAAATTGACTTTATAAAAATAATTCCATATTAAAAACAATAATATCAAAGATAAAATAGGGATAGAAACATAACTCCATTTAACCATAGATAGAAAATAATTTTGATAAACCACTTGAACTTAATTCTTGAGGAAATATCCTTTATTTTTTTGAAAACATTTTATTTTCATAAAAATGCATTACAATTTTAAATGAAAATAAATTATTTCAAAATTAAAAAATAAACATTTATAGTAATATTCATTTATATAATGATTTATGAATATTTAAAAACATTTTCATGCATTATAGTTTTAAAATCATTCTCCTGCTACTTTTTTCAGAAAATTCAGAAAGTACCTTGTATGGGAAAAAAATAAAAATTCCCTCCATTCCATGTAGTACAAGTAAAAAATGGGAAAAATTGACTTTTAACATACCTGGAATAATAGTAAAAAATTTGGGAATTTTTTTTAGAATACATGAACATGGATGATAAAAAAATAACCCCTATTAATACTTACAAATAAGCAATCTCGGATAAAAATGATATTGAAAAAGTTATCCCTTTCTGTTGGTCTAATTTATTTTGTATGTGGGTTAAATTATTTTATAGTGGGTTTAAACATATTATTATTTTTTAATGGAACCATAATAATATTTATGATATGTTATATGATTAACTTATATCATTATATTGTCGGTTCATATGTCAATTCCATGTTAAATCAATGTTTTGGGTAAGAATTATTTTGTTTATCGTACAAGTTCTGAATTGTTATTATTGATATTATTATTATATCATGATTTATATTGTTAAATAATGTATAAAATTATTTATATGTCATATATAATCATTAAATAAATAAATATATATATATTATATAGATAAATGAAATGGAATACACCGTTTATGGAGACGGTATGTTGTACGTATGCATGAACGTTGTTTCCATTTCTTTATTGAATTGAATTGAAGTAACAATATGATATATATATATATATATTAATAAAATAGAATTATTATGTCATATATGTCATTAATATTAATTGTGTATAATTTATTATCATTCTTGTATGGTAAACGTGGAGAGTGAATCTCATCGCATTGTGGAGATAGAAAGTCATACGTAAGAACATGAGACAATATCATTCCCATAATTGGGGAATGGTATTGAATTGGATGATGAATAATATCTCATAATTATTATAATGTTATAAGAATAATATATAGTTATCATTTTCAACATCATACACATCCAACTAAGGTGGTGGTGAAAAAAAAATTACACCAAAGCGTGGAGACTGTAAGATGTATGTATGCACGCGCGGTGATCTCATTACTCATAGGATGGATAGAATGATAAATTGATATTTTTCATATTTATAATAACATATAATTATATTATCTATACTTATTTTATTACTTTATAATCAATAAACTAATGAAAAGGATATAGACGAAGAAATAAATTTGATTGAATCAGTATAAGAAATTACTTATTTCTTGACATGCTTCCTTTAAATTTTCTCTTAGAGAACTAATGATGGTTTTAAAAAAGGAACCATTATAATGTGACCATAGGAGTTTATAAGACAAATGGGTAGGTCATTTTATAATCATGAAGGCTCAAAATGAAGTGAATAGGAGAAGGAGGAGGAGCCCTTTTATAAGAGAGAAGAGGGGAACTTTAGAAAAGTCGTAAAATATTAATTTATTATAAATTAAATTTATATTTAATATTGTAAAAAAAATATTTTATTCAAATATAATATTAGTTGGTTTGAAATACACTTCATCTAATAATTTTTAGACAAGTTTTGGATATTTTCTTATTGATGCCTTTTTTGTTTAACCCTTATTTTACCCATTTTAATCTTACCGTGATATATTGTTATTTACAAATTGTGGGTTCATTTAATTACCATATCATGTAAAACTACCCAAATAAGATATTTATGAAACATTTGGACTTATATTAACCATTTTTATAAATATTATATTTTTATGAATTTAATAGCATTTAATAAACTATTTTTTGTTTTAAGTTATGAATTATGCCAATTTTGGATACTATGCATACATGACTTTTTAAAACATCATAAAAATATTATTACTTAGAAAAAAGGAATTAACCATTGCATAATATGTAAATTTTATAAAAAAAATTCTTGGATTATATCAAAATATCAAAAATTATTTTATTTTAATATTTATAAATTTATATATTTGAATATTTTATTAATGAGTTGATCACCACTTCATAATTGTGTCCAAACTAAATATATTTATATAATGTATAAAAATTATAAATAAAATACCATGATATATAAAATATTTTTATATTTCAAATTAATATTTATAATCATAGATATATGTTATATATCCCCATATTAAAATTGATGTAGTAAAATATATATGTTTAGGTTATAATTATCTTTACATTAAATTAATTCTTATAAAATGTCATTTCCCCATCCATGCGAATCCATGGGGCCCGAAAATTTATCCAAGGATACCCTTGGTTGGAAATATCTAATCCAATAATATTAGGAAATGTGTTCGGTTAGTTTATTATTATTACGATATTATTTTCTTACCATTATTTACCAAATTTAATCTTTAATCATGTTAAATAAGATAATTACCGAAGATAGTATTTATAATGTCCAAAAATAAAATATACTTATTTAACAATTTTATCACTATAATTAGAAATATTAAATCCATTTTTCTAAATTCAAAACATTCATATTGTAGTAATTAATTTATAATTAATTATTGTCTTCAAAACAAAGAAGAGGTTTTTTATGAAGTAATGACTATCAATTGATTGACATGTGTTTATGTCCAATATAAAATTAAAATTACATATAATGACCAAAATTAGATTAAATGATAAAAATATAATCTAATCACAGTTTAAAACAAATTAAAAAGACAATCTAACTATATAAATAAATTAGATAAAAAGAGAGTTTCAAGTTAAAATGTACTATTTTTCACTATTTGTTAAAATTTTATTTTTAAAAGAAAAATACAAACAATTTATTAAATGTAAATTTTTATTCCCATATTTCAAGTAAGAAGTTTATTTAGTCAAATTTAACTTATAAAAGTGTCAAAAACTAGATTTAAAATGGGTGATTCATCGAAGGGTGGTAAAACTGCATTTTATGAAAAATACCTTTTTATCTGAATAATTGATTTTTCTCTCATACCATGTTCTAGAAAAGGTGTAAGATGAATGATAATTTTATATAAAAATAAATTTTTTCATAATACTATTCATAACATCTAGTTTATATCCAATTAAATAAAAATATTTCAATAATATATTATTGTTTACTGAAACTTGGTATCGCTTATAATGCAAGATTTCGATGAAGGTTCCTCTTGCATGTAACGTAATCAATGTCATTGTTTCATGTAGTTGAAGTTTTATTTGGTATCTTTTATAACATAATCCAAACCTGGTTCATTTATAAATTGAATAAAATATACACTATGTGTTGTGTGAAATGAATTCTATCAAAAGAAAATGAAATTGTTTGCAACACAAGACAAGAATAGTGTTGTGTATACAACAAGATAATACATTATTCCATTTAGCACAAGATAATATTGGTGTAGCATAAAAAACAATAAAAAAATGAAATTAGAAAGAATCTATCTCATTAAATATCATGGTGATACATTCTACCCCAATTAAAATTAATTTCTCCCTTGAAATTCATCGAGGTTATAAATGTTTTTCTACTAGAATGTTTCTTTATTAAAAACCAACATCTTAAAAATGGATATTAAAAGATAATTTTAAAATGGAAACTTTAAAACATAACGGTTACCCAAATTAACTCATCAATGGGATTCCACATATGAAAACATAGGTGGGATGTGAAAACATGGATATAGAAGAAAAATCTAACCATATTATTCTAATGGACAGTGATAAAGAATGTGGTATGGAAAAAGAAAACAATCATAAATACATAATTTTTGGTCACTTAAGAAACCATTTGATCCATTAGGTATGTGGTTACTAGGCTAACAAAATTTTTTCAATATAATTTCCCTAAAGACGAAGAATTTTTCATGAGAATAAATACATACTTCAGATGGGTGCAATCTCATCGTCATTTGTTCCATTAACTATTTCCACTTAATATTTTATTTAAATAAATGATTTCAAATATTCAATTCTTATTTCCTTAGAAGATAATTTGATAGAATGATAGGTCATTCCATCAATTTTAACATTATTTTTAGAAGGAAATAAAATATGCATAAGTCTGCCTAAAGTGGGATAATAGATTAATCTAAAAAACATCAACTGTAATATAACTTATACAATCCATAAATGGATAACATTAAAATACTTTAAAAAATGAAAAATAGTAATAGGTGAATTAAATAGACATAACATTTATCTTTAATTTCTTATAAGGTAGATATTGGATGTCACATTCAAATAATGTTAATACATTAATCATTGTTCTCATGAGTCATAGTAACAACCTGAATTACCAAATATCCTTATTAAAAACATGTGTGTTTACTTATTCCAAAACTCAACGGATATATTCCCTATGTACCAAAAAGTGGAAAAATTTATCCAAGATATTATAATCCTCGTGTCAACAACTACATAATTAATTCTCATGAAAGTATCCTTATCTAATTTACTTATTCAAATCCAACATATCATTATCCAAAAATTATTATATTGAAATAAGGTGCATAATAAGGGTTATATATCCCTTAATCATGTGTTATCCAAGTATATCACCATACCCTTTAATTTTATTTGGGATCCTTATAACTATTCAATATATCCTTTCCAATCCTTAATGAAAAATGTAAACTGAAAACACTTATATATTTCGAGATTCATATAACATTATCTTTGAAATTCAAAACATATACACATAAATCATCCATCTTTATTCTTAAACCATTACTTAGGATCTATTATATTCTTCATTCCTAAAATAGTATTCATATATTAAGGATTATTATCCTCAATATTATAAGGTTTAATGTAAATGTTTTTTGAATAACATCACATGCCATTCATATTTTTCTACAATCTCTTTATCCTCAATACTATGACCAATACTTGTTCCATCATCATGATTATCTTCATGATATTTCCACATAACAAATCCATCATAATAATTCGGATAATTTAAAAATATGAATTATATAATGGTTAACAATGTTTAATGTAGTTCTATATGTTGACTAAGACTAGAAAGAAAAATGTGAGAAATATGTATCTGAGATTAAAAACACATATGTCTGGTTAATTAAATATAGTATTTCAATATCTTATATACTCAGTTTAACACTAGGTTATTCATGATTGTAGAAAAACCATAGGATTGTGACCTATAATTGACTTATCCTTAGTACTACCCTAGAAATATCCTTATAAATATGTATAGAGATCACCCTAATGTTTTCTCATTCTATTTTCCAATGGTTGACTAACCCTTCTCTCTGATACCAACTATTGAGACAAAATCATAACGTACAAGGAAATTACATTTGTTTTTGGGGAATATATAATACATGACACAAATAGACACCTAAATACTATATTTGTTTAGTGTCTTTGGATAATTGGAACACTATATTCTATCATGGTGAAATATCTTTAACATCTCCCATAACAATCTTCCCCTTTTTTTCATTCCAAAAAATTTTCATTATATCCTGGTGAAAATAAAAAAAGAAAGGGTGATCTCAAATGCTCAGTAAGGGTAATAATGGATAACATAAAAAAACATAATAATTTGATCCTAAATCATGAAAAAAAATTTAAACATCAATATCTTGAGTCATGAAATAAATATTGGCAGTATGTAAGGCATGGATAATAAAGAAACATTATCCATCATAGAACAAAATTCGAATCAAACATTTAATTATGTAAAAATTATAAGAACATAATATTGTTTCAATAGTATCCATGGTATTTCTTATAATGACATCATTGTGGATATTTTCCATTACGGAAATTTGTTTACTTATCGTTCATGCCTTGTATTACTGATCCAGAATTACATTTCATTCCAGCCCAGCATTACTGAAACATATTTACTTGTCATTCCAATCATATCTATATCATGAGAAATAAATCAGTACACAATTAATGGGAGGGAGATATTGGAATCACCCATATCATAATTTATTCATTCATACATGTTCCTCAAAAACATAAATCATTCATTATTTCATAACCCAAGAAATAAAATGGGATTCATAAAAATAATTTCATCATAACATAATCTATCTAAGATAAATGGACTTCATAAAAATAATTCCATCATAAACAAATAATAATAATAATAGCGATATAAAGATAACCCCATGTCATCAGAGATGAAAAATAATATTTATATACCACTTGAACATAATTCTTGAGGAAATAGCCTTTCTTTATTCGAAAACTTTTTCAATTCATCAAAATTTCATTCAATTTTAGATGAAAATACATTAATTGAAAATAAAAATGTAAATGTGTAGAGGAATATTAATATAAATAAAGATTTTTTAATATGTAAAAACCAGTTCATTTTGTATATGTTAAAAAATCATTCTCCCATTACTTCTATCAGAAATGTCAAAAAGTGCCTCACATGGTAAACAAAATAAATATTCCTTCCATGCCATGTTGTAAAAGTCAAAAATGGGAAAATGAAATTAAATATATAAGGAAGAATAATATCCAATTTATGAAAATAAATTTATTAAAAATTGACATGGATGATAAATATATCCCCAATAAATACTTACGAATAAACAATCTCATATAAAAACAAAAATGGCCATGTTATCCATTACCATAGGTCTGATTTCTTTCGAATGTGTCCGAAAATCTTGTATAGTGTGTTTAAACATAATATTAAATTGTAACAAAACAATAATAATATTTATTATATCATATATGATTCAATTAAGACATTATATTACTAGTTCATTTGTCAATTCAATGTTAAAGAAATGTTTTTGGGTAATAATCGTTTTATTTATCGTACGATTTTTTAATTGTTATTATTGATATTATTAATTATATCATGATTCAATTACATCCATAGGGTTAATCATGAATTATATATCATATATATTCAGTATATGAATATATATAATAGATCGATAAATGAAATGGAATACAGCATTCGTGGAGAGGGTAGGTCATACATACGCATGAAAGTTGTTTCGATTCCATATTAAATTGAATAGAAGTGAGAAAATTAAATATATATATATATATAGTTGCATTATTATGTCATATATTTCGTATTTTTTATTATATATAATTTATGATCATTCTCTAATGGTTATCGTGGAGAATGAATCTAATCGAGTCATAGAGACGGTAAGCCATACGTACACACGAGTGACGATTTCACTCCAATAATTATTGAATTGTATTGAAGTGGATGGTGAATAATATCTCAAAATTAGTATAATTTTATAAGAATCATATATAATAATTATTTCCACCGTTATATCCATCCATGTAAGGTGGTGGTGAAGAATATGTTACACCACGGCGTGGAGATGGTAAGTCGTACGTACGCACAGGCGGTGACTTAGTTTTTCATAGGATGGATAGAAGGTGAAATAATATTGTTTAGTATTTATAACAACATATAAGTATATTATTTATACTGATGTAATTATTTTATAATGATACAATTAATGAAGAGGAATTAGAAGAAGAAAGAAATTTTAAAGAATCAGTAGAAGAGATTACCTCTTCCTCGACATGTTTCCTTTAAATATACTCTTATGGAAGTAATGGTGGTATTTTGAGAATATGAAAACCTCAGTAAACAATAGGGAAGTTTATAAGTGAAATGGGTAGGGTTTGGTCAATATTGAAGGATCAAAATGGAGATAGAATGATAAATAGGAGGTTCTATTTTATATGAGCGGATAATGACACTTCAAGAAAGTATTAAACTATTAATATATTATAAATTAAATTTAAATTTATTATGGTCAAAAACATAATTAATTAGAATATAATATTAGATTGGTTCTATTACACATCATACACTTATTTTTAGGAAATTTTTATATATTTTTTAACCATATTTTTTCGTTTTACCCTTATTTCACCCAATTAATCATAACATAATATCATGATATATACACATTCGGTGTTAATGTAATTACCATATCATGATAAATAACCCAAAAAAAGTTATTTATGACATATGTGGACTTATATTAAACATTTTTCCAAATCCTAATATATTTTGGAGATTGTTATCATTTAATAATCTATTTTATGTTTTAATTTTTGAATTATGTCAATTTTCGATACTTTACATACTTGACTTTGTAAAAAATTTATTAGGACATCATTCCTTCAGTCCAAAGGCATTCAATCATCCCTAATATTTCAATTTTATCAACCAAATTCGTGGATGGAATAAAAATATTAAAATTAAATTTATTTTAATAATTTTAAATTAATTTATTTATATTTTTTATTTATGAGTTAATCAATACATTATAAATTTATCATAAATAAATCTAGGTATATAATGTCTAAAAATAATAAATAAAATATAATGATGTATGAAATTATTTTATATTTCTAATTAATCGTTATAGTTATAGTGAAAAGTTATATAACCCAATATTAAAATCTATTTAGTAAAATATATATTTTTAAGTTATAATTTTCATTTTTTTAAATTAATTCGTATAAAATGTCATTTTCAAATCAAAGTGAAAAATAAAATAAGTACTGAAGTTACTATTCATAATGTCAAATACTAAAATATACCTATTTATACAATTTGACCCTTTTAAAACCAAATATGGAATCCATTTTTTTCAAATTCAAAAAACTGATGTTTTAGTAATTAATTTAAAATTAATTTTCGTTGTCAACAGCAAAAAAAGTGTTTTTAAGAAGTAATAATTATCAATATATTGGCATGTGTTTAAGTATAATTTAAAATTAAATTATATTAAATATCCTATATTATATTAAATTATAATATGATAATCAAATTAAACTTTAAAACCAATTAAAAATATTATCTACCTATATAAATAAAATATATAAAATGGTAGTTTCGAGTTAAAATTCAGTATTTTTAACTATTCAATAAAATTTTAATTTTATATGAAAAATACCCAAAATTCAACAAAAGTAAATTTGCATATCCCACTTCAAAAAAAGGTGTTTATTTTTTCAAATTTAACTTATAAAAGTGTCAAAACTAGATTTAAAATGTGTGTGCCATCAATATGTGGTAAAATTGTATTATAAAAAATGCTTCTTTTATCAGAAAAATTCATTTTGCTCTCATATCATGTTCTATAAAAAATATAACATTAGTGTTAATGATATATAAAATTCAAAATATAGTTAATTCTATTCATAATGGCTTGTTTATATCCAATTAAATAATAATATTTTTATAATATATCTTTGTTTAGTGAAACTCGATATCGTGTATAACATATACTATCGAGGAAGGTCTCTCTATTGTGTAATGCAATCCAAGTCAGTGTTGCATGTAATAATGATTCCTTTAGTGTTGTGTACAACATAATCCATAATTAGTTCATGTATACATTGAAAAATATATATATATTCAGTGATGCCTGAAATTAATTATATCAAAATAATATAAAATTATGTGGAACACAAGACAAGAACATTTTTTCATATACTACATGCCAATAAATTTTTGTGTTTAGAAAAATCAAATCATGGTGTATCATACAAAAAAAATAATCAAATAAATTAAAAAATTCTATGTCATAAAATCTTAGGGTGTTACAAACAACAACTAAAACAGTGTTTCCCATATTTTTTGATGATGATATTCTATTTAGTCGACCAATTTTTTCATGTTTTATCCATGAAAATTTTCTACATGGGCTGAAACATTAATGGATTAAATTAAATGGTTTCCAAACTATTGGTTTATAATCTACATGTGGTCCCTACAAATCGTAGAATGGTGAAACTATTGGGAAAATTTCATAGAGGTATCATTTCATAATTTTTGGGTTGATTGTGTTTTTTGAAAAAGAATGATATCATTGAATGGAAGATACAATGGTTGTCAAAAAATAATAGGTACAAGGTGCGTATTGTTTCAAATGTTTGCCAATTTTTTGGGGTCTAAAATTTGAATCTTTTTGAGCTCTTCAAAAACTATATTTTCTTGAATATCTCATCAAAATATTGAAAAGGGCTACATTTTTTGATGATTGGATTCAAGAATATGGTTTTGAAAATACAAGAAGAAGGTTTTTGGAGAGATATGTGATAACGAAGATCATCACGAATAGAAGAGGTGAGATTTCTGAAAGATGTATTTCCATGAAGATATTGTAGAAATAATAAAAAGGAATGAATTTCCCATTGATGGGATACATGATCTGGATTTGTAAAAAACATGAAAAAATTTTATGTTGAGCACTGTGATTACGACAATATTTTCTATGGAAGTTCGCTCAAGAGGATCTCGATGGAGATTCGCTCTCCAAAAATTACTATGGTTCTTCGGGTAGTAGAGAGAACTTCTACTAAAATTTTGGAGCTTTTCCCAATGTGATGTCATGGAATTGACTTTCACAGATGGTTCAAGGGTCAGTAGAATCATTTATAAATATGTATCGACCCCTTTGAATAGTAGAGTGTTTTCATGAAAAATAATAAGTCTCTCGAATTGTGAAGGATGTTCGTGAAGGAGATTCGATAAAAATATTCGCAGCGGCTTGTTTGAGCCCTATGAAATTCATAACTTCACAACAGATCTTCGCAATGGAGCTTCTCTATAGAGCATCACAATAGTGCTTCACAATAGAGATCCATAATGAAGATTCTCAATATTTATTTGTAATAGTGCTTCACAAAGGACAGTTTGGACTTCATAAAATGGGTAGTTTTTTGAAGTAGTTATCCTTGAAAAGGTTGTTCCAAGGTTATTTGTCACTGTTAATTAGAAATGGGGTATTCATCAATTGATGAAATTTGGACATTAATAGAGCATCTATGTAATGTGGAAGATAAATTCATTAGTTATTATTAATGGTCCAACAAGTTCATAAAATATGAGTGGATCCCTTCCATGATCTGTGAGAAAAGGAAGAGAAAGAAGGTTATCCTTTCGGCAGGTAGTGATCTAGAGAAAGAGAAATATGGATAGACCATTGTTTAAGGAGTGAGATGACCAAACACATTGTAATGTAATTGATCCTGGAAATAGATGTGATCTAGCCTTAAAATTATTTATAGTTATCTTTGGTGGATTTGGTATAGTGGAAAATCGTCATTGTATTCTTCCTGTACATAGCCTAGTGAGTGTGAACCATGTAAAATACTGTTTTTCTGACTACGTTCTTCCATCAATTTAATCCAAATCATCATCATCAAATAACTAATAGAGGGAGTGATCATAATAAATGCAAATGTTCAAACAAAGTGAACCTTGTGATAAAGAGGTCATGATCTATTTGGGAAGGAAGAATTAAAAATAGAATATTCATACACTGAATCACATCCCCCTCTTAGGTTATAAATGACCCTTTTGGTTCTAGAAATTGGTATCAAATGTAGGTTTATTTTTTTAAATCTAATTCTATAACGTAGATTATTTTATTTGTGTGGTAAAAGATTCAGTCTTATCATATCATTATGTTCCATGGAAAAGGGAAAAACATCAAAGAAGAATATGATGTTAGATTTCATTCCTCAGTTTGGAATTTTTTATAGAAAAAATCTTATTAAACTAAAGTAATCAAACATCTTTATGAAGGATGTTTGGGATGAATCCGATGCATAAAAGATATATTCACTAAATAATGATATAGTAATGAGTGAATTACATAAAATTAAAAGTGATGATGAAAATATATATGATGAAAAAGTTTCACTAATTCCACAAGTAGATGATGTCGACATGATAACGGAATTGGATAAGTGATTGGAAGAAGAAGATAAATCTAAAGATATCTAGATACATGTAATATAAATTTAGGTTAACAAGTTAAAAGTCATAAATCAAAGGCTTCTTGATGTGGCTATTAACCTGAGTGGGAAGAATGATTCACACGATGATCAACTGTAATAGATATCTTCAAAGAGAGAGAAATATAAAGTTGATGATAAGGGAAAGAATCTAAACTCAGATAAAATTCAAAATTTTAAATCCATAAATTATGATCTTGCTACACAGCCAACCAAAATAGTTCAAGAAAATATAATAGAACACTAGGAGAGTGCATGATATGATGATTCAATTTCTCAAAAAAAAATTGAATTTAAATGAGAAATGGAAAATGGTGGATAAGCTCCCACATGAGTTAGAGGATGTGATGAGTAGAAGGATGAATACTGATAGAGAACTCAATGCTCAACCTGAATTAAGGGATATGTATATTCAAAGGATGGAATAAGATCTAGGGTTATGGAAGAAAGAAGTGGAGAAATCCAATACCAAAGGAAATCCAAAAATGAATGATGCCTTACACTTACTATTTGATTATCATTCACCATGTGAAGATAAAATGAAAATAATATTCTTCTTCTAAAGAAGAGAAACAACATATTTTCTCAGATCAATGAATATATATTTTGGAAAAAAAATATTATTGAGTTTTATGAATAAACACTTGTTCATGACAGAAAGATAGATGTGAATAGTTTCAAAAATTGATAAAATCCTACAGGTGTTGTAGAGAGACCTAAGTGGAGCTTTACATGAAGTAGTCACAACATGATCAATTTCTATGGGATTCAGGTCCACAAATAATTATTTTTTTTCATAGTCATTGAAATATATTTCATGCTTTAAATATATAAAATTTATATATCTGAGAATAAGAAGAAGCATCTTGAGAATTCAGAAAGAATATTTTCTTAGAAGAATGTATCTATGAAGTGATTCTATTGTGGAAGAATGAGACACACCAAGATTATGTGTCAGGAATCCCAGGAGTGAAATATCACATGAATAATGCATGAAAAGTCAACATATCTATTGAGAAATTTTGAAATGAGGTATGCCTTTAATGAAATATGGTTCATATGTTCAAATCATTGGAATTTGGCCAGACAGTGCAGCAAGAAGAAATAGGGGTAGGTAAAGGAACCAGAATGGAAATGCCCAGAACATGCAATGTACAATGAAAAATTCTAAACTAGAACACAACATGGCACGATGAAAAATATGTTTACCATCTTTGTGAAATAAAAAGGTTATCAACAAAAGGTGTATAAATAACCTCCTCTATTACAGTCATAACATTTCTCTTGGATAGAATGTTAAAAATACTATACGAATGAGGGTATATAATCTTCAGCTGTGAGTAAGAATAGTGTAAAATGTGTGTAAGATTAAATCCCGTCAAGAACGGGTGGCATGACTCAAAAAAATTAACATTAGATATATGAATAAAAAATTTCATGAAAAAAAATCACAATTCAGGCAACACAGCATTATGTTAAGGCAACAGAAAGATCCCTCCAATGGAGAAATTAGAAAGAGAGGATTTTTAGTTGAGATATTCCTTCTCAGTGAAATAATCATGATAAATGGATTTTGTTTGGAACCTCAATGAATGAAAATATTACTAGTGGTTATAAACCCCAAATTGTGAAGAAGGCCAAACCCACATAACCATAATATCAGAAGAAGACTCAAAATGTGGGTAATGAATGACTAATCATATGGCCCGAATAGTTGATGTTGGCTAGTTAGTTAGAAAATGCATGGGATGGGTGAAATTCTTTGTAATAAATAATCAAAGGGTTGACCAATTAGAATCAACCACAGTCTTCTTCTTGAATATTCTAGAATAACCCCTCTCTTTATTTGTTAAAATTTTATTAACTAAATTTCATGTGTTTCAAGATCAATGAGAGATATGATTCAAGGGTAACTGGCATAAACAGATGTGAAATGTTGATGTGATGTGCATTAGAGTTTCAAATAATATCAATAATTTATAATAGTTTATGAGCTAATCTAGAAGAACTCCATGGTAAGAGTTAATAGGATATGTATTATGGAAATATATGGGAGAAATTGAACATAAAGGATAGTGATTATGTTATTAACATTATCTCTTGTTTCCAAAACATATTTCTGACTCATTAGGCTTAGAGGTTATGTTGATGGGTCATTGATTTTTGTCATATTAGAGTTAATGACGTATGATAAGAAGAATTTTTTTGGGTATAAATAGTGGACCTAACAACTAGAAGAGTTTCATATCATATAATGATCATTCTATCACTAAATTAGATGCATGATCTATATGGTGGATAAAGGATGTATGTTTATGTTCTAGAACAACTATTGAGGGATAAGAAGAAACACTCGGGCATTTCTTGATTATCTATTTTCTTATAAAAATGATGTATCAACTAACCATTTTTAGGATACCAAAAAGCTATGAGTGAATATCAATAATGTTTCAATAGGAATATGAGAATTTTAGTTTATAGAAATGTTATAACTAACCAGGGATGCAATGATATTTTTTCTATTGAGTGTGAGGATGTGTATATGAATCAGAGAGAGTAGAATTGGAAAATGATAATATAGAACTGCATACTGATAATTTCCATGATAAATTAAAATATATATATTGGCACGAAACTCCAACAGTCAAGATGAATTTAACTTGAATGATGTAACTGGAAATCAGAAAATGTTAGTGCATACATGAAGATGAGGATAGGGTTTGTGGTTGAAGAAGGCTTTATATGGGTTAATGTAAGCCCCAATATCATGGTATTCAATGATAGATAATTTTATGAATAAGATCAGTTTATATTGTTGTTGATTTGATTAAAATTTATATGTGAACAGTGAAAAAAATCAAAGGATGATGGTGTTAGAGATACAGGGATGGAATGTCACATTCATTTCCCAATCTAAATATGCCAATGAGGTTTTAGAAAGGTTAGAAATGGGAAATTATAAGGAGATGAAGACTTAGATGGCTACCACAATGAAACTATCATCGGATGATGAAGGCACGGTGTCAAATATCATATAATATAGATTGATTGTTTGAATATTATTGTATCTAAGAGTGACAAGAACTGATAGTTTTTTTCACCATATTCAATGAAGCACAATATCAAAGAAATCCCAAGGAAATCCTCATGATTGTAGTGAAATAAATAATTAGGAATATCAAAGGAACTATGGATTTCAGTGTGATATATAATGACAAATCTCAGCTAGAGCTGTTGGGATATACATATACAGATTATTCTGGTTTAGTGGATGACTGGAAATCAACATCAGGAGGTTGATGTGAAGTCTCTAATCAGAATCCAGTGTAATAATTTGAGTGATATTATTCTCAGAAAAAATATATTCCATCACTCAAGGAAAAAGATCATTGATATCAAATATAATTTTATCATGGAGGAGGTGGAGAAAGGGATTGTGAAGTTAAAGATTGTACCTAATAATCAACATCTTGCAGATATTCTGAAAAAGGTCTTACCCAAGGAAGCTATTGAGAGTCACTGATTTCATCTGAAAGTCCAGTTGACTCCCCACACCTAAAAAAGTGTGTATATGGACCCCCCTCTCCCAGCGGCATGATGTGTTTTTCCCTAATATACTAATGTGGGGTTTTTACCCTTTTATAGACCAAAAAGGTGTGACCTTTAGGTTCACTGCCAAAGGGGGAGAAAATGTGACTATTTAAGGGGAGAAATTTTATTTTATTAAGGGAGAACATTTCTTATGTCAAGACACGGGGAGAAGTTGATAGGTGGATCATTGATATATGGTGTCAATGATATAGTGGGAGAGTATCAAATCTGACAATTCATGAAGTGATTGATGAAAGAATAGAAATCACTACAGCATAGGTTCGTGATGAAATCAGTATATTGGTATTATTATGGTATCTACAATTGGTTTCAAAAATAATGTGATTCATTGATGAAATTTTTTTACTTCTCATTTTTCTCATGCCAGTCATTTCTCATGTGGGCATAGATTATGTGGTGAGTGAATCTTTGTTCCCTATCTGAATCACAAGAGGCGAATGGTTGTAAATGACAGAATTTTTTTTAGTGAGGTATCAAAGTGTAGATAATTGTTATAAGAAGAGTTTTCAACAAACCCAAAGGGGGAGATTTTTGAAAAAAATCACTCAAGGTACCATTACTGCATTTTTGGGTTGGTTTTGTTTTTTGAAAAACTAGCAACTCAAGGAATGGATGATCCCACAGTGGAACAAAAAGAACAGATACATGGGGGAATCAGTTTCCAATGTTTTCTATATTTTTGGGGTCCAAAATTTGAAGATTGGTGAGCTATGTGATTAGTTTATTTCCTTGTTGATCTCATCAAAATATGTAAAAGGAATGAATTTTGAAAATTTGGGATTCCAGAAGTGTATTCAGAAATGACATTATAAATTATTATGGAGAGCTCCATGATAATGATGATCTTCACGAATGGAAGATGTGAGTTTTGAAAAATGTATATTTCCTTGAATATCTCTTCAAAATATGAAGATGGAATTAATTTTTTGAATATGGGATTCATGAAGTGTATTTTCCAAAGACAAGAATAATTTTGACGGTGAGATCTAGAATTACGATAGTCTTCACTATGGATCAGTGATAAAGAGCTTCATGATGGATCTTTGCGATCTGAATATTTCCATAGTGCTCTGGGAAATATAGATAATTTTTGAAGAAATTACAGAGCATTTACAAATGGGATTATATGGTTTTGACTTCGTACATATTGTAAAAGAGTGGGTGGAATCACATATAAATAATCATAGACCCACATGAGGTGAGTAAATAGTTTTTCATGAAAAATATTATGTCTCTCGAATCGCAATGGACTTTTGTGAAGGATATTATATAAGGATCATCGCAAAGGAGCTTTACAAATGAGATTCGTAGTGTCTTATTTGATCTTTGTGAAATTAAGAGCTTTGTGAGAGAGATTTGTAGTGGCTTGTTTGAGATCTTTGATATTGAGAGCTTTTCAATGGAGCCCCACAACAGAACTTCACAATGGATCTTTACAACAGATAATTGCAATAGAGCTTCTCATAAAAGATTTTTAATTGCGCATTACACTAGATATTCATAATAGAAATTTTCAATGTATTATATGGGATTCAAAAAATGGAGTGTTTCACGAAATATTGAGCTTTGGAAATGTATTTCCAAGTTCATTTCCCAGTGTTCAAGGGAAAAGGTGTATTCATCTATGGATGGAATTTGGAATTCAATAGAGAATCTATATGCATTAGAAGATGTATTTAGTAATGATAATGAATGAGATTACAATTTATTGAAACAAAAATTTATTAATTAATATTTCTATTGATCAAATTTAATATATTATTACGTAAAATGGTTATATAATACATATTCACTTCATTGGTTTTATTTTTTTGGATATTAAAATATTGTTACGAATTGTTACAGTTGCTAATATCATCATTGAACAGTGATCACAAGATTAGTAAAAAAATAGGGATTTAAAAATCCAATTTACTCAGAAAAAGAAAGTGACGGCCTCATCCATTAGATTTCCTCCATACAAATCCCATTTGATGGAGCTCAAAAAGGTGGTAGCATCACTGATCTTCAAAATTTACCAAGCCCATTCTATGCCTCAACACTTTAATCTTGAAGGGAACTACGTACGATAGAAGTGGTGGTTAATCAATATTACCACCTGAGCGATGTTATCCGAGTCGCCCCAAGAGTGTGTCACCATCACACACATTAACCTTAAATCCTATGTGGGTGTTATAAGGGGTTATGAAACAAGACCCTATCACTCTGATTATGTGCATTATTTTTTATAAAGAATATACATTCATTTTATTATTGTCACTTTGAAAATGGTTTTTTAAGAAAAAAATAATATTTTGAGTTAATATTTAAATTCTATTAAGGAATCTATTTTGAAAAATTAGTATATTTTTTAAATAAATAATATTGTAATAAAATATTACTACTAAATTATTTTTTGTTAAATATAAATTATTTTATAATTTTTATTAATATAATTTCACTTCTTTTAAGTTTTGAAAGTTGTTCTATCAAAACCCATTAATTTTTGAGAAATATCGATTTTTATTTTAAAAGTAAAAATTCAAATATATAGAAAATTATTTAGATATTATTAAAATAAATTTTAGATTTTGAATATTGATATTATTTAATATTGTGTTTTCCATAATTTTCCGAGACAGCTGAGTCTTGGGGTAAAAATTAAATGTCATTTAATTATATAATGTCTTTTTTAACATCATAATGACCGAATAGTTATGTAATAAAATACTATAAATGGTATTTTTAGACAATTTATGGTTTAACATTAAAATAATGTGTTTTAGATTCATTTTATTAATTCTATGGTGATTTAGAGGACTCTCCAAGACTAATAAAATATTTTATCTTTTTAAAATGATTTCCTTGATTGTGTGACTCACCTCCACTTAAGAAATCGTAATATTTTAATAATTTCTAACATTGTCTTTATAAAAAAATTTCATAAACAACACTTTGTCCATAACTATGGGAAATTCCATTTGGTGGTTTGTGGTTTTGATTAGTTTAATGTGTAGTGTCCAAAACCAAAATAATAAATAATTCCCTATCCTTTTTTATATAAACCCACTCAATAACCCATTTTTATTAACTCAAAAAAATTGAAGATTAAACAAACACTACTCTTATCTCTATAGCATCTTCACTATGATCCCCATTCTCCCATGAAGACTCTCTCATGTCTCTACAAATCCTTTGGGATCACACTTCCTAGTAAGGGATACTCACTTTCCTTCCTTCCATATTTAAGTCCCAGTTTCGTTATTATGTTATGCCCTTTTATTTTCAATTACAAATATTGGGGTATGATTTCTAACCTCTCAAATATTGACCTACATATATTTTAAATGATGGTATACCACTTTATCCCTCATTAATTCCTATCATGTACACTGGTTACCATGCCCTAATTCCGCAAGGAATTTCTCTCTCCTCATTTAAATTCAAGAAATTATTTTATATTATGCATCTAATATCCACTAAGAATGTTATGATATTATGTTACATGACCCCCTAATATACATTTCATGTAAAAATGATGATATACCCCTTTTCTCTATTGTCAAGGCATTTTATTATTTCTATTTGACGTCATTGTACTGCCAAAATTTCGCATTCAAAAATCATCATGTAAGTGAATACCATAACCTTTTCTCTATCAGGGGTATTCAACTTTATACACTTATACTTATTGATTATAGAATTTCATGTATGTATTCCACATTCATTTATCATGTAATAAATGAATATGTTGAATGATTCCATGCTATATGGTCCATGTGGCACACATATGCAAGAAACTAAATGTTTATAATGGGTGCTCTGTGATAGCGCTCCAATGCATTGGATAAAGAATAGTATCATGATACACAATGTGGAATTAGGTTTTACTTATACTAATTCTAGGAAAATATGGGTTCAATCAAGCTAATTCATTTTTAATGGGGGTTTACTCATTATCCATGTGCAATGATCCTTGGAACATGAAAATATCATGTTAAATGTTGTTGCCACATCTCTACATTAGGATAATGATGCTATATCATGCCTTTATCTTCAGGTTTCTGTTAGGCTCCATTAATAATCCTATTGCCTAACATGTATTTTTTTCTTAATTTTATGCCTTTTTTTCTACCTTTCCAGGTTTTATATCTCACAATTTTCTTATGTATGTCCTCATGTTATCCCATGTCATGTTAAGTATGAAATTATTTTTTCATGTAAAATAATTATTCAATAAATATGTTCTATTTTATGTCTTAAGTGGTCATGTAATGATTCTAATTTCCCAATGCACTAGACATCTCATTCCTCAGAGTTTTATTAAGTGATATTTTATGTAATTAATCATGTTTATGTGTGTAATAAATAGCCCGATTTTTATAGTTGGTATCAGAGGATATGTTTAGTTAAGTTTGGGATTAGGATTATAAAACCTTAGTTAAATCCTTAGATATAAGACTATGTATAATAAAAACGTCCCTAAATTTTGATGAGTATAAAATATGTGGTTTATCAAGAAAATACATCCTTGTTTGGATATAACCAAGTAGAGGTGGCTCTGGAATAGATGTATCAAGTGGTAAAACATGAAAACACCACTTTGTGATAGGCTTGAACGATAACTGCTGTTTGAAAATGGGCCTTTATTCACTCTTGTTTCGATATTATCAGGGGATATGATTTGGTAAATTCCTAATCATATTATGAACCATTATTATAGGAATATAAAAATGCACCTAAGAATATATGTTGAGAAGTATATCGTGGATCACATATATTGAAGACAATAAATTCTAATGTTAAAGAAATAAATATAATTTATAATTTATCTATTTTTTAATTGGAATCCCCTTTATGTGTTACCCCTAACATTCATTTTATTCCAACCAATGACTGGTAATATGATGACTCATGCTAACAATCGATTCTAAGATCAATGTGATGATAGTTCTAATGGGATTTCAAATGCGGTTGGAGTGGGGATCGCAATATTTGTAATGATACTCTATTACTTTACTCATGTTTGGAAAAGAAACATGGGTTGAGAGGAATGCCCCCCCCCCCCCCCCCGATGAAAAAACAAGACGCAATCCATACCTTCTTAAGAAAAAGGCCTCCTGGTTTTAAGGGATCATTTGATCCCTCAATTGATGAACAATGGATCCACTCTATTTAAAATATATTATCCATCCATAAATTTTAATAACAATAGACCGCTATTTTGGATTCTTATCATATGGAGTGTGAAGTTTATCAATGGTGGAAATTGATCACAAATATGAATATTGGGTAAGATATCGTGGCGTTGTAATGGAATGATTTCCAAAAATTGTTTTCCAATTAATATTTTCCTCTCACACTCAATCTTAATATCGAAATGGACTTCATTTACATCAAGGAAAAAGATGATGAATCAATCAGAGTGTATGAGGAAACATCACAACGCATTCACGATATGTCTCTATCATTGCCATTACCCCCAAATTCAAGGTTGAATGATTATTTGGTCGGATAAAACATTGTTTATAGAGAGATGGACTGATCTGTGACATTGATAGTTATGAGTAAATTGTATGTCGTTTCCTCAAATTGGAAAATTTATATTTGAGAATTTAATATTTTTCATAGGGATAAAAAGTGTAATCATGACATTAATGCTTGAAGTCTAATGGAAAAATCCAATGGTGCTAATAAATTCCAGCTGACCACTTTACAAAGGTGTCAAATGAAGAACCCCAGAAATTCTTTATAGAGGATGAGGAAAATATTTTTGTTGTGGAAGATAAGGGAACCATGCCATTAACTACCGACATGAAAACCCACTATTGTCACATAGTAGAGCAACCCTTAATTTGACCCTCAACATATTGTTCGTTGCGTCAACTACAAAGAACAAGGTAACATACAAACCAGTTCCCTAGGACAAGGGTTTTTAGAGGGAACCAACCACCTCTATGGTAGAAAAGGTGATATTTTTCTATCACTCCTACCTAAGAGAACCTTGAAAATGAAGTGGTGATAGGTACGCTAGTTATTAATTCAATTATAGTAACCATAATATTGGATTCAAGTTCTATGCATTATTTTATATATTTAATGTTTTGTAGAATAATCCCAACACCAACACAAATCATGTATGTAGAGATTTCGATGATAATGGAAAATGGGGAAATCATTTCATCACAGGAATATAACTCCTCCTCTATCACAATTTTTGGTTTTAACTTCCCAAAAAATCACATCATTATCACTCTGGTAGAATTTGATGTAATTCATGGCATGAATTGGCTATCCCTATAGAGATCCAACATATATTTCTGTGTGAGGGAAATAACACACCACATGGGGAATTTACCCCTGATTCTATACAAGTTCAAGAGGGAGGATAATTATTCTTTACCACCGTCATCTCACGAATATATATTACATTATTATGAGCACAGATATCTGGATCAGATGATTTATTATAAGGAAGAACCCATCCTTTACGATATTCTGATTGATAGGCAATTTGGTGAAATGTTTTCTGAGGAATTGTCAGTTCTTCCTCCAAGAAGATATGTTAAATTCCTGATTGATATTATACTTATGGTGTTTCCAATATCCAATACATCATATAGAGTGGGTATTGTGGAGTTTTGGGAGATAAAGAAACATCTATAGGTGAATCTGGATAAAGGGTTTATTCACCCATGTGCTTCACCATGCGGTGCAACATTCCTCTTAGTCAAGAAGAAGGATGGGTCAATGCACCTTTTCATTGATTATAGTGTCCTCAAAAAATTCATGAAAAAGAAAAAGTATCCTCTACCCAGAATTTATGATTGTTTCATCCATTACATGGAGTAAATTACTTCTCCAATGTGGATTTGTTGTCAGGATATTACCATGTAAGGGTGAAGAAGAAGGATATCCCCAAGACCACTTTTCATACAAGGTACTGGCACTATGAATTCATATTAATGCCTTCCAGACTAACTAATGATCCAGAAATATTCATGGACATTATGAATACATTTTTTAGAGATTACCTCGACAAAAAATTTGTTATTATTTATATATGATATTCTAACTAAATTCAAAACCAAGGAGGATCATGAAGATCATATAGGAAATTTAATAGAGACCATGCGAAAGGGGAAGCTCTATGAAATGTACAACATTTGTATGTTATGGTTGAAGGAAGTATCATTCCTGGATCATATCATCACAATCCATGTAATATATATTGGTCCCCTTAATATAAATGCAATTGAGGGATTTCCAAGGCCATCATTAATGTCAGATATCCATAGCATCCCAGGGTTAGCTTGAAATTATTGCCGATTTGTGACAAATTTCTCTCGATTGTAAATACTCTTACCAAGATAACTAAGAAGAGAGTCAAGTTCTCATGGAGTGATGAATGTGAATAATGATTCATGGAGTTAAAAAAATGGCTTATGACAATTCTCGTTCTCACTCTACCCATGAATGGAGAACTTTTTGTGGTATTCAGTGATGCTTCGAATAAGGGCATGGGATGTGTGTTGATGAAAAATGACAAATCCATTAATTATAATTCATGTAAATAAAATTTTCATAAGAAAAACTATCCAATACATGATCTACATTTTGTTTCAGTAATCTTTAATTTAAAAGTTTTGCAACATTACCTATTTGGGAAGAGTGTGAAATATTTAAGGAGCACAAAATCATAAAGTATATATTTGCACAAAATGTTTTGAATATGATTCAAAGTAGATTGTTGGATCTGGTCAAAGATTATGACTACTCAATACATTACCACACATGTTAAATGAACAAGGTGGTCAATTATCTAAACATAAAGGACCCAATGATTCTATCATTGAATAGAATTGAAAAGAATTCAATCATCTTAAATTTGATAAAGATGGACATGAGAATCATAAATAAGGGAACATCATTAATCCTTTCACAAATGAATTCTAAACCATCCCTTTTGGAAAGGATAAAGGATGATCAAAAAATAGATTCAAGAATTCATAATAATGTGGAAACTATCAGAAAAGGTCAATCCATGATGTTCAATGTTAATGAAGAAATATTTATGAGAATTGTGTCAAGACTATGTGTTCTATAAAATTTGGAGTTAGAGAAATAACTTTTGGATGATGCATATAGTTCTAATATCAAAGTTCACACAAGAAACAAATACATGAATCATGATATATGATAGAATTATTGGTGGTATAACATGAAGAAGGAGATTGCTGAGTATACATCAATGTGTCTGGTATGTCAAAAAGTGAAGGCTGAGAGGCAGTATTCTAAGGGAATGATGCAACCATTACACATACCAACATGGAAATGGGAGAACATCAACATGGAATTTTTCACCTAACTTCCGAAGACATACAATGGAAATAATTCTATCAATTTTTTGGGGATTATCATAAAATTACTACACAATTCATTACAATTATAGAGGATTTATCATTAGATCAACTGGGATGTGTTTACATCAAATAAGTAGTAAGGCTGTATGGAGAAAAACAATCGATTGTATCCTATCAAGATCCAATATTCACCATTATGTTATTAATCAGTCTCTAAGATGTTCTAAATGATATGATGAACTTCAGTATGCCTTCTCATCCTCAATCTGATGGCCGATCTAGGCATACTCTACAAACACATGAGGACATGTTGAGATAATGCTCTGTGGACTTTAAAAGAGGATGTGATCAACATCTTCTCCAAGTTAAGTTATCTTACAATAATAGATTCCACTCAAGCATCCAAATAGATCCTTACAAAAACCTTTATGGGAATAGTTGTAGAACACATGCATGTTGCGATGAAGTTGGGGAGTGAAAACTCATAGGTCCAGAAATGGTTGACGAAATGGTAGATAAGCTTAAGACCATCCAGAAGCACATTAATGTTGTTAAGAGTCGATAATTTTTTTAGGTTTATATTCATCAAATCGATCTAGATTTTGATGTTGGAGACATGGTATTCCTCCTCATATCACCATGGAATATAGTTATAAGATATGGGAAGAAGTTAAAGCTTAGTAAAATGTACACATACCCTTTCGAAATCCTTTATATCATTAGAGAAATGTAATATCTACTAGAACTACCACCGATCCAGTCTCAGGTACATGATGTATTCCATCTATCACTCATTAGGAATTACATACATGACCTATCGCTTGTACTCAATCCATAGGTCGTACTATTGGATAATAATGACTCATATGAAGAGAATTCGATGAGGATCTTAGATTTAAAGGAAAATTATCTTTAAAATATGACAATTACCCTTTTCAAAGTGTTTTTGAGAAACCAAAAGTTTTAAGACGAATCATAGGAACCAGAGAAAAAGATGTTGTAGAGTTTCCCACATCTTTTTTTGTGTGGGAAAAAAATTTAGGGATAAATTTATTAAGGGGGGAATATTGTAACATCCCAAAATTTTATTGAAAAAAGTTCCTCTTCATATAATTAAATTCCTTATTTTGTAAAATCGTTATATAAGACATATGCACTACCTTGTTTTATGTTATTGGATTTTAAAATACATTTATGAGTTGATACCATTTCTAATATACTATTTTAATAGTTATCACATGATTAATATAAATACAGGGCTTCATCAAATACAATTTACACCTAAAAACAAAGTGATGGGATCCTATAGTAGAATTTCTCCACATGAAAACAATTTGTCAGAGCATATAATGGAGGTAGCTTCATTGGGATTCTCTCTTGACCAAGCCCTAACCGAGATTCAACATGTTAAGCTTGAACAGATCTCCCTATGGAAGAAGTAAAAGTTAATAGAGATTACCACCCGAGCAATGTTATCTGAGCCACCCCAAAAGTATGTCACCATCACACACCTTACCATTAGTTTCTATGAGGGTGTTGTGAAGGGTTATATAAAAACACACTATCACTTTGATTATATGTTTTATTTTTCTAAAAATAATATTCATTCATTTTTTATTGTAACATTGTAAACAGGTTTTAAATAAAAAATAGTATATTTAGTTAATATTTAAATTCAATTAAGAAATATATTTTAATGAGTTAATGGATTTTTAAATTAAATAGAATTTTGATATAATATTATTACTAAATTAATTTTTATAAAATATAAATTATCATATAATATTTTAAAAAATAATTGTAATTTTTATTATGGATTGAAATAATTTTTTGTCAAAACCATGAAATTTTGATAAATATGGGTTTTTATTTTAAAAGAAAAAATAAACATATTTAAAAAAATATAGAGATTCAATTAATATTAATTTTGGATTAAGGACATCAAAATTATATAATGGTGTTTTTTCATAATTTTCTGAGACAGTCAAATTTTTGGGAAAAAATTAAAAACCATTTAAAAATATAATGTGTTTTATGACATAATAATTGTCTAACAGTGAAGTAATAAAATAAAATAATTAGTATATTCGGTGAGTATATGGATTTTACTTTAATATATTATTATTTTTGGTTTGTTTGATTAATTTTATGGTGCCTTAGTGGACACTCCAATACATATAAAATATTTTATATTTTTAAAATAATTTCCTTGAGATGTGACTCACCATCAAATAATAAAGAAAAATATTTTAATAATTTCCTCCATTTTCCATATAAAAGTTTTTTTTTCCACATAACGTTTTCAAAAACCATGGTCTAACACCATGGGATGGTATGGGGTTTTGATTAGTTTAATGTGTAGTGTCCAAACATAAATAATAAATAATTACCTCTTCTTTCCTAAATAAACCACTAAATCTCCCATTCCTCTTCACTATAACCATTTAGATATCTACCAACCTCTTTACTTCTCTCACTATAATCCTCCCAAGGCAGCCCAAGATCCCAATAAGCCTCTCTCAAGACTCTCTGAATCCTTTGGGATCACACTTCCTTGTATGAGATCCTCACTTTCCTTCCTTATTTATGTACAAGTTACCTTATAATGTTATTCCCTTTTAATTTAAATTAAAAGTATTGATGTTTGATTTCCACCCACCCCCATACTACCTCATTATTTTTTAATTATCTGATATATATTTCTCTATCATTAATGCCTCCCATGTACACCCGTTACCATGCCAACATTCTGTATGATATTTCTCTCTCCTCATTTACCTTTAAGAGGTTATTTTATATTATGAATCTATGTTACACTAAAAATGTTGTTGTATTATATTCCAAGACACCGTTATATTACATTTCATTTACAAAAAACGAGATACCATTTTTCTTTTATAAAGCAATTTTATAATTTCTATTTGAAGTCATTATGTTGCAAACATTTTCCATGCCAAAATCATCATGTAAGTGAATCCCATACCTATTTTTATATTCAAAGATATTAACATTTATGAACATATACATATTGATTCCAGAGATTAATTTATGTATTACACATTCTTTTGTTGTGGAATAAATAATTATGTTGATTGATTCCATGTTATATGATCTATGTGGAACACTTATGCATGGAATGTTTATAAAGGGTGCTCCTTAATAGCACTACAATGCATTGGGTAAAAAATAGTATCATGATACACAATTTAAAATTATGGTTCAATCATGAAAAATCAAGTTAAATTAGTGTTTAATCATTCTATTTCTAGTGTAATGTGGTTTTACTCATTCCTTATGTGAAATGACCCTTGGCTCATGCTAATATCATGTTAAATATTGTTTCCACATATCCATGTTATGATAATCATCCTGTATCATGAATTTAGGTTCATGGTTCTCTTAAGATTAATTGATATTTCTAATTACTAACATATATTTTATTCTTCATTTTATACCTTTTTTACTCCCTTAATCTGCTTTATTGTTAATCATTTTATTATGTATGTCCTTAATTTTTTCCATGAAATACTAAGTACAAAATAATGTTTTGGTTAGGTAAAATGATTTTTCAGCAATGATTTTTTATTTTTTGTATTATGTTTTCATGTAATGTTCTTTATTTTATAAGACACTAGACCTCTCAATCTGCAAAGTTTTATTAAGTGATTTTTTATTTAATGAATCATTTTTATGTGTGTAATAAAGAGTTGGGTTTTTTTAATGTTTATAAAATGTGAGTAAATCACTTCCAAGAGAAGTGAAAAAGATGAAGAGGAATAAGGTGATATTTTCTACCAGCAATGAAATATAGAGATATAAATAGGGACTCTCCCTAGAGAAATCTGTGAGCTAATCCTAAACATTGTAAGGATGTGATCTTGGGCATAGAAGTGATCTGGCCTGAACATTATTTGATGTGTGATTTAGTTGATTTGGTATAGCAGCACATCGCCTTTGTATGCTCCTTGGAGGTATCCCAGTGAGGTTGAACCAAGTGAAAATCTAGTTGTCTTCTTACTTGCTACCATGCATTGCATCCAAATCATCATCATTAGATAAAGAGGAAAACGAGTGAACATAATAAACACACAATTGCAAAAAAAAATTCCCTTGTGATTAAGAGGTCAGGATCAAGTGGTGTTGGAAGAAATTAGAAAAGAAAATCCATACCCAGATGCACCCCCTCTCAGAGTATATAGTCCCCTTTTGTTCCTAACACCAACCGTCTTATATATAATTTATATATATTTATACATATATTGTAACCAATGTGTATTAATCTTATTGCAATTATATGGTAAACAGTGCCCCAAAATATAATGTTTATAAGAAACTTATAAAATGGATAATAATGACCCATATAACTATACAGTGAATTTGATTAAGAAACATTCAAGATGAACATATAAATGTATTGTAAATGAGTTATTATACTTGGATATTAAATTGTTTGGTAGTAAAATTTATTTTAACAAATATAAAACCAATACTTGTTTATGCTTGTGAACATTTAATAAGCTGCTATTTACCAATTCTAACTTCTCTATTTTCTTGATATGAATAACTTTATAGATAAATTTAGATAATGATCACCATAAAACATGTAGTTCATTTTGGGAACGTTTCTTATGATATAAATTTAACTTTCCCTATTATTTTTTATGTAATTTGATATTTTTATGTTCAAAACCCATAAAATCATATTAAAAAGATCCTAAATGAATTAATGGGAAAATTATCGATCACCTTTCCCCATTTTATGCCTTGGTACATAACCCCATGGAGATATTTATATGATAAAAGATATGGGTATTTAATTTCCCTGAATACTCTACTATGGTTTCATTTTATGTAAATTATTATCTTAATTAATAAAAGTCCATGATATGTGATTTTAAAATAAATATCTATGAGGAATTACTTAATTACAATGCCAATTAAAAACAAAATATTCTTTCCCAATATATGTTGGAAATTGATATTTCCTTTGTCTGAGACAACTATGAAATTAATTAATCAATTAAATACTAAAAATGGAATTGTATATGAAATTTTCATAATGATTCATAAAGTATTCTAAATAAATTTCATAGTATAGTTGTTCTAAAATTAGTACTTGAAATACCTTGTTTGTATATGGTTAATTATCAATAAATAATATGTGTTTAAATTTCATCAAATGGAACCTATTATAGGTGTTAAACGTAAGAATACATGTGTAATAACTTGGGTCATGATGTTGTATTGTAATTAGATTCTAGATTTTTCTATAGAATCTAGATGGATTCTTAAAATTATGTCTAAGACCTAGAGATTATGTGGTAATCCAGAGTGAACATTTCATGTGTGGCCATATTTAGGGGTGAGTGATTATGTATGCAAGGTTATATCAATGTTATGGTAGCAGATTCCAACCTTAATTTGTTGATAAATTCATCCTTTATGTTTATAAGGGATATGTTGTATTGGGGTTTCATTTTTCATATGTATGACATAGAATTAAAAAACAACCCCATGTAAATGGGTGACCATTCAAATAATTGATCAATTTCAATGGAGGTATCATTATCTAATGATCCTGTTTAATGGGTTATACATGAATTAGTAATTATTGGATGCTTATTGGGTTGTGTTACCTTACTCTTCTTTTTGTGGGATATCACATACTAGAAATATATAGTTCTATATATTCTGTATTGTTATCGTAGTGGCATGCGTGTTACACATAGTTCTTATTGAGATGAATTTGATTCATTAATTTATTTTTTGTCTGAGTGAAATGATCACGATATACGTTAGTCCATAGGTTTACCCAACAAATTGTATGAAATGATATGGGTCCTTGGAGGATACGCTTATAATTCATATCTAGGGTCAAGTGACCTATGTTTTGGGAAATCATTATGAGAATTTTATGTATGAAAATGGAATTAGTGGTTGAATATTTTGAATGTTTTAGGATGGAATTATAAAAAATAAAGTTATTTTAACCACATATCATTATTTTTTTCCTTTTTTATAGTCGACACTATTTTAATATGTAGAAATAACTTGGTACGAGTGTTTCGTTGACGTTTAAAGGTGAATTAGACATACTTTTCTCATGTGGAAATGGAATTCTCCTAATTTTTTTATCAATTTTATATAATAGTTTTTCCACTACACTGAACCATGTGTAACTTTGATAGAGCATGTGCCATCAAATGTTTTCTACTCTCAATATCATAATAACTTTGACACTCCTAAGGTGGGGAGAATCATGTTGGTCTTGTAGAGACATTACTTCCAAGAAAGAATACAATGATCATAATGGAAAATTCATGAATTTATTTAAATGACCTTTAAAGGTTGGTATACTTGTTAAACAGTCAATATAACAAGTAAGATATCATGAGGTAGGAAGTATTTGATGTTGAATGGTCTATGTAAGACTATTTTCAAGTTATGTTCTTATAAAATATCGATATAATATGACTAAATTAGTTTATAGAATGTTCATCTCAGACATATTGTTTAAAAACTCATGATAATGTTAGAAGGGTAATAAAAAATGATATAGTATAGTGTACACCAGCTACGTAAGGCATGTCTGGTAGACCCAAGTTATGTGGGGCACCGTCTTGTAACTAGTTGGTGAGTGGAAATATATGAGATGAGGGTTGATGGTTTCTGTTGACTTATTTAGGTATATATACCAATTTATTAAGAAAATAAATGTGTTTTCTTTCTGAGGGATAACCTAAAAAGAAATTGTGCATCATGAGACGATTGACTCATGTTTGAGCATGGTCACTCAAGGTTGGTTGATGGGGTGTCTGATGATTGATAAGACCATCATGTACATTCTTTAATGTGATTGTGGATCTATAGGATAAATATAATCCTTCAATGACATGTTGTTGTAATTTCATTTTAGTGTTGAATGTGACCCCAATATTAAAATCTCCTGGAGTACATTGGGAAACTGCTATTTATATGCTAGGATAATTTAATAAAATTTGATTCTATTTAAAAGGTGGAATCCATGGAAGTATATTATTGGAGTAGTTTAATGAAATCATTTTGGATTGGATGTCACCCTATGAAGTTGTTATAAGAACCTATTCAAATAATTGAAATGGAAACAAGGAACCATTCAGTGGATAGTTTTGTTGCACTGATATGATGGTCATAAAATATATTTGAATGGTCTGTTTGGGAGGCATAAACTGAAATATGTTATGGGATTTGGTGAAAATTATAGATTTGATCTCATGATTCATAAAAATTCATGGATTTTGGATCTATTGATTGAAATAAACCATCTATCTAAGTCATGTGTTTTTGAAAATACTAATCCATGAGTTATTCAACTATAGAACTTTTGAGAGGATCTATTTGTTCAATGTATAACCATTTTATGTATTCCTTGGTTTTATGAAGGTGTCATGGTATGGTTATTTTGATCCTATTACTGGAATCCAACTGACTATAATTCATTTGGGTCACTTGAAATAGACCATTGAGAATGTAGTGAGGCCCATGGGTAGTGCCCTCACCCGTAATCTGGAGTTTTATTCTGAGAAACATGCTTGATGAGTCATTAAAATTTTATTGATGTTCAGTTGTAGGAATATTTAGTGGTATAAGTTCTATGAATTAGTTACTATATGTAAAATGGGTAATTCCTATAGTGTGGAATTCCATAGGCTAGTAGATAAAATGAACAATGATGTGACCATGTCTTGGGGCAGATAGTCACTAGTAAGCATCATATCGATGTCCAATGTGTAAAATCCTAGCATTTTACATAGGTAAGGACAATTCTCTTTTTGTTAAAATTCATTTTTTGGACATAATAGTTTGTTTTAATGGATTGAAGGTGAGCAGAATAGTTTCTGAGGCTTTTCAGAGATTGGAGACTTGAAATTTAAAGAGATAGACTATGAAATAAAATTAAACGGAATGGAAATGACATGCTAGCACAGTTTCACAAAATCATGTGGTTGTAGAATGTGGTGTCTAATGTGTCACACAGATTATCTAAAACTATTAGACCCCATGTTCATGGGCTTGTAGTGTTTTAGATTTTTATGAAATAGAGGATTCACATGATTTATTTATAGTTAGATAGACCACATGCTTAACCATGAGATGTTCCCTCTGAAAAGGATCATGGAACACAATTTGAACATGGTTTGAAAAACTATGTTTTCAAACTGTGAACCCTTATTTTAGTTATGAATTTATGGTTTTATCTACATTTAATTATTTTAAACCACCCATTTTCATACCGAATTATTATTATATAGTGAAAAAAACATCTCATATATGTGTTCTTCCTCCTCCCCTCTTCATGTTTTCTAGGATAACTCCTTCATTTCATCTATAAATAACTCCCCATAAAATGAAATTGAAATATATTGGAATGATATATTTTTCACACCATTATTGTTTATTTTTTTCATCCTCTATTTTTATCATTAGGTGCGACTACTTCTTCCTCATTTTCGGGGCATTTGATGATTTATTCATTTTCTCTTATCCTTGGATAAATAATTCCTAAAAATAGATGAATTGAGTGCTACTAAATTGAGGTAATTGGTCTAGGTATTTCCCACTCATTTAATTGATTTTTAAGTGACATAAATGTTTAATTCTCACCTAACCCTTTCAACAATTCTTCACAAAATTGTTTACTGAATTCATAAAATTTGTTTTCAATATAATGTGAAACTATAACTTATGAATAAAACCATACATGTATACTTCAACTAGTCATTGGATACCACATAGGTTTTTCCAACATTAGTGTCCTAATTTCTCATGCCTTAAGTTGTTGATGACATTGTGTGTTTATTTTAACATGATAAAATTAATTAGACCTATTAATTGAATTGCGATTAATGGTTGGACAAGAGAATAAGTCATTAAGCTTCATGCCTCACAACTTATTTTTAAATTATTATTCTTTATACTTTACATTGAAAACACATGACTGATATTTTATTTCATTTGAATGTTATTTGAATGTCATGATATTTTATATATGTAATTGCTTATATATATGCTATGATATTTTCTTTGTGCATGATTCCACCTTTTGTGTTTCTTGCTTATTTCTTTAATTGATTGGGTTTTTTTTGGTTTTTTTGTTTGAGCTTGTTAGATATCATGTGTTATATCCGTGCATTATTCATGAAATCAGATTATATATGTTATATCTTGTGAGTTAGCCTTTGATTTTCATTCCTCACATACGATGGGATAGGAAAGAACACAATTCCTAATTTACGAATGTTGTGGAAGGATTCCCAACATTAGGTTGGATTACCTTGAAATGCTTGAAGCGATACTTCATCTTATCAGGTATGGAAACTCTAGGTGGATTAATCATACTCATGAGTGACACTAGTTACAAATTATAGAGACCATAGATGAACCGATTGGAAAGATGGATACACCATGAGATGGGTGATACTTGGTCCCCTATATGACACACATGGTAAAAACTCATAGTTCAACATGCATTGAGTGATACGACAGATGACATTATGAGTTTCCATGGATTGAATCGATGGAATTTTTTAAATCATAGGTTCATATAGAAACCATTGATATTTTATGGATTCACCATACTTATTAAAGTATTTATCCTTATTTAATTTTGATAATTATTTTATAATTTCATTGAAATTATACCACAAAGGTAATGTAAAATCATGTGGTATACCTACTATGGAGGATTTATTTATAATGGCCTATACATTTACCACATAACATATACATGAACATTGGTTCAGAAATCCAGAATACGATAAAGCATGTGGTATTGGTCTGGTTCCCATTTAGGATCCCTGACTGAATTATTATTTTATTTATTTAGTTATTACCTTTCATTCAGTATTCCATCACACATATCATTTATTTTTTCCAAAAATGTAATAGCCCACGCAACATGGGAGGTGACCTACTAAGATTGTTTGTCATACACTACTTTGGACACCATTGGTACATAAGTAGACATTATTATTGTAGATATTAATCAAGGGAGGAATGAAGATGTTGATGATTGACTGATTCACAACATTAGGATGGACTATGGTAGCATAGGATAGAGCATATGCTCGATATTCTACTATTAATTATTTTCATTTTGGACGTTTTTTTATCTCATGTAGTATATTATCATATATACATATTCCCCACGTACTCTCATTTTTGTATAGAATCATGAGTATCATCATCGTTTTATCTATTTATGTTATTCAACTTCCCCTAGTTACTAGATTCCCTTGAATGGTGTAATATAATTGTAATTGTAATGCACTGACCCCAGAAGCTCGTAGATGGTTCATTATTTCAATCCTTTGGAATGATTACTAGGAATCAAATCCCAACAGACTGATTAGTTTAGTAGTTCTGATGAAACTACAAACATATTTTTAACTCATAATACATTGAGAAAGGTAAAAATTAGAATTCATAAAAAAACTAATAAATATTATCCACAATAAAAAAATAAATGGTCTCCTCATCAAAACCTATTGAAGGTAAAAAACTGAAAGGGGTGTGATCAAATTCTCAATAAGGGCTACAAATAGTGGACCATGAATCAATAAAAACTGAATCATAAACAAATTGGCATAGTCGACATGGAATGGTGAATAGTTGAAAAACACAGACCATTATAAACTGAGAATGAAAATGAATCCATATATGTTTTTCCATAGTGAAATCCTCATCGATAGTAACAACATAAAATGAATAATGAGAATTCTTATTAATTGGATGTCATGTATCGAGCACATGATACAACCATAACATTGATACATTTCATGTATATGGGTAAAAACCTATCTTATTTTTGGATACAAACTCGAATGCTTTCTCACCAACAAATTTGTCTCATGAGACCTGTCAATGCATCAAGGGGATATAGTGGGCCCCACCCATCACTACAAGTCCAAAAAATTCATTATACAGAGATCAAACACAATTAAAATATTCCTTCTCAACAATGATATTGTGTAGAGGATATGGATTCAACAAAAGATGTTAACATAAATAATGATACTTTCAAATGAGACAATTGAAAAATTCTTGAGGAAATAATACATAAACATTTCAAAGTGTCCCATACAACCTTAAAACATTCAAATAATAATCTCATATATTATCATGATAATAAGGATACTGTTTATATGATATTCGAAAGGGCAGTACATACACCACAATTAAGAAGTGTTTTGTGAAGAAGGAATATATCTCATAAAAGATAAAGTGTGATGAGAAAAATTCATTTTACTTTGTAAAGAATAGTTATTTTGGAAAAAAAATTATTTTACGTGAAATCATTTTGTAATCATGTATATCCGAGATAATGAATGTTTAGTTCATTGATATTATATTTTAAGGTTAAATAATATATGATTTTTGTGAAATTATTTAAAAATTATTTTTAAAGGAGCTTTAGAAATTGAACATTTTAGTTCGGTTTAATGAATTCATTAAAGATATTTTAATAAAAAATGGCAGGTTTCCCTTTATAAAAAATAATGAAAAATAAAATTTTTAATTTAAAATGTGTGGTTTTTAAAAAAAAAATTGTCATAAAACAGATTATAGAGTGAATGTTAAAATAGGAATGAATTGAAGATGTTCCTTAAATCGGTCTTCTATTTCAGAAGAATTTTTTAAAATTATTTCAAAACACAAAACTCCCCAAAAATAAAGGGATAATTTTTTTATAGAACCCATATATATGAAATTCACATAGAAATTTTGAGGATTATATATGGATAAATAATAATTTAATTTAGGTATATAGATAATAAGATTAACCCGAATGAAAACGGAGGATCAGGTAGAAAACCCTCACCAAAAATTAAAATATTCATAAGATAAATTAAATAAAATTAAAATAAATATATTCATGACATGTTACATAATTGGTCAGTATACATACTAATACATATGTATTAGTATTGAATACAGAAAATATCACAAAAATGGAAGTGAGATGAAAGAAACCCATTACCTTATGTTCGATGGTCTTCTTCACTTGATCTTAGTTACCTAGACAACCATATTAAATTAATTAGTTAATATTTCTAGAACCATTTATTTATGTAGTTTTTTAATTATAACCTAATTATTTTCACTCATTTCTTTATGTATGGGTTTAAGAGGTTCAATTTTTTTGTTTTTGATGCATTTTCTTACCTGGTTTTCATGATCTGTTTACTTGTATTAATGAATGGAAGTCCATTTTAAATGCGGTCAAACATCTTGAATTGTTAATATATATTATTAGTGACATTAATGGGATATAAATTATAATAAAATTATTTTGTATATATACAATTTTTATGACTTGTTTGATAAAAGATAATGATAAACGATTGGATTAACATGTCTATTTTTGGCATGATGAACTTATTTTGAATTATTGGTTTATATTATGAGGGTTTAAGTATTACAGAACATTATATAATATTAAATAAATATTTAATGATATATTTAAACCATGAAAATGGATTTATGACCACAATTGAAGGTGGTAACGAATATCGAGGACACATCCACCTTGAATGTGATAAATAAACATATCTTAGGTAGTGTTTTCATTTTTAGTATAAGAGGTGGGGAAAAGATAGAAGATGATGAAATATTATTATATATAAATGAAATTAATATAAATTTAAGGAAATTTGACTATCATATCATTTTAATTATGTTGATTTTGGAAAGAAAAGAAAATAAAGGAACCCAAAATAAAAGAGATTTTGAAAAATACCTCACAAAAATTCTGCAGCCTAACAACGTTGTTTAAATTTTCGTAAATATTTTCATGAAATAAAATGGGTATCTCATAATTCATAAAAAAAAATATGGATATTAAGTGGGATATTTAATTTTATATATAAACATAATCCAATTTAAATTAAAATATATTAACATAATAATAGTTCTTCAAAACAAGAGATATTTTGAGACAAAAAATCTAGAACATAACGGCTAAACCACAAGGTTATTAAACATTAAAAATAGAGGATAATGGGTTTAACCATTTATGAAATAATCATAAAATTATATTGGGGAAGAATAATATCTAAATAAGAATTTGGTATGATAACATGAAATACATACCACATGAAAGTGGACTTGAACAAGAGAAGAGAAGTTGGCAATTCTCTAACCTTATATAGTAACTCTTATGACGTTATGGATGAGACCTTGGGGGCTTGAAAAAACCTTTGGATGAATAATACATAGGTTAGACTATCATATCATAGAGTATGATGAGTTTGGAATGAATGAAAATGAAATAATGAGAGGGTATTTATTGTAAATGAGAGGGAGTTTTTTTATTAATTTAAAGGGAAACCTCACTATATGTTTTATCAAAACTACGGGCTTTCCAATGGTATTTTCCCATACTATTAGCCAATTGAGACACTTTATATAACAATTAACTTTACATATGTTTTCCATCATTTTATATTAAGTAATACATCATTATAATTTCATTAAACATATAAAATACTCAAAAATATATTTTTTCTACACATAAAAGAAATCAAATTATTTTAGAAAAATCCCAAGAAGTAACCATAAATATTTTTATACGTGTAAAATTAAAAAATGTGATTCATTTTTTGAAAATAAATTTCTAAATATTTTTAATTTAAATTTTAAATAAAATCATAATTTATACCAAAAACAACATTGAAAATATAACTCGTTCTATAACACTTTGAAAAATTAATCAAGGTCTCGTAATATGTTACTCTAACTATAAGGCAATAAAGTAACAATTTATGATTACAATTTGTGAAAATAAATTTCCATTTTAATAAACTAAATTATTCATAAAATTTTAATTAAAATATTTATGACTTTAAAAATACAATACTTATATTATGATCATTTTTTCACATTTAATATGGGTAAATTGTATTTATACATTCATGGGTGATGTTTACATTTTTTTCCCAATTTAGTATTTATTACTATTCGTAAGGGTATGTTACTATTCATAAGTGTATGTCACTATTCATCAAAAATTAATTTTGGGTTATCAGATTCTAATATCTTACTGCACACAAATGTATATGTTTTTTTTTCAAAATTAAAATAATAGAAGTGGAAAAATTATATATATTGTTAAGGTTATAATAAAGTGTTATTTTGTAGAGAATCAGTGTTTCATGAATTCTATATTAAATCTGTTTGTATATTATTGGGTAGAAAGATTATTCCCCCCTTAATAGAATTGCTTCCCTACAATTCAAAATTAAAATTATAAATTTAAAGGATGATTCTTGAAATTTCCTTTTTGGGAAACCAAAATCTAATATAAGGTTAATAAAATATCTTCCTAAAAGTTGTTATGGGAAAATAGGTTGTCACAAGAAAAATTATGATTTCAAATGGGGTGAAATTAGATGAATGTAAAAACATGGACATGGATGAAGTAATTAGCTATGAAGAACGGATGGAATATGATATAGAACATGTTTCATTGAGAGTTTATTTCTACAAAACAATAAACTAAAGTAAAAAAATCATTAATATTGTCAAATATTATTCTAATAGAAAATAATTTGAGGTATAATTACACTCTGTAGGTGTATAAAGATACATTTATCTTTACATATTCATCCAATGATTTCACCTTGAAATATCTATACATTATCACTGATCATGGGTTACACAATAATTTGAAGTAATAAATTTACCTCTAAATGATTGTATAAAGATCAACCATTTCATATATGGTTAAATAGTCCAAAACATAATGATTAAACAAATTTGTAGGAATGCCTCTAAATTTTCATGTTTAACTTCTCATTTTCCCTTAATCAACATGAATCATCTCTAAATTTTCACATTCCACACATGTGAATAACTTCATCATGTATCCTCATAAAGTATGATAATAACATGACCTGCTTTAAAAATCATATTGGAAACATGCATTCTTCTATATTCCTATTCTATGATAAATGTTATTGGGTATATTCCATAAATCCAAAACTATTTTAAACTCCATCAATGATAGCATAGACCACTTATTGACAAGTCATAAATAAGTTCCAAGGTAGCCAGAACTAATGTGAATCAATCATTTCCTCATTATTATCTCAACATAAGATATATATTAAGGGTTTTCTTTCCCACAACCATATATTATCTCATGATATTAAAATTATACTGAGACACTTATCCTTTGTATAATTCACCATATTACTTCAAAAACATAATGAAATAGTATTCTAGTACAATCATCATATATTCCATAAGTCCTAAAACCAGTACATTACTGATAAAATATTCAAATGACACGACTCATAATGAGAGGAATTAATCATTTCACTACATCTTCTATAATATCACAAACATTTTCATTACACAGTATTAGCATTTTTATCATATTAATTATATTTTTTAGACATTGATTCACATAAGGTCATATTTCCTTATAGTTGAAGCATTGTACTTTGAAAACCTTTTTGTTACATTTGTAATCACAAAAATTGTGTCCTTTTTATCGACACTTATAATGAACTCTAATTCCCTTCAATAATTTACTAGGCTGACTCTTTCAATAGTTATCACATGTGGGAAATCCATTCTTTCCCTTCTTCCCATTATCCCTATTTTTCTCTATCATCCTATTCCTCTTTTTCTTCCCTTTATAGCCATAGAACTCAAAGATTTATTTACGTACCATGTTAACACATGATACTATATCATCATATGATGAGGACACATAGGATACTATATTCCTTGGAAATTATGTCTTAGTTTAAAAGATATGTGATCCATATTACTCTTTGCAACACATGCATTGGTGGATCTCTCATTCATTCTACTAGGTTGCATTCCAAAACAATGTAATACACTAGATTTGGTTATAAATCATGATGTATAATCTCAAATTACAAAAATACATATCATAAATTTAAATAATATCGACAATTAATGTCAAAATCTTAAGCATTATTTCTTTGATAAAAAATAACATTTAATTCCTACATAATGGGTTGTTAAGAAATTTTGAATTATTCTACGTATACCCCTAGGGAGTGTAAAACTAGGTGTGTAATAAAGCCTGTTTTTGTGTACCAAGAGACCTTAGGTCTAGACCAAAACTCCTTGAAGGAGTTTTTACTCTGAGGTACATCTGTTACAGAACCACGTCCACTTGTAGTATCCATACATAGATGTATTTTCTAGAAGGATCCACATAATATATTCCTTACTAAATTTATAGGACATTGTTGTATGTTTATCCTCAAAGTCTATCATAGGATTTTGTTCCCAAAATTACATTTTTAAAACCAAGTTTGCTTATTTTCTACTAAAATTTCATTGATACGAACTTTAACGTCCCGACCCCAGAAGCTCGAAGTTGGTGAATTATTTTAATACATTTACATGACTATAGGGAATTAAATCCCAGAGGGATGATCACTTTAGTAGTATTTTTGAAACTAGATACATAAATTTAACTCATAATACCGTGGTAAAGATAAAAAATTACAATACATAACAAAAACAAATAAATTTCGTCCATGAGAACTCAATAAATGGTCTTATCTTCATAACATATTGATGGTAAACAAATGAAAGGGGTGGGATAAAATGCTCTGTAATGGTTAAAAATAGTAGAATCATAAATCAACAAAAACAAAATCATAAAAAATAGAAATATTCAATATAGCATTGTGAATAGATTAAAAACACATACAATTAATAAAGAGAGAATAAAAATGAATCCATATATTTTTTCATAGTGAAAACCTCATGGATAGCAATAAATTAAAATGAATAATGTGAATGATTATTAATTGGACTTCGTGTATCTATAAAATGATACCACTATACCATCGAAATGGTTCTTGTCTATGGGTATAAACTTGTATAATTTTTTGTAACAAACATGAATGGTTTGTCACCAAATGATTTTTCTCATTATACTTATCGATACATAGAGGGACAATAGTGGGCCCCACATATCACTACAAGTCCAAAACATTATTTATACCTAGATATAAGACTAGTAAAATATACCTTCTCAATACCCATATAGTGTATAGGATATAGATTCATCAATGGATGTTGACAAAAATAAAGATAATTTTAAATTATAACATTGAACAATTCTTGGGGAAATAATACTTAAACTTTCCAAAGTGTCTCATACCACCTTGATGCATTCAAATAATAATCCATCAGAATATCACGTGAATAAGGATACCGTTTATATGTTACACCAAAGTACAGTATGTACACCACAGGTATGAATTATGTTTTAAACATGGAATATATCTCATAAATGATAATGTGACATTATAAAATTATGTTTTACTTAGGAAAGAAAAGTTCTTTTGGAAAATAATTTTAAATTTTTATAAAAATAGATTATGTACATGTATATCACCTAAAATAAAAGGGAATGACAATGAAATTATATTTAAGGCTTGAATAAAATCATATTGTGGTGAAATCATTTAATGATATTTTTTAAATAAGCTGTAGAAATAGAACATTTTAGTACGGTTAAAAGAGTTCTTTAAACAGATTTTAATGCGCAAAGGCATTTTTTCATTCATAGAACAAGAAATGAAAAAAAATATATTCTCAATTGGAAATATGTGGATTTTTAAAGATAAATAATCCTTAAAAGACTTATATGGTGATTGTTAAAATTGGTAAGAATTCAATATATTCTTTGAACGAGGATTGCATTTTGGAAGAATTTTTGAAAGATTCTTTTAAAACGCATAACTCCCAAAAAATGAGGGAATGATTTTGGTTTAAACGCATGTATATAAATTTAACACAAAAATAATTAGGTTTAAATATGAATTAATGATAAATTAATTGAACTAAGTAGATAATATGAGTAACCCGATTGAAAATGGATGTTCGGGTGGAAAACCCTCACCACTTTGTAATTAATCGATTCATTTTCCCCTAAATTATTAATATTAAAATGATAAATTAAATAACATTAAAATTTATATATTCATGATATTTTACATAATTGATTAGTATACATACGCCATACACAATAATTATTAAGGAATACGTAAAATCTCCCAAAAATAGAAGTGATATGAAGAAACCCCTTACCGTAAGTGTGATGGTGTTATTCACTTGATCTTAATTATCTATATAAACTAATTAAATTAATTAATAAATATTTATAGAACCTATATTTTATGGAATGTATTTATTATAACATATTTATTTCATTCATTTACTTTTTGATGGGTTTAAGAAGTTTATTTTTATTGTGTTGGAAATATTTTATTCGATGGTTTTCATGATCTGTTTACTTGTATTCAGGAATATAAGTTTGTTTTAAATGTGTTAAAGCTTCCATAATTGTTAATATATATTATTTTTTACATTAAAGGTATTTAAATTATCTTATAATGATTTTATTATATACCAAGAGGATGAATTGTTCGATAAAAGATAATGATAAACGCTTAGATTAACAGGGCGGTTTTGTGCATACAAAACTTATTTTGAATTATTATTTTATATTATGTTGGTGTAAGGATTACAGATCATTAGATAAGATGAAATACATATATACTGATAATTTTCAACCATAAAAATTGTTTCATGAGCAGAATTGAAGATGGTAATAAAAATTTATAACATATGGTCCTTAAATGTGATAAATTAACACATCTCAGGAAATTTTTTCATTTTTCGTCTAAGAGAAGGGGAAAAGATAGATGATGATGAAATATTCCATTATAATAATAAAACTGTGGTTGATTTAATGTACCAGAATTATCATATCATTTTTATGATGGTATATGATGAAATAAATTAAAATAAAGGAACTCAAAATAAAATAAAGTTGAGAAATCCCTTACGAAAATTCAGTGGTCTGACGACGTAGATTAAAATTTAATAATATATTTTGATGAGAGAAAAACTGTATTTCATAATTATTAAATAATATTGAATTTATGGGGGGATATGGAATGTCATTTCCCAATATAAACCTATTTAAATTAAATGATAATAACATGATAAGAGTTCTTGAAAAATAGAGAGATTTTGAGATGAAAATTCTATAGCATAATAGCCATGCAACATTGTTTTAGAAAACATTAAAAGGAGAGGGTAAATGGGTTAAGCATTCATAAAATATTCATAAAATAATATAGGGGTATAATAATATGGAAATAATAACATGGTATGAAATCATTAAATACATACCATATATAAGAGGACTTGGATGGGAAAAGAGATGTTGATAATTTTGTTACCTTATAGAGTAAATCTTGAGACATGATCATTGGGACCTTGGGGGCTTGATGAAACCTTGGGAAGACTACAAGGGAAGTAAAACTACCAGATTATTTAGCATGATGAGTTTGGAATGAAATAAAATGAATTAATGAGTTGATATTTAAGGTAAATGAGAGGGAGTATTTTTCTTATTTTAATGGGACACCTCATTAGTGGTTTTATAAAAACTAGAGCCATGCCCATGGTATTTTATGATCATACAAGACACTTGGGAAAAATCACAACATATTTAACTATACACAAGGCGACCATCATTTTATATTAATTAATACATAACTATGATGTCAATAAACATATAGAAAACACAAAAATGTATTTTTACTATTCACGAAAATTCAATTATTATAGAAAGATCCCAAGAATCCGCCCTAACAATTTTTACACCAGTAGAATAAAAAATGAAATTAATTTTTTGAAAATAATTTTCTAAATAAGTTTAATTTAATTCTAAATAAATTCATAAATTATTCCAAAAAACAACATTAAAACATTAACTCGTTTTATCACACCTTGATAAATTAATCAATATCTATTAAAATTATCTTATAATGATAATACAATAAATTAATTTTTTTAATACATTTTATGAAAATACATTTTTATTCTATGTAATTCAATTAATCATAAAATTTTAATTAAAATATTTATGAAATTCATAAATACCAATACTTATAAAATGATATTTTTTCACTTTTAAGATGCCTAAATTATATTTATACATCCATGGGTGAAGTTTATAATTTTTGGGATAGTTTTCTATACATTTCTATTCATAAGGTGTGCTACTATTCATAAGGGAGTTTACTGTTAAACAAAAATTAAGTTTTCCTTATGAGGCTCTAGATATCTTACTGGATGCAATTGTGTGCATCAGTTTTTCAAAAATAAAATAATAGAAGTGTAAAATTTATCTCTATTGGTATGGTTATAATAAATTGTCATTTTGTATAATATCAGTGTTTCGTGAATTCTATATTAAACCTATTTTAAAATTCATAGGGTGTTTAAATTATTCTTTTTGTTGTTTTCTATTTCAAAAATACACTTCCACTATTTATTATCATTAATTTTCTACTAGGATCCCTCGGATCAATGAGGGAATAGTCTCCCCATGGACATGTCCTAGGCCCCCACTTCTAGTCAGAAAACTATTGCCTTTACGGAGGCACACACAAGGATATTAAGCTACTATCTCATGACTCTAGTATATTCCTTCCGGGTGGGACACTACAATTTGGTATTGATACCCTTTTTCATTTTGTCATACTATTTAGTTTTAAAAATATTCTACGAGTTAATGGTATTTAGAAATGACTATATGATTAGGCATAACTAACCAATGTATAGGGGAAACCGGAATTACCTAAGTTGGGAAATTATAGTAATTGATTATCCTAATTGTGGTTGATAACAAAATGAATTAATGATCTAACAAGTTCAAGTGATTTGTGGATTTATCCCGGACTTTGTCGAGCCTACTAATGGGTGACCATGTACGAAACCTTGAGAAAAATTCTATTCCCTTCACAGATATTTTTCTTGTAGATCGAACAATAATATTTTTCTCACCATAATTACAGTTGTAGATACTAATTCAGACATTGATCTAATGAAATTTTAGAATAGATCTTATTCTGTTATTTCATTCTCAGCAGATGAGGTAAACCTTCTATCTTTCGATTAATGATTTGTTCTTGTTGGTAAACACTTTAGGAACATATTATGTTTCATTTTCTTTAATGTAATATCTCAATGTATTTGTTTTTATGAGTTTCCATATTGTATTTATAAATTCCAACAACCTTATTTTTTTCCATTATTTTTAAGTAGAATTCTATAGACTTTGGGTGAGGTGATCATGGTACATTGAGGTTTCTTCCATGAAAGGTATCAAATGGAAACTAGATCTAGATCAATTCACTAAATCAATTTTTGTTCCAATTAATGACGAGATCCCTAGGTTATAGATTCATTTGTTTAGGCATTATACCATGTTCCTAATTTCAAGTATAATTGGTAACCCATTAAAGTTAGACTGTGAACTGAAAAATCTTTTCGGACCCTTATTCATAAGGGTTAGAACTGAGATTGAAATCTCACAAGATCTCACATGCCATATTTGGATTCAAAATGTTTATTTTAAATTCACTCAGGAAGTAACAGATGTGAACCTACATGATTACTATAGCACATTCAATAATCTATGAAACATGTTAAAGAATTAGGTAATTTCAATAGTACGTTCTCCGGCTCATAAATTGGCATGTGTTTAAAAATAAAAATTAAATATTGACCTAAGAGATTACAAAGATAGTCCAACTATTATTGCTTCTCTTTTTGGGACTCGGTATCCTTTAGGAGGAAAAATGATGTAGATGAGAAATCAGCTAAAGAGAAGACTTAGTATGTGAACAATGAAACAACTAGAAATTTTTTGGGGCATTCATGTGAGGTTAATTACCTTTTAGATTTGTTTTAATGATTTTCACACTACATTAAATGCTTCTACCGATTCCGCCACTCTAGCGAGGGATCTGGAGAACCCTAATGAATCCCATGAATCCAATCATGAGGAATAAAATTGTTTCTACTATGATTCCAATAATTCCACGCATGTTGCCTTTAATTAGGAAAGTTTGATTTAGGATTTATGCTTTAAATATAATAATATAAAATGTAAAAAATCAGTTATTGATTTGGAGGGATTCATTACTCCAAAACCAAAAAAGATTCTAAGGTGTACCGATTACACTAACCTCAATATAATAATTGCTACTTGAGTGTTAGAGGCCTCCAAGATGGTAAACATAGATATTACCCCTCATCCACAGTTTACTAAAAATCATATAACCTATTTTAATGAAAATAGTTCAGATAAAATTGATTTTAATAAAGACTGTGAACCATCAATGGGGTATGTTTATCATATTGAGGAGGATGTTTCTGAATAATTGGAATCTTGTATGGATGGGAAGATGAATTAGTTTTCCAAAGGTATAAATAATATGACTTCAATGCATAAATATTAAATAAAACTAGAAATAGATATTTCATTAAGTTGGTGGATGAATTTAAGTGAAATAATGACTTTAAATTTAGAGAAGTTCCATGGTGATGAGGTATTTTTATTTTCAACCCCTTTTAAAGATTACACTCTTAGTTTTTAAATGATAAAAAATGGATCATAGTCTGGATTTGTGGACTGGATATTTTTTTGGATATATTATTTTAGGATTTTGATTCTTTTATTACATTTAGGTTCTCTATTTTCTTTTAGACCTCTATTTTTATTTTTGATGATTCATTAAAATATGGACATCATATAGATTTCTAATGATAAATTGGAAGATATCTCTCCTATTTGGAGTACAAAGGTAAGAAGTGAATACCGTGGTTAGTGTGATGATGTACATCTTTTGATAGAGACGTTTCTTTAATGTCTTGAAAGCTTTTAATTTTCAAAATAGTGTCATAAAAATGATTGAGAAGGATTTTTTGACCTCTCATATGTCTCCAGAATCAAATGTGCAGTATGTGGTACCTGTATTTAATAATTAACATAAAAAAAATGTTTTTCATAAAAAAATATTCCAGAAATGATGACTAATTTTATTTATAGATACATCCTAATGGGTCACTTCCACTATATATGGTTTATGAATAAGAAAATTGAGTGGTTTTCGAGGTTATATGAATAGATTTCATCACTAATGGATGGGTGTTTTTGGACATGTATGATGCATTTTTATATTTTCTATTGTCAATCTAGTTTATATCTGTAACAACCCAAGATAATAAAGAATATGAAATTTTTATATTTATCCCTATTTGTGAATAAAATTTCAATATTAATTTAAATGTAATGATATGCTCGATGGCTTACCCAATATGCAACAACGAGTTCCATTGAAATCTTACGTTGCACTCTAATAATAAAATAATATTATTTTAAATGGTAGTTAACGCCTAGCCGTTGTATTGACAAGAATAAATAGAAATAACTAGAATATGATTATATATGTTTGTTAAATGTTTTTACTTTTATCTAATAAATTTTAGAGTCTTAAAATACAAATGAATCCCATCTTAAGCATTGAATACACTAGTATTTTTAAAAGATTGTTTTACTACAATTTGATGGAAAACCCTTTTTTTAAATCAAAATTTTGACAATTTTATAGGCTATATTTTTCAAAATAAAAATATTATTTATGATTGGGACATTGAAATTTACCTTGGGTTAATTTTTGGTATTTTTCCGAAAAAGTACAATTTTTAATGAATAGTGAAAAATGTTGTATTTTAATTAAAAACCTCTTTTTAATATAATTTATTTATATTATTAGATGATATTTTGAATTAGTTTTAAAGTTAAATTAGAATATATTTTTACAATTTAATCCAATAGTGGTCGATGGAATTAATTTCACTTTGAAAACGAACTTAAACTAGTGTTAATCTTTTGATACATTTTGTTTCATAAAAACACGCTATTTGTTTTGACAGCGGGATTTAATTATTAAATTAATTAATGCAACATATATGTTTTGAATTTTGTAAAATAGACATCATTTTTGAATTCAGAATATCAAATATAGATTAGGGTGAATTTTTGGTAATTTTCTGAAAAACTTCAATTTTTGATGAATAGTGAAACCACTAAGTGGTACTTATAAAAACTGATTTTCCGTTTAAATGAAATTTTTCCACCTTTGTGTTTTAAATTTTGAAAATCCGACATACATGGTTATCATTAAGAAGTAAAATGTGGTTCAATGGGATTAAAATAATTTTTTTGGTGAATAGTAACTTATTATGTTTTTAATCGCGATTAGAGGTAATTAGTGTAGTTTAAGGTAAAATAATGTTTTAATAAATTGTAATGACCTAGAAAAATGTCCTACCATCATTGGATGTGTCATGTCCGACCAAGACAATCCATTGGTCATCTTCGGAACCCCATGGAGCCACTTTGGTTTGAAAATGACATAAATACCTTTTTATTTAATGATAAAGTAAAAATATCACAAACATGAGATGTTTTACTAAAACAATTTTTACATGGAGATATACAAGTCAGATTTTTTACTATAAATATTCATTGGAAATATAAAAATATTTGTTTTATCAAAGTTTTTTTTTATAATTTTTAGACATTAAATAAATTAAATTATTTATGACATCGTGATGATGCAGCGATGACCACATTATTTAACGATTTAAATAAAATGGGAAGATAATGTAATATCTAAGACCTAAACATGTCACAAACCTATTGTATGGTTGGATTTCTAACCCTTATCACCTTATCCACGAATTATATCAATGTGGGACCTTTTAAAACCGAAACTCATTTTCAAATAAAGTAACATTTTCTTACTTTTCAAAAGTTCCCCTCCTATCCTCTTATAAAAGGCCCCCACCTCTACCTCCTTACCCACACCTCTCAAGCCTTTGTCTCAGCCAAACTCTGCCCATTTTATCTCTCCAAATCCCTATCTATCTCCTTGAAGCCTCACTTTGGGAAGAATCCTTTCCAAGGAATCCTTTGAGCTCAAATCAAAGGAAGTTACCCGATTTAATGGTAATGTCTTCACTTGTGTCCTTTTGTTTTATTTTGCTTCTCCAACCCCCTAAACTCTTTTTATTCATTTATTTTGTAACAAATACAGTATCTTAAATATACTAGTATGTTTTTATAAGAAGTATTCGAGCTACACTTACACACACCTACACTTAATGGTTAAAGAACATATTGTTTCCGTGGATGGCGAATTTCTTCCTCCAGAAACGATGATTGTTCAACATTATTCTAACACCTTCAAAGTTGGCCATTAAGATGACACTATATTTATATATGATATCTAATATTTTTATGTTTTACTTAATCTCTTGTTTTTTTCATTTATGGCATACCTTTATGGTTTCCATTATGGGTAGACACCATACCTTCATTTAAGGAAGTGCAGACTACCGCCCCCTCAAAGTGATTTGATTCGTTAATACCATATGGGGTACGTATAAAGGATATATTTAATGATATTATAAATTATAACATACTGGAATTAAAATACTATTATGCATCATTATGTTTTAATTCCATTAAATATGAAATAGAAATGGAAGTAGCGTTCATGCGTACGTACGGCTTACCGTCTCCATGAACGGTGCACTTCATTTCATAACTATAAATGTTATGTAATATTATAAATTCATGAATATACTGGATATATATGATATATATGATATCTAAATCATGAATACAACTCTTTAAATAATGAACCTTTTACCACACGAACAACATGTAATTGTAAGAAGTCCACTTTCGACTTAAGAACCAAATATCGACAAAACAAACATTATTAACTTAAATGATTACATAATGTCTATGACATGGTAATAAGTAATATAAAAGGAATAATGAACTTGAAAAAGGTTCTTAAGGAAGTATAAATTAACTCATGTTTATTATTCAGGAGATTAAAGAACGATCGAGTCAAGTCGGACCCGAGGTAAGGGATCCTACTCCTCTCTTTCTTTTTAAGTACACTCTTTTATGTCATTCCTTCTAAGCTCATATTTCTTGTGATTGGGATGTTATTTTATATTACTCTTACTGTAATTTTTATGTTCATATGACGAGATACCCTATTCTTTCTCATTAATCCATTTTTGAAGTTTTGAGTGGCGCCGTTAGGCTGCCGAATTTTCGTAAGAGATCTAACCTCTCTCTTTCTCTTTAAGTACTCTCCTTTATGTCACTTCTTTTAAGCTCCACTTTGTTATGATAGGGGATGTTATTTTATATTCCTCTTTCTGTAAATTTTATTTTAATGTGATGAGATACCCTATTTTATCTCATCGAACCATTTTTGGAAGTTTTAAGTGGCACCGTTAGGCTGCCAAGTTTTCGTAAGGGATTTTTCATCTCACTTTTATTCCCGTGAGATTTATGCTACATTTGCCAGAATTTCCTTCGACTGGTGTATGTACTGACCATTATTTTACTCATTGTGTAATATTCTTTCATTTATGAGTATTTACATCAATGTTGTATTGTCCTTCTTTCATGGGGTGTATGTTTCGAAAGATACCCATGTCGGTAAGGGAACCTTTCACCCTCCTCTTTTTAAAAGACTTATTTTGTTATGTCTTTTAATTCACATAATATAATTTTGGGCTATGTTATTCTATATTCTTATTGATGTAAATTTTATGTAAAAGTGATGAGATACGCTTTATATCTCTCATCAACTCTTTTTCTGAATTTTGAAGTGACGCCGTTAGGCTGTCTAATTTTTGCAAGGGAACTTCTTAACCCAATTTCGATTTTTTGGGATAAACTTGTACACCGTGAATATATCTTTATATGATTATGTGTGAATGTAATATGATTGTTTTACACTTAATACCCACTTATATTTCGTGTATTCGTTTGTCACACATAGTTCTGTAACTGATTTATCCTTAATCCAAGGATACCATCTTTGTATGGGACATCATCTCAATCTCCTTTCATTGAGGCATATTTTGTTTTATACACAACCTTATTTTATATGGTGTATAAACCCCTTTTACTTTTACGTTTATCCAAAAGGAATCTTTTTTATACGAAGAATTTTACTAAATGAAAAAAGGGAATGTTTTGTCGTACGTATGCGGCGACAACGACTTCTCTACCGCTGTGACCATTATTTGAGTTTCGGCTTCCTCTACAAGCCATACCTTATTTTTAAAAGAAAAATAAATACCATGTTTTAATTTTATTTTATTTTGGTATTGAAAATGGTTTTCATAATGTTTTTATATCAATGTTTTGTATTTATATCTTGTGATTGAAAGGTTTAAATGTTATGTTTCCTTTATGCATGTTTTATTTGATACGATTGTGTTGCGGTTCTTGGGCATTATGAAGACGGGTTGTTCCGTGATAAACTAAGGGCGGTTGATCCCGATATAGCTCTCCAATGCATTGGGTAATGCGAAGGATTGAAACGTTAAGGTTTCTCTGAAGAGATTTAGGGAATATAGTGTTTTGGGTATTCCAAACGTAACCAAGAGGGTTACTCCCTACGAAAGAATGTTATGAATGCCTCAAGTTACCTTTTATGTCTTATGATTTCTCTGATTTATTCATGATTTGATGAGGTATGTTAAAGTGCCTATGTATTATGGGTAAAGTATGATTTCATTCTTATGTATATATGAACTCATGTTTCCTTTCCATATTTTTATAACCCTTAGTGAGCTTTTTATGCTCATCCCATGTTTTTGAAATGTTTTTCACAGGTCAAGGGAATGGTACATGATGTGATGATAGTGTCAAGGATGTGTCAAGAAAGAATCCGTGTTTTATTTTAAATATTTTTCCGTTGATAGGAAGAATGAATATTGTCTTTTATGTAACCACTTTGTTTAAATGTGGAATGTAATGCAAGTTTCATGATCCAATTCTCTAAAACTCTAAACCTAAAATGAGTTCTTGTGAGACAGATGATTGTTCCCTATATCTATTATTTCAGTTAAATCGTTGTTTTAAAACTTTTTTTCAAGTCAAGTAAAGTCAGTTACGAATGGAAGGAGAAGGATCTCAAACGACATTCCTATCATTTCCTGATGACATGCTTGCAATAATTATTGCAAATTCATCTTCTAATGATTGTGAAACTTTTTCTAGCATACAACTCACTTGCAAGCATTTTTTGAGATATCAAACACCTCCACTATACCTCATTATCATCGTGGATCATGGTTTGTTTTTAGAAAAATACTATTTTCACAATATTCTCATATTTTCATGAAAGGTAAATATTATGAAGGTATTTTCAAATATTTTACCTTATCACAAGAATTTGAAGCATATTATGATTTTAAAAATGGTGCTGATGAAGGAGACCCTTGCACAACCTATTTATATTTGCTTTTAAAATATGGTCTCGCATTACATACTTATGGTATTTTAAAAGGACCATTAATAGAAAGTTTCATCTCAATTTCGGTCCAACTATTTTATAGAAATAATGTTTTATCAGATGTTTTATAATTATATGTCATACATGATTATTTACCAAAACTGTTTTTCTGTGAACACCCATATGACCCATGTTGTACGAGGTATATTTGGATGGAGGAAAAAATGATTTTGAAGGATCTCTAAATCATTGTTGTAATGCATGGTACATCTACCTACGTGAGCATGATGACGATGAAACCGAGTGGACGCCATGATCAAAGTATGATGTTATTCATTTTGGGAATCATTTTATTTTATCTTATGGTGGTGAAATAAGACTTCATGAATTAAGATGTTGATATCGTAACGAATTTGGATGAAAATTACAGGTATAAGGAAACGATTGAGGTTAAAACATGTTAGGGTTATTTTTGGAGTTTTATAAAAAGGAAAACACGCAGACCGTGTGACAACCCGTCGCGTCGGACAAAGCTACGGGAATCGAACCCACAACCAAATTGCGACTGGTATTTATCGCCTACAACTGCACAACGTGAAGTCCCTGGACATTTTGACTGATTCTTTTTATATATATGATTTTATGAATTAAGAGTAAGTTTATTTTCGGTTATCTATGGATATTTATTAACCTATCATGGAGGATATGTGATTAGGTTAATTACTTTTCAATACGAGACATTAAGAGCAACTGATGTTGTTTGGAGATAAATGTTACGATTTAACTTGGAAGACTATGTGACTAAATCCTTTAAATATTTGGGATTCAATCTTAGTTTGGATTAGTTTAAAGAATTTTTATGGAAAAATTATTTATCGAATGGTCCTCGTTTAACTTTGGGTTTTGTTGGACAAATTTTGGAGATTAAGAATAGATTTTCTTTTTATAAAGGGTTATCTTTTTCTGGATTATCTGATCCTGTACTAACCTTTTTGGTTTTGGTTTTGGTTAGAGTCTAAAGACATGGGAATTATATAGTTCTCTATTGTGGATTAGGTTATTCTCTAGAAATTGATTATAGTACTCTTAATGTGAACAAGTCTTCCTAAATACTCGTCTTTTGGAGAAAATATGAGTTTGTGTAAGGAATCTAATAAAAGTTGAAAGTCAACATGATAAGTGATTTTGTTTCCTTATGAATAAATTCCTCAATAAAAAGTAACTTAATACGAAAAAGATGTCTATTATCTTTTCCTACTGGGGAATCGAATACTGTTTAACCCATCACAAGTTTGTGATTTTCTTGTGGTTAACTTTCTCCTAAACATGTTTTCTATCACTCTCCATCAGAACATGACCCTATGTTTTCTCCTCCATGTCCATATTTTTCTACATGTAATCCTAGTATGGGTTTACTTGGGTGAACTTTGTACTTATCTTTCTTTATTTTAAAGTGATTATTTTACCGACTCTTGTTCCGATGTGGGATGTTCAAGGATGTTTCCAAGCTCAATTTTAAAATTGCGAGGACATAATTCCCAAAGGGGGGGAACGATGTAACAACCCATGTTAATAAAGAATATGAAATTTTTATATTTATCCCTATTTTTGAATAAAATGTCATTATCAATTTAAATAGAATTCTATGCTCGATGGCTTACTCAATATGCAACAACGAGTTCCTTCGAAATCTTACGTTGCACTCTAATAATAAAATAATATTATTTTAAATGGTAGTTAATGCCTAGCCGTTGTATTGACAGGAATGATTAGAAATAACTGTAATATAATTATATATGTTTGTTAAATGTTTTTACTTTTATCCAATAAATTTTAGATGCTTAAAATACAAATGAATCCCATCTTAAGCATTGAATACACTAGTATTTTAAAAAGATTGTTTTACTACCTTTTGATGAAAACCCATTTTTTTAAATCAATCTTTTGACTATTATTTAAGCTATATTTTTCAAAATAAACATATTATTTATGATTGGGTCATTGAAATTTACCTTGGGTTAATTTTTGGTATTTTTCCGAAAAAGTTCAATTTTTAATGAATAGTGAAAAATGTTGTATTTTAATTCAAAACCACTTTTTAATCTAAGTTATTTATATGATTAGAATATAATTCGAATTGGTTTTAAAGTGAAATTAGAATATATTTTTACCATTTAATCCAATAGTGGTCTATGGAATTAATTTAACTTTGAAAACGGACTTAAACTAGTGTCAATCTTTTGATACATTTTGTTTCATAAAAACACACTATTTATTTTGACAGCGGGAATTAATTATTAAATTAATTAATTCAACTTATATGTTTTGAATTATGTAAAATAGACATCATTTTTGAGTTCAGAATATCAAATATAGCTTAGGGTGAATTTTTGGTAATTTTCTGAAAAACTTCAATTTTTGTTGAATAGTGAAACCACTAAGTGGTACTTATAAAAACTGATTTTCCGTTTAAATGAAATATATCCACCTTTGTGTTTTGAATTTTGAAAATCCGACATACATGGTTATCATTAAGAAGTAAAATGTGGTTCAATGGGATTAAAATAATTTTTTTAGTGAATAGTGACTTATTAAGTTTTTAATCGCGATTAGAGGAAATTAGTGTAGTTTAAGGTTAGAATAATGTTTTAATAAAATGAAATTACCTAGAAACATTTCCTACCCTCATTGGATGTGTCATGGCCGACCAATACAATCCATGGGTCAACTTCGGGACCCCATGGAGCCACTTTGGTTGGAAAATGTCATAAATACCTTTTTATTTAAAGATAAAGTAAAAATGACAAAAACATGAGATGTTTTACTAAAACAATTTTTACATGGGTTTATACAAGTCAGATATTTGACTATAAATAGTCATTGGAAAGCTAAAACGATTTCCTATATCATAGTATATTTTTTTTAATTTTTAGACATCATATAAATTAAACTACTTATGACATCATGATGATTCAGCGATGACCTCATTATTTAACAATTTAAATAAAATGGAAAGATAATGTAATATCTAAGACCTACACATGTCCAAAACCTATTGGATGGGTAAATTTCAAACCCTTATCACCTAATCCACGAATTATATCAATGTGGGTCCTTTTAAATCGGAAACTCATTTTCAAATAAAGTAACATTTGTTTACATTCCAAGAGTGCCCCTCCTCTCTTCTTATAAAAGGCCCCCACCTCTACCTCCTTACCCACACTTCTCAAACCTTTGGCTCCGCCAAACTCTGGCCATTTCATCTCTCCACATCCCTATCTAACTCCTTGAAGCCTCACTTTGGGCATAATCCTTTCCAAGGAATCCTTTGAGAACAAATCAAAGGAAGTTACCCGATTTAAAGGTAATGTCTTCACTTGTGTCCTTTTGTTTTATTTTTCTTCTCCAACTGCATAAATTATTTTTATTCATTTATTTTCTAAAAAATCCAGTATCTTCAATATACTAGTATTTGTTTATAAGAATTATTCAAGATACACTTACAGACACCTACATCTAATGGTTAAAGAACATACTGTTTCTGTGGATTGCGAATTTCAACCTCCCGAAACGATGATTGTTCAATATTCTTCTAACACATTCAAAGGTTCCCATTAAGATGAAAATATATTTATATATGATATCTAATATGTTTATGTTTTACTTAAGCTTCTGTATTTTTCATTTATGGAATACCTTTATGGTTTCCATTATGGGTAAACGCGATATCTTCATTTAAGGAAGTGTGGACTACTGCCCCCTCAAAGTGATTTGATTCGTTAATACCATATGTGGTACATATAAGGGATATATTTAATGATACTATAAATTATACCATAATGTAATTAAAATACTATTATTTATCATTATTTTTTAATTCCATTAAATATGAAATAGAAATGGAAGTAGCGTTCATGTGTACGTACGGCTTACCGTCTCCATGAACGGTGCATTTAATTTCTTAACTCTAAATGTTATGTAATATTATAAATGCATGAATATAATGGATATATATGATATATATGATATCTAAATCATTAATATAACTCTGGATATAATGAACCTCTGACCACACGAACAACATGTAATTGTAAGAAGTCCACTTTCAACTTTAGAAACAAATATTGACAAAACAAACATTATTAACATAAATGATTACATAATGTTTATGACATGGTAATAAGAGATATAAAAGGAATAATGAACTTGAAAAACGTTCTTAAGTAAGTTGAAATTAACTCATGTTTATTATTTAGTAGATTAAATAATGATCGAGTCAAGTCGGACCTGAGGTAAAGGATCCTACTCCTCTCTTTCTTTTTAAGTACAGTCTTTTATGTCATTCCTTCTAAGCTCATATTTCTTGTGATAGGGATGTTATTTTATATTAGTATTACTGTAATTTTTATTTTCATATGATTATAGACCCTATTATCTCTCATCAATCCATTTTGGAAGTTTTGAGTGGCATCGTTAGGCTGCCGAATTTTCGTAAGAGATCTAACCTCTCTCTTTCTCTTTAAGTACTCTCCTTTATGTCACTTCTTTTAAGCTCCTATTTGTTATGATGGGGGATGTCCTTTTATATTCCCCTTTCTGTAAATTTTATTTTAATGTGATGAGATACCCTATTTGATTTCATCAATCCATTTTTGGAAGTTTTAAGTGGCGCCGTTAGGCTGCCGAGTTTTCGTAAGGGATTTTTCATCTCACTTTTATTCCCGTGAGATTTATGCTACATTTTCCAAAATTTCATTTGAGTGGTGTATGTCATTAACATTATTTTACTCATTGTGTAATATTATTTCATTTATGATTATTTACATCAATGTTGAATTGTTCTTCTTTCACGGGGCGTATGTTTCGAAAGATACCCATGTCGGTAATGGAACCTTTCACCCTCCTCTTTTTAAAGGACTTATTTTGTTATGTCTTTTAATTCAAATAATATTATTTTGGGATATCCTTATTGATGTAAATTTTATGTCCAGGTGATGATATACCCTTTTTATCTCTCATCAACTCTTTTTCTGAATTTTGAAGTGATGCGGTTAGGCTGTCTAATTTTTGCAAGGAAACTTCTTAACCCAATTTCGATTCTTTGAGAAAAACTTGTACACCTTGAATATGTCATTCTATGATTATGTGTGAATGTCCTATGATTTTTTTACACTTAATACCCACTTATATTTCATGTGTTCTTTTTTCACACATAGTTATGTAACTGATTTATCCTTAATCCAAGGATACCGTCTTTGTATGGGACTTCGTCTCAATCTCCTTTCATTGAGGCATATTTTGTATTATACACAAACTTGTTTTATATGGTGTATAAACCCCTTTGACTTTTACTTTTATCCAAAAGGAATCTTTTTTATATGAAGCTATTACTAAACGACAAAAGGGAATGTTTTGTCGTGCGTATGCGGCGACAACGACTTCTCTGCCACTGTAACCATTATTTGAGTTTCGGATTCCTCTACAAGCCATACCTTTTTTTTAAAAGAAAAATAAATACCATGTTTTAATTTTCTTTTATTTTGGTATTGAAAATGGTTTTCATAATGTTTTTATATCAATGTGTTGTATTTATATCTAGTGATTGAAAGGTGGAAATGTTATGTTTCATTTATGCATGTTTTATGTGATACGATTATGTTGAGGTTCATGGGAATTGTTATGAAGACGGGTGGTTTCGTGATAAACTAATGGCGGGTGAGCCATATATTGCTCTCTAATGCATTGGGTAACGCAAAGGAGTGAAACGTTAAGGTTTCTCCGAAGAGATTTAGGGAATATACTGTGGTGGGTATTCCAAACATAACCAAGAGGGTTACCCCCTGCGTAAGAATGTTATGAATGCCTCAAGTTACCTTTTATGTCTTATTATTTCTAGGATTTATTCATGATTTGATGAGGTATGTTAAAGTGCCTATGTTTTATGGGTAAAGTATGATTTCATTCTTATGTATATATGAACTCATGTTTCCTTTCCATATTTTTATAACCCTTACTGAGCTTTTTATGCTCATCCCAAGTTTTTGAAATGTTTTTCACAGGTCAAGGGAAAGGTACATGATGTGATGATAGTGTCAAGGATGTGTCAAGAAAGAATCCGTGTTTTATTTCAAATATGTTTATGTTGATGGGAAGAATGAATATTTTCTTTTATGTAACCACTTTGATTAAATGTGGAATGTAATGCAAGTTTCATGATCTAATTCTCTAAAACACTAAACCTAAAAAGATCCTCAATGTGTAATCTTGTAATTACTCAAGATTATGTAAGGTTTAAGGCTGGGGCATTATAGTATATTCCTCAATTATGTGGTGGTGTATGATCTTTAAACCCCATTTATGTATTATAACTTTTATTTTCTTTATTAAATTTCTCAGGTATATGAGTTGGGTAGACAAATAATATCATAGTTTTTTTTACAAAAACATTAGTCGATATAATTTAACCATTGGGTGATACATACTTTTGTGTTGTTTTTATTATTGATATTATCAATATGGTATTTATCTTACTATCACCTAATGATACATGTGAATATTAAAAAATGCATTATAGTATGCACATTAGGTTTAAAATAGATTTCATTATTGTATAGACCCAAGCTTGAAAAACATGGAAATAACATTATTTTTTTTGGAATACTTAATACATAACAAAAACAGACACCTAAGGACTGTAATAGTTTAGGGACTTTGGAAACTCGGAACATAATCTTCTAATGATGGTGAATGATCTAGAACATCTCCTATAAAGATCTTCCACTTTTGTTTTCTTACCTAAATATCTTCTTTATATCCTATAGAGAAGAAAACATAAAAAGGGTGAGCTCAAATGCTCTATAATGGTAAACATGAATAACATATAAAATCCATAAAAATTTGAACATAAAAACATGAACATAAAATCTAAACATTAAAATCTTGAGTAATGGTAGAAAACATAGTAGTACATACAGCATAAAACATAGTGGAACAGTTATCATGATAATGTAGAGTGATAATAAAACATGTAATTATAGAAACCATTAATCACATGATATGATATCCATGGTATCTATGGCATTGTATCCAAGACCATCATAGTGGATGAAGTCCACTATTCAACCATGTTTACTTGTCGTTTCAGCCCTGTATTACTGAAGTAGATTTACATGTCATTTCGGCCATGTTTATCTCATGAGATATAAGTCATTACCCAATTCATTGTAGAGAGATATAGGTCCCACCCATCCCATGTTGAAATCATTCTTACATGTGCCACAACACAATCATAAATCATGCATCATAACCCAAAGAATAAAATGGTTTTCATAAACATCATCCAATCATAACATAATCTATCTAAAAAAATGAATATCATTTAATCATAAGAACAATATAACCATGAAAATAATATATAAATTATAATTGAAACATAATCATACTAAATAATTTCATCTTATATGGTAAATCTTTTTCAATAAACACTTGAAATGAATTCTTGATGAAAATATCATTTCTTATTCAAAATCATTTTCATTTCTAAAAATGTTGTGTGATTTTAAAAAAGGATTTTTTTTTGAAAATAATCATGAAATCTTGTATATAATTCTTCATAAAAATAAGGAATTATGAAACCCTAAAAATCCATTCATTCCATATCAGTTTAAAAAACATTCTTCTCATAATTTTTCCGAAAAAGTCAAAAAAAATACCATATATGATAAACAAAGGAAAGATTCCTTCAATACAATGTGATAAAAGTCAAAAAAGGATAAAAATGAATTTAAAAATAAATGGATGATTAGTAAATATTTTAAGAAAACATTTTTAACAACCATGGACATGGATGATACACATAACCCTATTAAATACTTAAGAATATACAATCTTAGATAAGAATGAGATTGGAATAATTTTCTGTTACATTATGTCCAATTTCTTTCATATGTTTCTAAAACTCTTGTATAGTGGATTTAAACATATTATTAACGTTTAAAAAAATCATAATAATATTTATGATATCATATATGATTCAGTTGTGACTTAATATTACTCATGCATTTGACAATTCCACGTTAAAGTAGTGTTTTTCGTAAAATCGATTCATTTATCATATGTGTTTGGACTTTTTGTTCATGATTTTATTATTACTTATATAATGAAATAATTACTTATAGTATTTAAAAAATGATTTATATATCATATATATTCAGGATATATATCTATATAATCGATTGATAAATAAAATGAAATACTACGTTCATGGAGACGGTAGACCGTACGTACGCATGAATGTTGTTTTTGTATCTTTATTGAACTGAATGGAAGTAAGTAGATGATGTATATATATATATAAATAATTCAAGTAGAATTATTATTTCATAAACTTCGTCATTATTTATTATATATATATATATATTATAGTCATTATGGAATGGTTAACATGGAAAATGCATCTCATCACATCGTGGAGACGATAATCTGTACGAACGCACGAGTGATGATATTGTTCCCATAATTGTTGAATGGTATTGGAGTGGATGATATAATATATCATAATTATAATCATGTTTTAATAATCATGTATAGTTATTATTTCAACCAATATACCCATCCAAGTAATGTGGTGGTGGAAAAATAGATTAAACCATGGCGTGGATACGGTATTTTGTACGTACGCACGCACGGTGATTTCGTTTTTCATAGAATGGGTAGAACGTGAAATTGGGTTGCTTAATATTTATAATAACATATCAATATATTTTTTATATTGATTTTATTACTTTATAATCAAACAACTAAATAAGAGGAAGTATAAGTATTACGAAACATGAAAGAATCGGTAGAAGAGATTACCTATTCTTCGATGCACTTCTTCTAAAACTCTTATTAGGGCACTAAAGTTGGACTTTTGAGAAGAACAAGACCTCTATTATGTATCTAGAGAAATTTATAATGGAATTGTTTTCAGTTTGGCCGAGCTTGAAGGCTCAATGTTGTGTGAGGAGGAGAGGGAAGGAGGTTCCCTTATATAGGTGAGGGGAGGGGCACTTTTGGAATCACCAAAAATATTAATTTATAATAAACAAAAAACCCACATAAAAACATTCCAAGTGACTCAAATTCGGATATTAGGTATGATAGGGTTTTAATATCATGAACAAATCAAATTTGGATATGTATTGATTTTATTTTAAACCTTATCGCTTTGATTTATCCTTATTTATTCTTTTTAATTTAATTTTTGGTAATAATATTCTAAATTTTAAATGCCTATATGTAATTACAAACGTGTTGTGAGTTGTCCATAATTAGATAAATTATTACATTTTAGACCATATAATTTGTAATAAGTAATTTTTAATTTTTTTTTGGATTTTTATACATTTTAATAATATGTTATTTTTATAAAATATCAATACTGTCAATTTTGACACTATTCAATTATTTGCATTTAAATTAAATCCATATATATGATATATTCAAAATAAAATATTTAATAGATTCCTGAATAGTCATATTAATCTAAAAAATTCATGTATCACGTTAATTTGTTCATATAACAATTATTTTCATATTTTTAAAACCATTTATTTGATATTACTCTTAATAAAATAATTACTACAACATTTTTGTAGAATTAATTAATATACATATTAGTTGCAAAAAAATTAAAAATAAAAAACTATGATGCATATAAAGATAATATATTCCATAATAATACTTTTACTAGAATTTATCATCTTAAAATCAGAACATTTAAAATGTTATATTTATTAAATTATGAAGGTGACAACTTTGACATCATTTAAAATAATATAATATAAGTATCATAATCACTTTATAAGGCTCCAAATGGTCAAATATTCTACCATTGGATGATTATGTTTTACATTTACACTAAAAATAAGTTTTTATCAGGTGTTTGTGTCTTTTATGGTCACTATTAGTTTAATAAAAACTGTAATATTTATTTTTCACTTAATAAAATGTTTCTGCGTCACTATTGTATAAGCTATAAAAGTAATTATATATTTCATAAAAATTAAAAATAAATTACCATGATAAATCAAAACATTTTTTATTTAAAATGAGTATTTATAACCAAATTTAATTTTTTTATAACCCCATATTAAAATAATTTAATTAATAAAATTCGAGTGAGTCATATGTCACTTTCATTTAAATAAAATAAATTAAAGGTCTTAATCACATAAAAGTGGGTTCTAATAGATATTATTTTGACCCAAGTATATTATAGGACGAAATATAATCATACATTTATATTAAGACAAGTGTTAGGGTAATTTTATAATATTATTTTCACCCTTAATTGCTTAATTTACCTTAAACTGTTGTAAATAAAATTTACCGTACTTACTATTCAAAATGCCCAAAAATATAAAGTATCCTATTAACATAATTTGGACCTACTAATTATAAGTATGTAATCAATTTTCCAAATTCAAATCACATAAGTTTCAGTATTTATTTTAAAATTAATCCCGCTGTTGAAAAAATAGGTTTTGAATGATAAAACATTACAAAAGATTGAAATGTTTTTACCTATGAATTCAATATAAAATTAATTCTAATGAAATATATTATATTAAATTCAAAAAATATATTCTATTTATACTTTAAAACAATTAAATTTTATAATTTAACCATATAAATTATCTTTATGAAAAAAGATGTTTTTAAGAAAAATTTAGCGGATATTAACTTTTCATCAAAATATGAAAGTTATCTGAAAAGTATCAAAAATTTATCCAATGTAAATTTTTATATCTTGATTCAAAATATGATGTCTAATTTTTCAAATTGAACTTATAAAAATGTCAAAAACTAGATTTAAAATTGGTGCGCCATCAAAAGGCGGCAAAACTGCATTTTTTTGAAAAATATTTATTTTAACCGAAAAATTACTATTTTCCTCATACCATGTTCTAGAATATGTTTAAGATGAATTATTATGTAATAAAATTAAAAATTTAGTTGATAATACTCATAACAGCTAGTTCATATCAAAATATCGTTCTTTAGTGAAGCTCAGTATTGCATACAACACACGCTATCAAGGAAGGTCGCTTTTTCGTGAAACACAAGCCAAGAATAGTGTTTGCGTATACTACAAGCTAATATGGAGTTGTGTATAGCGCAATCTAATCATAGTTTAGTGTACAACTGTGACACCCCGAGATTTTATGAAAAATATTATTTTAATTTCATTAATGTCTTTTGTTGTATTCAACACCAAGATTACCTTGCGCTATACGCAACACCGTATTAGCTTGCAGTATACGCAACACTATTCTTGGACCGTGTTACACACAATTTTGATAATAGTTATTCTACGAAACATTGAGTATATATATATATATTAAGTGTATAAATGAAATATGGTTGGATTCTTTTATACGAAACAACGAAGGATTTTTTCACAACACGCAACCCTGACTTGTCTTGCATTACACGCAATCACGACCTTCCTCGATAGCGTGTGTTGTACGCAATACCGGGTTTTAATAAACAATGATATGTTATTATAATATTTTCATTAACTAGCCGTTATGAATATTATTAACTAAAATTTGAATTTTATAACATTATTATTCATCTTACACATTTTCTAGAACATGGTATAAGAACAAAATAAATTTTTCGGGTAAAATAAGTATTTTTTAAAAAATGCAGTTTTGCTGCCTTTTGATGGAGCACCCACTTTAAATATAGTTTTTGACATGTTTATATGTTAAATTTGACAAAATAATATTCTTCTTTTGATTCAGGATATAAAAATTTACATTAGATAACGTTTTGATATTTTTCTGATAACTTTCATATTTTAATGAATAGTAAAAACACGCTATATTTTAATTAAAAACAACTTTTTTCATCGTAATATCTTATGTGGTTAAATTATAATATTGAATGTTTTTAAAGTATAAATAGAATATATTTTTACCATTTAATATAATGTAAGTCATTAGCATTGATTTTACCTTGAATTCGTAGGTTAAATCAATTCAATCTTTTGCAATGTTTTAAAGAAAAACCTGTTTTCTTTCGACAACAGGATTAATTTTAATTTAATTTCTGCATCTTTTGTGTATTGAATTTGGAAAAATGGATTCCATATTTGGAATAAGTGGGTCCAAATTATGTTAATAAGCTACTTTTTATTTTAGGGAATTATGAATAGTAACTACGGTAAATTTTATTTACCATAGTTAAAGGTAAATCGGGTAATTAAGGGTAAATATAATATTTTAAAATTACCCTAAAAAATGTCAAAATCTTATTGGATGACTAAAATTCGACCCATAGCACCTAAGGGTCGGATTAGAATCATTTAATGGACATTTTTCCATGAAAATAACTTAATTATTATTAAAACCAAAGAAAGTGACAACATGTCACTCTCTTAAATCTTATAAGTATATTAATTTTAATTTAGTGATAAACTTCATGAAACTTAGAAACAAAATAGTCTAAAGAAATATAATGAAATTATCTACATCATATAAATTTATTTATAATTTTTAGGGATTAAATAATTATCATTAATTATGACACAATAGTGATGCAGAAATTGTTTATCTAGTGAAAAATCAAGAATATTGTTTTTATTAAACTAATAGTGACCATAAAATGCACAAATACCTAACCAAAACATATTGGCCATGTAAATGTAAACCATAAGCATTCAATGGTCGAATATTTGACCATTTGGAGCCTTATAAAAGATATTATGACACTTATATTATTTTATTTTAAATGATGCCAAAGTTGTCACCTTCATAATTTAATAAATATAACAATTTAAATATTGTGATTTTAAGATGCTAAATTCGAGTAAAAGTATTATTCTGAAAGGTAATATATTTATCTTAATCATAAGATTTTATTTTAAATTTTTATACAACAAATAAGTATATTAAATAATTATACAAAAATGATGTAGTAATTATTTTATTAAGAGATTAACCAAATAAATGGTTTTAAAAATAAAAAAATAAATATTATATGAACTATTTAATGTGATTCACTAATTTTATAGATACCTATGACCTTTTATTAATATATTAAAGCTTTTAGTTCGAACATATCTTCTGTATATATTTTATTTAAATTCAAATAAATGAATAGTGTCAAAATTGACACTATTGTTATTTTACAAAAATAACATATTATAAAATTGTTTAAAAATCAAAAAAATATTTAAAAATTATAAATTTATATTTATATGGTCTATAATGTTATAAAGTAAACAATTATGGAAAATTAACAACAAATAAGTAATTATTTGTTATAATTTAAAATTCAGGATTTTATTACCACAAATAAACTTAAATAGATTAAATAAGGATAAATCAAAATGATAAGGTTTAAAATAAGATCCAAACATGTATAAATTTGATTGGTTGATGACATTACAACCCTATCTCGTCTAATCTTCGAATATGAGTCATTTTTGGAGGTTTTTTAAGTGGGGTTAGATTTATTATAAATTAATACTTTTAAGAATTCCTAAGGTGCCCCTCTCCTCCCTTATAAAAGGGCACCTCCTCCCCCTCCTCCTCACACAACTTTGAGCCTTAATGCTCGGCCAACCCCTGCCAAAATCTCTTCTCCACTTCCCTATAATAATCCTAGAGGTCCTAATTTTCTTCAAAGACCAATCTTAGTTCCCTAAGTGGAAGATTCAAAGAGGCGTTTCAAAGAAGAGGTAATATCCATTACCGATCTTTTCAATTTCTTTCTTCTTCAACTTCTTCTTCTTTAGTTGTATCATGACAAAGTAATAACATCAGTATTACTTACATACTGATATGTTATTATAAATATGAAACAACTCTAATTAACCTTTTATCCATCCTGCGGAAAAAGGAAATCACCGCGCGTGCGTACGTACGGAATACCGTCTCCATGCCGTGGTGTAATCTATTTTCTACCACCACCATAATTGGATGGGTATAAAGGTGTAATGAGTAACTATATATGATTATTATAAAGTGATATTGATACTGAAATAGTATACATACACTTCAACACAATTTCACGACCATGGGAACGATATCATCGCTCGTGCGTACGTACGGACTACCGTCTCCACGACGGGATGAGATTCATTCTCCATGTTAACCATTTAAGAATGATTATAAAGTATATATAAGAAATAAAAATGAAATATATGAAATTATAACGCTACTGGATTTATGTATATATATATATATGTATGTCATCTACTTACTTCCATTCAAGACAATAAGGAAAGGAAAACTGCGTTCATGCGTACGTACGGACTACCGTCTCCATGAACGGTGTTTTTCATTTCATTTATCTATCTATTATATATATATATATATACTGAATATATATGATATATAAATCATATTTTATATTCTGGAAGTAATTAAATAATGATATAAGTAATAATAATGTCAAGAACAACAAGTCAAAACAACTACGATAAATGAAACGATTTTACCCAAAACGCTTCTTTAACATGGAATTTACAAAAGAACGGGTAATATAATGTCATAAGTGAACCATATATGATATCAGGACAATGAATATGATTCTGTAATAAGTCAATTACATTATTTAAATCATTATACAGGAGGTTCGGACACATACGAAGCAAATCGGACCTAAGGTAAGGGAAAATATCACAATCTCATTTTTATCCGAGATTGTTTATACTTTGAAATTTACTGGGGTGTATTTTATCATCCACATCCATGTTCCCTCAATATGTAATATTATTTCCATCCACCTACAATTTTTTAAATCCAATTTTACCCTTCGGTGAGGTTTTAGTAAAAGATATGAAAGTAATATTTTGTCGTTTTTCGTACGAGGTACTTTTTGACTTTTTCGACAAAAGTACGAAGACTGTTTTTTTTTAACGGCATGAATGGATTTTTTAAAACATTATTTCAAAGAAGCATCCTTTACAAGTTTTCATGTTTATTTTTAATCAAATTCTATTAGTTTAAAATTGTATGACATGTTAAGAAAAGAAAAAGTTTTGAAGTAAAAATGATATTTTCCTCAAGAATGTAGTTCAAGTGTTTTATCAAAATTATTTTCCATCTAAGATAATAAACGGTTATTTTTTTATCCCTATTGTTACATTGATTTGATTATGTTTTGATGGAATTATTTTTATGAATTCCTTTATCATATATGAATTGTTTTATGATGTCATGATGTTTAAGATTCCCATTTTTATTACATGTGTTATGCAATGATGTATGGTTTATGATTTTGTGGCACACATAAGAATGGTATCATTATGAGATGGGTGGGACCTATATCTCCCTCCAATGCATTGGGTAAAGATTTTATATCTCATGAGATAGACAGGGCTGGAACGGTAGGTTATACCGATTCAGTGAAACAGGACTGAAACGAGGGTTACTCGATTTAGAAAGTGACTTTGTCCACTAAGATAGTCTTGGCAATGAGTCTTGACTAACAAGAAATGATTCTCTATGATTATGTGTGAATGCCACAAAGTTTCATGTTTTAATTTATGATTATTGTGATTTCATTTCACTGCCATGATTTATCCCATGTTATGAAATTATGCTCTCTTTTGCAGGATAAGATTTCCAAAAGTTATGTTCTTATGAATATGATGTGATTGATTTTTCTTTTGTTTACCCTTACTGAGCATTTGAGATCACCCTTTTATGTTTTCTTTTCCCCAGGATATAAAGAAAGGTTTTAGGTAAAAAAAGGGAAGATATTTATGGGAGATATTGAAGATCTTTCACCACGATTAGATGATTACGTTCCGAGTTCCCAAAGACACTAAACTATTACGATCCTTGTGTGTGTGTTTTTGTTATGTACCAAGTATTCTGCAAAAGTAATGTAATGTCCATGTACGTTAGGTTACGGGTCTCTATAGTTGGTATCAGAGGAAAGGTTTAGTCAACCTTTGGAAACTAGGATGCGAAAACATTAGTGAGATCCCTAGAGATATTTCTAAGGTATGTCTAGGGATGCCCCTAAGGATAAGTATACGTATAGGATATAGTCCTAGAACTATGGTAACGATATTAGATTAAACCAAAGATGTTAGATATTTAAGTTACTCCCCCTTTATTATGATTTTTGCCTCTCACACTATTCTTTTTGTGTTTTAGAAAATGGCTGGAAACAAGGTGATTCACGATAATGGAGGATATGATGGACAATGGAATGATATTCTTCATGAGCAACCAAATGAAATGGGATTTGGAAGTCCAAAAATCATTATTATACCGAATCAGCAATCTCATAATATGATCAATAAAGTAAAATTTGGTAAGTTTCCTGACTCGGCTAATAAGAGAAAGATGGAGTTTCATGATGATCCTAGAGGAAAGAAAGTTCAATTTCCCCTATGTAAATCATGTGGGAAGAGGCATCAAGGAGAATGTTTCAAAGGAACTGGAAGATGCTTTGGGTGTGGAAAAGAAGGACACAAAGCCAGTAAGTGCAAAGGAAAGGTTCAGTTAACACCAGGGATGAGGATAATGGTATTGCTACGAAATCAACAATGGTTAAATGTTTTAAATGTGGAATGTACGGGCATTATGCAAACCAATACCCTAAGGGAAAGTCTCATGAAGATAATCAGTATGGTCGTATGGGAAGTATTTATGTGGATGATGATGAAGAGACTACAAATGATATGTGAGATGAAAGAATTGTTGAAGCTCGGTCAATGGTTTAAGAATGTGGTGGAATGATTACATGTTTATCAAGTGTAATGTTGTATAAGTAATCTCATGGTACTATGGGATAAAGAGAAATCTAAGGAATGTTACATTGTTGTCTTTCCTTATGTTTTGAAAGTATGTGATGAATGGTACCAGTATTTTTGGAATGTAGATGATATGCGCATAATGAAGGGATAAGACGATAATGAGATGTTTGATTGTATGCATGAGCTCATGATTGATATAAGGACTAAGTGATATCATGGTTTGAGTATATAGAATTTTGAGGATTTTGGTATGTGGAAAGTTTTAACTTTTAATTGCATTCATGTTTTCACTAAGGTTCAATGGGTATTCAAGAGAATACATGGTTAAGGCCTTTGAATGTTTAGAATGTGATCAACAAGACATATCTTATGATATATGGGGATCAACGATGGTATTAAATCTCTGGAAATCGTTTTCACTATATTATGAGAGTGGACTGCAGTATTATGGATAAGACTAAAGATTAGAATGGATTATGTTGGACATAAGTTAGTATTGTTTAAGGATAGAAGATTTTTGATATTATTGATGAGATGTTATAGTAATGTAGTTTTAGAAAAAGGACAACCTGTAGGACGGGCGACAGCTCATCGCGTCGAACACGGATGTGGGAATCGAACCCACAACCGAAGTGAGACTGGCCTTTATCGCCTACCACTGACCTACAGGAAGTCCCTGTTTAGTAGAAAACTAGTTTTATTATATTAAGCAGTATGATATGTGAAGTATAAGTTCATTTTAGGAACCATATATGATTAATATCACTATAGATGGACTTATGTATTCTTTGATAACTTTTCTAACCTTTTGCTTGAGACAGATGAAATGACCCATCATTCTATCACATGATCTGCTAACACATCACGAATGACAAATTCAACTTCATTTCATTAAGAGATGAAGTGGAAATTGTCCAATGAATGACGAACAGTGAGTCTATACCAAAATCACGAAATTATTTCTTCTAATTCCAATTTCATCAACTTTAGGGAAATGATCTGGAAAACCAAAAATGTTGTCTTAGTGCTCTTATATCTGATGAATCAGATGGTACCTTATATCATCACAAATTTATGGCTTTGTGATTGCTAGCTTTTCCATAGCCATGTTCTCTACCACTCTCCATCAGAACATGATGGTTAGATTTCTCTTCTATATCCATATTTTCACCTATGTGGAAACCCAGTGATTAGTTTATTTGGGTAACCGTTACGTTTCATACTTTTGTTTTTAAAGATAAGTTTTGGTATTCCTTTTTATGATGTGGGTTTCTATCAAAGAAACTTTCAAATAGTAAACCATTTATAACCCCGACGAATTTCGAGGGCGAAATTCATTTTAAGGGGGGTAGAATGTAACACCCCGAGATTTTATGAAAAATATTATTTTAATTTCATTAATGACTTTTTTTGTATTCTACACCAAGATTACCTTGCGCTATACGCAACACCGTATTAGCTTGCAGTATACGCAACACTATTCTTGGACCGTGTTACACACAAATTTGATAATAGTTATTCTATGCAACATTGAGTATATATATATATATATTAGGTGTATAAATGAAATATGGTTGGATTCTATTATACGAAACAACGAAGGATTTTTTCACAACACGCAACCCTGACTTGGCTTGCATTACACGCAATCGCGACCTTCCTCGATAGCGTGTGTTGTACGCAATACCGGGTTTTAATAAACAATGATATCTTATTATAATATTGTCATGAACTAGCCGTTATGAATATTATTAACTAAATTTTGAATTTGATAACATTATTATTCATCTTACACATTTTCTAGAACATGGTATAAGAACAAAATAAATTTTTCGGGTAAAATAAGTATTTTTCAAAAAATGCAGTTTTGCCGCCTTTTGATGGCGCACCCACATTAAATCTAGTTTTTGACATGTTTATATGTTCAATTTGACAAAATAATATTCTTCTTTTGAATCAGGATATAAAAATTTACATTAGATAATGTTTTGATATTTTTCTGATAACTTTCATATTTTAATGAATAGTAAAAACACGCTATATTTTAATTAAAAACAACTTTTTTCATCGTAACATATTATGTGGTTAAATTATAATATTTAATGGTTTTAAAGTATAAATAGAATATATTTTTACCATTTAATATAATGTATGACATTAGCATTGATTTTACCTTGAATTCGTAGGTTAAATCAATTCAATCTTCTGCAATGTTTTAAAGAAAAACCCGTTTTCTTTCGACAACAGGATTAATTTTAATTTAATTTCTGCATCTTTTTTTTATTGAATTTGGAAAAATGGATTCCATATTTAGAATCAGTGGGTCTAAATTATGTTAATAAGCTACTTTTTATTTTAGGGAATTATGAATAGTAACTACGGTAACTTTTATTTACCATAGTTAAAGGTAAATCGGGTAATTAAGGGTAAATATAATATTTTAAAATTACCCTAACAAATGTAAAAATCCTATTGGATGACTAAAAGGCGACCCATATCACCTAAGGGTCGGATTAGAATCATTTAATGGACATTTTTCCATGAAAATAACTTAATTATTATTAAAACCAAAGAAAGTGACAACATGTCACTCTCTTAAATCTTATAAGTATATTAATTTTAATTTAGTGATACACTTCATGAAACGTAGAAAATTAATAGTCTCCAGAAATCTAATGAAATTATCTACATCATATAAATTTATTTATAATTTTTAGGGATTAAATAATTATCATTAATTATGACACAATAGTGATGCAGAAATTGTTTATCTAGTGAAAAATCAAGAATATTGTTTTTATTAAACTAATAGTGACCATAAAATTCACAAATACCTAACCAAAACATATTTTCCATGTAAATGTAAACCATAATCATTCAATTGTAGAATATTTGACCATTTTGAGCCTTATAAAATAGATTATGACACTTATATTATTTTATTTTAAATGATGCCAAAGTTGTCACCTTCATAATTTAATAAATATAACAATTTAAATATTGTTATTTTAAGATGATAAATTCGAGTAAAAGTATTATTGTGAAAGGTAATATATTTATATTAATCATAGGATTTTATTTTAAATTTTTATACAACAAATAAGTATATTAAATAATTATACAAAAATGATGTAGTAATTATTTTATTAAGAGATAAACCAAATAAATGGTTTTAAAAATAATAAAATAAATATTATATGAACTATTTAATATGATACACTAATTTTATAGATAACTATGACCTTTTATTAATATATTAAAGCTTTTAGTTCGAACATATCTTCTGTATATATTTTATTTAAATTCAAATAAATGAATAGTGTCAAAATTGACACTATTGTTATTTTACAAAAATAACATATTATAAAATTGTTTAAAAATCACAAAAAAATTTAAAAATTATAAATTTATATTTATATGGTCTATAATGTTATAAAGTAAACAATTATGGAAAATTAACAACAAATAAGTATTTATTTGTTATAATTTAAAATTCAGGATTTTATTACCACAAATAAACATAAATAGATTAAATAAGGATAAATCAAAATGATAAGGTTTAAAATAAGATCCAAACATGTATAAATTTGATTGGTTGATGAGATTACAACCCTATCTCATATAATCTTCGAATATGAGTCATTTTTGGATGTTTTTTAAGTGGGGTTAGATTTATTATAAATTAATATTTTTAAGAATTCCTAAGGTGCCCCTCTCCTCCCTTATAAAAGGGCACCTCCTCCCCCTCCTCCTCACACAACTTTGAGCCTTCAAGCTCGGCCAACCCCTGCCAAAATCTCTTCTCCACTTCCCTAGAATAATCCTAGAGGTCCTAATCTTCTTCAAAGACCAATCTTAGTTCCCTAAGTGGAGGATTCAAAGAGGCGTTTCAAAGAAGAGGTAATATCCATTACCGATCTTTTCAATTTATTTCTTCTTCAACTTCTTCTTATTTAGTTTTTTCATGAAAAATTAATAACATCAGTATTACTTACATACTGATATGTTATTATAAATATGAAACAACTCTAATTAACCTTCTATCCATCTTGCGGAAAAAGGAAATCACCGCGCGTGCGTACGTACGGAATACCGTCTCCACGCCATGGTGTAATCTATTTTCTACCACCAACATAATTGGATGGGTATAAAGGTGTAATGAGTAACTATATATGATTATTATAAAGTGATATTGATACTGAAATAGTATACATACACTTCAACACAATTCCACGACCATGGGAACGATATCATCGCTCGTGCGTACGTACGGACTACCGTCTCCACGACGGGATGAGATTCATTCTCCATGTTAACCATTTAAGAATGATTATAAAGTATATATAAGAAATAATAATGAAATATATGAAATTATAAAGCTACTGGATTTATGTATATATATATATATGTATGTCATCTACTTACTTCCATTCAAGACAATAAGGAAAGGAAAACAGTGTTCATGCGTACGTACGGACTACCGTCTCCATGAACGGTGTTTTTCATTTCATTTATCTATCTATTATATATATATATATATACTGAATATATATGATATATAAATCATATTTTATATTCTGGAAGTACGTAAATCATGATATAAGTAATAATAATGTCAAGAACAACAAGTCAAAACACCTACGATAAATGAAACGATTTTACCCAAAACGCTTCTTTAACATGGAATTTACAAAAGAACGGGTAATATAATGTCATAAGTGAACCATATATGATATCATAACAATGAATATGATTCTGTAATAAGTCAATGACATTATTTAAATCATTATACAGGAGTTTCAGACACATACGAAGCAAATCGGACCTAATGTAAGGGAAAATATCACAATCTCATTTTTATCCGAGATTGTTTATACATTGAAATTTACTGGGGTGTATTTCATCATCCACATCCATATTCCCTCAATATGTAATATTATTTCCATCCACCTACAATTGTTTAAATCCAATTTTACCCTTCGGTGAGTTTTTAGTAAAAGATATGAAAGGAATCTTTTGTCGTTTTTCGTACGAGGTACTTTTTGACTTTTTCGACAAAAGTACGAAGACTATTTTTTTTAACGGCATGAATGGATTTTTTAAAACATTATTTCAAAGAATAATCCTTTACAAGTTTTCAAGTGTATTTTTAATCAAATTATTTTAGTTTAAAATTGTATGACATGTTAAGAAAAGAAAAAGTTTTGAAGTAAAAAGGATATTTTCCTCAAGAATGTAGTTCACGTGTTTTATCAAAATTATTTTCCATCTAAGATAATAAAGGGTTATGTTTTTATCCCTATTGTTACATTGATTTGATTATGTTTTGATGGAATTATTTTTATGAATTCCTTTATCATATATGAATTGTTTTATGATGTCATGATGTTTAAGATTCCCATTTTTATTACATGTGTTATGCAATGATGTATGGTTTATGATTTTGTGGCACACATAAGAATGGTATCATTATGAGATGGGTGGGACCTATATCTCTCTCCAATGCATTGGGTAAAGATTTTATATCTCATGAGATAGACAGGGCTGGAACGGTAGGTTATACCGGTTCAGTGAAACAGGACTAAAACGAGGGTTACTCAATTTAGAAAGGGACTTTGTCCACTAAGATAGTCTTGGCAATGAGTCTTGACTAACAAGAAATGATTCTCTATGATTATGTGTGAATGCCACAAAGTTTCATGTCATAATTTATGATTATTGTGATTACATTTCACTGCCATGATTTATCCCATGTTATGAAATTATGCTCTCTTTTGCATGATAAGATTTCCAAAAGTTATGTTCTTATGAATATGATGTGATTGATTTTTCTTTTGTTTACCCTTACTGAGCATCTGAGCTCACCCTTTTATGTTTTCTTTTCCCCATGATATAAAGAAAGGTTTTAGGTAAAAAAAGGGAAGATATTTATGGGAGATATTGAAGGTCTTTCACCACGATTAGATGATTACGTTCCGAGTTTCCAAAGACACTAAACTATTATGATCCTTGTGTGTGTGTTTTTGTTATGTACCAAGTATTCCGCAAAAGTAATGTAATGTCCATGTACGTCAGGTTACGGGTCTCTACAACAACACTATACATCAATGAAATTAAAAAGATTATTTCTCATAAAATCTTGGTGTGTTACATTCTACACCCTTTAAAAATAATTTCGCCCTCGAAATTCGTCGTTGTTATAAATAGATTACAACTTGAAAGTTTCTTTCATAGAAATCCACATCGTAAAAAGGAATACTAAAACATAATTTTTAAAAGGAATTTTAGAATCATAATGGTCAAAAAATGTAACTCAACACTGGGTTTCCTCATAGGAGAATATAGGTGAAAATATGAATATGGAAGAGAAATCTAACAATCGTGATTGCATGAAGAGTCATAAAGAACATGGATATGAAAAATCCAACAATCAAAAAGCCATAAATTTCTTATAATCTAAGGTACCATCTAATTCATCAGATATGAGGGCACTAGGACAAAATTTTTTGTTTTCAAGATCATTTCCAAAATATTGAAGAGTTTTTGAATTAAAATAAATACTTACTTGATTTTGGTACGATCTCACTATTATTTGTGCCTTGAAAATTTTTCACTTCGTCTCTTAAAGAAATGAAGTTGATTTTTTCTTCCATTAAGTGTTAGAAGAATATGAGATAGAATGATAGGTCATTCCATCTGTCTCAAAAATAATGTTATAAAATGTTATATACATAGTCCATCTTTTGGTGAGATTAATCGTGTATGGTTCCAAAAATAGACTTATACTTCATCTATCATACCACATAATAAAATAAAAATAGTTTCTAATAACCAAGGTCTTCCATTAGTCTAGTGGTATGTAATAAAATCCGATCTCACTTTAGTTGTTGGTTCTATTCCTGCAACATTGTCTGACATGATGGGTTGTCTCCCATCCTGTAGGATGTCCTTTTTCTAAAAATACACCATTATAACATTCCAGAAATAATATCTAATAATGGTTATATCCTTATTCAATATTATATTATGTCCAACATAATCCATTTCAAATATTTAGGCTTATCCAAAATACTTCTATCAAATCTCATAGTATAAAAGAAGAATACTAGAAATGTCATCATCCAAGAATGTGAATACCATCATTTATCCCTTGTATATCATACGATATATCATGTTGGTTACATTCAAAACATGTGAATTCTATAAATCATGTATTCCCTTGAAACATGAATTTCTATATAATCTTTGTGAAAACATGAATGCTGTCAAAAGTTAAATCTTTCCATATACCAAAATCCCAAAATTTCTCTATACTCAATCCAAGATATCAAATCTTCCTTATATCGGTCATGAGTTCATTAATACTATCAAACATTTCATTATATCCTTATCCCCTCATTATTTTCATATCATCTACTTTCCAAAAATATATGAATAACCTTTCATGGTTACCGGTACCATTCAACATATACTTTCAAATACTTTAGGAAAAAAATAGTGTAACAATCCATAGATGATTCTCTATTACATATTACCCTTAAATTACCTAGACTACATAACTCTTGATAAACATACAATCATTTCACTACCTTCTTAAACCATTAACCAAGCATCATCAATTTATTCCTCTACACTTCTTTCATATCATATATCATTTGTAGTCTCTTCATCATCATCAACATAAATACTACTCATATGACATTGTTGATTCTCTTCATTAGATTTTCTCATAGGGAATTGGTTTTCATAATGCTCATACATTCCACGTTTAAAACATTTAACTATTGTTGATGTATTAGCAATACCATTATCCTTGTACATGGTGTTAACTGAACCTTTTTCATTGCAATTACAAGATTGGTGTCCTTTTTTTCCTCACCCAAAGAATCTTCTAGTTCCTTTGAAACATTATCCGTGATGCCTCTTACCACATGATTTACATGATGGAAATTTAACTTTCTTTACTTTATGATCGTCATGAAAATCTGTCTTTCTCTTATTAGCTAAGTTAGGAAACATACCAAAGTTGATATTATTGATCATATTATGAGATTGCTGATTATGGATAATAATGATGTTTGGACTTATAAATCTAGTTTTATTTGGTTAAATAAGAAGAATATCATTCCATTGTTCATCATATCCTCCATTATCACGAATCTTCATATTTCAAACCATTTTCTAAAACCCAAAAAGAATAGTGTGAGAGGAAAAAATCATAATAGGAAAAAAAACATAATCTAGGGGAGTACATTCAATATCTAACATCTTAGGTTTAGTCTTAGGTTATTCATGATCATTATCATAATTCTAGGACTGTAACCTATAGATATACCAAACCTTAAGGACATCCCTAGACATACCTTAGAAATATCTCTAGGGATCTCACAAATGTTTTTGCATACAAGTTTCCAAAGGATGACTAAAACTTTCCTCTGATACCAACAGTAGATACCCAATATTGACATTAATGGATGTAACATTAAATTTTCAGAATACATAATACATAAAAAAACAGACACCCAAGGACTATAATAGTTTAGTGTCTTTGGAAACTCGTAACATAATAATCTAATCCTGGTAAAAGATCTTCATCATCTCCCATATAGATATTCCTCTTTTTTTCATACCTAAACACATTCTTTATATCCTAAGGAAAAGAAAACATAAAAAGGGTGAGCTCAAATTCTCTGTAAGTGTAAACATGGAAAACATAAACAATCTATAAACATTGGAACGTAAAAACATGAAAATAAAATCTGAACATAAAAATCATGTGTAATAAAATAAAACATGGGATTACATAAGGAATATAACATAAAGGAACATTTATCATGATACTGTAGCATTGTAATAAAACATGTATTTGTGGAAACAAATAAGCATGTGATATTATTTCCATTGTAGCCAAGGAATTGCATCCAATACCATCATAGTGGACAAAGTCCATTACTGAACTGGGTTTACTTGTCGTTCCTACCCGGTATTACTGAACCAGATTAACATGCCGTTCCAGCTATGTTTATCTCAAAAGATATAAATCATTACCCAATGAATTTATGGAAGATATAGGTCCCACCTATCTAATATTGAAATCATTCTTATGTGTGCCACAACAGAATCATAAATCATGCATCATAACCCAATGAATAAAATCGGTTTCATAAACATCATCCAATCTTAACAAAATCCATATAAAACCAATGGATATAATTTCATCATAAGAAAAATAAATCCATGAAAGTAATATAGATATTATTCTTGAAACATAATCATACTAAATAATGGAATATTAGATGGGAAATAGTTTTGAATAAGCACTTGAAATAAATTCTTGAGGAAAATATCCTTTCATCATTAAAATATTTTTTTTCTCAAAATGCCGTGCAATTTTAAATGAGAATTATTTTGTTGAAAATAATCATGAAATCTTGTATAGGAAGAATCACAAAAATATTTGATTATGATACCATAAAAATCTATTCATGCTGTATAAGTTAATATACAATTATTCGCATTCTTTTTCCAGAAATGTCAAAAAGTACCTAATATGGTAAACAAAGGAATGATTCCTTACATACAATGTGGTAAAAGTAAACAAAGGGTAAAAATAACTTTAAAAATACATTGAATAATATAAAAAAATTTAGGAAAACATTTTTAGAAAACATGGACATGAATGATAAACAGAACCCCAGTAAATACTTAAGAATAAACAATATTGGATAAGAATGAGATTGGAATAATTTTCCCTTACCTTAGGTCCAATTTCTTTCCTATGTTTCTAAGACTCGTATATATTGGGTTTAATCTTATTATTAACTTTTAAACAAAACATAATAATATTTATGATATCATTTATGATTCACTTATGACTTCATATTACCCGTGCATTTGACAATTCCATGTTAAAGGAGTGTTTTGTGTAAAATCATTTCATTTATCGCATGTGATTGGACTTATTGTAATTGATATTATTATTACTTATATCATGATATAATTACTTCCAGAATGTAAAAAATTATTTATATGTCATATATATTCAGAATACATATGTGTATAATAGATAGATAAATTAAATGAAATACACCATTCATGGAGACCGAAGATCGTACCTACGTATGAACGTTATTTTCATGTCCTTATTGAATTGAATGGAAGTAAGTATATGATGTATATATATCTATATATATATCCATTATAATTATATTTTGATAAGTTTCATCATTATTTGTTATATTTATACTTTATAATCAATCTGTAATCGTTAAAATGGTGAATGAATCTCATCACGTTGTCGAAACGGTAATCCGTATGTCTGTACGAGCGATGATATTGTTTCAATAATTATTGAATGGTATTGGAGTGGATGATATAATATATCATACTTATAATAATGTTGTAATAATTATATATATTTATTATTTCCACCATTATACCCATCCAAGAAAAGTAGTGGTGGAAAAATAGATTACACCACAGCGTGGAGATGGTATTCTGTACGTACGCACATGCGGTGATTTCATTTTTTTGTAGGATGGGTAGAATTTGAAATAGGTTTGTTTCATATTTATAATAAATTATCAGTATATTAATTATACTAATGTTATTTATTTATAATGAAACAACAAATTAATAGGAAGTAGAAGAATAAAGAAACTTGAAGGAATCGGTAGAAGAGATTGCATCTTCTTCAATGCGCCTCTTCTAAACCTCCACTTAGGGCACTAAAGTTGGTGTTTTGAGAAGACCATGACCTATATTATGTATCTAGTTAAATTTATAATGTAAATAAGTTGGGTTTTTATTATCTTGAGGGATCAATGTTGTGTGAGGAGGACATGGAAGGAGGTCCTCTTATATAAGAGAGGAGAGGTGTACTTTTGGAATGGTCAAAAATATTATTTTATAATAAACTCAATACCCACATAAAAACATACAATGTGACTAAAATTACAATATGAGGAAATATAGGGTATTAATATCATCATCCAATCAAATTTATAAATGTTTTGATCTTATTTTAAACCATATCATTTTGATTTATCCTTATTTAATATTTTTAGTTTTATTTGTGGTAATAATATTTAAAATTTACATTGTTATATATACTAAAATATCTATTGTAAAATGTCCATAAATAGATACATTATTACATTATAGACCATATAATTTTAAACATGTAATTTTTAAATATTTTTGTGATTTTTATACAATTTAATAATATGTTATTTTTATAAAAAATAAATAGTGTCAATTTTGACACTATTTAGTTCATTGAATTTAAATTAAATCCATATAGAAGATATATTAGAAAAATAAATTTAATATATTCCTAAATTGTCATATTAAGATAAAAAATTCATGGAGAACATTAATTTGTTCAAATAAAATTTATTTTAATATTTTTAAAACCATTTATTTGATATTTCTCTTAATAAAATAATTAAACAACATTTTTGTATAATTATTTAATATACTTATTTGTTGCAAAAAAATTAATAATAAAATATTATGATGCAAATAAATCTTATATATTCCATAATAATAATTTTTCTCGAATTTATCATCTAAAATCACAACATTTAAATTGTTATATTTTTTAATTTATAAAGGTGACAACTTTGACATCATTTAAAATAAAATAATATAAGTGTCATATTTTCTTTTATAAAGATCTAAATGGTCAAATATTAGACCATTGGATTATTATGTTTTACATGTGCACGACCAATAATATTTGGTCAGGTGTTTGTGCCTTTAATGGTCACTATTAGTTTAATAAAAACTATATTATTGATTTTTTACTAAAAAAACAATTTCTGCATCACTATTGTATATGATATTAAGGTAATTATATCTTTCATAAAAACTAAAAATAAATTACGATGATAAATAAAAACATTTTAGATTTTAAATTACTATTTATAACTGAATTTATTTTCTGTATAACCTTATAATAAAAATAATTTATTTTTTCACGTTTGAGTGAGTCATTTTTCACTTTCATTTAAATTAAATAAATTAAAGTTGTTAATCACATAAATGTGTGTTCTAATAGATATAATTTCAACCTAATAATATTTTAGGATTTTATATAATCATCCAATTATATTAAGATAGGTGTTAGGGTGATTTTATAATATTATTTTCACCCTTAATTAACAAATTTACCTTTAATTATGGTAAATAAAAGTTACCGTGGTTACTATTAATAATTACCAAAAATAAAAATTATCCTATTAATATAATTTGTACATACTGATTCCAAATATGGAATCCATTTTTCTAAATTCATAACACATAAGTTTGAGTATTTAATTTAAAATTAATCCCGCTGTTGAGAAAATTGATTTTAAATGTAAAAACATTGCAAAAGATTGAAAGGGTTTTACCTATAAATACAATGGAAAATTAATTATAATGAAATAAATTATATTAAATGATAAAAATATATTCTATTTATACTTTAAAAACATTAAATTTTATAATTTAACTATATAAATTATCTTGATGAAAAAAGTTGTTTTTAAGAAAAATTTAGCGTATTTTTACTATACATCAAAATATGAATGTTATCAGAAAAGTATAAAAAATTATCCAATGTAAAATTTTATATCTTGGATAAACATATGAACTTTAATTTTTCAAATTTAACTTAAAAAAATTTAAAAAATTAGCTTTCAAATGAGTTTGCCATCAAAAGGCAGAAAAACATCATTTTTTTAAATACTTATTCTACATGAAAAATTTATTTTTTCCTATACCATGATCTAGAATATGTGTAAGATGAATTATTATGTAATAAAATTAAAATTGTATTTGGTAATATTCATAATAGCTATTACATATCAATATATCGTTGTTTAGTGAAACTCAGTATTGTGTACAACACACACTATCAAGGAAGGTCTCTCTTTCGTACAACACAAGCCAAGAATTTTGTTTGCATATACTATAAGCTAATACGGTGTTGTGTATAGAGCAATAGAATCTTGGTGTAGTGTGCATAACAAGACATTAAAGAAATTAAAACTATTATTTCTCATAAAATCTCAGTGCGTTACAATTATTCCATGCAATAAGTACTTTTCCCATGAATTGTCAATTTTTCATGTGAGTATGTTATATTTATTTTAATTATTTGATTGTGATATATATATAAATTATCCAATTAATTATGATGGACTAATAAAAAACAATTTAATCTTAATGTGTCAACCTAAACAAAATAATGTGTTATCATATTGGTTAAAGAATATGCCTTGATCATCCAATTATGACATCATGGGCCATTATCGAATGTAAGCATGGGATTAAAAATATGGTAGCTAAGATAAATTGGATTAAAAAAAATTATTTATAATTCCAATGGTCCATTTTAAATTTGAAATATAAATCCATCTAATTCAATCATTTGTGTAAAATAAAATACATAAATTAATCAAATTTAATACCACTATTAAAATAAAATGGTCACCTTATATTTAGAAATGTGAAACTTTGACCTTTACCCAACCTTCAAAATGTGATGTAGGCCGTGTCTCCTATGATATTTTAAAACTCTTTCCTTCCTACATAGATATTGATAAAGGAGTAGGTTGAGGGTTATTTCATGATTGTAGGTGGCCTTATACTTGCCCTTATTTACAATTTTCATAATCGCTTTCCCAACCTCTTATATATTCTGTCTAGTGGAGTGAACATTGGAAATTGATGTTCTATAACAACATTACGACTTCATTATGTACACTAAAAGATTTAAAATGAAATATTTCTATAGGTTGTGGGCCCTATGACACATTTAGTACCTATGGTAGTACCACATGAAGCATCTCTTACTGATCTCCCACTTGGATCCAGTGATAAGTTAGGTGCCTATTTCCTCTGGTTTGTTGAATCTCTTATGGGTGATCCCTAGTATCTCCTAATTATTTAATAAATGAATATATTCTTCCAATATATGAACCCTCTCACCTTATTAGGGGATGGTAAAAATTAGCCATGAAAGTCATGGTTATAATGCAAGGTATCTATTTTTAATCATCATCTGTTGCATCCATAATGTAGGGTCGATCTTGCTACCTAAAAGTTAGGATATTCCTCCTAGAATTGGTGGGAAATCATATATTAGGATGATAATTATCATGGTATGTTTTGAGAATACATAAATATGTGATTCTTTGATAAATTCATCCTGCATAATCTTATAGCGTACCATGATAGAGAGTTCATGAATCCTTAAGAGGTCTCTCTAAAAATGAGAGAGTATTATTATCACTTCACAGACCTCCATTTTTTCACTCAATCTTTGAACAGTTATGAGTTGATGACATTTATTCATTTTAAATATGGGATTGGGTTTTTTTAAACTCATAATAAATTCCCATCGATTGACTATCATTATAGAGATTTTGATCAAGGCCTTAATTATCGAATGTAATCTCAGAGAAGGTGAAAATGTGAGCCAGGGTAGTTTTGTTTTGATATAGTGAGATGGTTCACCTGATAGCAGGAAGTGCCACATCAAGGGTCCATGTGGTGGTGGTGCCAACAAGGTGAAATGCACTAACAGATCTGTAGTGTGTCACCATTGTGGTGGGATAATCTATATTAATCCTTAGTACATTATAAATTGAATTTTTATCCAATGTTATGGTAATATGAGTCACTTTCAATGGTTCTTCTTGTATTTTACTATTTCATCTAGTGATATGGGATCTATTTGGACACCAGTATCATGTATTTGATTTTCAAATACATTTCAGATTGGGAATTAGTCTTCTATCATCTTATTAGGTTGTGGTTGTTGTGGCTTTGGATGATGTAGTTATGCCCCAGAGCTTTATAATCATCATATTGTATCCATCAGGCATGTTAGGTAGTATCTCAGGTACATGTTTCATACCATATTTATGTAGTGTATTATTCTCCATTAGATATTGTTCTAGGAAAATTATCTATTAGATGTATTATTCTGATGGTATCTAGTATTATATCATCCTTATTTGATAGTGGTTCATTGCACTCTATTATATCTACTACTCTTGCAGAAATTATGGGTCACGTGATCAAGTAATTATGTTTCATCATGTCTCAAGAACCTTATATCATGGTCAGAATAGAGGGAAATATCCACAGCCATGAGTTCCCCATTGAGATATGTGTGTACAATTTATTCCGGACTTTTTTTAAACTCGAGATGACTAGATTCAACTTCATTCTCAGTATGGAATGACATGTACCTTATCATGACCAATTGGATTTTAATCACAAATATGTATCCTTAACATCAGCTGAAAGAAACACATATATCCCTAATGAAAAATGGTATTTCTATGAAATCTGAGCTGGACCCCAGTATACATGGAAATGTGGTTTTATAGCTCAGTTTTTTTCTCCCTATGAGTGCTCAAGGAATGTAGTTAGTATAGTTCCAAACAATTGTGCAATGTTTTAGGGATACATTCTTTCCATATTAACCTACTTTATCTCCTTATATAGTGGTTGAGTTCAACATAGAACTAGTTCTACTTATTCCATAATTTTTTGTTCCTCTGTATAGTATTGAACCTATAGAGCTCCAGGAATAGAAAAAGAATGTTGATGTTCTAGAGGTTAAAGATTTTATCCAACCAAATACCTCACCTTGGTGTTAAATATACATTTTCTTTAAAGAATCCGGACTATACCCTTATATTATGTATCTATTACTACTGATAGAAATAGGTTATGGTGATGAATTAGAATCCACACCCTCATATAAATGACATATTTAATACTCTATGAAGATTAATAGTTTTTTGCAATATTTATTTGATGTGGGGATAACATCAAGTGTGAGTGAGGACATCATCCATACCACGTAAGAAATTATGGTATAGGTAAAACTTATATGATTATCAAGTCATGACATTAGGTCTAATGAACACACAATCTTTCTTCATGGATGTAATGAATTTATATTTCCACTCAATCAATGACTCTATTGTAGTGAACTTCGTATATGACATCTAAGTGTATTTGTGTTGCAGAACTGAATATGAAAGTCTTCTTCAGATAAAGCTGAATAAAATGATAGATAACTATATATATGTGATGTATAGTAAATTAAACTTTTGGATTAGTATGGGTTACTTCTTTGGTCATATCATATCATAGGTAATAGAATATGTTGGCCTACAGAACGTATATGTTGTGGTTTCATGGGGGCATCACAAAGATGTGGATGAGATTGATATATTTTTTGGGAAAACAATAATTTATAGGTGATTCATCATGGATGTATCATGTCTGATATAATTGCTTGAAATATTGAAAAAAATAGGTGTGAAATTTTAATATACTGAATCTTGTGAGAATGATTTTCATTGGATAAAGTTTATACTGACTTTAGTGTTGATCCTTCTTCTAACAAAGATGAGAAAAATATATAATGTTTATTATGATGGTTCAGTTATTGGGATGGGGGAAGTGACGATGCAAGGTGATCAGGTTGAATAGTATTGTTCCCTCTAGCTGAGGTCCCATAAGTTGAATTACCCTAACTAAGTCATTGATTTAGTTTAACTGGTTCGTGATATTCATCATAGGATGGGCTACAAGTTCGTAGAGTTGTTAATTTTTTATACAAACTATAAATGTATCAATTATATCTCTACTCATTAAAACCTAAATCTGGTGTAGTGATCATTGGTGAAAAATCCTTCATCTATTGACATTGATCTTGATTACACACCAATTAAGGGAAATTATTTAACTGAGAACCTAAGAATAAAGACTCGTACACTGGCCACCATAGAGTTAATAAGTTAAAGGAAGATAGTGGATTTTTTATCTTAGTTACCCATGGAGTATCATGGAAAACATAAGACACCTATTTCAGAATCTATGGTAGTGATTACTACTTTTTGGAGTCGGTTCAGGTCATGCATCTATCTGATTTTGTCTTCCTTATCTTGAGGGAGAGGGTTACATGAGATAACCCTCTTTCTAGCTAGGTTCTTGATTAAAATGAAACCCCACTTTTTTATGGATGTGTATGGGTGCCTATGGATATATGAGACGGGTTTAAAAGGGAATCACATATCTATTTCTTGAGTTCATAACATTCTTACAAATAATATAGACACATGCATTTTGAGTATTGGTGTCTTGAAATTAAGAGGATGACAAATATTTCTATCACTTAGTGCACCACATGCCATGTAGTGATGGCATAACACTAGTGACATGCATTAAATCTATAAAATATCTCAATTCCATAGTAGAAATAGGACGATGTAACTATATATTTACGAAAGGATTATAGAGTTCCCCTTGAGGTAGTGATGTAGTTTGGTTGATGATCAAAATTTTGTCTAAGGTTCCACAATTCCATCCTATCCTAGTGACCTCTCTATTGATGATCATGGAAGGAATTACATCTGGGAGATAGTGGGACTCAATGGTCTACGCCATTCTATACTTTTAGATCATATTGACTGGTTCAGATCACAGTCCTAGAAAATTAATGACTAGGAACATGGTTCAGAGGTTCTCTTGAGTATTTCATATTACCCTCACATAGTCAAGAAGTCCAAGTAGGTAATACCTGTGTTAGAGGTTATTCGTTGGGAATACATATTTTTTAGGCCCATGGGATAAAAATATCGACATGTTTGATTATTTCATTAATAAAATTTTTCAAAAGATAATTTATAATTCCCCAGATGAGGACCTTTATAGTAGGTCTTTTTGTTCACATAAGTTATGGTTAGAGGTTTGTGAGGAAGTTCTACAAGGTCATCGTATTGTTAAGGATACCTTAGTGAGAGTTTATCAAATTTAAAAGTATAATTATACCTATAATTCAATGAATAATTCTTAATTAATTCATCATCAAATAATTCTAGATTATAAGGGTGGAAATCATGTATTTATTCATGTATCCCCTAGATTGTTTCATAGATGAATCAGGATATAGTGAAAGATATCACCTCATTAGGTTGGCCCTTTTGATATAGTTGATAGGGTCGGTCTGGAAGCCTATGAGTTGTTATTGCGTTATAGGTATGGTTCCATTTATAATAAATTTCACATATATTAGCATGTATAGTATCATGATGTCCCATATCATTCATTCAACCCTGAGGATATCAAGATTTAACAAGATGTGTCCATTGAAGATCATTTGATATGTATCATTAATAAGAGTATAAAGGCTCTCTACTAATGTTTGTTTCCTTTAGTCTGGGTGTTATAGAAGGAAAATAATGTATATGATATGACCTATGATTGAGAGGCTGATGTATGTGTGTTGTGGTTGGAACACTTCTTTGATGATGTTTTCCAACCCTCATATTTGAATCTTCAGGTCAGTTGTCTTATTGAGACAATGTTCTAGTGAATTTCCATTTATCTAATGTAATAAACAATAACTTTTAGTTTAAATCCTTTGTTTTGCATCTAGTATTGATGACAAGTAGGTATAAAAGGGTATAGAGTGTTTTTGGGGCTTGTTCAGAGATTCCTTCCAAGAAAGTTGAAGAGGTATAATGGGTCACATAGTAATTAGAAATGGTGTTTCCAAACCTAATATGTTTACCTAAAACATGTGGTTTTAGATAGTGGGGTACAGGGGGATGCACAGTAATGTTTCAACTATGCGACCCTAGATGTATGACCATGCAATGCTTTATAGGTTAGGGATAGAGTGGTTTACCATGCACCTAATCATGTGAGGTTTTCCATTGATGTAGAACTTGGAACAATGTTGGTGCATGTATTGGGAAACCCTATAGTTAAACCATTCACCATTTTTCAAGGGTAAATTTAATGATCTAGCCATATTTTATGTTCTTAAACCACCCCATTTATTTCTTAATTCGTTTCCAATTATTTACTCATGTCCATGTTCAAATGATCCTCATCATTCCATATTCCAAATATTTATGATTACTCCATTATTTCTCCTCTGAATCACTCACCATTTGATGTCATCAAAATCTATTGGTATGAACCATAATTCTCTCCTTTTTTTATTATATTACCACATATTCTATTGTTCTATTAAGGTGTGACAAAATTTTTTCTCTATTTTTGGGTATTCGTTAATTTAATCATTTTGTCCCATTCTAAGTAGATTAAAGACTAAAAAATGAATGAGTAGAGTGACCCTACGTTAAGGATGGTGGTCTAGGTTATTCCCCTTGATTTTTTTATTTTTAAATGATAATTCATTGTTCCACTTGTCAGTCCCTTTTAGAAATACATAAAAATTCAATAAAAATTTAATTATATTGGTTTTCCATGTAATGAGAGACCAAAACTTATGTTGTCAAAAATCTGTGGGCTATTCACTTCATCTTTGGCCACCCCTTGAGTGTTCCCACCATTAGGGACCTAGTTTCTCATTCTTTTAGTTTATGAACAATATATCTTTATATTACACCATGGTGAAAATCCATAGACCAATAAATTGAATTGGTATTCATGTATGGACAAGAGAATATGTATTTTATCTTCATGAATAATTACTTATATTGATATTCTTATGCTTGATACTTTACTTAGATTCCACTTCACTAATTTTTAACTTATTATCCATGTTTTCATAATGCCATTCCTTATTCCCTATTTCAATGCAAACATCTATTCAATTACATTTACCTTTTTTAAAATTCCACCTTTTTTATTATTACTTATTTCTATAATGGATTGGATTGATTTGGTTGTTATTCATGATCAAGATATATATCATGTGGTATTTATATTCCTTATTGGTAACATGAGATTATATATTCAAGGTCTAGTGAGTTTTTCATTGATTATTGTTCATCACCTACTACGAGTTGGTGGAGAACACATGTCCTTATTTAAGGGTGTTTTTGATAGACACTCCATATTCATTTAGATTCCCTTGATATGTAATGAGAGATACTTCAGATAGATGGGTATTGGCACTACCGGTATGATTACACATACTTGCGAATGACACTGGTTTCCTTAGGGAGAAACCATGTATATTCATATTTTCAAGATTTTTATTACATGCCCCAGTTGATATCTGGTCCCCTATGTGAGATACATGTAATGAACCTAGAGTTCAACATTCCTTGAGTTGACAGGAAACACTATTTTGGCTTTCCTTAGATTGACACTATGTAATTGATTATATCAGATGTTCCTATATCAACACTTATGATTCTTTGTAGATTCCCATGTAGAGGATCACGATCCGACAGTTGGAATTGATATATTTTTCATGCTTATTTATATATTTTATGTCTTTCTTGTATTCATAAAATGCGTTAAGGGTGAAAAGGAAATTTGACTGCTAAATCAAAGATCATGCATGAGGTATTCCAAAAGAAATTTTTCTACTTATGATTGTTGATGTATTAACCAAATCACTTGTACATGTACCATCGTTTAGAAGTCTGGATTGGGTAAAATCGGGTGGTATAATCCAGGTGTCTATTTAGGAAACCAACCCAATGAACTAGTTTAGTCATTTAGTTTTTTCCTTGAATTTATTACTATAAAATACAGTTAATTAATATATACCTTGAAATGGATTATCCCTGACACCATGAGTGGTTGATTACTAAGATTTTATCTGAAATCCTTCTTGGGGTGAATTGGGGACCCATGTATACTTAATTATTTCATGTATAGATGAAGGGAATTGTGTGGCTTCTGATTGATGATTGATTCACAATTTTAGTATGGATTATGGGAGTAAAGCGATGATCCTATGAATCAGATTCTACTGTAGCTGTTTTGGATATATAGTTATTTTTTGAATAGCATGTAGTATATTGATGTATATTTTCCCCCATTTGCACTTATTTTTTATAGAATATTGATTATCATTATCATTTTATATATTATTATACTTATTCTTCCTCCATTTAGTAAATTTTATTTTTTTTGTCTACTATTATTTTTATACATTTTATTTTAATGTTTGTTTCATACTTATGTATCCTATGATTATTATTTATCATTTTTTAATATACTCACTTTGATCTATGAGAGAATATTCACCACATAGACACACTGTAGGCCCTGCCATCTAGTTGATAGATTTTATAATTCATGTATTTTTTCTTGAGGTTATGCGGATAATGTCATGGGGAAACAATATGTAGCATATGGGGAAGGATGATACACAATGAAAGTTTGGGGAGTTGTCTTGAGATTTGAGGCTCAAATTCAACGGGTTTATAATTTTTTTCTTGAAGGTTTGTAGGGAATTTAGAGACATGGAACATCCATTTCAATGTGCACACTCTATCTGCATTTTTTAGGGGATGTTTTTTCATTTCTCCATGTACTCTTAGAGAAAATATGTTCTAATGTGGAGAGATTTTAACGTTTAGTGTATTTGATAGTGTTGTAATTTATAGAGGTTTTAAAATTTTCAATTAATGTATAGGCCATTTTCTAAATAAGGACCCAGAACATAATTTCTAGTGTTGGTTCAATTAAATGTGATGTCTTTAGACATGTCATATGGCCTTCAATGTACATCGAGTGTATTCTTATATTTTGTGTACACCAGGCCTTATAGAGTCAAGATTAAGATGAGATGAATCTGGCACACCGTTTGTCTAAAATATTTTATCCCATTGGTGAAATCATGGTTCCTCTTATAGTGAAGCTATAGGTCACTCACAGTTTTCATAAAATACATGATTTATGGTGCACAACCATGTGAGTGGTCTTTAGATTGATGCAAATGTGGAGAACATGCTACACAGAGATTGAAAAAAATGTGGTGATTTCCAACAAACATAGTTCCACATAACCAGTATTGATGCACAATTTGGGAACTCATTTTGCCTAATCATGTGAGATATTCATGCTGGGTGTGGATAATAATATCATAGGCCACATATATTGGAAAACAATTTTTCAAATCATACAACTCAATAATGATCTAGGAAATTGCATTTCCACCTATATCATATTTATTTAACATACCCATATTTTTCCTCATTAATGAACACCCAGGAAGCCTTGTGGGACCCCTCTTCCTCACCTATCACAAGTGTGGATATAGGGTCTCCATCTGATATCTATTTCTCCCATTGTCAACTGCATTGGTAAGATCATGACTCCTCGTGCTTCTTTTTAACATTTACCTCACCATAAAAAATGCTAAATCCATGGGAGTACATTTCCCATTTTCATATGGATTTATAATATTTTTCACTTTTCTTCCATTATAGAACAAATCATTGCTCAATTCTGAACATGTGCACTATCTTAATAATGATATAAATATTCAATATGTTATCCCCTAAAATTCATGTAATTTTTATCATATCTCTATTCTTCTGTGCATCATATATTGTTGGGTGTCACACTTAAATCACTAAATTTCATGAATTAAATGGTATGACCACTTATTGAATACCTTTTCCCCCAATAAATTATTTGATGGGATTATATACATCTGAATAATCTTGTTAGCATGATTTTTATAAATTTTTTATTTTTGAACTATCTTCTACAGGTTGATCCACCCCATATATTTTGAATTATAATTTTTATTGAGGACATTATTTGATTTCTTGGAAAATAATATTGGGTGAGTTTCCATGTGGATTTATAAATGATAAGTTTGAATAGATTCTTATGAATTACATTATTGGAATATAATGGTTTTTAATAAAAACACTCTATTGAGGCGAGCTGTCTTATAATCCAAAATGTGATTTGCTTGTTGATGTGTGTTTTCATTATTTAATTGGAATCGTTTAATGGAAATATATATTTTTAAATTAAATGGAACTCTTATAGTGATCTTGATTATTTTATGGACACTCTTTGGACTTTAACTTCTATTTTTATAATTGGAAAATATTTGTTCCACGATTTAATGAATGATGTAATAAAATTATAAATGAACTATATTAAGGGGAATTGTTGTTCAATGAATGGGGTCAGTTTCCTTTCTATAGAACATTGGGCCATGGGCTCATAAGGAAAATAGATTACTATATTGAGTATAACTAAGGGACCTCAACTAGGTTGTTGGACCTAGCATGTCACACCACGTTGGTAGAGGATTTTTGGCATGGAATCCACATCACATTTTATGAGTTGAGTATTTCCCCAATACCCTTCATATTAGATCTTGGTTATGGACCCAACTTGATACTAACAGTTATACATGGCTTTGAGTCCTACATTTATTATGTTATATAGGAATGGAATGTCTTCCATTATTTATAAAACTTCTCATGGCAGCCTATATTGATTTTGATACTAAAAATGAAGCATCTTATATTATTCATGTGACACTTGGGTATGATGAACCTTATAATTATTATTAGACTATATTTATTATGATTAATATTATATTTCTTGGAGTCATGAGTTACACACAGAGTCTATTCCATTGGTACATATCCAAATATATGGATATAAGAATCAATATGATTATAGTTCATATATTTTTACACACACACATAGAGTTATATATTCATATATATGTATATATATATATATTTTCTTGTGTGTGTACCAGATCCTGTATTTAGAGGTATATCAGATGAGGCTAATGAATGTACAGTCATCCATGTGTCCTTGAGGGACCTAAGCATGTCTAGTTTACATTTATTCATTCAAAAAGCCTTTATTTTTTTACCCCACACATATCCCTACTATATGTTCTTGTGGTGGATTAAGAATAATACACCATTGGTGGTGGCCTAATGAGTATTTCTCAAAACCAGTTTGGGATGTCATTGAACTGGGAGACCCAAACTGATCTCATGTTTGTCGAATCGTGTCCCAAAGATTGTTTTTCATGGTTTTATCTTCTAGATAAATATGTACATTTGGCGAAGATGAATGAGATGGTTCTCATGATACTATTTGGGATATCTATAGTGAATTTTATTTAATCAATTCGTTTTTAGTGTTTTTATGCATTGTACACCTTCATTATTCCAATGTTTAAATTATATCATGTTCATATATGACCCATTCATTCATTTAGTTTTACATGTAGGTTTACATATTTTCTTGTACATTTATTAATTATGTCATCCATTGTATGTATTACAGATCTTGATGGTCTAGTCTCCCTATTGTACCTCCTTTACACCATCGTTTCTAGTCAGCAGCCTCTGGCATATGTGGAGATGCGCTTGAGGCATAGTGGCCAACTTTCTTGGAGATCCATTTATATGGTATCCAAATCAGGATTATACGGGATTTCTTTTTTGATTTAGCACCAACGATTAGTTCTATGCCTAATGTTTTTCATGTAAATACATTTAAAAATAACTAGAATGATCCTGACCATGTTATTCAAATTTATCATGTTTAAAATGAGAAATATTATACATTGATTTATATTCCAATATATATTATATAGAGTTAATAAAATCTTTTTTGTGAAAAAATAATCGATATTATTTTAGTATAAAAGTATAATAGACTGATTCAAGAAGAGAAATAGGAACACGAGAAGAAAATGATTGAAAATTGGACAATTTTCTTCAAATGAAATTATAGTCTATATATTTTTAAAGACACAAATAATAGTGGTTGGATTATGTAATCACCCTGGTATCATGTACATAACCTATTTAATATTTAGTTTATTAATATATAATACATGGGTTGTGTTTCTTACTATTTGATTTGAAGTGTATTGGTAACTTTTTTAGGATCACATGGATTTTTCATGGTTAGGGAATTAACTTCACATTTAACATGAAACCAAACTATATTTATGCTATTTAGAAACTAGATATATGTGATTAGAACATAGTTTCTAGACTGTGTTCCATAACTCCACTTGAGCCCAGAGAAATTTATAGTAGAAATTTACATATATCAGATAGTTTGAAAATATTTGAAGCTCTACCATGATTCTCTATTTGTATTTTATAGTATAAAGTGCATGTTTGGTGGAATTTTATTAAAATGTCAGCTATAACATTGTTTTTTATTAAATACCCCCAAAAATTATTTTAATTCAAAGTAATGCCCCAAATATTTTTTATTCTTCTCTCATAGGATCTTGAAATATTATCCTTCCGTAAGTGATCTTGGATTTTTATTTTGTTTCAAAAACAGGTATGCAATGCATAAATATGAGATACATCTCTAGAATCATTGGTATTTTCATTTTTTTCATATTCTATCTAGATATAGTCATATACAATCTTATAGAACCATACATATAATCATTTATAAGAATGAAACTATTCCATGATGCGAATCTAGATGAGATATTACTAGATATATTATGGAATTAATACACAATGATAAATATTGAGGTTTCTTTTATTATTATCTATTTTCTTCAGCCATATGGAGGTAGGTTCCCTCTCTCACATTCTACTCATTATAGAGCTTGATGGCCTTAATTATAAAATCCTCCCTCTAATTTCATTTGAAAAATATCTTGTATTAGTAAATGAATATTGGTTTTAAATGATTCATAAATAGTGTTTGATAAAAGAATTGAAATATAGTGGTTTTAAGAGGATATAAATTTTGATAAAATCATAGAGTCGGTGGTTGGAATATTTTGATTTTCAAGTGGTTTGATCATGGGGATATGTTAAACCAATAATTAAAAAAATTCAAGATGAGATTTTTGCATAAGTTCCAATATCAATGGGGGTCACCATGTGATTTTTTAGTGATAATATGGATCAACATGAGAAATTATTGGGTGATCCAAGGAATAAATTAATAACGGTTTGTTTGATTATGAATAAGGGATAGTAAATTTATGTTTTATGAAATGGTGAAAAATGTTGTATAATATTTTATAATTATAGAACATAAGGATGGATTTGTATTCAACTTTTTTTCTTTGTTATATTATGTTTTGTTAAAGGTTCCCAGATAACTAATCCGAACAGAAATTTATTAGGAATTATTTGGGTATTCACTACTGATATTTTATACACATCCTTTAATGTTCACATGGTGAATTTTAAATATTTCTATATCAATTTACATGTATGGGAAAGGGGTCACGTTTCTCTAGTGGTGGGTCATTATTCATTTCCTTCAAATTAGAATTCATATCTTTTAATTCACTCTTGGTGTCATTTGTCTGATTCCACATTAGTTTATTATATTATAACATTATATAGTTTATTTTCATTATATTTTACTAAATTATCAATTTTTTATATTATCTTATTTCTTATATTTTTTTACTATTGAGGTTAATATTCATTACTTTAGAATCATATTATTGGTTTGGTTTTTAATAATTTCTCTTTACTATTTATATACACACTTATTGGAAAATAATCTACCATTTTTTATTAATCCCTTGAATTTTATTACACGTAAATGGTTTCTTGGGGATTTCATATATGGTTATTAGAACCTTAACCTCTCCCAATACCAATGATTGATTGCATATATTTATTATTTTGTCCAAAATAATCATAGTTAACACAATTTTGATGATTCCAACCATCTTAATAATACATTTTTTCTAAATATATATTAATAAAATTTACACCTATGATAAAGTTGAGACCCTAATGAGTAGAAATGTAGATATTATGATCAATCACACACCTATATAGAAATTTATGAATTATAAATTTATCTCTATGTAGTGAATTACAATAGTATTTATTAATATATATATATATATATTGTTTTTGGTATCATAATTCATTAAACTTCTATAGTCCCTTGAAATGAAGAAAAATTCACTTTTCCAAAATGTCTTTATTGAATTAAAAAAATTATAATCCTTCACCGGTATAATAGTGAAGGATCAGAAAAACAATATAGTGGATTAGTGATTTAACCAAATATTTTAATTTCATAAATTATATCAAATAACAAATAAAAAATCGTGTTTAATCATGTAATATAAAATTAAGATATATAATTACTGTATTATTAATATTACGAATGATAAAAAAGTAGAGATATGTGAATAAGATAATAATGATAAAATTAATTGAAACTAATAAGTTAATTAAATTATCAGGGGAAATGATTCATTATAACATTTAATTTATTGATTAAATGTTTTATAATTTACAAGGATAATTATATCTACTCCCATGAAAAATATTAAACTTCTTCGACAATAATAGTTAAAAATTTCATATTTTACTTAAGAAAGAATTAGAAAGATTAAAAAAATTACGTCCACTATTTTAAAATATCCCACACTTCAAAAATATATGAAACTATTAAATGATACATAGGTACAAGAAGAAAAATGAAATAGGAATCACTTGATGAAAAAAAAATAGTAATATCCTTACTCATAATAAAGTCTATATCTCACCACATTTATCCTCTATGATCACCTTATTTTATGTCATATCTCATAATCCATATGAAATTACTTTCATCTACCTAATATTGATCCCATAAAATCTCTATGAAACTTTTTCTATCAAAATTACAATAGATGGATTTTTAAAATTTAGAGAGATTTAAAAACCCCCAACACCTCAGAGTGTCTCTTCTGGTCTCCTTTTGTAAGCATAAAATTTAAAAATGTACTACATGCGGCCTTTCATGACCTTATATCAATATTAAACTACTCACTAACTATGATTCATCATTTAAACACCTCTATCTGATATAATTATAACTTTTATAACTAAATATTATCCTTCATGTTGTAATAGAATTCATGATGTTTTGAAAATAATCCATTGGTATTTCCCTATCTATGCTTCATTACTTATTTCCTAGATGTATACAAAAATATAAATGGTATTTAAAGAGTCATATTAATTCTACATTCCATCATTTTTTCCATTCCCATAATTTTTCACTACTTCTTATATTTATCTATTATTGTATATCTATTTCATCTAAATTAATATTCTGACCACTCTAATATTAATTAAATTTCTTTACCTATGTCACCCCATTATTAAACATGAACAAAGAATAATATCTACCAAACACTACTATTTTATCAACTAAATGGTATGAAATGTCCTAGATCTCAACATGGTATTCATCAAACAAATATTTATAAATCATTTAATTTTAATTGATACTTTTCAACTCTACCACTATCAACTCAATTAATACCTTTGAAAAACATCTTGTTCAAAATATATGTTTTTTCATTTCAAAACAGCATTACTCCAATTCGCCCAGTTTTAGTTTGGCTAATCATAGGGTTTATCCATCAAAATCAAGTTTTCTTTGAAAATTCATTACAATAATTCATCAATTAGTTAGTGAGAGCACACCAATTACCCTAATAATGTATCATTGGTTAATTTTGAATCCCCTGTTCTTATTTAATTATGTTCACATAAAAAATGCAACCATTTATAAATTTATTTTGTTCAATGTATGATAAAATTTTATAATATTTCATACTAATGGTAAAAATCAAACATAGATCAAATTTAATTATACATTTCGATCTTCATCAACCATGATTGATTTGAATTCTATTTTCCATTCAAATTAAAATTTATATAATTCTTCTAAATTTTTTTCTAATTTCAAAAAATATTCAAAACCCCTTCCATTTGGAGATGATAGGTAAAAAAAATATTTCATCACATAAAATCGAACTCAAAATGATTAATAAAAACATATAAAAATGATTCTTTATCAGTCTCGTCCCATATCAATGTTTGGATAATTAATTAGAACAATAATAAGTTATATATACTAACGTTATAAAAATTATATGAAATCATTTATGATGTGAATATAATATATAATCACAATCGGCTTATCTAAATTAGAATAATTTTAATTTAGTATCGATTCATCAATGATATTTATTACATGTATTTATCTTCTTTAAATTTATTGTTGTTCATAATAAATCATATTATTTATTGTTTCTAAATCAATGATCATCCGTTCAATTTATTCCCCATTTAATATAATTCAGATTCTATTATATTGTATCTTTTATCTTTATGTGTTTTCTGTTCTTACAAACAAATTCAAGGTCATATAAGTATTCATGGATCTTTATGTGGTCATACAAATGTTGGGATATTATAGGTTCCATGATGAGGATCACATTAGGTTAATAATTTAATATCAACTTTTATAATGTTATGCATACCTATCAAGAGATTCACTTACTGTGTGTCTATTTTGTAGTGCGGTAATAATACCATTTTCTTGAAAACTTTTAATTTTAAGGTATGATAACTTTTACTGACATTATGTGGTAATTTATATTCCTTATAATGACATGCCATGGCTAGTTAGTAAAAACAGACACACACTCTCCCGATTCATCCACTCTCCCTCTCTCTAAGAATTACATACTCAGGAATATGAAGAAAAAAAATTATATTCCAATTCTATGAAATTAAAACAGTTAATCGAAGAAATAAAATAAAATGTTAACAAGAATAATTTAGTAATTAGTGAAAAAAATGAAATGGGTATTTTTATATAATAGTCCAAATTATGATTTAAATAAAAATGTAAATAAAATTAATATAATTTCAAGGATCAAATCATATTCACAATTTTCATATTAAATAACGTTTTAAAAAAGGATATAAATGATATTTTATAATATATAAATAATTAAAATAATACAACCCATTTTAATATATTTTAAACTTTATTAAATTATTAGAAAAAGAATTTTGATTTAAAAATTATCTGTAATTAAAATCAACAATAATTGAAAATTAATGTATCATCAAAATAAATAAAACAATCACACACAAGTAGGTGGAAATGATGAATAATAAGTGGAGGAAAACTATTATATCCTAAATCCCAAATCACTTTAGAATCCCTATATAATTAGTGGTCTCACAACCCACTATATCAATCCTTATGTCCAAATTGAACTAGTATATATACTATCAAATAAAACTTAACACTTTTTCCATGTGCATAAAAACTCATTTCATGTATCAGTGTTTATGCATGTCCAATTATAAATTTAAAATCCATAATGCATGAAAATAATTAATATTTTTTCGATTAAATGGAAATGGATGAAATACGTATAAATGTGAAGATAATGATAACAAAACACATTCATCATAAGGGGAAAAATTTACATACAAGTATATCATTCATATTATAATGTTCTATCTAAGCTTCCAAGATACGTAACATCACTTGTGTATTCCAATTCCTTAGAAATGTGTGATAACTAATACCAAAATACCTCTCTAAACCTAACTAGTATATCCACACTCATGGATAAGTCACAAATCAGGGAAAAAATATTCCTTAAACATAACTTGTCACTGAATAATGGTCACAAAGTGATTCGACGTCAATTTTACAAAACATCCCTTGTATCTCATGGGAGGTATCATATTAGTTCCTTATCGTGATCTTAGACCATCAAAACTAATATAGGTGATTTCAAATATCAATTAAACATAATTTTTGGTGACCTTCACCTCTCAAAAATCTGATGTCTCAAATTAATGCTACATTATGTTCCCAAAGAATACCCTCTCACATGATTTGACATAAATTACATGTCACATTCTTACAACATTCCACTATCACTAAGGGTAGGTCATGCGTGACAAATAAAACTATCCCCTCTCACTAAGGCGATGTAACATGTCATCATCTACTCACCTAACTAGGATATTGTGAAACACATTTGTATTGATTAATAAATTAACATTCTATGAGAAAATCAAATAATAAATCATTTTATCTATCTATACCAGCCTAATAGATTTTATAACTCTTATAAACCCCAACCTATGAACATGATCACAAGAATCACAACCTCATGAAGACACCAAATTCACCAACATGAATAATATTCCATTCAACCACATATTACCTGACAACATAGAATTTGATTCCCATATAATTCAATATCTTTAATAACCATTAAAATAATACTTGGATATCGGAATAATGATTTAAAATTAGTTTTTATTCTTTTAAAAATGTATATTTGTTTCAAGAGTTAAAAGTAAATAGAGATTGTAACGACCCAAAGTTTCATTAATGGAAATCCCTCTTTATCTATTTAAATTTCTCTTTATGATTATATAAACTTTCAAATTATATGGGTTTATGTTAAGAATATTGTCCTTTTCTAATACAGCCTTTGAACAGTGATCATATGATTAGTATAAATATTGGTCTTTAACAAATCCAAATTTACTCAGACAAAGGAAGCGATGACCTCATTCAGTATAATTTCCACATACGATGCCCATTTGACAGAGCTCGGAAATGAGGTGGCATCCATTGTATTCTCTCTTGACAAAGCCCAAGTTGAGCTTCATCATGTCTAGCTTGAATGGGACCGTCTATTGGAGAAGTGGAAGTTGATAGAAATTACAACTCGAACGATGTTATCCGAGCCACACCAAGAGTCTATCACCATCGCACACCTTACCCTTAGGTCTGATGCGACTGTTTCAAGTGGTTATGTAACAAATAAATAGTATTATGTTCACATAAATTATTTTTTGTATATAATAATGAATATAATTTCTTATCATTATTGATACATTGTAAATAGTTTTTAAAGTACAAATAATGTTTTTTGTTATTATTTAATTATGAATTCTATTTTATTAAATTAAGGTATTTTTGAATTAAATAATATTTTGATAAAATACTATTGTTATTGTTAAATTAATTTTTTATTAAATATAAATTCACTTATAATTTTATGAATGAAATTGTAATTTTTATTAAGGTTTGAAAGCCATTTCTGTCAAAACCCGTGAATTTTCGATAATTGTCAGTTTTTTTTAAAGTGAAAATTAACATTTTTAGAAAATTATTTAGATAAAATAAATTTTATTTCTGTAATCAGGACATTGAAACTATCCAACGGTGAATTTTTAATAATTTTCTGAGACTGTCAAATTTTTGGGTAAAAATTAAATACCGTTTCAATATATAATTTGTTTTATGATATCATAATGACCCAATAGTAATTGAATAAAATACTATAATCATTATTATCGGCCAATATATGGTTTACCATTAAAATAATGTGATTTTGGTTTTGTTTGACTTACTTTTAAAAGCATTAATGGACCCCTCAAGACTTATTAAACACCTTGTCCTTTTAAATTAATTTTCCTGGAAGTATGACTCTCCTCCACATAAGAACCCATATTATTTTAAGAAGTTCGGACTTTGGCCTTATAAAATACTGTTTTCCTCATCCCTTTTCCAAAAACCATGGGCAATAACCATGGGATGTTTTGAGGTTTTCATTAATTTAATGTAAGGGGACCCAAACCTATATAAAAAAGAATTCCCTCACATTTATTATATAAACCCACCCAAGATCCCACTTCCTCCTGACTCAAAGACTTTGGATTTCATCCAATATCTGCCCTACTCTCTCTATAATCCTCCCAAGGTGCCCCAATCTTCCAAGAAGTCTCTCACAAGCCTCTATCAAGCTTTTGGAAGCACACTTCCAAGTAAGGGTTTTTTCTTCCTTTCTCATTTTGTCCAATTATCTTTATGTTGTTTTTCCATTTTAATTTAAATTATTAATGTTGGGGTATGGTTTTGCGCCTACCTAATACTTCCCTCTTTATTTTTGAATGATGTTAGACCCCTTTCTCTCTCATTAAATTCCTCACATGTACACCTGTTACTATGCCGAAATTCCGAAAGGAACTTCTCTCTCTTCATTTACATTCAAGCAGTACATTTGTATCATGAATCTATATTCCATTACAATTGTTGGGAAATGTATTCATATGACCTCCTTACAGTCCATTACATGTAAATATGACAAGGAACCCCTTTCGCTATCATCAACAATTTCAATGAATTCTTTTGTCACGCAGTTACGCTACCGAAATCGCACTGATTTTCTATATCAATGCCATTGTGTAGTGAATACCATTCCCATTTCTCCATCAAGGGTATTCACCTTTATGAAAATTTACTTATTAATTATAATGTATCATGTATGAATTCCACATTCCTTTATCATGGAATAAATGATTATGTTTAATGAATCCATGTTTTAAGATCCATGTGGCACACTTATGCATTAAATGAAATTTTAAGAAGGGTTCCCCTTATAGCGCTCCAATGCATCGGGTAAAGTATATTATCATGATACGTCATGTGCAATGAGTGCTGAATCCTGATAATTCAAGTGCAATGAGGTTTTACTCGTGCTTTATGTGCAATGAGGATTTACTCATGCTCCATATGCAACAAGCCTTGGATCATGCTAATTCCATATTAAGTGTTGTTTCCACATTTCCATGTTAGGATTATCATGCTTTATCATGCCTTTATGTTCATGTTTCTATTATGCTCTATTGATATGCCTATTGACTAAAAGTATTTTACTCCTCATGTTATTCCATGAGTACTCCCTTACTTGGCTTTATAGCTCACCCTTTTTTATGCATGTCCTCAGGTTATCCCATGCAATGCTATGTATGAGGGAATGTATTGGTCATGTAAAGGTTGTTTTCAATAAAGATGTTGTATTTCATGTTTTATGTTTTTATGTAATGATCCTAATCCCCAAATAAACCAAACCTCTTGATCTTCTTTGTTGTATCAAGAGAAGTTTTATGTAATAAATCATGTTTATATTTGTAATAAAAGAAGGGTTGTCATAGTTGGTATCAGAGGATAGGTTTAGTTATTTCTAGGATTAGGATTAGAAAACCCTACTAAAACCTTATATATAAGACTATGTAAAATAAAAACATCCCTATGTTTTGGTGAGTATTTAGTAAGTGGGTTATCAAGAAAATACATCCCTATCTAGATACGAGTAGGTAGAGGCGGCTCTGGCACATATGTATCCTAGGGGTAAAACCCGAAAACACCGCTTTGAGCTAGATTCGAATGGGAACTGGTGCAGGACAACTTGCCTTGTTGCACTCTTAGTTACGAAACTCTCGGGGGATATGTTTTTATAAATTCAACAAGCTTTGTATGAACCCTTATTAAGTGTATTTAAAAAAATGCCCCTAAGAATATATGTTATAAGGTAGATCATCAAAATCCTAGATTGAAGCCTATAGACTCTTGAGTTAAGGAAGTCAAAGTTTATTTATATGTCATCAACTTTTTTATTTGGATTACCATTTATATGTTACCCCTAACGTTACATTTATTCCAACCAATGGCCGGTAATAGGAGGACTAGGGCTAACAAGCATTGTGAAGATCAGTGTGATGATTGTACTAATGAGATGCCCAATCCAATGGGAGCGAGAATCATGAACTTTTTCATGCTTCTCTCTCATCTAACTCAAGTTTTGAATAGAAACACGGGTCAAGAGGAACGTAAACCCCCCCCCCCCTAATAAAGAACATGTCGCTATCGAGAGATTCAAGAGACAAAGGCCTCCTACTTGTAGTGGATCATCTGATCCCATGATCACTGAACAATGGATCAACTCCATTGAAAATATCTTCTCCATCCTTCAATGATCTGAACAATAGAAGGTTCTCCTGGCGGGTTATCGTATGGAGGGTGAAGCTGATCAATGGTGGATGTTGATAAAAAATACAAAGCCTGAGAAGGAGATTGAGGCGTTGGAATGAAAAGATTTCTGGAAGATGTTTTTCGATAAATGTTTTTTGTGCACACCCCGGCTAAAGATGGAAAGGTACTTCCTATCCCTCAAGATAAAATATGAATAATCTATTGGAGCGTATGAAGAAAACTTCACAAGGCTTGCATGATACGCTTCTGGCTTTGTCCTTACCCCAGAATGCAATGTTGACCTCTTCTTTGGTGCGTTGAAGCCAAGATTACAGAAATCATTAGCAATCTGTGACTTCGACAGCTATGAGGAAATTGTCTGATGTGCCGTCAAGGTAGAAATGGAGATCGGATAATCACAGGGGTATAATGGGGATATGAAACTTAAGGTGGACTTCAATGCTAGTGTTCCGATGGATAAATCCAATGGTTCTAAGAAGATCCAACACCCCACTTGAGAAAAGTGCAGAAAGAAGTACCCTGGAAATTTCCTTAAGGGGATGAGGAAATGCTTCAGGTGTGGGAGAGAAGGGTACCTAGCTGTTCACTGTCGGCATGAAAGACCCACAACTGTGATAGAAGAGAGGAACACTCCATTCGATCCTCAACGCATTGTTCAATGATAAAATTTCAATGAACCGAGTCATTTTTCAAATCAGTGCCCTAATCCAAGGGTTTTCGGAGGCAACCAACAACCTCCAAGGCAGCAAGGAAGAGATTTTTCCATCACTTTTACAAAAGTGAACCCTGAAAATGAAGTGGTGACATGTACACTAGTTATTCATTAACGAATAGTGAATGCACTTTTTGATTCAGCTTCTACGCATTCTTTTATATCACGAAAGTTTAGTAGTACAATCCCAGCACCACCACAAATTAGGGAAGTGAAGATGTCAGTGAGTATGGAAAATGGGGAGATCATTGCATCCCATGAATATATGTCCTCCCCTGTTATAATCTATGGATTGAATTTCCCGGAGAACCTGGTCATACTCCCTCTGGTTGAATTTTATGCAATTATTGGTAGGGATTTCCTTTCCTTTTATATAGCCAACGTAAATTGTCGGGAGAGGAAAATCACACTCCATATGGAGAATCGACCCCCGATTCTTTTCAAGTGTAAGGAGGAAGATGAATTTCTTTTTGTTCCATCATCTCAAGCATTGATATTACTACCTTATGAGCATGAATATCTGGCTCATTTGTTTGATTCCAAGGAAGAAACCATCCTTGAAGAAATGCCTATTGTGAGGGAATTCGCTGAAGTGTTTTCCGAGGAACTACCTAGTCTTCCTCCTAGAAAAGATGTTGAATTCTCAATTGAACATATACCTGGGTCTTTACCAATATCCAGGACTCCATATATAATGGTAGTTGTAGTGCTTGAAGAGCTGATGAAAAAACTATAGGATAATATGGATAAAGGGTTTATACACCAAAGTGCTTCACCATGGGGTTCACCAGTCTCTTTGTCAAGAAGAAGGACAGGTCAATGAGGCTTTACATCGAATATCTTGAACTTAACAAAATCACTATAGAGAAAAGGTATCCTCTCCCAAGAATTGATAACGTGTTCGATCAGCTGCGTGGAGCACAAATACTTTTCCAAAGTTGACCTTCTGTCGGGATATTATCAATTAAGGGTGATGAAGGAATATATCCCCAAGACTTCTTTTCGTACAAGATACATGCATTATGAATTCATAGTAATTCCTTTTGGACTCACTAATGCTCCAGAAATCATCATGGACATAATAAATAGAGTCTTTAGAGATTACCTAGACAAATTTGTGGTAGTATTTATAGATGATATTCTAATATACTCAAAAATGAAGGAGGATCATGAGGATCATTTAAGAACTGTATAGAAGACTTTGCACAAGGAGAAGCTCTATGAAAAGAACAACAAGTATGATTTATTCTTGAAGGAAGTATCATTGATTGGCCATGTCATCACAAGCAATGAGATATTTGTGGATCCCTCCAAAACAGATGCAATTGAGCGATGGCTGAGGCCAACATCGGTAATAGATATCCGTAGCTTCGTGGGGTTAGATGGATATTATCGACGATTTGTGAGATATTTCTCATGATTGACCAACCCCCTTACCAATATAACACAAAAGGGAGTAATTTTTTCATGGAGTGATGAATGCGAAGAAATCTTTAAGGAGTTGAAAAGGAGGCTTATCACTGCACTTGTGCTCACTTTACCCACAAGTGGGGAACTTTTTGTGGTATGCAGTGATGCTTCAAAGAAGGGCTTAGGTTGTGTGCTAATGTAGAATGATAAAGTGATATCCTATGCCTCAAGGAAGTTGAAAATCCACGAGGGAAACTATCCAACGGATGATATGGAGTTAGTGGCGGTGATCTTTTCCTTGAAAATCTGGTGGCATTATCTCTATGGGTAGAAATGTGAGATATATATTGACCATAAGAGTCTTAAATATATATTCACACATAAAGAGCTTAATATGCGATAGAGAAGATGGATAGAGCTCATCAACGATTATGGCAGTTCAATACATTACTACCCTGGGAAAGCAAACAAGGAGGCAGATTCCCTAAGTAGAAAGGAACCAACGATTCTTTCAATGATGAGAATTGAGGAGGATACAATATTCTTAGACTTGATGAAGATGGAAATGGGAATCATAAAGAAGGGAACATCATAAAACCTTTCAAAAATGATTGCTCAAAAATCTCTTTTGGAAAGTTTAAAGGATTCTAAAAAGGATGATGAGGGAATTCAGGAAATGGTGGAAGCTATCGAAAAAGGGAAATCCTAAGATTTTAAAGTTAATGAACAAGGAATTGTGCAGTTTAGTAAAAGACTATGTGTTTCATCATGTCCGGAGCTGAAGAAGGAACTTTTGGATGATGCATAGAGTTCAAATTTCCCTATTCACCAAGGGAGCACAAAGATGTATCGAGATCTCTGAGAAAACGTTTTGTTGGATAATATGAAGAAGGAGATCACTGAATATACATCAAAGTGCCTGGTGTGCCAGCAATTGAAGGAATAGAGGTAGAAGTCTAAGGGGATGATGCAAACATTTCCCATACCAGAATGGAAATGTGAGAATATCACCATGGACTTTGACACCGTACTTCTGAGGAACTCTAAAGGAAACAATGCAATATGGGTTGTTGTGGATCGTCTTACAAAGATTGAACACTTCATTTCTATTCAGGAGGATTTCTCATTGGATCAACTGGAACAGATATATATCATGAAATTGGTAAGGTTTCATGGAGTACCACTGTCTATTGTGTCTGACCGAGATCCAAGATTCACCTATATGTTTTGGATGAGTCCTCAACGTGATTTGAATACTGAAATGAACTTTAGTACAACTTATCATCCTCAAACTGATGGCCAATCCGAGCAGACTATCCAAACACTTGAGGATATGTTGAGAGCATGCTCGATTAACTTTAAATGAGTATGGGAACAACATCTTATTCTTGTTTAGTTCTCTTATAATAACAGTTTCCACTCAAGAATCCAAATGGCACCATATGATGCCCTGTATGTGAAAAGGTGCAGAAAACTGGCATGTGGGGATGAGGTCGGTGAACGTAAGCTGCTTGGACAATAAATGGTCGAGGAAATGGTGGAGAAGGTGAAAACCATTCAGCAGCATATCAAGGCATCCTAGAGTTGACAAAAGAGTTATGTAGATAATTTTCGACGAGACCTTGAGTTTAAAGTTAGATACATGGTTTTTCTACGCATATCTCTGTGGGAGAAGGTCAGGCGGTTTTGAAAGAAAGGGAAGTTAAGTCCATGGTACATCAGCCCCATTGATATTCTTGATCGTGTCGGGGCTGTGGCCTATCGACTATCACTTCAACCTACTATGGCCAAAGTACATGATGTATTTCATGTATCCCTCTTAGGGAAGTACATACCATACCCTTCACATGTACTCTCTTCTGAGGTGGTACAATTGGAAGATGATATTTCTTATTAGGAGCAACCAGTGAAGATCATAGATCATAGAGAACAAGTTCTATGAAATAAGACAATGCCCCTCATCAAGGTGTTGTGGAGAAACCCCAAGTTTGAAGAAGCGATATTTGAATTGTTAGAAATGATGAAGCTGAGTTACCCATATCTGTTTTAGTGTGGGAAAAATAAAAATTTTGAGGGCGAAATTTCTTAATGGGGGAATATTGAAAAGACAAAAAGTTTGATTATTAGAAATCCCTCTTGATATAATTAAATATATCATTATGTTTATATAAAATGTAAAATTCTTTGGTTTTATGGTAAGAATTTTGACTATTGCTAATATAGTTGTTGAACAGTGATCACAAGATTAGTATAAATATAGGGCTTTAAAAAATAAAAATTTACATAGACAAAGGAAGTGATGGCCTCATCTAGTAGAATTACCCCATACGAAACCAATTTTTCGGAGCTTGGAAAAAAGGTGGCATCCTTGGGCTTCGCTCTTGACCAAGCCCAAGCTGAGCATCATCATGTCAAGCTTGAACGGGACCGTGTACGGGAGTAGTGGAAGATGATAGAAATTACAACTCGAGAAATGTTATTCAAGCCACCCCATGAGTTTATCACCATCGCACACTATACCCTTAGGTATTATGCAGCTGTTTTAAGGGGTTATGTAACAAATAAATAGTACTATGTTCATAAACATTATTATTTTAATATAATAATGAATATACTTTCTTGTAATTATAAATACATTGTAAATAGTTTTTAATGTACAAATAATGTTTTTAGTTATTATTTAATTAATAATTATATTTTATTAAATTAAGGTATTTTTGAATTAAATAATATTTTAATTAAATAATAAAATTATTATTAAATTAGTTTTTTTATGTATAAATGATCTTATAATTTTATGAATGCAATTGTAATTTTTATTATGGTTTGAAATCCATTTCTTTAAAAACAAGTGAATTTTTGATAAATGTCATTTTTTATATTAAAAGTGAAAATTAACATATTTATAAAATTATTTAGATAAAATAAATGTTATATCTGTAATAAGAACGTCTATATTATAAAAAAGTGAATTTTTCATAATTTTATGAGATAGTCAATGTTGTTGGTAAAAAATAAATACCGTTTAAATATATAATGTGTTTTATGACATCGTAATTACCCAATAGTGATGTAATAAAATACAATAATCTTTATGTTCGGCCAATATATGTTTTAACATTAAAATAATGTGATTTTGGGTTTGTTTGACTTACTTTTCAAATCATTAATGGACCCTTCAAGACTTATTAAACATCGTGTCTTTTTAAATTAATTTCCATGGGAGTATGACTCACCTCAAGCTAAGAAAACCAATTATTTTAAGATGTTCGTACTTTGGACTTACAAAATATTCTTTTCCTCTTCCCTTTTCCAAAAACCATGGGCAAAAAACAAGGGATGGTTTTTGGTTTGGATTAATTTTATGTAAGGGGATCCAAACCTAAATAATAAATAATTCCCTCACCTTTCCTATATATACCCACACAAGCTCCCACTTCCTCCCCACTCAAAGCCATTGGAGATTGTGAAACCTCATCCCTACTCTCTCTAGAATCCTCACAAGGTTCCCCAAGCTCCCAAGAAGCCTCTCACTAGCCTCTGCCTATCCTTTGGATGCACACTTCCAAGTAAGGGTTTTTTTCTTCCTTTCTCATTTTTACAATTTTCTTTATATTGTTTTGCCCTTTTAAATTCAATTATGATTGTTGGGGTATGGTTTCTCATCTCCCTCATACTTCCCTATTTATTTTTTAATTATGGGAGACCAAATTATCTCTCATTAAATTCCTCCCATGTACACCCGTTACTATGCCGAAATTCAGAAAATAACTTCTCTCTCCTCATTTACATTCAAGAAATACTTTTGTATCATGGATCTAAATTCCATTAAAATTATTGGGGAATGTATAAATATGACCTCCCTACTATCAATTACATGTAAATATGATGAGGAACCACTTTCGCTCTCGTAAACCATTTCTATTAATTCTTATGTCACGCCGATATGCTGCCGAAATCGTACCGATTTTCTAAGCCAATGCCATTGTGTAGTAAATACCAGGCCCATTTCTCCATCAAGGGTATTCACCTTTATGAACATTTACTTATTTATTATAATGATTCATGTATGAATTCCACATTATTTTATTGTGGAATAAATTATTATGTTTTATGAATCCATGTTTTATGATCCATGTGGCACACTTATGAATTAAATGAAATGTTTAAGAACGGTTCACCCTTACTACGCTCCAATGCATTGGGTAAAGTATAGTATCATGATACGTTAGGTGCAATGATTGTTGACTCATTATAATTCATGTGCAATGAGTGTTTACTCATGATTTATGTGAAATGATGATTTACTCATGCTCCATGTGCAATGAGCCTTGGCTCATGCTAATTCCAGGTTAAGTGTTGTTGCCACATTTACATGTTATGATTATCATGCTTTATCATGCCTTTATGTTCATGTTTCTCTTATTCTCTATTGATATTCCTGTTGACTAACATGTATTTTACTCCTCATGTTAATCCATGTGTACTCCCTTATTGGGATTTATAGCTCATCATTTTTTTATGCATGTCCTCAGGTTATCCCATGCAATGCTAAGTACGAGGGAATGTAGTGGTCATGTAAATGATGTTTTCAATAAAGATGTTGTATTTCATGTTTTATGTTTTTATTTAATGATCCTAAGCCCTAAATACACTAATCCTCTAGATCTTCTTTTTTGTATCAAGAGAAGTTTTATGTAATAAATCAGTTTTAAGTTTGTAATAAAAGCAGGTTTTTATAGAGATGATTTAAATGGCCCACTAAATTCCCATTTTTTAGAAAAATGTAGTAGGGGTGTCTAGGAAAAACGTTTTTTACAATCAATAATAATAAACTATAATGTTACCCCGAGTGGTCTAACATGAAGGGATCATGATATGATTCCTCTAATAGGAAACCATCAATGTGTGGATCCTTAGTTTATACGAAATTAATTAAGCCTCTATAGAAAACTAGGAAAATCACTACATAACCTCAAGATATGACCCTTTGGATCAGAACATATAACACATCCATCATGTAATATGGCAATATATGGACCAAAAAATCATGGTGTGTATTTGATCTTTCATAGTGTGACATCTCCTATAAAACCTCCCCCATATTAAATCCTTCATGGCCTCCACCATTATGTCTCGCTACATGAAATCCTGCATTGCATGACTTAGTGGTCAAGAATATATCATATATCCCATATAATAATTCATAAAATCAATTATATAAATATTTATGACTATATATATATGAGTATTTCAGCTTTATTTATTCAGTTCTATAAGAGATATCACAATATAATGTCGCTCATATCCATATCATAATCGCAATGCCATAAAATATTACCAAACAATTCAGGGACATTATTACTACATGACACATTATCAATTATGTGACCCAATATGAATGGTTAAATTACATTGAAATTTGTATTAAATATGGATTATAGTCAAGGTGTGACACTATACCCTATGTTGGAAACCCCCATATAACGAAATTCTATTAGTGAAACCCCAAATAAAACAACAAATGGACATCCATTGGCATTGGTATAACCTACTACTAACACACTATTATTGTTGGAATCACTAGGATGGGATAAAAAGTAATTCACTCTTATGAAACATGATCCACCCCTATCATTGTGTAATGGTCCACCTCTATAAAAAATTATCCTAATAATTTCTTCCCAAATATACTTTAATAAAAATATCCTTCATGTTTCAGAACCACTAATGGTGTAGGATCTTAAAAACTCTAAAAAAATTATTCATGTACCTAAGTATCAAACATGAACATATTCTGACTTTCAATCCATTGATCAAAATCTCATTTCTCTCATTTATCTAGATACCAAACTGAACATTACATATTTCCACCATTTATGAAATAAACATGAATACACCAACATGTCCTAAAAATATCGAATTGATAACTGAAACAATGTGGTTACACCAGATTCATTAGACATGAGAGAATTTCATGTTCATCACATTAAATTGTTTACCAAAAACCCACTCAATATTTCCTTATATTACATTCTCCAAAAGTGTAAGACATCACCTAATGACTCATAACCATATCCTAAATCACAAATCCTTTATTATCAGAATCATCATATAATTATCTAAATATAAAAACTATTTTCTCAAACAAAATAAATGCGTAATAAAAATATTTTATACATGAAAAATTAAAATCACTATATTATACCACTAATGAGTAATGAAATTTTATAGACCCAACCTTATTATAGATATATATTACAAATTAATAGAAAAATTTTCATTACATAACCTCAAAATTTATTCTAAAGTATTATAACTAATTTTCAATTTTAATCATAGAATCATAAAAAACATATTTTATGAGTTTTATATAATATACCACTTAGTCTCTCATAACTAGGACCCTTCTTTGACATATCACATGTAATAATTATCATTATATGTGGGGGAAGTTAATATAAGAAAGGATGATCTCAAAATATTATTAATGGAAAACTAGAGAAATCAATAGACATAATGTGATCATAAGGGTTTGATAATATGAAAATAATAGATGGTAGCAATAAAATACATATCAAATATCAAAATATAGAGTCATATAATAAATATTGTCATTTTATAATACAAGAATCCAATGTAAATCAACGAAAATGATCCATGAGAGCATAAAATTGGTATAAGACAAATAATTTTGGCATAATGATGAGGATTAATAATATTTTAGATATTAAACAATGTTATTTTTGGGATATTATAGGGGAACTATTTCACTCCCCTACGAATCATAGTATTCATGATTTACTCCAATGACTATCACAGTGAAAAAATTACAATACTGAAATGGGTATAGTCCCCATTACCGTCCTCTATATATAATCATATTTTAATAATTTCCCAATGTATATTGATGGAGATATGAGTCTCACCCATAGCAATGAAATACACACATACATAATCCCTAATATTATATAACAATCACCATATTAGAACATGTGAAGCGAAATGGGTTTCAAAATCATTTCATCATAGCATAACCAATGTCAATGAAATGGGTTTTATATACATCATAAAATTTCATCATTGTATAAGAAATAGAATTAGGTTCTTTTTTCATATGTATCTGGGAAAAATAATCATAAACAATCCCGAGATATATTTTTATGTTACCATTATGCCATATCTCCAGTAAAGGTTGAAAACAACAAAGGATTTCATCATAGAAGGAAAATGATTTTGAAATTTTTTTAGAACATTTCTTATTCAAAATTGAGTAAAAAAATTGAAAATCACATTATAAAATGAAAATAATAATAAATAGATTAAATTTAAAATTTTATTATATTATAGACGGTGATTTAACTATCATTTAAAAAATTTCTTGAGAAAAATATCCATTCCACATTGAGAATTAATTTTTTATAGTAAATAACGAAGATAAAATGTGAAAATAATTTTAATTTGAAATAATTATAAAAATGTAAATGAATTTTTTTTGTATGATACAGTAAAATTATTTTCATTTTCTACACATAATATTAATTATTCTATTCATGTTTATGTTTAAATCTGAAAAAGAACAATTTTGAAAAAACAAAGATTCTATTTAAATAATTATGTAAAAATTACATAAAGCTAAATTTTTATTAAAGAAATAATATGATAGTAGAAAATAAATTTTTAATTTTTTTAATAACATGAATATAGAATAGAAAGGGTTTTTGATTGAAGGGGGAAATAAATCAATTTTTCATAAAAATGGGTTTTAAATACTTCCCTATATAAAGTGAGGAAAAAATATGAAAATAAGTATTCCCTATAAATAACTATATGAGAATAAAATAAATTTATTTATATATGGTTAGTAATATTTTTTATTCATAATCATATAAATTAAAAATTCAGGTAAAAGAGTAGATTTTATTATTAATACCATGCCACTATGGTAACATTGAATTATAAGACCCTTGAAAGAATAAAATTAAAGAAAAAATATAATAACATTATAATAAATAAATAATGAAATTAAATTTCAAATGGTATTTATATAAACTTCATTAATAGAGGAATTTTAAAAATACAACATATTTAATAAATAAGAAAAATTGAGGAAAAAACAACCTATGGTTTATTTAAATTTCTATCTATAAACAGAAAAACATAGATATCAAAAAATTGAAATTTATTATACATAATTTTTAGGATAGTATTCATAATATTTTAAAATGGGACATATATACACCACATAAATATAAATAAAGAAAATATAGAAATAGTTTCATATAGACAAAAAGAGAGATTAAAAACCCATTCCTTAAGGCCCAATTTTTTTATACACATTCAAAATTCTTGAATAATAAAAATAAAACTATTATAAATATATTATAGAATTATAAATAAATATATCATACAATATATTATTTACATTGACCATTTATTTAACATTTATAAAAAATTATTTTTTAAAATTATGATTTAGATAATATCTGCATTATTTTTTCAATGTTTTGATTTCTTATTTTTGGTATAATTATATTTATCTTGTTTCTATATATTACATAATGATATCCATGATGAAAATATCATATATATTTTTAATATATGTTTTTATTTTAATCCTTAAAATATATCTATATAAAATCAAATACATAGTTCATGGATAATATGTGTTGTATATATGCCTGAGTACTGTTTACATTTTTCCATTAGATAAAATTGAAGAATACAAAAGAATATATTACCATTAAATGATATTTTTTTTATATTTATCAGAAAAATTCATTATATTTACCCCAATTTCCTTAATTTTATAGCATTAGTGAAAAAGAATCAAACCACTCCTTGTGGTAGTTGTCCGTCAGGTGCATGAATGTTGTTATAATACACCAAACGGAATGGATATAAAGAGGGGTATATGTGATATAATATTTATGGATGTAAAATTACTATATATATATATATATCTTAAATATACCATTAATATAAATTTATTATCATCCTTGTAAAAAACATTAAAAAAACATATGACATTAGTTTGTGAAACGATATTCCACCATATACACAAATGAAAAATTCATTTTCCATTTGATGGATGAAAAGATGGAGATAATTAATGAAATTTACATTATATTGTCTTTATATATAGGAGATAATTTAGTTTTTATATCAAAATAATTTGATATCATTTATGGTCTTATAATATGAAATGAAAAACACTTATTCTAAAACATCACCTCATCTTCAAACAACCTCTTTAGGCTTAACGTAAATACTTCTTATATGGTAATTATTATCTTAGAAAGACTATAATATGTGGGTAGGGTTTAAATAATGTATATTTTTAGGTATTGGTAAATTAATATTTTTTATAATGTTTAATAGTAAATGATATGTGATAGACTTTTATAACTGGGGGAGATGATACAGTTGGAATTTTTTAAAATAATAGTATAACCATGTTCGTCAATTTTAACAAGGTTCAAATATTTTATAATATTCTAACTTTATATGTGATAAGGAAATAATATGTCCATAAAATATTATTGGATTATGTTTTTATGTCATTTTATACCTTGTAATTGTATTTTAATCTCTCGTACTCCTTTTTTAACTATAACTACAACAATTAATTTCTACACTTGTTACTATAAATTTTGACTAAAAGTATGTTGAATGCATTATATAATATAAATTATTAATATTAAAAATATGGAATCCATTTTTCCAAATTATATTCAAATTATTGAACAAATAAAATTTTAATTTAAAACCTTAGATGTCATGAGAAAGTATTTTCCCAAAGAGTAAATGACCAAATGGTTAATAGGTTTCTGTATTGAAATTCAATTTGTAGTTGATTAAAATGAAATATAATGGGTTTATAAAAATACTATTTTACTAATTTTACAATTAAAACCACATGAAAATAATTTTTATGTTTTTATTAGCTTCAAATGAAATGAAAATTCTTCTAAAAGATTAGTATTTTTCACTATTTACTTATAAAATTACATTTTTAGAAAATTCCCCAAAAATCATTGAAAGAAAATTTTTTCATAATGATTTAAACATGAATATAATATTTTCAAATAATTTATATAAAAAAGTAAAAATAATATTAAATTCAGTGCTAAAAATTCAAAATAATTCTTTTAAAAAAATATAATTTTTTATTGTAAAATTTGATTATTTTAATCTAATGTATTGAAAAACAGAAAATAAATGTTAAAAATGTAACTGAATATTTTTTAAATATTTATGTAAAATCATTCACTAAAAGTTATATGTATAATTTATTTATGTAAAATGTGTTTATTCACAAAAATATATTTTTTTAGAAAATAGATTTCTGTTATTTTTAATATAATTTTTTCATTTCTATTTACATGGCCATAAAATAATTATTTTTATATATATAACCTATTAATTTTTTTATTTTACTTAATATTATTCATTCCTTCAATTCAAATGGGAAGGTGATAAATATTATATTAAATAATAATAAATTAACAATGTGTCCCTTTTTGTTAAAAATTAATTTAGTGTGTAACAACATCTATTAATAAAATTAATTTTTTTAAATATACTTCCTATAATCATGGTGTGATAAAATATAAACCATTAAAATGAATTTATCCTAATAAATTCATCACTAAGATTAAATAATAGGATGATTCTACCTTTTAAGGTTTCAACATATCTAACTCAATCTGGTGGTTTTACCACAAAACATTGATAAAGAAAGTGGTAATGTTTCATAGGACATTTCCTATACAATCACGAATCTCCACTCTCTATTCCTCATAAAAATAATCTTTCTCCAATGGTATGACCTTTTAGTTTAGTACAATTCGTGGAATAGATATGCACTTCTTTAGAACAGATATGTGGAATAGTTCATGAACATAAAATAAGATCAATGAAAGTGAAAAAAAAATGGGTACTATTAAGATTTAATAAATAATTTTAGAGATATAAAAATATCATGGTATTACTTTATTTTATATCATAATAAAAATTTCATCCTCCTGGAAATCTTAAAATAATACATACTCAAATATTACTTCATGAAATTGAAATTCATAATTATTTTTTCATTATTGAATAAATAAAATTGTTATAAGATCCATAACATAGTCATTAATCATTTAAATATAAACCAAAAACATAATGTTAAGAATAATTTATAAATAATGAAATTCATTTATCTTTGTCAAATAATATAGTAATCTGAAATTCCTCAACCAATTTTCATATAAAACCATTACATGATTATTTAACCATAATGATTCTTCATGTCTAACTAAAATTTAAATTGAAAAATTTATATAAAAGGTCCAGAAATTTTCAAATTAATCATTTCATTACTCAACCAAAAATGAAAATGTATGTCTTAAATTTCACATTTCAAATATATGAATACCGTATTCAATTATTCTCATAAAACATGTTAATAACATGAATTATCATTTCATCGTATATAAAACATAAATTCTTCCTTATTCCTTCAATAAAGCATTTGTAATTTGATATATTTTATAAATAAAAAAATGAAATAAAGTACATAAATGATAATAGAAAAAATCGTTTGTCAAACCACTAAACAGTTCCTCTATAATCAATAATATCTAATTTACATTATCCAAAAAATATTCTCTTTATCCCAATATCACTATCAAAATATCATAAAAATATTATTGTTTATCATTACAATAATCATCTATTTAAAATAAAATATTAACATTAAATTAAATCATCTTTTATATAATATGTAGCATTCATCATATTTCTTCGCAACCATAATGATACAAATTTATAAAATATTAATGAATTTATGAATTCTTTAATTAAAATATATAAAAACATCAATCATGAAACATCATTCTTAACCTGTTATTTAGGCTTCATCATCTCATTAATTAAAACCTCTTTCTTTACATATTTCATTTGTAGTTACTTCATCATCAACAAAAAATCATTTAATCCTAAAACCTTGTTAATATTCCACATGATATATCCCCCAATTACAATTAATTGTGTAACTACCGTTAATTCTACTTTTAAAACATTATTCAATTAATAATACTTGTGGAAGACCAATATTATCATCTATTTTGTTAATTTATCATTTCGTATTTTCTTAGAAATTACTGGTTATGTTCCCCACATTTCCTCATATAAATATTATATCATTTATTTGAGGAAGTCTCTTGAGTGATTCTTCCCACATTCTTAACATATAGGATACTAAATACTTATTCCTCTATGGTCTCCACTACCCAATATGTCTGCATAACGTTTTCTTCTCTACTTTTTTGAGTTCCATATTTTGTTGAGGTAAATTTTATTAATCAAATAATGTGAAAATGTATCAGGAATATTCACAATAAACATTACTCCATTCATTAGAGAATTTGGTTTCTCATCAAAAAAAATTATATCAAATTCAATGATAAACTATTTACTTCAGGTTCATTCCATTGACTAAATCAAAAATTCATACTGTGGGAAACAACAATCATTCTTTCAAAATACATAATCACAAAATACCACGTATATGATTTCTAAAACATGGAACCTTTTGTTCAATATAGGACACCATTGGATTATCCTAGATCATTCATGATCATTGTACAAAACATTAATGACTATGTAAAAGAGTTTATTCATTTCAAATGAATCTCTTCTATGAGTTCCAAAATAGGTGTATATCATGACAAGTTTTTGTGTATTAGGTGGCACTCGAGTCCAACTCAATGATCAATTTTCAAAGTAATAACCCCAAGGTATAACTATTCCAAGGCAACATCTAATTGTAGCATCCATAAATGGATGTAATATCTTAAATTCACTCTCTTTATCCATTTATAAAATTTCAATAAAATTTTTCATACATTACCTCATCAATAGAGTATCCCTTAGATATATATTTATAAATATCCATAGAAATATTCATAGGGATCTGAGTAATGATTTTGCATCAAAATTTCGAAAGTCTAACTAAATCATTCCCAATTACCACTATAAATTCCAAAACATGTTGTACATAAATATTACAACATTGTAGATGAATAATCATTAAATATCATACCAATCCATGTCATAATCACTTAGGTCTAGTTACATTTTAATATTAAACGCATAACAATTTGTTCATAAGAGTTATATATCATCCTCTATATAGTTCATCATAACTATAACCTTTCTTATACCAGTCACATGTAATCCCATTCATAATAACCTAGGGAAAATAAACATAACAAAATGGTGTGTGAATTTTACTAGTGATTGAAAAAATGTGAAATATATAAACATTACATAATCCTGAAGATATGATAACATGAACCTTATATATGAAACAATTCCATGCATATCAAAGATCAAAATCAAGTGTCATGGAAGAAATACTGGAAATTCATATGGAAATAAAATAACCTGATCCAAGAGGAAAAATCATTGGAATAAGAAAAGAAATTTTTATACACATGTAAGAATATAAAATAATATCCAAAATATTAAATGATTATTTTATGGACATTCATAGTGGATTAGGTTCACTCTGAAAAATATTATAGTAATTAATATTTACACGCAATACAATCATCGTTGAAAATTCACATAACATAACAAGGTGAAGTCCCTAATCAATACATGTTAATCTAATGATTTTCAAATCAATACATAATTAATTTTACAATGAAATATTCCCCGCGTATCAAATAATGAATATCATAAATATGTTTTCCATAAGATAATAAATTTTTCATCATAACAAAAAGAATGAAAATAAATTTGTTTCATAAACATTTAAAGATATAATAAAACATTGAGAATAACTATTTATTATATAAATGGAAATCATTTCATCACAACATAACCTATGGGAAAAAATAATTTCTAAAAGCATCATTCGATCATAAACATAAACTATCTATATAAATAATAAGTATGGTATCATTGAATTGTTGAAACCATGATCATCCCTCCATGATTTGGAGCATGGTTTGTGCTTGTTGTCAATCCTCAGAGGAAGTTCAGAATATGTGCTACCAATGTGCTCATATAGGTCAAGCAGTTAAATGTATTGACGGTGGCACTATTTTCCAGTGTATTCTAAATTTTTGGGCCTAAAAATTGACAATTGAAGAAAAATGGTTTTTGGAAAAGTGACCTGCACGCCCATTACTATAAGGAGAGGTAAATTGTGTGCCATATGTTTTTAAATATCAAACATCAAAATATGGAAATGGGATAAGGGCCATGCAAGTTTTGGGTTTGGTCGTGCATGTGACTTGCGCGCCAAGAAAGGACATGTGCGTCGTTGCCTAGGAGTTTGGAAGGTTGTGCGCCTGTTGTTCTCCAAGATCATAGCTTCAAAATAGGGAAAAGGAAAGAGGGTTGTGCATGTATTGGTGTGGTCGCGCATGTGAGTAGCGCGACAGAGGCTAGGGCGGATGGAGCTGCCATTCGGGACTTGCGCGCCATGAGGAAACTTGCATGCCACCGCACAGGGGGTCCAATTTTCCTATAAATAGAGGACCACCCCTACAAATTTGTAACAATGAGATCTCATCTCACAACTGGTTAATCCGTTCAAGTGGTAGTTGGGTCGCACATGTAGAGGCTGCATGCCAGTTTTTGGCTGCACGTTAAACGTGGTTTGGGAGTTAATGGTGCAGAGTCGTGAATGTTTTGAGTTGAAGGAGGCAGTGTCGCGCAAGTGGGATGGTGTCACCTACGCATAGAATTTGTGTCTTACAAGTGACATGCATGCTGGTATTGAAACTTGTGCACTGGGCTTGGAGAAGTGCGCCAGGTGAGGTTGAAGTATGCCAGTCATTTTGGAGCTACACAAAAGCAAGAAGATTTCCCGATACCTTCTGTACAATGTGAGATTAGTATGCGTGTGAAAGTTGCTCTTCAACAGATCATATACATACAATAGGGAATGACTTCTTTTGAAACTAAGAGAATACCTTCACTTCTATAAACTGAGTGTGACTTCACCAATGGCAGTGAGCAAGCGGGAGTCAATGAGAGTGACCTGAGGGACGTTGTGAGATATCCCTGAACCTTTTGTAGGCAGTGAGCCTGGGACCGAGTGACTATGCACGAACCTTTGTAATCCACTACTAGTGATTTTTAGTGGAATTTGTTATGACCGAAAACCTGTTAGCGTATCTTCCATGGACGTAGACCAAAGTGGTGAACCAAGTAAAAAGTGTTGTGTCATCTCTCTTCATGTGAATGTTCTATTTCTGATCATTTTCATCATACAATTTTGACGAATTCCTACCAACATGGGAACAAGATACATCTTTTTAAAAGAAGAAGTGGTCACCCTGATTCACCCCTCCCCTCTCAGGGTGTCCCGTGGTTCTACAAGTGGTATCAGATGGAGGTTATTGGTGTTGAATCTGTCCGTTTGTTGTCATGGATAATTCATTCAATGTTAGGGGAGTCCATGTCTTCAATGGAGGTAATTTTTAGATCTAGAAGAATAGAATGAGATCTAATCTAAGATCCCTTGTAATGGAAGTTCTGTTTTCCAATGTGGAAGGTGTTAATGTTTCTGATCCAATGAGGCTGGCTATGACTGATTGAGATAGGAAAATTTTTGATGTAGATGCTAAAGCACAGAATGCTCTCACCGCAACACTTTATGATCATATCTATATAAAAGTGATGAGGTGTACCTCATAAAATTCCATGTGGGATAAACTTGAAAATATTTATGAATAATATATAAAATTGAAGGGTGAAAAACTAAAAGTGTTACATAATAGGTTCGATGATCTAAAGATTCATCCTGATGAGAATGAAGACTCCTTCAATCGAATTACTGAAGTGGTTGGAGCAATTCGGGGCCTATGATAAGAAATCAAAGATGCTGACATTGTGAAGAAAATACTGAGAAGACTACCACCCCTATACAATGCAAAGGATTTAGCACTTGAGGAAAGAGATCTTTCTGATCTTTCATAGGATTAATGTTGAGTAGCTTGGTGGCATATGAAATGAGAGCCAAACCAGAAGATGCTACTATAAGAGTAAGCAAGGAAATGGCATTCAAATCCATGGAGAAACTGAAAATCTCGAAAGATAGTAGTGGTGAATAAGATGAGGGAAAATAAATATTTTCTCCCATTTACATGAAGTTCCAAAAGGGAAAAGAAAAATTTAATGGGATGTTACCTCTATCGTGCTTTCATTATGGGAAAATCAGGCATATTGCTTCTCAGTGCTTAAAAAAGATCAATGATGATGATAGAGATGTTGAAAACATTAGGAAGCCTCGGAAAGAAAGGAGACTTTAAATATAGAATGAAATTTCTGAAGAAGAGTTTTGTCTATGCATAGGGGTAAGATGATAATGAATTTTGTGATGAAGAATAACCAGACATTAAAACTAGGAAACATGCATCCATGATAGACACTATTGAAAAATCAGAAGATACTGGTGGAGAAAATCAGTTTAAAACTAGTGTAGATCCCAAGTTGAAACTTAAAGATGTTGTTAGCAAGATTATGATTAAATGTAAGAGTTTCAATACATGGAAATCATTTGTAGAAGAATCATATGTATATGTTGATCAACATTAAGCTGAAATTGAATGACTTGAAGAGTTGGTGAAATTATAGTCTAAAATTCTTGAAAGAAGTGATGATGTAGTGGATCTGAAGCTGAGAATTTAAGAGAATGAAATGGTCTTCAATGACCTCACCTCCAGACTAGATGAGAAATACAAGACTACTAGGGGACTTGAGGGGGAAGTTTTTACTCTTAGTAGTAAACTTGAGACTGAATCAATTTAAAAAAAATCAAGGAATAAAATAAAGTTTGGTAGATTCTCAGATGTAGAATTACAGGAAAGAGCCAAGAGTGGTTCAAATGGGTTTGGAAAAATCTTGAGTTATCAAAGACCTACTTGCATGGGAAAGAGTGGAATAGGTTTTGAAGCTGAGACATCAACTTTTGTAAATAAAGAGATCCAAGTGAAAGAAAAAATGAATGTTGGACATGTAGAAATGTTGCATGAAGTGTTGAAAAAAGAAACCTCAATATAAACTAAAAAGAGAACTGAAAATTATCCTCAAACAATCAGAAATGACAGGAAGTCCAACTATTCTCCCAAGGAAGAAGGTATGAGGAGAAATTTAAGTGACAATGCATTTCCCCTCATGAAGAGTCAGTTCTGTGGCTATCTGGGTCATACAATGTCATATTTCAAAGAGTTAAGGAGTTACTTGAATGGGGAAGATCTGGGAAGTCAACAAAGGATACTGATTTTATATCCTCCATATTATAGAATAAATGGCTTCTATGGTTATTGTTTTCATTGCTCTAACATTGTAAATAAAGCTACGTATTGCAGGAAGAGGTTCGATAGGAGAAATTCATACAACTCTTAGATACGGGCCAGTTTCCACCCTCCTGATGGTGTTGTTCTCACGAAGAGTTTCACTCCTTTGGAAGAAGATTATGGGTATGAAAAATCATATTATATAGAGGAATGTATTATAAGGCCATCAGTATCCTAAATTCAATCCAATATCTCATGGAAAGAAAATATGAAGATCGAGAAATCCAATCTTGCAGAAGTAACCCTCGAAGCTACAAAGAGCAGCAACATCTGGATTCTTGATAGTGGATGCTCTTACCATATGACAATAAATGATGATATATTGAAGAACATTAAAAATAAGGTTGATGGAACAGTGAGGTTTGGTAATGATGGTTCTTTGAAGATTAAAGGAAGTAGGAATACTACTCTCACCAATGGAGAGCTAAATAAGACTAATGTTCTTTATGTGGATAGTCTACGTCACAATCTCATTAGTGTGAGTCAACTCTGTGAATCAGGTCTCATAGTAACTTTCAATCAAAAAGGATGAACTATAAAGGGAAAAATAGGGAATTATATTATGAAAGGCTATAGAACAGATGACAATTTATATCAAGTTGACAGCAAAGTGTACTCTTTCAATTTGTCTGTAGTAGAAGAAAACAATTTGTGGTATCGAAGGCTGGGTCACATTAACCAGAAAGACATGGAGAAGATATCTAAGTTGTAGATAGTCATGGATATCCCTATTCTAAAAAGTGAATGGGAAAAATATTGTGATGCTTGCATTTGTGGGAAGCTGGTCTCTAGTTCATATCGGCCCATGAAGAAAAGGGAATCGCATCTTCTTAATCTCATTCATACAGACGTTTGTTGCCTGATAAGTGTTGCTGGAACTCATGGAGAAAGTAACATCATCCTTTTCCTAGATGATTACAGCAGAATGGAATGTGTAATGGTCATAAATAGGAAACGATAAGTTCCTGACTAGATGAATACATATCATCAAATCACCGAGAATGACACTATACAAAAAATCAAGTTGTTGTGATCAGACAATAGAGGGGAATACACATCCATTGAATTTGAAAACTACCTGTAGAAGCATGGGATACAACATGAGGTAGCTTCCATGAGAACGCCTCATCAAAATGGAGTTGTTGAGCATAGAAATCCATAGGTTAACAATATATCGAGGACTATGCTGATTGAGAGTGGTATCTCTCACCATTACTATAATAAAGCTATTTAAGTTGTAGTGCACATTCATAATCGAACAAAGCTTTATATGGGAGAAATGAAGACACCATATGAATTGTGGAATGGAAGGAAACCTTTTTTGAAATACTTTCGTGTTTTTGGAAGCAAATGATTCATCCGCAACAAAGAAGTAAATCTAGGGAAGTTTGGTGACAATGCTGATGAAGGGATTTTTCTTGGGTATCCAATGAACAGCATAGACTAAAAGTGTTTCAACAAGTTATTAGGAAGGATTGTAGTAAGTAGTGGTTTTAAGATAATTGAAGAGAAAACCACAAATGCTTCAAGGAGATCATATGCTGATGTGATAGAATGTGAGGAAGAAATTGATTGTTGAGAAAATACAAATACAAGAATAGATTATGTTGTACAAAACAATCAGTAGACACATAATGATGTTGACTCCAAAGAAGAATCTGAAGAAGAAACTATGGCTGGAGAGAATGAAACTGAACCACACAGGAGAAATCGTAGAGCTGATATTTATCCATCAAACATAATTGGGGACAGGAGGGCACCCACACAAAAAAAGATGATTAGGAATAACACACAGTCTGAATTTCTTTCCGTTGTGGAGCCATTCTCATTCAAAGAATCTACAAAAGATGAATCTTGGGTGAATTCCATGAATGAAGAGTTAGATCAGATTGAAAAGATTCAGACATGGGATCTTGTCCAGATACCCAAAGGTCACAATGTGATTAGTACAAAATGGATCTTCAAGAACAATTTTGATGAGCATGGAAGTGTTTTTAGAAATAAGTCTCGACTTTTATGTAGTGGATATTCCTATATTGAAGGTGTTGATGTTGAAGAAATATTTTCTCCAGTGGATAGACTGGAGTCAATCAGGCTTTTCCATTCCATAGCACTCCAAATAGGATATAAAGTGTATCAAATGGATGTCAAGACTGCATTATTGAATTGCATACTCGAAGAATAATTCTACATTGAACAACCAGCGGGTTTTGTTCTTTGTACTGATGAGACAATGGTCTGCAAACTGAAGAAATATCTATATGGTTTGAATCAGGCACCACGGGAATGGTATTACCGGCTGGACACTTATCTCAAGAAGCTAGAATTCAAAAGAGGAGGAGTAGATCACAATATATATATATGAAGAATTCTCCAAAAGATCAATTCATGGTTCTTGTCTATGTGAATGATATCATATTTGGTGGCAGTAGGTAGAAATCTATGGATAAATTTTCCATTCACATGTAATCAGAATTTTAAATGTCTATGATTGGGGAGCTTACTTATTTCTTGGTGATTTAGGTGATTCAAATGAATTATTACACTTTAATTTCTCACGAAAGGTATGAAAGGGAACTACTGAAGAAGTTTAATATGAATGACTGCAAACCAATGTCAACTCTAATTGCAGCTGGAACTAAAAAAGGAAAGCATGAGGATGGGACCTCTGTAGATACCACCATGTACAGGAGGATCATTGGGAGCCTACTTTACCTGACAATGACACAACATCATATTGTATTTTCCACATGTCTTGAAGCCCTCTATTAGAGTAATCCAAAGGAGGAACATATGGAAGCAGTAAAAAGAATCATGAGGTATATCCAAGTTGACAGACAATCCACCAATGGTGGAGCATTCTATATTGCAAATAAATGTGTTTGTTGGTTGATCAAGAAACAATAAAGTACTTCTCTTAGTACTGTTGAAGCTGAGTATATCTCCACCACAAAGGCATGCACTCAACTACTATGGATGAAGTAACAATTAACAGATATTGGTGATGAGGTGAAGCAGCCAATGGTGATTTACTATGATAATAAGAGTGCAATTGATCTTACGAATAATCCGGTACAACACTCTCATACAAAACAAATTCAAATAAGGTATCACTTTATCAAAGAGAAAGTTGAACAATGCGTGATTATAATGCATCATGTGGGAACTGATAAGCAAGTGGCTGATATCCTGACCAAACCACTGTCTGCGGCAGTGTTTGAGAAGAATCGGTTGAACCCTGGTGTTCAACCACCTCCCAGTGCATAAGGAGGTTACGCATATCCCCTCTCCCCAATTATGTGAACTGTTTTTATCTGTTTATAGATGTGATGTAGGTTTGTGGGGGATATACTGTCCATGGGCAGTATTGTTTGAGATGAACAATGAACAAATTACAGGACTTTCAGTTTATTGTCAATTGGGGAGAAAGGAATAAATTCATGAATGATCAGGTGGTTCTGGCATGTAATTATTCTGTAACACGGTGAGAATTCAGTGTCAGTGATAGCATGAGAATGATCAGAAGGAATACATTGGACATGTAATGCTGGTTTGGCGTCATTGATAATTCCAAAACACAGGAATCCAATTCATGCTTCCTCTCTTATTTTATACACCGAGCATTTCTCACGTAGACATAGAGTTTTGGCTATGTTGATTCTTCTATTTTTGGTCTGCATATAGATGGGGATCTTTTGAATTTATTTTCTGATTACCAACAAACCCAAAGGTGGATATTTTTGGAACCATGGTCATCTCTGCATGATTTAAAGTATGGTTTGTTTTTGCTGTCAATCCTCAGACGAAGTTTCTAATATGTGCTATAAAAGTGCTCATACAGGTCATGTGGTTAACAGTATTGAAGGTGGAACCGTTTTCCAGTGTTTTCCAAAATTTTTGGGCAAAAAATTTGACAAACGAAGAAAAATGGTTTTTGGAAAAGGGACATACGCACCGTTTACTATAAGGAGAGGAAAATTGTGCACCATATTTTTTTCAAGATCAAAACATTAAAATATGTCAAATGGATAAGGGTCGTGCAAGTTTTTAGTTTGGTGGGGCAAGTGACATGCGCGTCGAGAAAGGACTTGCCCGCTGGTGCCTAGGAGGTTGGAAAGTTGTGTGTCTGTTGTTCTTCGAGATCTGAGATTCAAAATATGGAAAAGGAAAGAGGGTCATGCAAGTATTGGTGTTGTCACGCAAGTGAGTAGCACGACAGAGTCAATGGCGGTTGGAGCTGTGCGCCGGGACTTGCGCGCCAAGAGGACAATTGTGTTCCACTGCTCATGGGGTCCAGTTTTCCTATAAATAGAGGACCACCCCTCCTCATTTGTAATGAAGTCCAAGACATAGAGATTTAGAGATCTCGTCGCACAAGTGGTTGAGATGCGCAAGTGGTATTTGGGTCGCGCGAGTAGAGGCTGCACTCCGGTTGTAGGCTTCACATCCAAGGTGGTTTGGGAGTTAATGATATCGAGTCACGCAAGTTTGGAGTTGAATGAGGTATTGTATCACATGTGGGTTAGTGTCACCTACATGCCAAATTTGTGCCGCTTAAGTTACTTGTGTTCCAGGATTGAAACTTTTGCACCGGGCGTGGAGAACCGCGCTAGGTGAGGTTGAATTACGCCGGTCTTTTTGGAGCTGCACGAAAGCTTGAAGATTACATGATACTTTCGGTACAAAAGTGAGATTAGTCTACGAGTGAAAGTTGGACTTCAACAGAGCATTTACATACAACAGAGGATGAATTTTTTGTAACAATTAAAATACCTTCACGTCTATAAACTGAGTGTGACTTCACCAACGGCCGTGATCCAGGGGGAGTCAATGAGAGTGACCGAAAGGAAACTGTGAGCTATCCCTGAACATTTTGTAATGGCAGTTAGCCTGGGATAGAGTGACTGTTCCCAAACCTTTGTAATCCAAATCTAGTGAAGTTTAGTGGAATATGGTACGAACGAATACATGTCAGTGTATACTCCTTGGACGTAGCCCTTAGTGTTGAACCAAGTAAAAAGGTTTGTGTCATCTCTCTACATGTGAATGTTTTCTTTCTAATCATTTTCATCATACGGGTTTAACAAGTTCCTACCAACGTTGGAACAAGATCCATCTTTTTAAAAGAAGAAGTGGTCACCCTGATACACCCCTCCCCTCTCAGGGTGTCCTGGGGTTCTACATGAATCATCTCCACGATAGATTTTATATTACATCAAAATATGTAATTATAGATGGAAAATAATTTTAAAATATCACTCAATACATTTCATAAAGAAAATATATATTCATCTTTTAGAATCAAATTTTAGACCATAAAACATTTTCAAAATCCATTTTTCAATTACCTAGGAAACAAATAATGGAATCGTTAAATATTATTAAAAATATATATATTTTAAATATTCTAATATTAATTGTTTATAAACAAATTAACCCCAAATAAATGTGAAAATAATATTATTTTAAAAAACGCATTGAATCATATATTGTAAGATTGAAACCCTTAAGTTGATATGAATATAGGAACTTCCCTATATTTCATACCTTTTAAAAATATTGTTCCATAATTTCAGTAAAATTTAAATGGGAATGGTTTGGAAAAAAATAAATATTGAATTCAATAATTTTCATATCAATTCGAGAAATGATAAAAGATTCATTATTAAATAAATATATTGTAGTTAAAAAATTATTTCAAATGTTTTTTTAAATCATGGATATAGAAGAGAATGTATTTTTGGCTCAAGGAAATAAATAAGATATATTTTTCTCGAAAAAATTATTTTAAATTCATGTGTCAATATAGTGGTTAAAATTAATGGATAACATTTATTGTCCTGAAATAAATATAGAAGAAGAATAATCATTAGTTCCTTGAGAGATAATTCACAAAATTTCATCATCCAAAGTATAAACATAAACAATCTCAATACACAATCCCATTGTATCATTAAACCCTCACAAAAATGATAACATTTAATCATAATACCATAAAAAATAACATTAAATTAGACATATAATTTAATGAGAATAAATAAATTCATAATATTTCATTTCATAGGGGATTTATATAAAACTCATAAAAGTAAATATCTGCATAACATAATATATGTATGAAATAAGGAAAATTAAGAAAGAATGTATCGTACCAATTTGGTAAATTTTGAACTAAAACCCAAAAGAAAGCGAGATCCTACAATTGATTTTTAAATAAAAATATTTATTATTTGAATCTTCATAAGATAAATTAATGGGATTTATATTAAAAAAATTAATGAATCATGTGTTTATTAATAAATGTGTCTCACTGAAAAAAAAAATTGATGAAATTCCCTCAACTAATGTGTCTATTTCCATCATACTCATTCGAAAATCATGTGCAATAAATAGAATATAATTATAAATATATTATAGAACTATATTTTAATATATAATAACATATATTAATCACTTATGACCTTTTATTACACATTTATCTATAATAATATGTTTTAATTATGTTTTGGGAAATAACCGCTTTCTTTTTCATGTATTCTTTATTTGATATTTTCAGTCATTAACATCGATCATGTATATGTGATTTCAGGACTACTTAACTTGGTATAAATATAATATATAAAAAATATATATTTATTAATATAAATCCATTAATTTTATAGATATTATGTGAAATACATCGATCATAGAGATGGTAGACTCATCGTACACATGATTGATATTTACAATTTAATGAAGGATGAAATAAAATAATTTAAATAATCCCTATCCAATTTTTTTAGAGATAATTAAATAATATATATTCATTAAAATTTCCCTAATAACATTCCATGGAAATAGTTAGTGAGAATTGAATCACATTACATTGTTAAGTGGTAGTCCATAGTACACAAGAATGATGTTATTGTATCCCCCATGGAATGGAAAGTAAGAAGGTATATGTGATATAATAGTTACAAAAATATAATTATGTTAAAAATATCTTATATATTAATTTATAGTATCCTTATTACCATTCAATTAAATTAAAAATGAAAAATAGAACACATCATTTTTTAATACGGTAGTCCACCGTACACATAATCCATGGTTTCATTTCACTTTAAATGGATGCGTAGAGATATATTATTTATGACATATAAATAATAACATATTAGTATATGAGAAACACGAAATTTTTATTTCAATATAATTTTGAATAATGTATATGAATAATTAATGAAAATACATATTATAAAATAATGCATCTTTTTCATTAAACCTATTTTAGTTTAAACTATTTCCTTCTCATATTGGATTTATAACCATAGAATAGAAAGTAGGAAGGGAAATTTTTTTAAATATTTTATTTGGGATGTATTTTTATGATCAAATTTGTTTTATATGTGTGAATATTATAGGGAAATGGGCAGATAACAATTAGTGGGGGATCTGACACACCTCGATGTTTTGAAAATAATAACATGTATCAATATTTTTTACATTATTAAAGGCTTCAAAATGGGCCATTAATGAACTTGTTTCCGACGCTTTCTCTAGGGTGCACACGTCCGTCTTTGAGGGGGGCATCGGTGATGTTCTGTCGCCCCGTATTCCCTCTTTCCAAAGGCGGGAGACATTCGGTCCTTATTCAGGGATGTTTTCTCCTTGATCGAAACAGGATGATGGTATGTCGGTTCTTCCTTCCATGGATTCCTCTTCATAACTCATCACTTAGTCTGGGTCTCCCTTATAGATTAAGACATAGTTCATGAAACTCTTCCCAATTCCATATTTTTATGGACAATAGTTAATTACACCGCTTCCTTCTGGTTATTCCAAGGGGTTCGGTCAGGGCACCAACCATTAGTTGGGATATTAGTCATGTTGAGGAATAACTAGCATACCTGGACACTGTGGAATTGGAGTTACTGTCTTTTGTCCCTTATTATGGGGCTTCTAGAGGCTGCAGAAGCCCGAGGCATCCCACATCGAGCGCGGGGAATCATATTCTCTTGGCATGTATCTGAGGTTTTCCACCGCTTCTGGTGTTTAACACGGGCTATGCCACATGTTTAACACCCCACGGAGATGGATTGGGTTGATCAGAACACTAGTTAGAGTTGATCAGATTTAAGAACCTCCTTTAGGGAACACCGATATTTGGAGAAGTACATGGGCAGCTTCTCAAAAGCTATAGAGGGGAGTGAGGTGGCATGATCTCACCGGGATGTGGCAGCCGGAGTAATAATTAGGATGGACAATGGTTTTGGTCTTGATCCTTGAAAAGTCTTCCTATGTACCATGCCTTATCATGGATCAATGTTTGCATAGTTCTGTGGGACGATGGAACACCTGAGGAGGTGGCCCGTGAGAATAGATGCATGGATGGGACGCAGAGGAAGTGGAACCTTCGGGTTGGGGAATGACCTTTCCTTGACACATAGGCTTGATGGAGAGATTAGGATGAGACATGATTGATGGTATTGAGGCTCATGAAGGCTTCCTATGTATCCCCGTGGTAGGGAATCAAATTCCACATAGTTCAGAATGTTGTGGGGCTTACACTCTAGGCTGCCCAAGTGTTGGTGAACTGACATGAAGGGGGTCGGTGCGACCAACGGGTGGTGGGGTTGAACCTCGAGAGGCTTCCTACGTACCATTCCATGACATGGATCAATGTCCTTGTAGTTCAGGAGAGGGTATCGGAGAACCGAAATGAATAAGCACCTTGGTCTAGGTGGATGGACGGCTTGAACCGCAGGTAGGCTTCCTACGTACCATGCTTTGACATGGATCAAAGACCACATAGTTCTAGATGGGGTGTGTCGGAGAACCAACATGAATATGGATAGGGGGTCCGATGGGAGATAGGATTGAACCTCAGGGAGGCTTCCTACGTACCATGCCTTGACATGGATCAAAGACCACGTAGTTCAGGAAGGGTTCCGTCAACAAACCTACGTAATGATGAACCCGGGGTCCACTGGTGGTGGGATTGAACCTTAGAGAGGCTTTCTATGTACCATGCCTTGGCATGGATCAAAGACCACGTAGTTCGGGTTAGAAAGGGGATATTGAACTAACATGAAGGGGGTGTCAGATCAACTGGATGGTGGGCTCACAATAGCTTACCGCTGGATTGGGATACAATTTAACGTCATGTGTTACAGGGGTGTGTCGGAGAACCGATGTGAATAAGGACCTTGGTCCAGATATGTGGTGGGCTTAAACCTCATGATGGATTCCTACATACCATGACTTGGCAGGGATTAATGTCCCTGTAGTTTGGGTTTACAGTTTAACGTCATGCGGGATGGGGGCATTTGTGGATCACGCTCTGAGATGTCCCAAGGTGTGTCATGGTCGGTGCTCACTCTAAGCTCATGGGAGTCATGCTCATTGTGAGAAACAAGATGTTTCTTGGGATCAAGGGCCGAAGTCTGAGATAAATTTCTAAAATCATTGGTCGTTCGCGGTGTTTACTCATAGATAGGGTGCACGAGGAGGCCAGGGGCCAGGCGCACCACGAAGCTCCGCGTAGACAGGATGTGCCGCGAAGCTCCGAAGGCCACTACCTATAAATAGGGGCCATCCATAACTTTGGTACTTTCCCTTCTCAATGATATTGTCTCTTGGCACTATCGATTCGCGAAGCTCTGCGTACTTCACTTCTGCTCTCCACAAATCGGGCTTCACTGCGAATCATGAGTCTTTGACTCCGTGATAGCGCTACGTGAGCGTGCGCATACCAGCTGAGACCAGGCTCTACGAATCGTCTTCTCAAACGAGCCCTATGAACAGCCTTCACGACCCGACTTCAAATTTTTACGATTTCTGAAACCCAGTGGCCCATCAAGAAGCTACGTTGGGGTTTCTTGTAGATTCCACCTGAAGGGATGAGATTGCGAATTTTCTAGGCTTAAGAGAGTTGTCCCATAGCCACTCAGACCATAATTCATTGGCGGAGCTTCTATCAGAGAACCAAAAAAACTATTCATTGTGAAAGAGGCTTACCTTATATGGCTATGGGATGAGGGATGAAATATTCAATCCTGAGGCGAGTAGGGACAACCCATCTTACTGGTTCAGGAGCAAGTCGTGCCAGCGCCAATGGTTCATGGCGGCGGATGGTCATGCGCAGGAAGACATTACACATGTCTCCACCGATTGCCTATAAAATCATCTGAAAATGTTGATGGGAAGCCATTATAGCTGAAGAAATCCCCTCCCATGTACCTCACAATACTGAAGGTAGCCTTGAGGGATTCGATGAAGGTGTGGTCCGATAAGTGGGACCTATGCCAGGGTGGCAACATCACAAAATATTGGGCATGGGCCTACTGGGTAGGTGACTCATGCGAGGATTTTGGAGCCAAGCTGAGGATAGTGGGTTTTTATGAGGTCTTATGGGCCTCCCAATTCCACATTTATCAACCGAAACAGCTGATTCCAGAGTTGTTGAGCAGATGGTCATCCAGGACCAACACTTTTCACATGCAACATAGGGAGTTTGGCATCAGTCTGTGTTATGTCCATCAGATTTCAGGGGTCCTGATATTGGGGGATATGTATGATGAGTTCCTCTCTGTCATGAGTGTGTGGGAGGATCCAGAGAAGATATCGCAGCTGGAGGTGGCACTGCTGGGGATGGTCCATAGAGAAGACAAAGAAGCAGTGAGGGATGCCCATTTCAAGAAGTGGTTCAAGTAGTTCCTGAACTTCCCAAAGGATAGAGAGTTTCCCACGAGACCTCAAACATTCCCGAAGGGGGAAAAACAGGGAAAATAGAATTCGTATTGACAGATCATGGAGGACATTCAATGGAAGACCTAGGGTTTCAGTGTTAATACTGAACAACAACCTATAGTCAGACTGGCGATAATTATCACGGCCCTTATCTGCGGTTGGATCCTACCAGTGAGGGATACCAACATGGGGGTGCAGCCAAGCTCATTCATCAGGGAATCCATGCTGGCCACCGGAGGGTAGGTCAATATGGGGATTCTGATTCTCTCCAGATTGTACAAGATGCTACGGCATGTTAGCGAGGGCAAGAGATCGCAGAGGATATGTGGGCCATTCCAACTTCTGTATGGGTGGACCGTGGGACACATTATAGGGGTTTACGAATATACGAACCCCATCTCACCTCAGAGGTCAAAATTCTACTCATCCATTCTGAATTTTTTCAAGAGTTATCCAGCCATATTAAATATACCGTTGGAACAAAACCGAGTGTGGAAGGCAGAGGAGTTTAATTTCCACCAGTTTCGGTTGATGACGGGGATACTCACCGACAATGGTAGAGAGACAGAAGAGCATTGGGCCTATCTCCTGGCCTTCCTAGGTGGATTCATTGTGTAATGGGTGGACCGCAAGCCTCTCTACGTGTCATACACCCGAATCCAGTTCGCAAGGCAATTCCGGTGCCTCCAGCGGCTGACCCCGCAGGACTACTGGGAGGTGCGCCACAAGGATCCCCCATGTGTGATGAGGAAATGGTTGATCATGTTCACATAAGAAGACGGGAAGATGTGAAATGCATTGCCACTACCTACAGTAACCTTTGGACTGGTGAAGGTGTATGCCATAAGCTAGGAGCTAGCTTATCCAGGGGAAATGCTGAAGCAGCCAACTGTTCGAGCTGGTGAAGGAGGGCCTTCCCTATCCCGAGGTCGAGGTCGGAAGGCGGCAAGGGCGTCTCGTGGTGGCGAGGCTTCTATGGAAACACGTCCTGCACTGGATGAGGGTGACGTAGTGGCGGCGGATCCAATAGTGGCAGTGGACCCGGTGGTCCCGGGAGAGAAGAGCCATCCGGAGGGGCGGCCACCGAGCAGATTCCACAGGATATCCACTCAGGCCCCAGGGATGCAGTTGTGCCATATCGACATGCCCGAGAATGTTGTTTTCTTGGAGTCCTAGGACATATGGGATGTAAACTGGAAATTCCTACTCCCGCCCGAGATGTGGAAAAAACTGAACCATCTCGGGATGGAGTTACCATGTATAGGCCCTATCCGGGCCAGTTTCGAAGTGACTCCGGTGGAGGTGGAGCCATATTTGGATGAGCTGGAGGACTTGGTACATTCCAGGGGTGCCCTGCCTCTAATGACAGACCGGGTGAGGGTACTGCTGGATCAGACGGTTCTCACACAGTGTTCGGCAATTGAGTTCAGAGAGAGCTTCCCCCTACTAGAAGAATCAGGTGAATCCTCTTTGGGGGATGAGGCTGGTGGAGGGAGCCTGTTGGAGGAAGGAGAAGTTGGCGATCAAAACATATGTCTCGATGATTTCATGGAGGCTCTAGAGGTAACATCCCATGTTTATTTCATTAGGGTCTACTATCAGGTAATTATTGATTTCTTACCAACATCTGAACCATGTAGGGGGAAATTGTACACATGCCTCCTTTTTCCCCTCGGTGGGTGATGATGGAGGACCCTCAGAACCCACACCTATGGTCATGTCCTGTTCTATGTCTGGCATGGCCAGGACATCCGATTTGGATCCTCCAGAATCTATAGACCTTCCAACAATATACGAAGGGCCACACTTCGGGCTCCCATCAATATCAACTCAGGAGCAGCACCAGGATTTTGATCTCTGTAAGTCCTATCCACTGAATTCATTGCTTCCACACACTGATCGTGCCAACAGATGTCCATGCCCTTCTCTATCACTTACAGTTCTTTGACTGGAATGGGCTGCTGCAGCGAGGTTGGTATGGATTTCTGGCGGTGCCCCTCCCATGGACATTCCAGTAATCATGGAGAGAGTTACCCAACCAACCCGAACTTAAACGCTTCCTATGATTGGCGGGACCACCAGCGGTGTCGTGCCTGAGGTCATTGAGGTGGGGTCTGACGATGAGGATCGACTTGTCGACCCAAGTCCCACCACGCCTGATCCAACGCCAGATGCTGCACCTGATCCAATGCCAGATGCAAATCCTATAGAAGATTCCCTGAGGGCGTACCGTGCATATGAACCTGCCAACCACGCGAACTGGGATGAGACGACTTCTGACGAAGACGACAACGATATAGTCTGCTGCCGATCATGGAAGCTGGTCGTGTGCCTTACCGAAAAGACCCCTTGGAATTATGGCAGCACAAGATGGACAGACTTCGCTCGCTACTGCGTGAACTGTGTGCTGGGGGAGTGGATTCCCAACGCCCTCATCCCCTCATCCGAGTTCTCATGGTAGAGAAGATCCAGGAGTCTGATCGTGGCCTCGGCGTGGGTAGGCAGATGTGGAAGGCGACGAACATCGAGAAACTCCGGGAGGCTGAAAATGAAGTCCAGCGGCTACAGATCTGTGAAGATGAGCACTCAGCCTCTCTTATCGAACAATCAGAGCTGATCTTTTGATTAAAGGCCCAGCAGGTAGAGGCAGAATAGAATATGAGGCAAGCTTCCGAAGAAAGGGCCGTCATTTAGGCTAACACAAAGCAGACCGAAACTAAGGCTGATGAACTATGCCCCATCGCTGATGAGGAGAAGCGGGAGTTGATCTGGTGGCAACAACTCCTGGATGCCACAAGTGGATGGGTGTTGGAACTGGAACTCTCTTTTGACGAGGTCAACCCGTCCATGGGATGGATAAACCCCTGAGTGATGTAAGGATCACAAACTCTCACACGCACTTTCATGTTTTGATTTATTTAATTTCATATCATGCATGAGTTTTGTTGTTGACTGAATTCATTATAAAAATTTAAATAAAATATCGGTATACAAAATTAATATTTCAAGATAAATAAAATATTAAAATTAGACCAATGATGGAAAGTCCAATACATAACCACACATTGATATAAAATTCCAAAATAATCCACATGGGTATAAATTTAAGGGTCCATAATCAAGAATGTGATAAACCAACCAAAAAATGGTAATATATAAAATAAACCAAACATTATTATTCAATTTCCTATTCTTGTGTCCTTGAAAACCATGTCTTCATACATCTAAGGACATATATTGTATAAGAGTTATTTCTTAGTAGAATACAGACATGTATATAGGATAGTAATCTATACATGAAAACAAATGACTCTATTTTAAAAAATTATTTAATATTGTTAAAATTTTAATAAATTTTATAGGAATCACTTCTGTCATATCTCAAAAATAATGCATTTTTTAAAATGAAAAATATTCATCGAGTAAATAAATATTGTTAATATACATAGAATAAAAAACACCAATTCCTCCAATAAAGGCATATAAATAATAATTTACATTATAATATATCCACATAATGATATTGGGATATTATTGAGGGAATCTAAATCATCTAATGTATCGAAAAACTGTAAAAGGGGATCAATCTATACTATTCTAGCATGTCATTGTCTACCAAAATTTAAATAGTTGATTAAATGGGAAAACTAGAATTGGAATATGCCAATGTCCCAATAAATCCCAACATTTCTCTCATGTTATCTCTAGGTATATATAGGAAACATTTCATACCATGATCACAAAATCTTCATGTTAATCAATTGGTTAGAAACCCACACACCTGATTTCACATTTATGACATATATTCCTGAAAACATAAACTAATGAAAAGTACCATTCCATTATCCTAAAATTCCAAAAAAAAAATTACAAAATAAATAAAAAATAAAACCTTTTTGTAAGAAAACATTATAAATCTACTTGAAACCCCAAAACCATTTGTCCATTCACTAAAACACTTATCATGAATTAAAGAAAAACTCGTTTGAAAAATAATTTAAAAACTCTAACTTTAGAACACATTCAAGAAATTAAAAAATGAATAAACTATTGTTAATAAAACTATATTAAACAAATAATCAAAATAAAACCTATGAAAATCATGATTTAATGGTTTTCCATATAAAATGACCCTTAGGTATAGAAAACTACTGCAAAACTAGATCGAAATATCACACCTTCGATGAAAAATACTATACCCATGATGGAATGTTTCAAATGACCCTATATGACTATGTAATAAAATTAATTATACACCATAAACACAATTTTAATTTTATATGGAACTATAGGATTCCACGATCAATGTAAATGGATGAATAAATAATAAGAAGGTTAGAAATTGATAAATCAAAGTGAATCCATTCTTAGATAATGAAAAACAACATAGCATCAATGGAAATATAAAATGAAATAAAGGGTAGATGATTTTCATGTATTAGAGGTGTGGATTAATGAAAATGGTAAGGAAATGGGGTTATTTGGATTCAAATTCATTAATAGAAAAATGGTAAAATCTTCTTTTTCATGTTCTTGAGAGTGGAATACAGCTTGGGCAAATGTTTAGGTAAACAGTGGATTGATATATTCGAAAGCATGATAATCACCAAACAACACTAAATTTTCATATATTGGGAACTTTACTATTTGAAAAACTTTTTAGATACTATGAAATGTCATATTATCCCCTAAACACTCCTCTCACAGGTTCATCAAAACAGTTCGTACTAACTATGTGAAAACCAAGTGCACATGCATGTATATCCAAAATTCAAGACTTCATGAATTAAACTCTCAATAACACAAAATATTAATAATATAGAAATAATGGTGAAAATAAATACATCATTTTATTTCATAGGTTCTAAAAATATCCTAATCCATATTTATTTACACTAAAATATCTTCAAAATTTTGTTTTAGAAAATAGATGATGTCCTTTATCCATCTTCAAGAATTAATTATCACAAATTTCATGTAAATATATCATACAATAGAAACACACATATTCCAATAGGATATATTTACTGTGAATATCCATATTCTGATAAACAATGATACAAACTACATTTTCAACTATAGCAGTTTCATGATCTATCTCAAAATATTCTCATAAACACACATGTGATTGGTCCAGATAGTAGTTCATATATCAGGACACATGGAATAAATCATTATTAAGGTCATCTATGTGGGTATGTCCTACTAATATTGTATTATCCCAATATTATTCACAACATTTAATAGTCCAATATAAATTAGCTATTTTTTTAAAAAAAATTATCCATGTAATGAAGGTTGATCAAAAAATACATAAAGAGATAACATATAGCCAAACACAATATCTAATGGAAAAATAAGATTATCGAAATATTTTTTTGTTAATTCGGAGACATCACAATACATTTATAAATCAAATATACCTTTTCACTATCTCTCAGATGAGACTTAATCCAAATAATGAACCATCATCCATGTCAACTGAATACAATGGGGAAGGGGATGATAATCAATAAAAAACCATAAAATATCCCATCATGATTGAGGGTTAGTAACTATATTTGTATGAAATCTTAATTTATGGACAATAACTCTCCCACAAACCCCTATCATAATGTAAAAAATCACAAGGAATTTTTTTATGAATCTGAATGGCCAGTTCAGTCTAAACATCATTTATGTTTGATATGTTGTTGTCAACATCAGCTAGGATTCAATGGATTTCTAGAGACCCTTCTAAATCCAAGTAGTTTAATGGGAATCTAAATCTTAATCTATTTCCAATGTCATGAAATACCTGATTATTTCATTTTATGTTTTACTTAATAAATTATATGTTCAAGAGGTCATATGATGCACATAAAAATGAACAAAAGTGAATAATTCCCTATTATAAATGAAACGTGAATGAAAAAAAATATATTGATAAATTAAATTGAAAAAGTAAATTATTTTTCAAAAAGAAGAAAATTTAGTTAAATAAATAATATTAGTAACAATATTGACTATAATGATACGATTTTTTTGTTATTTTTAATAATATTTAAAAATTCAAGGAACAAAATGCATAAGATCTAGTTGTTTCGTAGTATCATGATCTAAATATATGAAGAAATATTTTATTATGTTGGAATCAGAATATAAATAAGTTGCATCAAGGAAAGGATATTTATTTCTCTTTATAATATTTTGGTCACATATATTATTAACCATGGTTTACAAGGTAAAATGGATATATTAAAATAGTGTGACCTAAAACACAATGTTAGGCATAATGTACAAGAGAGGCTAACATGGAATAAGAAACAAAAAAGTATCATATTTAAAAAATGATATCTTTTAATGAATACATTTTTATGACTTTATTCATGCATTTAGAATGAAGTAAATCATTAAATGATCATAAAATGATTGAAATGATAGGAATTTCAAAAAATATACCTCAAAAACATACCATCAGGGACATTTTCAAAGACATCATAGATATTTGTAAAAAGATTCTACCATAACACTATAGCTGATGTCTCATAGGGCCGACTAGTATATTGGGGGACTATATAATTATGGACCCCACCAATCAAATAATGTTATTCTTAATTCCATCATATACTGAATTATTATTAGCTATGATGTTCAATAAATTAATAAATTAATACTCAGAGAAATTTTTTAGTGAGACTTATCTTATAATATTATCCATTTTAAATAAATAAATTATACATCATGAAATTTTGTACCCAAAACAATTTACAAATATAACTAGTTTTAATCCTTTTTATCTCATAGTAAATACAACGGGATTCATAATGTTCACTAAAGTACCTAAGGAATGCGATGATTATGGAATTATAATCATTTGATATATCTAATAACTATGTTTCCTAACGTACTATGATTCATGGGGACATGTACTTCAAAAATATTGAGACCAAAAAATAATATTTAAATCCTTCATAATGGAATTTAAATATAATTTATATCATCCCATGAATATCCCAAGGAGGGTCTTGTCTGGTGTGTAACCAGGACCATTACTCCAAAATAAATTTGATCATTGGGTAAATAACAAACCTTATTTTTTTATTATTATTGAACTTAGTAAAATTTAAAAAATTAATTCATCAACATGTTTTTATAAATATTTGGATTTCATTCCTTGGAATACTGCACCCCATGTAAAAAATATTCAGATTGTTTAACAATTACTGGAATGTTCTATCATTATAATAAATAATGAATGTTTTACTTATGAAATTGTGGTGAAATATAATTCAAAATAAAAAATAGAATATATAATATAAAATCATAATAATATTTTAACTCGAATTCATAAATAATTATAAATTATAACAAGATAAAAAAAATTAGAGGATATGAACTCTTACAGTGACAAAGTAACGAATTTGGTAAAATGATATAGTGATAGAGAATAAGTAATATCTCATTATCAATATATCTATAGAATAATGATACAAAAGAATAAAAATATTGGAAACATATGGAAATGTGTTATAAATTATATTATAATATGGTGTTCTAATTGAATGTGATTTATGAGTGGGAATCACATAAGTTGAAATGTAAAATCATATAATGTTTACAAAGATATTTATAACCATCAGAACTCCATTGATAGACACTCTCTAGAGAAAATGTTATGAGATTCATTACAAAAGGAGTTGTATAAATGATTAATGTGAAAATTGATGGGTATTTATAAGAAATTGTGGGGGAGATTTTATTAATTTCTAATTATCATCCAATGAAATATATTCTCAATTAAATTGATATACATTTTCATAGATATATAAAAATGAACAGGATTATAGAATTTAGTAGTATTGAGAACAATATAAATGAATTAACATATAATTACATTTGGAACATATGATACTTAAACTGAAGATATGAAAATTTATTTATAACTCCTTCTATATTCATAAGGAACATTTTTATATTTCCATGGTATCCAGGGGAAATATAAATATCATAAATCATGAACCTCTGTGGTAGAGTAAGGGGAAGTCTACAACAGAACATAACATGGAATAAGCAACATAAATATATAATATAAAAATTGATTTCATTCTAATTGATACATATATTTAATACTATCCATGTGTTTATAATGAAATAAATAATAAATCATGATATATGGTTGAAATGATTAAAATTTATAATTTTAGACATCATAAACATACCATTGAGTACTTTTTCAAAGACATCAAAAATAACATTTATGTATCATCCCATTACCAAATAGTAATTTTTTGATGGGACCAACTAGTACATTGAGTGACTATATAATCCTGGTCAACACCCATCACATAAAAGTAAAATTCATTACCTCCCACAATTGATGGTTATACTGTATAATGTTTAAGAAATGAAAAACATAAATCTTAATATTAATTTCTGGGTTTGGATTTTCATAAAATGTTATTGTATATGAAACGTAAGAATATAAACCATTATAATATAATTACCAATTAATAAATTAGCATGGATATTTAAGTGAGTTTTGGTATCATATATAGAGAAAAATTTGGGATTCATAATGATAAAATATATAAAAAATTAATTATTGAATATAGAAATATATTTACTAGGTACATTCAATAACTACAATGTCCAATTTATTAAGTAATAATATTAAATTAATTTTAAATTTTGTGACACGCATGAAATAAAAGATGAATCCTTTTTAATGAATTGTAAATTTAATTTAAATTACACCCAAAATATACCATTGTTTTGTCATACCAATCGTGCAGTAAAGCCCATTTATAAGGTCATGGATCTATAAGGTCTAACCCATTTGAGATTCCTAATGTATGTGGTTCTCAGAGTTGGAATATAACAATTTTGGTGTCTTTTTCGTGTGATAGTGTAGATGTAGGGGTAATTTACTATGAAAAGAATATTTTGTGACCTGAAGGATTTTATAGATATTTTTTGGTGACTACTTGTTGGGAAATTTACAACTTGAAATCAATTTTTACGTTATTAATCGGATGAGTCTTTTACCCAGTGAGTCAACTCATGTAAACTCGCACCATAAAAATGAAATTTATGACATTAATTAAATTTTAGTTGTGTAGTCAGAAGTGGTGATCTTTTTAGTAAAACATAAAAAATTTGATGTTTATGACATCAATACCCCATTCACATCATAAACTCATGGATAAAAAATTATTTAAAAACATCATCTTCCAATTATTTGTCAAACCTAATGGGGTTTTCCTTATGTTCTAGGAGTTCATCAGGGTTACCTAAGGTTTTTCGAGAGCACTATGGTGGGATGGATACTCGTATTCCCATATTGATCTATGGTGGTTTGAGTTTAATTTTTTATCATCACTTTTGGTTTTTTTATTTTGTTCTAAAAAATTGTATATTACATCTGATGAAGGTTTATCTACACTAATATTATTTATTTTCATTTCATATTTTTGCCAAATTGGTGGACCATCTCCCATGGATAAATGATTTTACATTCAAGGTATGTGAACTGGATCTATGTAGTAAATATTTTCATGCGCTAATAAAATTAATGATTTCGAGATAGAGGATTTATTTTCCTCTTATAGATTTGGGTGAAAATATTAATATTATCCTCACTTATCTCTTTATATGTATATGAAATTAATATATAAAGTATATAATAATATTAATGAGAGATTGGATCTCTAATCCCATATTGTCTCTTTCCTCGATGATAACAAATTGACAAATGATATTCTAGATATTGTGACATATATTTAGTTCTACTATATAATGATTATATATTTTTTTAATATTTTTTTCTTAATATTAAATGATAAAAATGAAAATATGGAATTGAATGGTTGGGAAAATAATAAATTAAGAGTCACATTTAATCAAATACATTGTTTATTAATATTTTATGGTAATTTAAATTTATGGTCTATAATTTTTTAACATGATACGGTTTTCTATGTGTTGATGGAATTGAACAAAAAAACAAGAATAATGGTATTCCTTTGTATGAAATAATGTCATTTCATGTTAATTGGGAATTGTTCTTCAAATAGTTTGATGAAACTATTTTTGTGATATTAATTATATAGTAATAGCTTATTAATGTTGGTGCCTTAATATTCACATAGTTATAACCTATGAAAAATTAATTTGTTAAATAATGGTATAATAATATCTAGTTCATTGAAAATAACTGTTTCTTTCTATGAGTTCCTATTATCTATAAAGTCTGGATTTCCAATATGAATCGTTGTGAGATCCCATTTCCATGTGATGTATGAATACATTTTTGTAGGTTTTGGATTGATCTTTTGAATATGATTGATCATTGTTCCTTGGCACGTTCTCTAAAAGTGATCTTTTCTATGTGATTTTTTATATCCTGTGAGGAATGATCTTGATAATGCTAATGTGATATGTGAAGGTTATGACAAGATGAGGTGGAATAATTTGAGGAAATTGATGCTTAGATACATTGAGATACACATGAGGGTATATGGTATGGAACCAGATATGATGGAACCTATTATAAATTTGAAAATATGTTCATTTACATATAAATTGATTCTTTCTTTATATGAATCACTTTAATGGGTGATGACCAAGTTATTTTTTTATCTGTATTCCTTAACCCACTACATGAGGCACCTGTAGGTTCTTGGATGCATTATATTTTCCTGATGGAAACTTTGGATGTTTTACTATAGATCCTGCTATTACGGAATGATTAATAAGGTTAAATAAATTTAGTAACCAATGGATTTATAGTTTTTTAAATAATATTTGGAAAATATGTTACACTTCAAAAACCTTGGATTCAATTTGGGTTATTCTTAGAAGGAATGGAGTTATAATTAATGGATAATAATGTATAATTTTCAATAATTACTATGGTTAATTAATGTGTAATATATTAATTAATTAAATCCTAACAATATAATGGAAATATGTAATTTAATTCCAGTCCTTAAATTTTTATATCTAGTCCCCAATATTGGAAACTAGGAATCAAATTTATGATAATTTTAGTTGTTCCTTGGATGTCATTATGCATGTATTATTGTTGTGAGAGATATTATATCATGTTTATTCTTTGATTTTATACACTACTGTATCCATTTTAGTTAGTATTATTAATATCTAGTAGAATCATTGAGGGTGTTTCCCCACAACATCTCAATGAGAGGATTTATGGATAACTACCCCTGGTTCCGACTCTAATATATAGGTAGTTCTTGTTTTACTATTCATGGAGCTCAAATTCCTTATATATGAATGTGTATAGTGTTTTTATGGCGTTCGGTTTTTTCAAACACATTTATCTTTGAATATTGTATACAATGGATAATTACATGTTTGAGTTGTATAGGTTATGACGATATTAGTTACTATACTCAGTGTATGGGTCATGATGGAATGAGTAATAGTACATAATGTCTGATACACATAATGTAACATCCCAGGTAAATAAAGAATAAAAAATTATCATATTTATTAATATTTACGAATTAAATATTAATTTTACTTTAAAGGGGTTGCTATGTTCGATAGTGTACCTAATACGCAATAAAGAGTTTATTTGAAATCTTACGTTGCACACTAGTAATAAAATTATATTATGTTAGTTAACACGTAGCTGTTGTATTTGCGGGAATGAATATAAATAACTAAAAAATTATTATATATGTTTGATAAATGTTTTTACATTTATCCAATAAAGGATAAAGTTTTAAAATATGAAAAGAATTCAATTTTAGGCCTAGATACTCTAATATTCACTAAAAGGTCGAACTATCGCCTTTTGATGGAGAACCCTCTTTAAATATAGTTTTGTTCACTCATATATATTCTATTGGACCAAATAAAATTCTTCTTTAGAATCGGGACACCAAAATTTACTTTTTGTAAATTTTTGGTATTTTTCCGATAAAGTTCAATTTTTAATGAATAGTGAAAACTGTTGTATTTTAATTACAAAATTATTTTTAATATAATTTATTTAAATGATTATATTATCTTCTGAATTGGTTTTAACGTGAAATTAATATATATTTTTACCCTTTAATCCAATAGTGGTTGTTGGAATTAAATTCACTTTGAAATTGGACTTACACTGGTGTCAATCTTTTGATATATATTATTTCATAAAAACACTCTATTTTTCATGACAATGGGAATTAATTAATTAATTAATTAATTTAACTTATATGTTTATAATTTTTTAAAATATACCTCATTTTTTAATTCAAATATCAAATATATCTTAGGGTTAATTTTTGGTATTTTTCTAAAAAACTTCAATTTTTAATGAATAGTGAAACCACTAAGTAGTACTTAAAAAAACTGATTTTTCGTTTAAATTAAAATTTACCACCACTGTGTTTTGAATTTCAAAAATCCTACATACATGGTTTTCATTATGAAGTAAAATGTGGTTCAATGGGATTAAAATAATGTTTTGGTGAAAAGTAACTTTTAAGTTTTTAATCGCGATTAGAGGTAATTAGTGTAATTTAACGTAAAAATAATTTTTTAATAATATGAAATGACCTAGACACTTGTCCTACTCTTATTGGATGTGTCATGGCCGACCAAGACAACCCATGGGTCGATTTGTGGGACCCCATGGAGCCACACGGGTAAGATATTGACATTAATGCCTTTTAATTAAAGTAAAAGTAATAATGACACAAACATGAGTTGTTTTACTAAAATAATTTTTCAATAGGGTTATACAAGATATATTGTTGACTATAAATATTCCTTAGAAATCTAATAAAATTTCCCACATCATGATATTTTTTCTATAATTTTTAGACATTAAATAAATTAAATTATTTATGACACCATGATGATGCAACGATTACCTCATTATTTAACGATTTAAATAAAATGAAATGATAATGTAAACTCTAAGACCTACATTAGTCAAAAACCTATTGGATGGGTTTATTTCGAACCCTTATCACCTTATCCTACAATTATATCAATGTGGGACCTTTGAAATCTGAAAATAATTTTATAATAATGTAAAATGTTATAACATTCCAAGAGTGCCCCTCCTCTCCTCTTATAAATGGCCTCCACCTCTACCACCTTACCCACATCTATCAAGCCATTGTCTCGACAAAACCCTGCCCATTTTGTCTCTCCACATCGATATATTACTCATAGAAGGCTCACTTTGGGCGGAATTCTTCCCAAGGAATTCTTTGAGCTCAAATGAAAAAGAGTTACCCGTTTTAAAGGTAGTGTCTTCTCTTGTGTTCTTATGTTTTATTTTGCTTCTCCAACCCCCTCCACTCTTTTTATTACTTTATTTTGTAACAACACCAGTATATTAAATATACTATATTGTTTTTATGAGATTTATTAGAGCTACACCAACACACACATTCTTCTAATGGTTAAAGAACATACTGTTTCTGTGGTTGGCGATTTTCTGCCTCACGAAACGACGATTTTTCAATATTGTTTTAACACCATTCATGGTGGCCATCAAGATGTCACTCTATTTATATATGATATATATTATGTTTATGTTTTCGTTATTCTTCTTTATTTTTCATTTTTGGCATACCCTTATGGTTTCCATTGTGGGTAAACACGATAATTTCATTTTAGGAAGTGCAGACTACCGCCCCCTCAAAGTGATTTGATTCGTTAATGCCATATGTGGGTTGTATAAAGGATGGAGTTAATGTTATTATATAAGATATTATATTGGAATTATTATATCCCCTTATATCATTATTATTTCACTCTATTAAATATGAAATAGAAATGAAAGTAGCATTTATACGTACGTACGGCTTACCGTCTCCATGAACGTTGCATTTCATTTCATACCTCTAAATATTATGTACTATTATAAATACATGTATATGATGGATATATATAATATATATGATATCCAAATAATGAATATAATTCTGGATATAATGAACCTTTGACCACGTGAACAACATGTAATTGTATGAAGTACATTTTTTACTATAGTACCAAATATCGAAAAATGATCTTTATTAAATTAAATGATTACATATTGTTTGTAACATTTAAATAAGTTGCATAAAAGTAATAATAAACTAGAAAAAGGTTCTTAAGAAAGTAGAAATTAACACTAGTTTATTATTCAGTAGATTAAAGAGTAATCGAGTCACTTTGGACACGTGGTAAGGGAACTTCTTAACCTAATTTCTATTCTTTGGATTAATCTTCTATTTTCAAATTATGTCATGATATTATTATGTCCTATCTTTTATGTATACTTTATTTATGTGTACATATTGTGAATACACATAATAGATCTATTTTATTTTAAAATGATCTTTGTAAGGGACTTTGTCTCAATCTCCTTTCATTGAGGCATATATTTTTATAATACATGAATATCTTTTATACGGTGTATAAACCCCTTTGGATTTTAATTTTATACAAAAGGAATATTTTTCTACGAAGCGTTTTAGAAATCGACAAAAAGGGATGTTTCTTTTAACGTACGTGGTGACAACAATGTTTTTCACTACCGCGAGTATTATTTGGACTTTAGCTTCCTCAACAAGCCATAATGTTTTTAAAAGTAAATAAATATCAGATACTCTTTTAAGTATTTTGGTATTGAAAATGGTTTTTATAATGGATTTGTTATGTCAATATATTTTAGTGGTATATTGTGATTGAAAAGTGGAATTGTTTTCTTTCCATTATATTTTTTTATGTCTTATGATTTTATAATGGTACTTGGACATTTGACAGGTGGTTACGTGATAAACCATATGAAGGGTGACGCCGTGAATATTAGGACGAGTGGTTACATTATAACCTCCAATGTATTGGGTATGGAAGTCGGCTGTATGGCTATTCCATTAAGTGATATGTGTGGAAGTCGACCGTGTGGTTATTCCATTTTATTATGTTTATGTCCCATGTTAAATTTATATGTTATGTGTTTTTTATATGGGTTTTATAGTAATCATTTTATTAAAAAAAAGTAATTAATGATCTTTTATTCAATGAAGAGTATTTTCTTCTTTATAAAGATAAACAGTATTACTTTGATAAAGTATTCATGGTTTACTAGTTTTTTTGAAAAACTAACAGTTTTCCTTCTTTGTGTATCCCTTACTGAGCTTTTTATGCTCACCCCAAGTTTTTGAAATGTTTTTCAATGGACATAAAGTGGAATAGGGTCAAGGATGGGATCAAAGAAAAGTCATGCTATCTAAAAAATTGAACTAGTCATGTTTCTTTTTAAGATTATTTATTTTATGGTAACATAGTAGAAGTGTCTACTTTGTAATCTTTCGAGATGTAATAGTTATGACCTAATTCTATAAAACTCTAAACCTGAAAAGGTTCTCAATGTGAATTATTCATTTAATTAAATATTATGTAAGGTTTAAGGCCAGAGCCTTCTAGTTGGTATCAAAGGTCGGTTTAGACAACTTTAGGAGTTACAAAATTGTTAAATTATAAATTAATTTATGGTATGATTGAAATGATATAGCATTTAAAGATTACCATGTTGCTTCACCTATGATATTTCTGTATTAAGAATGGTTTTTCGTATAGGAAATAGAACGGATTTTTTGGGAAGGCATACAGAGGGAAATGACCTTTCAAAACAATATCCTGAGATGGTTAGAATCAGAACTAGACAGTTTGTTTGCAGTGATAGATCAGTTGACTCATGTTATAAATCATGGTTGTGTTTACTGATGATATTTTGTGGTTTTCAAAAATTATAGAGGAGCATGAATATCATTTAAGGGTTATCATGAAAACCATAAATGAAAAGAAACTGTATGGAAAATTCAGAAAGTGTGAGTTCTGGTTAAAAATAAATTTCATTCCTTGGTCACATTGTTTCAAAAAATGGCATAACTGTTGATCCTGCAAAAACAAAAGTTGTTGAAGAATGGGCAAGACCCACAAATGTAACTGAGATCCATAGTTTTCTTGGTTTGGTAGGTTAATACAGAAGGATTATTGAAAATTTTTCACAGTTATCTAGTACAATGACTTACCTAACTCGGAAGGGTGTTAATTTTATCTGGACAAAAGTATGTGATGAATGTTTTCAGGAGTTGAAAAGAAGATTGGTGACTGCTCCAGTTTTGGAACTTCCTTCCAGGAATGGTGAGTTTTTTATCTACAATGATGCTTCCTTGGAAGGACATGGTTGTGTCCTAATGCAGAATGATCATGTAATTGCATATGCTTTACGTCATTTGAAAACTCATGAGGTAAATTACCCTACACATGACTTGGAATTAGCTGATGTTTTTTTTCTCTAAAAATTTGGAGGTATCATTTGTATGGAGTAAAGTGTGAAATATATACTGATCAAAAAAGTGTAAAATATGTATTCACTCAGAAATAATTGAACTTGAGACAGAGGAGATGGCTGGAATTAATCAAGGATTATGACTGCACAATTCATTACCATCCAGGAAAAGAAAATAAAGTGGCTGATGCTTTGAGTCGAAAAAGTAATGCTTCATTAACCATGCTACATTTGGAACGAGATCCTTTGGTTTTTTATTTGATGAAATATGGCATATAAGTTGTTGGTGAAAAATTTATTCTGTTTTGTTTCAGGTATCAGTGAGATCATCCACATCAAACAGAATTAAGTAAGCATAGAGGAAAGATATTGGGTTACAGAAAAAGGTAGAGCTGTTTCAGAAGGGTATGTTGCCTGAATTTAATATTGATAATGATTTTGTTTTGAGGATTGGGAAGAGATTACGTCTCCCTGGTGATTCAAAGTTGAAGAATGAGTTGTTATTTGAGGCTCATAGTTCCTAGTTTTTAGTTCATCTGGGTAGTACTATGATTTACAGAGATCTGCAGGAGTATTACTGGTGGGATATAATGAAAGGAGATATTGCTGGTTTTACTGTGAAGTGTTCGACTTGTCAACTGGTTAAAGAATATCAGCAGTTATCGAAAGGTATGCTTCATCCTTTACCAGTTCCAGAGTGAAATGAGAAAAATATATCCATGGACTTTGTTGGGGGATTACCAAATACATCTAGAGTTAATAATGCAATCTGGGTTATTGTTGATAGCTTGACTAATTCTACTCATTTCCTTCCTATTTGAGATACATTATCTCTAGATAAACTTTCTCAATTGAATATTAATGCGATAGTGAGGTTGCATGGAGTTCCCCTATCCATTGTATCTGATCGTGATCTCAGGTTTAGTTCTAACTTTTGGAAGGGCCTTCAGAAGTCGTTGGGTACCGAATAAAATTTTATTACAGCTTTTAATCCTCAGTCAGATGGGCAGTCGGAACGAAAAATTAAGACTTTGGAGGATATGCTACGTGCTTGTTCGATGGATTATCAAGGAAGTTGGGACCAACATCTTTCTTTGGATGAATTTTCATATAATAACAGTTTTCATTCTAGTATACAGATGGATCCATTTGAGGCATTATATGTTAGATGGTGTCAAACTCCATCTTTTTGGGATGAACTGGTTGAAAGGAAGCTGATGGGACCAGAATTGGTAGAAGAGAAGGCAGAAAAAGTTCAGTTGATTCAGAAACACATGAAAACGGCTCAGAGCAGACAGAAACATTATGCAGCTAACCGGGGGAAGGATCTATCTTTCGAGGTAGGTGATCATGTTTTTCTCAACGTTTCTCCATGGAAAAGTGTGATGCAATTTGGTAAGAAAGGAAAGTTGAGTCCAAGGTTTATTGGACCATATCAAATTCTTGGGAAAGTTGGATTAGTTACTTTCCAAGTTTCATTACTTCCATGTTTATCTCATGTACGCAATGTTTTTCATGTTTCGATGTTGAGAAAGTATATTCCAGATCCATCTCATGTTTTGATCCCAGAGGTAGTTTAGTTGGAAGAGAATCTCTCTTATGAAGAACAACCAGTCCAGATTCTTGACCGAAGAGAGAAAGTGTGGTGAAATAAGGTAATTCACCAGGTAAAGTTTTTGTGGAAAAACCATATGGTTGATGAGGCAATGTGGGAATCTGAAAATTCTATAAGGGATAAATACCCCCACTTATTTTGATAAGTGAATAAAATTGCGAGGACGCAATTCCCAAATGGGGGGAAGGATGTAACATCCCTGGTAAATAAAGAATAAAACATTTTCATATTTATTAAGATTTACTAATTAAATATTAATTTTACTTTAAAGGGGTTGCTATGTTCGAGAGCGTACCCGATACGCAACAAAGGTATTCTTTGAAATATTATGTTGCACAGTAGTAATAAAATAATATTATGTTAGTTAACACGTAGACGTTGTATTGGCAGGAATGAATAGAAATAACTATAATATGATTATATATTTTTGTTATATGTTACTACATTTATCCAATAAAGGATAAAGGCATGAAATATGAAAAGAATTTAATTTTAGGCCTAGATACTATAATATTCACTAAAAGGTCGAACTATCGCCTTTTGAAGGATAACCCTCTTGAAATATATTTTTTGTCACTCTTATACATTATATTCGACCAAATAAAATTATTCTTTAGAATCGGGACATAAAAATCAACTTTGTGTAAATTTTTGGTATTTTTCCGATAAAGTTCATTTTTTAATGAATTGTGAAAAATGTTGTATTTTAATTCAAAACCTCTTTTTAATATAATTTATTTACATGATTAGATTATCTTTTGAATTGGTTTTAAAGTGAAATTATAATATATTTTTACCATTTAATCCAATAGTGGTCATTAGAATTAATTTCTTTTTGAAATTGGACTTAAACTAATGTCAATCTTTTGATATATATTATTTCATAAAAACACACTATTTGTCATGACAGCATTAATTAATTACTAAATTAATTAATGAAACATATATGTTTTGAATTTTGTAAAATATACTTCATTTTTGAATTCGGAATATCAAATATATCATAGGGTGAATTTTTGGTATTTTTCTGAAAAACATCAATTTTTAATGAATAGTGAAACCACTAAGTAGTACTTAAAAAAAACCGGTTTTTCGTTTAAATAAAATGTTACCACCTTTGTGTTTTGAATTTCAAAAATCTGACATACATGGTTTTTATTAGGAAGTAAAATTTGGTTCAATGGGATTAAAATAATTTTTTGGTGAATTGTATCTTGTAAGTTTTTAATCGCGATTAGAGGTATGTAGTGTAATTTAAGGTAAAAATAATGTTTTAGTAATATGAAATGACCTTTACACATGTACTACCCTTATTTGATGTGTCATGGTCGACCAATAAAACCCATGGGTCGATTTTTGGAACCCCATGGAGCTACTTGGGTATGATAATGACATTAATGCCTTTTATTTAAAGTAAAAGTAAAAATGACACAAACATGAGTTGTTTTAATAAAACAATTTTTAAATGGGGTTATAAAAGTCTTATTGTTGACTATAAATATTAATTATAAATATAAAATGATTTCAAAACATCATGATATTTTTTTATAATTTTTAGACATAAAATAAATAAAATTATTTATGACACCATGATGATGCAGCGATTACCTCGTTATTTAACAATTTAAATAAAATGTAATGATAATGTAATATCTAAGACCTAAACATATCAAAATCCTATTGGATGGGTGTATTGCGAACCCTTATCACCTTATCCTCGAATAAAATCAATGTGGGACCTTTAAAATCCGAAAATCATTTTATAATAAAGTAAACTTTTATAACTTTCCAAGAGTACCCCTCCTCTCCTCTTATAAAAGGCCCCCACCTCTACCACCTTACCCGCACCTCTCAAGCCTTTTTCTCGACCAAAACCAGCCCATTTTGTCTCTCCACATTCCTATCTTATTCCTAGAAGCCTCACTTTGGAAATAAGTCTTCTCAAGGAAGCCTTTGAGCTCAAATCAAAAAGAGTTACACTTTTTAAAGGTAGTGTCTTCTCTTGTGTTCTTATGTTTAATTTTTCTTCTCCATTCCCCTAAACTCTTTTTATTCCATTATTTTGTAACAAATATAGTATCATAAATATACTAGTATGTTCTTATGAGAAGTATTATAGCTACACCCACACACACCTTCGTCTAATGTTTAAAGAACATACTGTTTCTGTGGTTGGCAATTTTCTGCCTCACGAAACGATGATTGTTCAATATTCTTTTAACACCTTTAATGGTGGCCATTAATATGTCACTCTATTTATATGTGATATATATTATGATTATGATTTCTTTATGCTTCTGTATTTTTCATTTGTGGTATACCTTTATGGTTTCCATTGTGGGTAAACACAATAATTTCATTTTAGGAAGTGCGGACTACCGCCCCCTCAAAGTGATTTGATACGCTAATGCCATACGTGGGACGTATAAAGGATGGAGTTAATGTTATTATATATGATATTATACTGGAATTATAATACACCATTATATAATTATGATTTCACTCCATTAAATACGAAACAGAAATGAAAGCAGCATTCATGCGTACGTACGGCTTACCGTCTCCATGAACAGTGCATTTCATTTCTTACCACTAAATGTTATGTACTTTTATAAATACATGTATATGCAGGATATATATGATATATATGATATTAAAATAATTAATATCATTCTGTATATAATGATCCTTTGACCATGTGAACAATATGTAATTGTAAGAAGTCCATTTTTGACTTAAGTACCAAATATCGACAAAATGAACTTTATTAAATTAAATGATTAAATATTGTTTATAACATGGAAATAAGAGGTATAAAAAGAATAATAAACTTGAAAAAGTTTCTTAAGAATGTAGAAATTTACACAAGTTTATTATTCAAGAGATTATATAGAAATCGAGTCACGTCGGACATGAGGTAAGGGAACTTCTTAACCCAATTTCTATTCTTTAGGTTAATCTACTATTTTCAAATTATGTCATGATATTATTATGTCATATCTTGTATTTATACTTTAATTATGTGTACATATAGTGAATACACATAATAGATCTATTTTATTTAAAAATGATCTTTGTAAGTAACTTTGTCTCAATCTCCTTTCATTGAGACATATATTGTTCTAATACAAGACATTCTTTTATACGGTGTATAAACCCCTTTGACATTTAATTTTATACAAAAGGAATATTTTTCTACGAATCATTTTACAAAATGACAAAAATGAATGATTCTTTTAACGTACATGGTGACAATGACTTTTTCCGCCGCCGTGAGTATTATTTGGTTTTGGCTTCCTCAACAAGCCGTAATGTTTTTAAAAGTAAATAAATACCATATACTCTTTTATGTATTTTGGTATTGAAAATGGTTTTTATAATGGATTTGTTATGTTAATATATTTTAGTGATATATTTTGATTGAAATGTGGAAATTTTATCTTTCCATTATATTTTTTTATGTCTTATGATTTTATAACGGTACTTGGACATTTGACGGGTGGTTACGTGATAAACCATATAACGGGTGGTGCCGTGAACACCAGAATGGGTGGTTACATTATAACCTCCAATTCATTGGGTATGGAAGTCGTCCGTATGGCTATTCCATTAAGTGATATGTGTGGAAGTCGACCGTATGGTTATTCCATTTAAGTATGATTATGTACCATGTTACCTCTATATGTTATGTGTTATTTATATGGGTTTTATGGTAATCTTTTGATTAAAAAAGGGTAAGTAATGATATTTTATTCAATGAAGAGTATTTTCTGCTTCATAGTGGTCAAAAGTATTACATTGATAAAGTATTCATGGTTTACTGGTTGTTTTGAAAAACTAACAGTTTTTCATTCTTTGTGTATCCCTTACTGAGCTTTTTATGCTCACTGGATGTTTTTGAAATGTTTTTCACAGGACTTAAAGTGGAATAAGGTCAAGGATGGGATCAAGGAAAAGTCATGCTATCTAAAACATGGAACTAGACATGTTTCTTTGTAAGAGTTTTTTTATGGTAACTTAGTAGAAGTGTCTACTTTGTAATCTTCTGAGATGTAATAGTTATGTCCTAATTCTCTAAAACTCTAAACCTGAAAAGATCCTCAATGTGAATTATTCATTTAATTCAATATTAAGTAAGGTTTAAGGCCGGGGCCTTATACATAATATGTGTTTTTGTGGTTCTCAGAAACTACCTTGTTACACTATTATTATGTTATATGAGATAATGTGAGAAAGTTATTCAAGATCTAATTGTCATAAAACATATCCCAAGATTCCATGTGCTTCTAATATTTGATGAGAGATGGCTCATGACCTGCGATGTTGGGGTGGAGTGAAAAATTAATAGGGAAGTTGTATTGAGGTACTCTTTTTATTGATATTATCATATATTCTCTCTTTAGGAATCACATAGTGAGGGTTAACTATACTGATCTTTGGGTTATAGTATACCTCTTTAGGTGATATTTTTTTTCACTTTTGTTCACTTTTATTAAGTATGTTTTAACTATACATTAAATGAAAGACTCTAGATAGGTTCTAACTGAGTATACTTTTATTCTAACCCCATTTCAATATATTCTGATTTTAGGTTTTTATAATCATGATACAGATTCAGGTAGATATAAATAGCTCATGGTTTTATGCACAATTTAGGCTTCATGGTTTGATGGAGTTTACAATTTGTAACTTGTAGATTCCATTCATTTGTTAATATAATATATGATATTACATGTATATGATTGGGATCTTTTTTATACTAGAGAAGGTGTTAACTGGTGCTTTGTCTTATCCCTCTCCTCTACATGTTTCTATGAGAAGTTAATTCATCCCATTATTATATATTCAATACCATAAATCCCAGTCACTAACATGAGACATACTAGAGGTTGGAATCTTGTAATCCCTATCACCTTTTTGTTACATAGAAAATGAAAAGGGATTCACAATTGTCAATTTTGTAAAAAATATACTCATGAATATTCAATTGTGGTTATTTGGAAAATGAATGGGAAATAATGGTCAATATAGTGAGGTATCTATGTACATATATTTAAAAATTAATGATATTAAAGAAACTGTAGATGAAACCTTATTAATGTATTGTAAATATAATTTAAATAATCCCAAGAATGTTTGATAATTTTTTCAATCCAAATGTTTAGTTTTGGATATTACTCATGCAAGAGTGTGAGAATTCAGTTAATTCCCGATTAATTTTTTTTGGGTTTTCATCCAAAGGATCACCTACACTACTATTTAAACAACATGTTTTTATACATAATAGGATATCACTCCTAATAATACCTCTCATGAATTTAAAAAATATATATAGTATGGTTTCATAGTTACAGGATTTTTTAGCATTGTAATAGATTATGAATGTTTGTTATGATAATACATGGTGATCTATTATCGATAATATAATATAGAATTCATATTAATTAATCTTATTATCATATCACATAGAAATAATATATAATTAAAAATTATCAAAAAATAATGTGAAAGAGGATATGAAACCTTACGTCGAAATTATAATAACACTGAAAAAAGGATATAATGAGAAAGAATAAATTATCCATCATATACTATATAACTATATAAAGAAAATTCTAAAGAATAACTAATGACAAAATTTCTTAAACTCTATTATAAATAACACTATAATATAGTATTATAATTGAAAATATAAGAGTAGGAGTGGTAAACTATTAATATAAAATATAGCTTCTTAAAACATGATAAATGGAAATTAGAACTATTGGAACTCCATTTGTAGATTATAGAAGAAAAAATGAGTGCATACAGATACAAAAAATGATACCTATTAAAGATAAATGGTAGAATTAATCTATATTTAAAGAAAATTGGGGAATTTTTTTCTTTCAAAAATATTTATAAAGGAAAAATACATTGGGGAAAATGAAAAACCATTTCTATTCCCATGGTTTTTTTCATTTTTTCGACAACCAGTTCATTATTTATGATATTTTAATTTATTTAGAACCGAATTCCAATTTCTAGAATTAAAGTCATCATGGAAGTTTAATTTTTCAATAAATAATTGTTTGTGTAATCATAATTCTAAACTTAGAGTTTGTAAAGTTCATTAAATCTTTAGAAAACAACATTATATCATTGAAATAAACTATATTAAAATGTTATTGGTTTTTTGGAACTAGATATACATATATTTTTTATTACATCCATCTTACATTATAATTATGATGTATTAATTATTTTCTATTCTAAATTTATTTTACTGTTTTTTTTTGAAAACATAAACTATATTCAAAAATATTGAAAATTTCAGTATAGGATAATTTTGATATGCTGGTTTTAATTATAAAATCCTTTTAATGAAAATTATTTTCTAAATCTTATATTTTTTATCAATAAAATAAAAACTCTATTCATTATAAAACAACAATTTGGCTCAAAATATTTAAAAAAACTTTGTTTTGTATTTTTTTATATGTAATACATATAAAATTATATTAATGATCACTATTCAATATTAAATGTTACATTTTATTACGGAAATTATATATAAAAACATTTATTCAATTTTTGTTTATAGTTATAATGGTAAAATTACTATTTAAATAGATGGTTTCTCATTAGTTAGATTAAAATGTAAATATTCTTTCACATTTTTAATTTAAATGGTTGTATATCCTCTTATTAGAATGTAACTCTAAAATATTATATCATTCATATAATTTCTCTAGATATTATAAAATATTTATTCTAATGCATGTTTTCCCTTTATAAAAACAATTTATCTTATATATTTATCATTTATATATGTGTTTAATCGTATATAGTAAATTATTGTAGTGGTTCCTTAAACCGCAACATGTGTTATCACACCATCTATAGACATTATCATAAATGATATTTTATTGTGTTTTACTTGTTTACTCATTGTTGTAACATTATAATGATATAAGATAATATAGTTTCAAGAATATTTTTCCAATGATTTCATTATATTATATAATAGAATATCATGTATAACAATTCATATTTTTAGTGAGATATAATCAATTTATAATTTGAAATATATTAACTGATATATCATTTAAAAATCAATTTACACCTTAATACTTCTTAACGTCAAGAAAAATAACTCCATATCAAACATGAATAATACCTATGGGTGAATATTGAAATATCAGTTTTTTCATGGGGTGGTTTAGCCTAAATTCATATGGTAGTGATATCAACTATCTAGAACTTCTCATATAAACAATTATATTCCAAACTCATTTGTGGATTTTCTAAATCGGCATGGATGAGGGAAAAACTATTGATGCCACCTCTGTTGTAGTCACTTATAAACAGACACCATATGGGATGTTATTGTTGGTGTACTCCAGGGTTACTCATATCTATAATAATATACCATTTTCAATTCCCTTAATTTTGACATATCATAATGGTCACATTATAATATTTCTTTTATCATTGGTTATAATTCTAAATGGTCATTAAGAAAAATGAAAAAAAGTTAAAAATGTTTATGTTTAATTGGTATAAACCCAATTCCCTATATCACACTTCACATATTTAAGATATTAATTATGTGTCTTATATTATTAATGGTTTTTTAAATAATTTGATCTAGTGCTCATATTCATTGTTCTGGTATTATTTTTCTTTTTATATGTTCTATAATTTTATATAGTGGCCTTAACAAATTTATAAACTAAATGCATAAAGAAATCATATGTAATAAAATATTATTACTCCACACAATAATTTTCAACAGTATTATATTCCACATCCATTAATAAAATTACATCACCATAATTTTAATTTCACACAATACAGAAAAAATGATGAGTGTATTCTTAATATATTCATGACATAATAAATAAAATAAATTAGTAAATATAATTATCCTTAGTAACACATAGAAACTCTCTTTTCACATTCTAATTGATATATATTATGATTTTGGTTTTCCAAATCCATTTTCCATATATATTTCTTTTTTTATAAGACAAACATTTCATAGATTCAATTTCATGGTATTCTTTTCAAATAAAACTTAAAACTCAAATGATTATAAAGATTAATTATTGGTATTTTAATATTAATAATCCCTAACTATTATCTCATCCAATAACATTATTTAAACCTAAGATACGACTAAATATTTTGGTTCCAACTATAACTCTATTAGATCATCCCAAATTTTCATTAACTTTAATTATCTTAATTTCAATAAAATAATCAAATTAAATTACCAAATGTATTTGACCATGATTGTTCCATATATTTTAAATTATTAAAAAACGAAGAATATTATTCCATAATTTTTCAAAACAATTATACCCCCATGCAATATAAAGTAAAAAAAATATATATGGTAACAATATATAAAAAAATATTTCTCTTTTTTCAAATATATATGTTTTTACTGAGTATAAAAATAGAATTAAAATAAACTACGTTATCAATATTACTCATATTATATTCCCAGAAATTAATTATACCGCATTTAAAATTAGTTATAATTACCTCAACATAAAATCACACAACCCAAAGGGTTATCCATAATTCAATCATATATTTTCTAAAAATCGAATAAAATTTCTCAAAATATTTTTTATCATAATAATTATATAAGACTCCAAAAAATTTCATTCTTTTAAATGTATGATAAATATTATAATCAATATCCCATATTTTTATACAAAACTCATAAAATATCATAGTTATTATATAACATAAAAATGATCTTTATATTTACTAGAATATTGGTCGTATTGAAAATTCTATATTTCTAGTACGAAATGTGATGTCGTATTGTGAAACCATCTTGAGGTAAAAATGGGTTTTCGATATGTGAAGGATTATTTTTAAAATACATAGCTAAAATCTCTATGGTATTTTTAACCTGATCAACTCCAAAAAACTATATCATTGGTTTTACAAGGAAGTAAATACCTACATTGATAATGTGTATGAGAATAGTTTTTATATTAATTGATTTATAAAAAATGTAATATATTAAATTATTCAATAAGTAACACTATGAAATATAAATCATAGTACATAATTATTTTCAATTATTAAAAATAACATTCATCTGATCGAGAAATACTTTTCTAATTACTTTATGCTTTATAATATTATTATAGTCTATAACTATGTTTTTTTCTAATGTAGTAATAACTGAATATACTACACTTGAATTAATTACAACTATAAAAACCATGAATCCAATAAACTAAATCCATTGATTATTTAAATACAATATTTTAGATCAAATATATCATATTATACATAATATATTCGTTTACAACTCATGGGAACTAAATATATAATCAAATTTACCTTACACTAAAAACATGTGATTAATTAGTTGTTTATAGAAAACAATATCTATTTTTCATTTTAATTCTTTTTGACATACATTGAAATTTTGATGGTTTATAGAGAGTTAAAGGGAATATATATGAAGGGATGATCTCATATGCAATATAAGAAGTATCATATATAGAGAAATAATATGAAATAATCAATATAAATGAAATATAAAATCAAATAATTCCATATTAATGAGTAACTATAAATTACATAATACACGGCTTGAAAAGCTACTAAATATGATAATGATCATAAAATTATTGAAATTTACTGAATGCAAAATCATGGAAATAATACAAATACCATTAATTCCATAATCCAAGATATCATACATAAACAAAAAAGACCTGTCCAATACATTATCATAGTTATCTCATTAGACCTACTTGTAAACTGAAGTGCTGAAAAAATTTGAGCGCCAACCATTCCATTAATGTTAAATTAATTTATTCACAAAACATATGAATGTAATTAATAATGTTAATGAAATGAACTATATAAACTATTATAATTTTTTATCAGTGAGTTTTATGACACAATATTATCAAGTATAGAACATTGGAATATATAGTACGACTTGAATTTTCCCTAATAAATGAATTAATAAGCATAACAAAGTGGAATTAATTATAAATAATATTGAATAAAAAAGGATTCAATATAATAAAATAAGTACCCAAATAAAGTGATGAAAGAGTAATTATAGTTGTTTCACAATAATAATGAATAGGATAGTCAATTTATATAGGTAGTTGAATACTTGTATATTCAATTTTTTTACCAATCCAATGTTTGATAAATTCATTATAATTTTCCAAAAAGATCATTTAAATTAACCCAATAATATCCCCTTGATGTGTCAAACTATGTGTGAAATCCATCCCCCTACTCATGAACTTGAGTAAATATTTAATCAATTCTGAACCCAAATTATTAAGAGTTTTCACCCATAGGATCTTCTCTTGAAGTATAAACTTCACATATTTTTTTGTCAAAAAATCAATTTAATTTCTAAGAAAACAACATAAAAAATAATTTACCAATATATATGATTGTTTTTTGACATAAAAAATGTGGTCATTTTAATGAAATATAATATTTGGATAATAGGATGGAATGGCGATCTTACATTGATGATATAATAAATAAAAAAATGAATTTTAATAACTATTACCTTTTATGTGAAATATAATTAATAAATAAAATAAAATAAAGAAATATAGAAGGATAGGAACCATTATATTGAAATAATAATGACTGAGGTAAATATATATTATGAGAGTGAATAAAAAATATGGCATTGACAATATATATAAAGGATGTTAATAAAATAGAATATAAATAAATGTTTCATATGAATAAGAATTAAAAATGAAATTATAATAAGGGATTGAAATCTAATTGGAAAGAGGGATAGTTTGAAACCCTTAACTTGAATTAAGGATTCTTAATGATTTTTGTTGAATTCTTAATAACATGGAAAATCAATGGAAAGACAATTAAATGAAAATAAATAAAGGATATTCATGATCAAATGATTTTGTGTAAATGGGGATCCGTGATATACTGGGTATTGATATCAAATGAGGGATGACTTTTTATTAATTTATTTACATTGGATGTTGAAATATATGATACAGAATATAAAAACCCATTTCTATACCCATGGTTTTATATTAGCGTTTTTGAAATTTAGGAAGTGGATTTTTATATATTAATTTTTTAAAAATAAATTAAAATTTATAAAATTTAAATTTATAATAGAAAAATCATTTTTTAACAAAATTTGGTTTTTAAATCCTTAATTTCCATAATAGTCATTAGAAATTCATTAATATGGTCTGAAAATTATTTTAAATCATTTAAAAATATTATATTTATAAGATAATTTATTTTTGGAACTGGATGAATGTAACACCTCAATACATTACAATATTTCCCTTTGGAGTAAAATTAAATTTTTTAGAAGCATTATTTATACACAACATCATGTTAAACTTACGCTACACACAACATTAAGTTAGCCTGCTTTACATGCAATATCTATTTTTACCACTTTTTAAAAGATAACCAATTATAAATCATATTTTTACAACTTTATAATTTGTATTCATAAAAAAAACCATTTTATAAATTATAAATGTTAGAATTATCATTGAGTGGATTTTTATATTATTCTAAGAAGATTCATGTTTTGATTAATAATGAAAAAATAATGAATTTGAATTAAAAATTACCATTTCATTTAAATAATAAATAATGATATGTTTTATTATAAAATATACATTAATGTAAAAATTTATTAATTATACATATATTAACTCAATCCAGGTTATTGGAATACTTTTTGTATTAAAATTGGATAGATCAACATATTGAAATGTTAAACATTTTTTCTATAAATCCAATTTCTCACCGTGTTTGCGGGATTAGTGTTAACCACGATTTTACAAATTCGAGGATTTTAAATTTTTAAAATAGACATAAATGTGTGTAATAAGTATAATATTTATGGTTTAATAAGATAAAAACAACTTTCATCAAAAATATATATAAAGGTGACTAAAACTAATTTTGATGATTAAGGTAAAATTATGATTTATAGGAGACTAAAACTTAATCTTAAGTGACAAAATGAACAACAATATTGTATAAAATTCAATTTATATCAAATATTCGACCATTCCTTCTATAGGTTCCAATTTTAATTTAATAAAAAGATAAAAAGGGAAACATCATTACCATTAATATATATAAAACAATGAGATATGTTAAATATCATATTTTATTCTATAAATATAATTTTTAAAATAAATAGATTATTTTTATCCTATTATGTTTTTTTATTTTTGGAGATGATATAGAAACATAAAATTCATAAGAAACACCAACATACATATTATTTTGTTAATAAACAACTAAAATAAATGATACAATAATGATTAAAGGTCATGAAAATTGATTTAATTAATTTCCTTAATTACTTTTTTGGATGAATATAAAATTTAACATAGTAGTGAAATTGATTGACCACAATTCCATTTATGTTTTATAATATCAATTTAAAATTACAAAAAATATAAAAATTGACATTAATGTTATTTTACAAAATAATGATATTTCATTAATTGTTTTAAAATAAAATATATATATTCTTACAAGTGATATTTATTTGTCAATAAATATCATATACGATATATTAATCATCTAATTTACCGTGAAATGTTAGATTATTGATTTAGAAAATAAAACCACTATTAGAACGGTTTAATTTATTTAATGTTCCTGCGCATTACAACAGCTTTTTTAAAATTAATTTACAACACACATGTTATTTTTTATTTTCAATAAGATATAATATTTCAAGTATAGGTGGACTATATTTTGTAATAAATATTTTTTAAATTAGTATAATTGTCAAATTAATAAGGTTGTAAAACTAGATAATTTATTAAAAGCTAGAATGATAAAATTGGGGAATCTTAGAAGTAAAGGAACCAAATTATTAAAATGAAAATTTTTTGTGTGGTGGATGATTTTATCAACCAGTAATCTCATTTATACAATTATTTTTCTATTTTATCAGATGATTTGGGAATGCATAACTCCCATTAATGTATACCTTTTAGTATTTAAAAGAGTTTCACTCCTCCTACACTATATAGAGGCCCCCTCTCCTTACACTTCCTCACAACTAACAAGACACATTGGATAAAAAAAATCTATTCATAAAGAACTCATACACATCCGTACCTTCATACAATAGAAATATTAAATGGTATAAATCCATACAACAAATCCATTCAGTGCAAACCAAATGCAGTTACCCCAAAAATAGGTAACAATTTTCCTTAACTTTTAAGTTTTATTTATATTCTATACCCCATATAATATTATTTTTAAATTAATATATAAATAATAAAATATTCACAATATAAAAATATTTGTTATAAGAGGTTGACCTATACTGACACACACATTCCTATAATAGGTTTCGAACATACTGTTTATATGTACGATGAACTACTACTTAATGAAATAATGAATCTTCATTACTTAATTTACCACTTTTCATGGATGGTAATTATGATAGAAAGCCTATTAAATTTTTTATTTAATTAATATTAAATAATTAATTTCTAAAACATTCCATTACACATTCTATTTTGTGTAGATATGATAACATTGATTGTTGAAATGTGGACTACGGCCAACTCAAAGTGATGTTATTCATTCAAACTATCCATAAAACATATAAATGATGGTTTTATTTTAGAAAATGTAATAAAAATATAATCTATTTTTTATTAATTAACTAATAAACATTCTTTTAATATAAAGTCTCATTGTCTTTGTCAGACTTTTCGTGCACTAAGAAGTGATGACGTCAGTTGTGGACATTTGGACAACGCTTTCTCGACACAATATGATTTATTTTACAACACAATAACCATATATATATATATATGTTTTAATAGAATGGTATTTATGATATAATTATAATTTTAAAAAATATATTCAGTTATATACCTACTTTCAATAAAAATCATTAACAAATGGGAATGTTACTTATTTGTATGTTCGACATATTGTCCCTTGATTGTAACGTTTGTTCATTTTTCATAACCATAATTAGTGATTTGTTTAAAACGTGAAATTAATTTATAAATATGATATTTATATTATATATATTATTTTTTAGATGATTATATAAATTAACATTTTACCGTAGTCTATTTACTTAAGTGTTCTTCGGTATACAAGCTGAATATGGTCAAAACACACAATGAGAAACTTAGTTGTTTAAGTAGTTGTTTATAACATTGTAATAATTGTTGTAAAATTAATAATAAACATTAATAATATTATCAAGAACGTAAACAATTAAAATAAGATTATTATTCAAGAATATAAACATAGATAGGAAAATTCAATCATAATTTTAGGGATTTTGTCTCAATTTATATTCCATTAAGATGTATTTCTTATGTTTCACCAATTCACTTTTATTTAGTGTATATACATATATTTGAAATGTTATATCTTGAATATCCTTATTCTAATGATATTTTATGTTTCATTTAATTACATTATTTAATGGTGATTGTGTTTTAATTTTTTAATGTGGTATGAGACACTTTGTAATTTTTAATGAATGTTTTCCTCAAGAATGATTTTAATTAAATTTCATTGGTATCTGAATTAAATAGTTCCAAAAAACCATGTTGTTAATTATCATCATCTAGGAAATTATAATAAATACACATCCATTATTAAATATTTATATTTTATGATATGGCACATTATTTATTAATTACATCGATTATTCAATATATAAGGAAATCGTTATACTAGAACATAAAAGAGGGGAGAATTTATAAATAGACCCTTGATGTATCGATAGTCTCATGAGTTGAATCAGTTGTCCGAATTAGAATATTATAAAATATATTGATAATAGATCTTTATGGTATAGTGTTTCTTGTGTTATATAGTTGACATTAAATATTATAGTTTTTTTCATTTTAGTTATCATTTATATCCATGATATTTGTGTCAAAATATCTCTATAAGAATCTAATTCATAGTTCATTGATTAAATATAATGTGAATAAATTTCATACCATTCCATAGTTTTAATTTCTTATATAGTAATTATGATGTATTTTTTTATCATCTATTAACTTTTCCACGTGAATTTATTCTCCTCGATTCATTGTTTCTTATGATTTACATACATGTTATGAGATTATGAGATCATCCATATTATGCTTCCTTTACCTAGTTTATAAAGAAAATATATTTGAATAATCATTAAAAGATGTTGATTATTTTATCTTATCATGAATCATGTTTTTATTTTCTAATTTTGTAAAGACACGGAAATCCTCTGAAATTTTATTTTCTTAATACATGGGAATTTTACGAGTATGCAGTTTTTCATGGTATCTGATTCCGATGTCCGGTTTACCCAAAATAAATATCTTAATTTTGGTTCGGGTTCGTTCAGTAAACGTACATGCATGATTTTGTATCTTTTGAAACGGTGCTCGGAATAGAAATCTGAGGACACTGATGAACTCGCACTGACGGTATTCTTTTAAGGAGACCTTTACCATAGTTGTGTTTTTTCAGGAGTGGTAGTTATTTTTTGGGGTTTCTAAGTAAAATTTTAATAAAATTATATGTTGCATAATTTTATTTGGATGGTATTTAAAACTTCCAAATGAAAGGTTGGTGGTGGGGCCCACCCCCAAATAACCTCCCATGGGAGGATATTATGTGGTGGGGCCCACATGAGTTCAAACTCCTCAACTCCCTTGAACCACCCTTTAACTCTTGAACTCCCAAATTAATGGTGGAGCCTCTCCACCTCCCACCTTCTCTCATTAATGTGCCAACACCCATTAATTATTAAATTGATCTTCCACAATTAATTAATTAATTTTTGGTGTTATGAATTCTTTTGAGTTCATTTTAAATGCATAGAAATATTAAAAATAAGAGGGATCCTTTTGTTTTATTTTGTCATGGCATTTATTCTTTGGAGAGCTTTGGAGAACTCTTGGAAGAACGACATTTTCCAATGAAGAACTCTCCTATGAAGAACAATGATACCATCTATGATCTTCGTCCAAGCCACAAGAGAAGGAGCCACCTGCGAGGAACATCGACGACGCTTCATCCTCAGAAGTTAATTGATGTGAATGAAATCAACATCCGCACTCTTTCCACGACTTCGACAACAAGCTTCGAATTGAGGTAGGAGGATTTGTTTATTTTAAAAACAATAGAATTATATCCTCATTCTTCGATTTCTACATTCATTCAACGGTGGGAAATTGATATCACCTAACTCAAAGGGAACGAACTAGAAAAACACGGCCCGATGTCCCCCCGTTGAATCTCGTTTGGTTGACATCGGAGGCGGAGCCGAAAGGGCGTGGTGCCATCGCACCTCGCCGGAGAAGAACCGCGATGCTGGTGGTGCGGCACCGTTGTGACACATAGAAGGCAACCGGACCGCGACACCGTCACATCATGGTGGAGGTGCCGAGGCGGCTAACCGAGCCGGCCGCCGTAGAGCCGGATAGCGGGATGACCGACCGGCTGACCGGCCGGCCAGCTGGAAGCCTACGGTGCCTGAAGGCGCCGCATGGAGGGAGATCACGGCCCGCATCTGAGTGCCAAATTTTCGGGCGAACCAGTCGGCTGGCTGCCAGTCGGGCTGGAGGACGGTGGAGCCTGCAGGCGCCGTGTGGCAGAGAATACCGCACCCCGCCTCTGCAGGACGCTCTGCTGGGCGAACTGGCAGGCCGCCTGCTTGCCGGTCTGGGAATCTGTGGCACCAATAGGCACCGTGTGAGAAGAACCATGGCCCGCGTCTGCGGGCCTAGTGCGCCAGGCAGAACCGGCCGGCTATGGATGATAGGGAACAGAGAAGCAGCGCCGCTTAGCACCACCGGGCGAACCGGACCAGCCCGCAGCGTGGGTCGGGTCCGCAGGTGGGCCGGACCCCACCGGGACGGTTCGACCACCAGCCAGGTCGAACCGGCCAAACCGGTCCGGGCCGACCCCCCATCCGGGTCGGACTCGCCAAACCGGGTCGGTCCGAAACCCATGCCGGGTCGGAACTGCCGAGTCGGGTCGGGCAGACCAGCTATAGCCCACTAGGCTTGATGGGCGAGACCCGACATCGCTTAAATTCAATGATCATAATGACCACTTGTCTGAACGACACGCCGTATGCGGCACTAGGACCATTGCGATGGGTCGGTCCTTTTGCGATACTCTATGTGAGATTTTCACCACTTTGTAAATCGGCGAGGTTTGGAATGAGCGTAAAACCAACCGGGTCCCAGGAAAGAAAATGCCAATAACTCTCTGACCGGGCGTCCGTTTGACGCACCATCTGTTGCGTTGGGTTCTTTTGTATGAGAGGGAACTACAAGATACATCAACTCGAGACATCGTGATAGTTGATGTATCGACACTTGTCTCAAGGAGCGGACCCTCTCGAAATTGAGCATGCTGCGTGCGGGAACCTTAGAGCTGGCCGCGGTGACTACTATACAGGAATCTTACATGGGTTCCACTGCGACGACTATTGTAATAGAATCATACGTGGGTTCGAAAATCATGAATACTGATCTGAAATCCTTCATGGGTTCGACAATCACGAGTACAGTACCTGTATCCTATGAGGGTTCGACAGATCTGACTTTTGTTCCGGTATCTAGTGTTGGTCCGACAGAGTAGCTGGTCCATTATCCTATGTGGGTTCGATAGCATAGCTGGTCCTGTATCCTGTGTGGGTCTAACAACATATATGAATCAGTGACTACATCTGATCATATACATCACTATACGAGATAAGATTACCTGTGTGAGATGAGTCTTGACATTCAATTATTTATCTTTGAGGTGATTGACTTTACTTCTTGTGTGTACTGGGTTGTGCTTGGGCTCGATAGTTGGATCCAAACTATGATTGGTAACATAGGTATATGAATGGGCATAAACCTAAGTATGGTTGGTTGATACATCGTGATTTTATCTTTCTTCTGTGGTTATCCATCGTGGATTCTGGGAGATGTTCGGGGGTCTTGGGGTCCCTACTGAGTATCGTTATACTCAGCCCTACACGGGCTATTCCAGAACATCATTGTGTTGGTTGCAGATGACAGACAACAATGATCTAGGTACATAGTTGTAGAGCTAGATGATACCCAGAGGTGGACCACTTGGCGAGACATACACGGAGCGGACATACAAACCTGGGGTGCTAAGGAGGCTATCTGTACCCACCCTTCAGGTGGGATTCCTGGAGGATGACTCAATAGTTTCTATTTTCCTTTAGGCAGTTGTACTATCTTTTCAGTTGTTTGTACTTTACTGTTGGGATTGTATTTCCAGCCCCTTTCCTTTTAGCACCTTCTTTGGTATACCGCTTTACTTAGTGTTTACTTCCAGTTGTGAACTATGTTGTTTTTTATTACCTATTAATGGAAATTCCTTCCCTTTTTATTAGGATTACGCATTTGGTGCTAGTTTCTATCCCCTAGCATATGGAAGGCGGGTTTGGGGTAGTCACAGCACGGGCCCAGAGGACGAGTCGTGAGAAATTGGTATTAGAGGAGTTATTTATAGTGTAGATCTCGGAATGTGATTCTTTTAACTGCAATAGTGTTAAGAGTATTGAGTGTGGTTTTCAGTCAAGGGAGTCCAATGTTGGTGAGGCCGCCGACATATCCATACACTCGAACCCTGACTTCTGATTTCCGACTCAGTGCACAAAAACACTGATTGTGTGTGTCTTTTAATTAAAATTGTTTTCTTCTTGATTTCATTTTGTCAGCTCACTAGGTAAACTGTTTTAACTGTGTCCCACTTGTTTCTTTTTAGGATGGCCCCATGAAGGCAGCGAGCTAGGGATCCTGGTTTCGTACGAGATGGTAGAACACAGATCGACGAGGCCTCGGTGCAGGGCCCCATCACAGCGGAGGTATCGGAGGTACCACTAACCGCTGCACCACCGATACCACCAGCTCTAGCAGTAGAGAGTGCATGCTGACTAAGTGCATTATATGAGTTCTAGTGTCAGAGGCCACCCAGGTTTTGGGGAGAGACGGAACCACAAGTAGCTGAGGTTTGGCTGGAGGCTATAGTGAGAGTTTTTATATTAGTAGGGAAACCATCTGACCCCTTGGTGATCCTTTCTGTGAGTCTCCTACATACAGCAGCAATATATGGTGGAGCCTGATATTCCAGGTGTAGGACGAGGCATCATTACTTTAAACAGACTTCGAGAGTCTCTTCCACTCATATTTTCTTCCATCCACCCTTCATGCGTGCGGATTCCAGAGTTACTTAATCTGCAGCATAATAGCCTGACAGTAGCTCAGTACTCAGCGAGGTTCATGACCTCTCGTACTACTCCAGGGATATGGTACGAGACCCGTTTTTAGGTCATGTACCTTTGACTAGGGACTCTGGCATTAGATCAAGGCTTCGACGATTCCCCTCAGCATTGCGACAATTGCGGGAGTGCTGAAGCGATCCCTTCTAATGGAGAGTTTTCTCATTGAGCAGTCACCAGCAGCGAGACCCACCACAGGGAGACACGTAGCGGAGTCTTCTACACCGGGCTGTAGATAGATGACGTAGAGGTCCAAGCGGACCAGGACATCAGTTGGGCGAACCTAGGATACATGTTCGGTTGTGCGGGGAACACATGACAGAGCTAGCTTTACGAGGAGCAGGCAGTGATATGTATGGGGCGAGTAGGGCCACATGGCTCATGACTGCTCGACCCTCCATGAAGATGAGCACCATATAGTAGAGGGACCTCCCAGGCATAGAAAGAGGTTAAACCGTGGTGGTCCTCTGGGAGCAGGAAGATGTGGCAGAGGAGATGGCCGAGCAGTGGGTGGTGGGCGATGTTTTGAGGCTCTACCACCACCACCACGAGGATGCCCACCCCAACCACAGGGAGCAGGCAGACAGAGGCGGGCTCATCTCTAGGCAGTTGAGGTGTACGACCATGGTGCACCTGAGATGATTGGAGGTACTATCTGGGTCAACTCCACCCATACTGCAATACTTATAGACATAGGTGTGAGTCATTATTTTTTTGCCACTTCCCTCATTCGGAGCTCAGATATTCTGACAGATTCGTTGGCTTGATCCTTACGGCTAGAAAATCCTACGAGAGAATACTCGATGATTATGTAATGGTTCCTCCAGTGTGAACTTACTCTAGGAGGAGAGAGATTCATATGGGATCTTTTTGTAGTGGCATTGAGGCCTTACGACGTCATCATGGGTATGGACTGGTTATCCACACTTCACGCACAGATTAACTGTATTAGGAGAAACATTTTGTGTATCCGCACAGATTGGACCAGGTTCACCTTCACCAATGAAAATGGAGCCTTTTCAGCACATTATGGACTTACACAGTAGAGGGGGAAGCTGATCACACATCAGTTGGCTAGTCTTATCATCGGAGCGGTTGATGTGAGGAGTCTGAGTTTTCCTGTTGTGGGGGATCTGTACGCTTATGTTTTCCCTGATGACATTAAAGGATTACCTCTTCACAGAGAGGTAGACTTCTATATTGACATGTACCTTGGGACAACACTGATATCCTCTCTATCATATTGGACAGCTCCCACCGTGCTTCGTGAGCTTCGGGTTCAGCTGGAGGACTTACAGGAGAGGGGATTTATCTGACCCATCGTTTCACCCAGGGCATCTCTGGTTTTGTTTTCCAAGAAGGCGGATGGGATTTTTTGACTGTATGTCGACTACCGTCGCCTAAATTAGGTGATCGTGAAGAACAAGTACCCATTTCTGAGGAAGGATGACCTCTTTTATTAACTCATGAGAGCGTGATGGATCTCGAAGATAGACCTTAGGTTAGGCTATCAACATCTTCGAGTTCAAGATGATGATGTGTAGAAGACACCTTTCAGGTGTCGGTATGGCCACTACCAATTCTTGGTTATTACCTTTGGTGTAACCAATGCTTCAGTAGTGTTCATGAGTCTCATAACCAGGATCTTCTTTCCTTACCTTGATCTCTTTGTCGTAGTCTTCATTGATGACATACTGATTTACTCATCTACTGAGGAGGAGCATGCCTACTATTTGAGGGTAGTACTATATACACTCCGAGAGCACCGACTATATGGTAAACTCTCAATGTGCCAGTTCTGGATTTGAGAGGTTCACATTCTGGGACACGTTATCTCAGAGGACGGAGCTGTACTGGATCAAAAAATGATCAAGGAAGTACTTGTTTGGGATCCATCCAAGATTGTGACAGAGGTACGGAGTTTTCTAGGACTTACTGTGTACTATCAGATATTTGTGCCAGACTTCTCCAGAGTTGTAGAACTGCTTTCCGCATTGAAGAAGAAGGGGAAACCCTTCGTGTGGTCAGATAGATGCCAGTAGAGCTTTCATGAGATGAGGCAAAGGTTGACCAGTGCACCCATCTTGAGGCTATCAGAGGAGGGCGTAGGGTATGAAGTTTACTGCAAAGGATTAGGGATCAGACGTGGATGTATCTTGATGTAGGAGTAAGCAGTGATCATGTATGGTTGACAACAGTTGAGATAGCATGAGTAGAACTATGCTACCCATGACCCAGAGTTTGCATCAGTGGTCTTCTCCTTGATGATGTGGCAGCACTATCTGATGCGAGAGAATTTTACAGTCTACTCTGACCACCAAACTCTCTGGTACATCTTCTCACAGAAGTTCTTGAAACTGAGACAGTGACGATGGATCGAGTTCCTAAAAGACTATGACTTTGAGATAGTCTATACTCTTGGGAATGGGAATGTTGTAGAAGATTCTCTCAGTAGGAGATCAAGAATTCAGCTTCTATGAGAAGTCACAGAGTAGCTGGCTGCATTGCAGATGGCATTTGTGGATATATATTGATCCGCCTTTCTGCAGTCTCTCACAGTCACTCCTCCAATTCTTCAGCGAGTCAGAGAGGTTCAGCGTGGGGACGTTGATTGTGAGATGCGACATGCTCAAATATCCTCAGGTCAGGCACCTGATGGGTTTTCTGATTGTGGGGAGCACTTCATTCACTTCAGAGGATGTACCATGGTACCAGTTTCACTACATGAGGAGGTGTTGAGGGAGTTCCACACTTCAACTCTAGCGGTACATCCAAGAGTCGAATAGATGTACCAGGCCCTCGGATGAAAGCATTGGTGGTTGGTTATGAAGAAGGCAGTAGCCATGTTTTTCTGAAGATGCGTCACTTGTCAACATGTGAAGGTAGAGCACTGGGATCCAGAAGGCTTATTTCAGCCCTTAGAGGTCCCATAGTAGAAGTGGGATTGGATATCCATGGATTTCGTGATGGGAATTCCATGTACATCCAGAGGAAACGACTCTATCTGGGTGATTGATGACCGACTCAACAAGCCGGCCCACATCCTACTAATCAGAGAGCAGGGCATAGTAGAGAGCATGGGACTCCTCTACCTAGAAGAGATTGTACGGCTTCATGGTGTTCCATTGACAATTGTCTCCAATCGGGATGCTCGTTTCACTTCCCTGCAATGGAAGGGGTTGCAGTGGGATTTCAGGATGCAGCTTCACTTGAGAACTACCATTGATCCATAGACAGATGGACATACTAAGAGAAATATTCAGTCTCTCGTGGACATGCCCCGTGCATGTGTCCTCGACTTAGGTCACAGCTCGGAGGATCACTTGCCCTTGGTAGAGTTTGAATATAAAAACATCTACCACTCTTCCATCGGGATGGAACCTTACGAGGAACTATATGGATGACCTTACAAATTGACTCCATACAGGACTGACACAGGGGAGTTAGCACTTGTAGGACCATAGATTGTACAGGCTATGACAGAGAAGGTGTAGATCATCCAAGAGCAGATGAAGACTGCACAGAGTAGGCAGAATTCCAATGATGATTGGAGATGAAGACCAATGGAGTTCGAGGATGGCGACCACGTCTTTCTATGGGTCTCACCTTGATGTGCTCTATGGAGATTTGGCAGAGGTGGAAAGTTATCTCCACGATTCATCAGACCTTTTTAGGTCCTCGGTAGAGTAGACGAGGTGGTTTCCCTCCGGGCCCATCCACCTCAGTTGCACTTGGTGCACGACGTCTTCAAAGTATCTCAACTGAGGAGATACATGCACGACCCATCCCACATCATCGACCACGAGGATCTAGACATCGATGATGGGGAGACATTCACAGAGGATCCAGTGGAGATTGAGGATCTATAAGAGTGGGTCCTACAAGGATGATTGATTCCTCTAGTGCGCATTTTTTGGTAGTATGGGAACCTCCAGGAGAGCACATTGGAGAGGGAGGCTCAGATGTGTGCTTAGTACCCCCTTTTGTTCCCTTAGTATGTGTTGTAGCTTATGGGGATGTAAATCCTGGAGGTGAGGGGAAATTAAAGTCCTCGAAATCCTGTGGGGATTTTTTTTTTGTAATATATGGGAATTTTACGTGTCCGCAGTTTCTGACGACACCTGATTTTGAGGCTCGGTGTTCCCGAAATTAATTTCTGAAATTTTTTTCATATAAGTTCAGTAAACATACATGTGGGATTCTGTGTCTTCTGAACCGTTTCTCGGAATTGAAATCCGAGGACACCGATGAACTCGCAGTGCCTGTATTCACTTAAGGAGACCTTTACGTAGTTGCGTTTTATTGGGACTGGTAGCAAATTTTTGGGGTTTCTGTATAAAATTTTAATAAAATTATGTGTTGCATAATTTTATTTGGATGGTAGCTAAAACCTCCAAAGAGAGGTTGGTGTTGGGGACCACCCCCACATAACCTCCAATGGTAGGATATTAAGTGTTGGGGCCCACACGAGTTCAAACTCCCCAACTCCCTTGGAACCCCTTAACTATTGAACTCCCAAATTAATGGTGGGGCTTCTCCACCTCCCACCTTCTCTGATTAATGTGCCAACACCCATTAATTAATTAATTGAGATTCCAAAATTAATTAATTAATTTGTGGTGTTATGAATTCTTTTTAATTTATTTGAAATGCATGACAATATTAAAAATAAGAGGGAGGATTTTTATTTATTTTGGCTTGGCGTTTATTCTTTGAAGATATTGGGAGAAATCTTGGAAGAACAACTTATTCCAATGAAGAATTATACTTCGGAGAACGATGATACCATCTATGATCTTCGTCCAATCCACAAGAGAAGGAGCTACCTGCGAGGAATGTCGACGATGCTTCATCCTTAGATGTTACCCGATGTCAATGAAATCGACATCCACCCTCTTTCCGCGACATCGAAAACGTTCATCGAATTGAGGTAGGAGGAAATGTTTATTTAAAAAAGAATATAATTATATACTAATTATTCAATTTCTACTTTGGTTCAATGGGTGAAAATTGATATCACCTAACATGGAGGGTGCGGGATGAAAAAACACAGCCTGGCATCCCCCCATTGAATCTCATTCGGTTGACATCGAAGGTGGAGCCGAAAGGGCACGATGTCGTCTACCCGCGCCGGAGAAGAACCACACCGGTGGCGGTGCGGCGTCGGTGCACCGCTTGGAGGGAAGCAGGACCACGATGTCATCGCGCCGCGGTGGAGGTGTGGAGGCGGCTAACCAACGCGGCCGCCGTAGAGCCAGACAGTGGGAAGACTGTGGCACACTCAGGTGTCGGGCGTCAGAAAATATTGGGGCCCGTATCCGCGGGGCGCTCTGGTGGGCGAACCGGCCGACCGCTTGCTGACCGGGATAGGAAACCACGGCTCCCACATGCGCCGCGTGAGAAGAACCATGGCCCACATCCACAGGCCATGGGCTACAGGAAGAACAGGAAGACTATGACCGGACGGGCAGGGAGAAGCGGTGCCGCTTGGCACCGCCGGGTGAACTGGACAGGCCCGTAGCGCGGGTCGGGTCCACGGGTTGGCCGCACACCACTAGGTCGGGCCGACCACCAGCTGGTTCAGACCCACCAAACCGGGTCAGTCCGACCCCCCATCTGTGTCGGACCCGCCAAAATGGGTCGGGCCAACCCTGCCAAAGCCCACTAGGCTTCACGGGCCAAGCCCGACTTCACTTAAATGCGAATATCATAAAGATCGCACGTCCAAATGACGCACCGTCTACTACACATGGACCCTTACAACGAGGAGGTCCTTTTGCAGTACTCTATGTGAGTTTTGGACAACTTTGGAAATCAGTCGGGTTTGGAATGGGCGTAAAAGAAACTAGGCCCCTGGAACAGATATGCCAATAACTCTATGACCGGGCATCTGATTGACACGTTTTCTATCACGTTGGGTTCATTTTTATGATACATAACTATGGGATACAAAAACATGATACTTAGTGATAGTTTATCTATCAATACTTGACACAAGGAGCAGACCCTCCAAGAATCGAGCGTGCTGTGTGTGGGAACCTTAGAGCTGGCCACAACGACTACGGTACCGGAATCCTACTTGGGTTTGACAGTGACAACTATTGTACCAGATTCCTATGTGGGTTTGAAAACGATGACTACTATACCCGAATCCTCCGTGGGTTCGACAAAGGCGACTATTATATCAAAATCCTACGTGGGTCTGATAGTTCTTACATCTGTTCCTGTATCCTGTGTGGGTTCGACGTAGTAGCTGGTCCTGTATCGTGTGTGGGTCTGACAGCTTAGCTGTTCCTGTATCCTATGTGGGTCCCACAGCATAAATAAATTAGTGACAACATATGATCATCTCTATCACTCTACTAGAGAAGTTTACCTATGGGACATGAGTCTTGACATTCAAAAATTTATCTTTGAGGTGATTGTCTTTACTTCTTGTGTGGACTGGGTTGTGGTTGGGCTTGAGAGTTGGAGACAAAAACTTATTGGTAACATAGCTATATGTATTGGAATATACCTAATTAAAGTTGGTTGATACTTCGTGATTGTATCTTTCTTCTCGGGTTATACTTCGTGTATTCTGGGAGACCTTCTAAGGCCACGAGGTCCCTACTGAGTATCGTTATACTCACCCCTACACGGGTTATGCCTTCACTTCGTTGTGTTGGTTAGAGACGACAGACAACATTGATTGAGGTAGAGAGTTGTAGAGCTTGATGGTACCCAGAGGTGGACCACTTGGTGAGAAATACACAGAGTGGGCAAATGGACCTGGGGTGCTGAGGAGGACATCTATACCCACCTTTCTGGTTAGATAACCGGAGGATGACCCAAGAGTTTCTGTTTACCTTTCTGCAGTTGTACTAGCATTTCAGTTGTTTTTACTTTATTATTGGTCTTATATTTTCAGCTGCTTTCCTTTCATCACTTCCCTTTGTATTCCGCTTTATTTATTTTTTACTTCCAGTTGCGAACTCTGTTGTTTTTGTTTACTTACTAAAGGAAATGACTTCTCTTTTTATTTGGATTATGTCTTTCGTGCTAGTTGCCATCCCCTAGCCTATAGAAGGCAGGCTTGTGGTAGTCACAAAACGGGCCCCTAGGACAGGTCGTGACAATTTTCTAATTCATTATGGGCATCATGAATGTAATATGGATTTCTAAGACATGTATACTAATCAGTCTATCAGGAATTGATTTAATATAATCTTGTCAATGTAATAAAATAATTCTCTAAATCTAGTATTATGTAATCGGGGTATTATAATTAGTATACAAAAAATTTAATAGCAATCGTCAGAACTTGATTTAGTAATAAATATACTATAAAACATAACCCTATGGTAGAAATTTCCGATATATATATATATAAACATCATAATTTTTTGGATAGATAGATATTTTTTAGTTTTCCTATCAAGAAATCAATGTTTGGATGCTTCTTATGATCATGGTTTTCTCACAAAAGTACCTATGAGTGACAATTATTATAAGGTGTATTGGGCCTAACTTGTTGTATCGAAGTACATGAAAATGGGACATACTACGCACATGGTTTCACATTCATTGGTTATATGCTTAGGATAATCTATATTTTCATTACAATCCATTAAAAAGGATTTGAAAGTAATGATATCCCTAAATAAACTATATTTATTATAGTGAGATTTTTTATGGAAAAATTTTCAATTTATGATAAATTTTTCTCTGGATTTGGAATAATTAATTATGTTAAATAATTATGTAATCTAATTAAGTATATGATTTTGGGTAAAAATTAAACTTAAAAGGAATCATGGTATTATTGAACATGGAAAATGATGATATTTCCCTACTGAGGAAACCAATACTGCTAGTATTGAAACTGAGAATGTTATGGAATTTTTATGTAAGATAAATCATGTTATGAAAAATAACCTTTCTAGAATGTAGAAACCTATTTCACCGGTATAATGTATTATCTTGGATAAATTTATGCGATTGAATCCCCCAAAATTTAGAGAAAATATATATTCATTAGTGGATATGATTTGAAATAGTTTTTTGGATATGATATTAATGTAATTAGGATTAACTGAAAAATAAAAGTATAAACATATATTGTATTTTCTCTAAAATGGTGTTGATCAATTGTTGTCTTTGATCGAGAAAACAAGGAAATTATGAGAAATATATCTCCTGGAATATAGGATTCACAATGATACATTTTTTGATAAATAATTATCATTTGATAAAAACTAAAATGATGATAGTGTTATTTAGTATAGAGAAAAAGGAAAAATAATATTTTTTTGGATTATAAATCTACCTTTAAAATATTAGAATCGTATTCTATGAATTACATAAGAAACAGAAAATACACTACTGATTATGTTTTCTGATGACTTAATCAAAATATCCCAAGGGAATTGATCTCCCAAAAATTTTCATCATTTTATGAAATGGTACTATTTTTTGTCAAGACAGAGAAGGAATTTTCTTGAATAAATATATCCATGGGGATCCATGAAATGAAGAATTCATATATTCACTATAAAAAAAATATAATGTGTCAAATAAAAAGGGACATTAGGATTTTCCCACATTTGATAACAGTGATAAAAATCACCCAAGTTAATGTTTGAAAGGAATTGGAGTATATTATAAGTGTGTATATAAGTTTAGCCATGATAAAAAAAATGAAAAACAAAAATAAAAAAGGATACTAATGTACATCACAACTTCATGGAGATGGGGAACTTTGAAAAAAATTACCCATGCATCAAGGGAACGTACTAGAGGAGAATCTAAGCGATCATGGTAAAGAATATGTTATATACATAATTAAAGTGGAATAATTAAGGGGATTCAATATATGGATATATGAAATGTGTTTTTAAAATATCTCATTGATGATTTTATAATAATAATATTCATGAAATATGTAAGGACTGTACTATTGAAATATTTTATATGATTTAAAATCATAAGATGAGTGGTACCAAGATATTTTATTATGTGGAATGTACATTTTTTTGGAAACCCCTGGTTGAGTGATATATAACCCTTATTATGTTTAAAAGGTTTATAAAATGATGTTTAGATAGAGAAATTATTATTTTTAAAAATGCGAATAGGATAATTGATTACTACCATGGAATTGAGTATTAATTTATTAATATAGTGGTTTCTGTTATCATTGATGAAGTTTACATGATTTTTGTATTTAAAAAATATTTCCAATAAAATAAACTTTATTTAATGAATAACAAGCATTATTTTTTAAATACTATTTTATAGTATTTCATGTTATTACAATTAATCACATATTTTATATGTGATGATTAAAAGACACATCATTTTATTTGATAAATTCATTTTGGAAAATCAATGACCTTTTTTCTAAATAGTTGGATCATTATATTTTGGAAAGGTTAACCATTTACATAATGGGTTTTTATAAATGGATAAAGTTTTAGAGGTTAATTTATTGCATCACTTTATTGTGTATCTTGTTTTAGGAAATGAAATAGAAATAGTTCAAATCATGACCCATGGATAATATTTTTCCTGAAGAAACTTACAATGTATTTATATTTACCAATATTCATATAGACAAAATGAATTCATCAACTCTAAGAAATATAATCTTAAAACCAAAAAAAATCTATCTTATTTTGTTTCTAATGAATCAAATATACCCATAGATTATCTCTGATTTATGGATCTCTGATGGTTAAATTTCACATAACCATGTTCTCTATCACTCTACATCATAAAATAATTTTTATATTTTTCTATTGATTCCATGTTTCAATTTTACACATATTTAATAATATTAGGAAACTTAGTTACATGTCTATTATAATTTCTGTTCTCTCTAATTAAGTTGATGTGCCATTAACCCTATTTACGATGTTGTTTTTTAATAATTATTTATTTTAAAATATCAAACTCTTGATTACTGAGATTATGATTAAATTAACAGGGTGTGATCCAATAATGGTGTGGGGAATGTAGCACCCCATTATTTTATAATATTTTTATTTTGGGATGAAATTAATTTTTATCTACCCTTTTTCATACACAATCATATATTTAACATACACTCAACACAAAAATTATTTAGATATTTTTACTTGCAAGGTTGAGTTTTACCATCCTTTAATATTGAACCTATTTTAAATCCCATTTTGAGAACTATATATATTTTATTTTTCAAAATAAGAAACATTTTTTAATTATTAATGTCAAAACTATAGTTGGGTGAATTTCGGGTATTTCTTTTAATATTTTACTTTTTTATGAATAATGAAAAATTCAATATTTTATCTAGAAATTAGATTTCGATTTAAATATTTATTAATGTTAAATTATTTTATTAATTGGGATTTAATGTAAAAATTGACCAATTATATATATATTAACCCAATTAGGTCATTAGAATCTTTTTTTAATTTAAATTTATATAAAAACTACTTGAACTATTGAATAATTTTACTTTAAAAACATGCATTCTCGCCACATATATGGGATTATCCATAAACATAATATTCCCATATTATGATTTGAATTCTAAATAAATGATATACTGGGTTGTAATTCGTGTAATATTATTTATCTAATAATATGAACTAAATTGTTTTCCAAAAAAAATTTGTGAAAGTGATTGAAATTAATTATGGTGATCATGGTAAAATTAGGCTTAACAAGTGAACAAACCATAATCATCAGAGACAAAATGACCTAGAAACGTTTTGAAAATCAATTATATACATAATATTTGCTGATATCCCCTCTTTTTTGTAATTGAGTTTTTTATTTGTATAATATGTCATTATATTTCCCTAAATGATACGTTAATTAGTGAAAAAGATAAAAATATATAATTACTTACATTTAATATCTATAAACCATTGAGATATGTAAAAACATAATATTTTTGGATATAAAATTATTTTTGAATGATAATTTGGTTATTTTTATAAAAAATAATTTATCATTAATTTCTAGAGATGAATTAGATACATAACATTATTAAAAAACGCCAAGATTGTGAAAATTCATTTAATAATAAACTAAAATAAATGATACTATAAATATTAAAACTAAGGAAAGTACATTGAATCAATGTATTTAATTATTTTTACAGGAATATTTATTTTTACACATCAACAAAATTACAATATTTTAATTTCTATATTTTTTTTATAATATTCAATTAGATATATATAAATAATGTTAAAATTGAAATTAATAATATGTGATAATAAATTATATATCATTATATGAATTAAAATGATTAAACATAATGTATTCCCCAAATTAATTTTTAATCATCAATAAATATCAAATATTGTAACACTATGACCCCTCTAAACAGGATCTGGTGCATTACTAATTTTATTTGCATGGTTAGAAGGAATGAAATGATCTAAGGACTAGTTTAGTAGTATTGAAGAAACTAGATACATAGATCTAACTAAAATTACATTGGAAATGGTAACAAAATACAATACAATAGAAAAACTAATAATCTTCAACCACGAGAACTCAATAAATAGTCTCATATTCATAATATTTTGAAGGTAAACAAATGAATGGGGTGAGCTCAAATTCTCTGTAAGGGTTAAAATATCAGAAACATGAATCAATAATAAAATAATGATACGAAATATGGCATGCTGAGTAATTGAAAAACACACACCATTAATAACCTGAGAATGAGATTGCGTCTGTAGATTTTTTTCATAGTGAAAACCTCAAGGATAATAATAACTAAAAATGAATAATAAGAATTCTTATTAATTGGACATCATATATCTGGCACAACCATCCATCCAATGGACCGAAGGCCTTCATTTTTTTATTGATTTTCCTAATCCACCATTCATGTGATCAGGTGGAACCATTACAATGCCCGTAGGCGTATTTATTACATGGCCCATAGGCCATAGAGGAATCCATTTCCCATAGGCTTCAAACATTACATACAACCATGACTAACTACTAGGAACCACTCCTCCCCAGCTTCATTATCGTGAAATCAGCTCTCCCCCTTCGCATGGATATTCATCAAGGTTATATCGTTCATACACATGATTATCCCAATGGCATGTTCTATACCCTATCATTCTTGACATCTTGGTATCTTCTGTTATGGTGAAAGATCCTCGCTCATCCTATTTATAGAGCTTATTCTTTGTAGGTTTTCTGGTTTCCATCTGCACTTAATATGGGATGATGTCTTTGAGGTGGCCCGAAGGCCTTACATCCCCATTGGCTTGTGTGGCTCGAAGGCCTTAAGTGACTCGATGACAAAATCGGTGGCCTGAAGGACAAAAAATGGGAAAATTCTGGACTGACATAATGCCAAACAGTGCCTTCTATAGTACCCACGACATTGCTATTACAGTACTCGAGAAATTGTGGCTCCTCCTAGATTTGATCCCGGGTCGCCTAGATGCACTTATGCGTCCTCACCAACTGGGATGTGGCTCATGTGAACATATATTTGGCACATGATACCATAATACCATTAAAATGGTTTATTTCTATTAGTAGAAACTCTTTGTATTTTGGGAATGAAACTTGAAGGGGTTTTCACCAACTCATTATCTCATGAGACTTGTTGTGGCATCAAGGGGATATAGCGGGCCCTAACCATCACTTAATTTTAAAATAATTCATTATAAACAGATTCAATACAATATAAATATTCTTTTACATTATCCGTATAGAATAGAGGATACAGATTCATCAACACTTCCATAATTAAAATAACATTCAAAATAAACATCATATGTAAAATGTTATATGACATTGACAATAATCATATCCATGATACGAGAATATGGATATTTAATAGAAATATAATTTTATATGAACAATGATTTCAAATTTGCAGTAGGTATTCAACGTAAGTATTATTATGTGAAAAATACAAATTATGTCACAACGAAATCGAAAATTGAGATAGGGATTGTTACAACATTGTAATCAATAGCTTCATGTGACAAAGAATTAATAATCATAATATACATCTTTGAATTTCACAAACAAAATGAGAATAAATATACTATATATTTAATGTTAGTACACATATACCACATATAATAAATAAGAGGTGAATAATAAAAATGTCATGTAATTGAAAGTGAGATTAGAAACTCTATACAATCATTTTGGCATGGTAATGAATATTCTTGTGAGGGATTTAAGAAAGGTAAAAGGGTATAACATCATTTATATATCATAATTGAATTATAGGAGAGGTGATAAAAAATACCTCATTATTAGGAATTAAATATAGAAGGACACAACATAGGTGGAATTATTGAGTAAAAGAGAGAGGAAGGATCACTTACCAAGAACGTATCATTAGATTAAGGGAAAATCATTGAAATAATTATGTGTGAAAAACATAAAACCAGAAAATAAAAGTAGATATACATAATAAAACAATCATATGTTATTAAAAACTTTTATGAGAAAATACAAAACCAATGACATTGACATTTAACTCAACAAATGGAAATTGAGTTCAGGTATCCCTTACCTTAAGCTCAAAGGTGTTCTTGATTGTTCATAACAACTAGAATAAACAAATTGAACATAATTAATTAATAATTACATAACGTCATAATCATTTATTTGATATTTTATAACCTTATTAGTTTTATTAATGACCTTTTTTATGGGTTTTAAGGGATTTAATGTTATTGTTTTGGAAGCATTTTATTCCATGGTTTTCATGATCGGTATACTTGTGATAAAGAATGTAAGTTCATTTGAAATGTTATTAAACATATAGAAATGTAAATATGTTTTATTATTGACATTATAAATTATCTTATTATGATTTTGGGTTATATATTTGAGGATGATTAATTAGTTAATCTTTATTGATAACTCTTTGGAATAACATACCGGTTTTGTGCTTAAAATTTATTTTTGCATTATTTTAATGTATTATGAGTTTGTAATGATTAAAAATTATTTCATAAGGTAAAATACATATTTTATGATCTTATTCAACCATTGAAAAGATTATATGGCCATTACTGAAGATTGTAAAGAAAAATGAAAACCTGTCTTCCTTGACTGTGATAAATTAATGCATCTCGGATGCTGTTTTCATTTATAGTATAAAAAGAGGGATAAAAGAGATATTATAATGATATGTTCAACTACCACAATTAATATACAGTGAATTTAAGGTATTGAAATTATCATGGCATTTGGATGAGGTGAGGTTATAACAGAGAACAAAATAATAGAACTTATAGAAGAAATGTAATGAAAAAAGAAGAGAGGTTCACGTCTTGAGTACTCCTCCTTGAGAAACTCCTTAAGACCTTTGATTTTGTCCTCTCGGTGAGAAAAACTAGAATTGTATGTGGGTATAGGTCTTGGGAAGAGTATTTGGAATAATTTAGGCAATACATGAAGCATGAGTGGTTTGGGAGGAAGAGGGGTGAGGGGTGGTTTATAAAGTATAGGAGTTGAGGGATTTTACATTATTTTAATTGTTATTTTAATATTTTAGCTCAATACTATGAATAGTCTTTATTAGTGTGACCCCAAATAGTAATAATTGAATGTGAGTTCGAATCAAGTTGGCTTACATCATCCTTGCAATAACTATGATCTAGTAAATCAAGTATTTAGCATTCATCATAATTTATTATATATTACTTTTCATAAATAAAATCATGTATTTCCGAAAAATCCCAAAAATTTACCCTAATAATTTTTCAATGCATAGAATCCCAAAAGGTGCTCCATTTTTCAAAAAATATTTTCTAAATATGATAAATTTAATTTTTAAATAAAATCTTTATTTAATAAAGAAATATAAACACTTAAAATATTCATCTTCATTTTTATGGTGCCTAAACTTTTTTATACATTCATCGGTTTGGATATCATTCATAAGAGTCATATTAATATTCATAAGGTTATGTTACTATTTATAAGAGTAGGTTTGTATTCATTTGGGTAGGTTACTATTTTCAAAAAATTAAGTTAATTTTATCAGGCTCTAAATATCATCCTGATCGCAACCGTAACTGTCCGTTTTTCAAAATTCAAGACACAAAAGTGTAAAATTTAAATTTAATGGCTAGGTAATGACTATCTCCTAAATAAAAAATTGTTATATCAATGAAAATAAGTACATTATGAAATATTGGCTATGAATAAAATTTATTTAAGAGAAACATACCATAAAATGTTTGGGGTGTTATATTATTCCATCATTCAGAAATTTCATCCTTGAAATTTGTCATGCATAAAGACCTCTAAAAAGTTATGGGAGGTTATTATTGATTACATCCTCTAGTTCCCAAATTTATTTCTCCATGTTATGGTTTCTCTGAAGAACCTTGACTAGATGAGTGGTTCGATTTCTCAATACCTTCTCCCTTGTGTCTAGAATACCGATAGGCCCCACACTGTATGAAAAATCAGGTTCCAGTTCTATTAATTCATAGGTGAGTACATGTGTTGGGTATGGCATGTATTTCTTTAACAATGACACAAGGAAGAAATCATTGACATTATAGAGACTTGCTATAATTGTTAAACGGTAATCTACAGCTCTGATTATTCCTAGAATTTCCAAAGGTCTGATGTACCTAGGACTCTGTTTCCCGTTCTTACCGAACCTAAAGACACCCTACCATGGATATTATTTTAGAAATACATGATCACCCATTTGGAATTCCAAAACCATTATCTGGTTTTCAGCATAACTCTTCTTCCTACGTTGGCGGATTTAATGTTGGATTGAATTCTCTTTACCTTTTTCGTGGTCTTCTCAATATGTTCTGGGCCTAAAAGATTCCTCTCACCAACTTCATCCCAACAAGTTGGAGTTTGATATCTCTTTCCATATAATACATCATATGGATCCATTTTAATACTTTAATGAAAACTATTGTTATATTAAAATTAAACCAAAGGAATGTACTGATCACACATACCATTAAAGTCAAGAGATCATGGTCTCATCATGTCTTCTAATGTTTGAATAGACCTTTAGACTGTTCGTCGGTTTGGGGGTGATAAGAAGTACTCATATGAAGCTCAGTATTCAAATCCATCTAAATAAATTTCCATAATTTTCATGTAAACTGTGGATCTTGATCAGAATAAATTGATATAGGTGCACCATGAAGTCTTACAACATCATTAATATAATGTCTTGTTAGGGGATCAAGTGGTATATAATCTCTTATACCAAGGAAATGTGGTGATTTTGTGATATGATCAACAATTACCCGTATTGAATCATTCCTTCTAGGTGTCCTTAGTTTTCTAGTTAAAAAATTAATTCACCCCACATCCAAATTGGATAAGGTAGAAGTTTCTTCACCCCTCAAGGATTTTGTCTCTCTGCCTTCACTTGTTGAAAAACTAGGCACCTTGACATGTAGTCGGCAAATTACCACTTCATATTATCCCACCAGAAATGTTTGTTCATGTCTCTATACATCATTGTTCTACCAGGCTGTATTGAGAAATTTGAGCTATCAACACCATCTAATAGTTCCGTTTTTAGCTTAGGTACTTACGAAACACCTAACCTCTTCCAAAATTTCAAAACTACTTCCTCGTACATGATGTCTTTCAATCTCTCATCCTTAACAACATTAATTTTCTTTTGTATATTTTCATCATCATATTGAGATATTTTTATCTTCTCTATCAATGATGGTTTAAAATCATTTGAAAGAGGACAGATTATTCCCCTTACATAACAATTTCCATATCCATCCTTAATAGATCCATGAATATAGGATATCTCTAAATCCTCATTTTGGTCAAAATTCAATGATCATTCCTACTTAATGCATCTTCCACCTTATTTTCCTATCCAGGTTGGTAGTGTATTGAACAATCTTATTCAATGTGCAACTCATGCCATCTCATTTTCCCCCTGTTGAGTTCTTTTTATGTAAAAATGTATTCCAAACTCTTTTGATCAATGTATTTCTCACATTTTTCAGTGTAAAGATAATGTATCTATAGTTTTACAACAAAGATTACAGTGGCTAAATCAAGATGACGAGTTGGATAATTTTTCTCATGACTATTGAACTTCTTTGATGCAAAAGAAATAACTTTATCCTTTTTCAAAAGAATGCAACCCAACCAATTCATTGATGCATCACTGCATATCACGAATCCATTATTTCTAGATGGAAGTGTCAAAATTAGAGCATTGACCAGTCTTATTTTTAATTTTTTAAAGCAATCTGTACATTCTTTCATCCATACAAAATTAACCCCTTTTGTGTGAGCCTAGTTATTTGTCACAACATGAGTATGTTGTCCCGATATGGTCATTATATGATCTACTCCAACATTGACTGTGTTGACGTAATCAGTGGGACAATCACTACATTGTCCCTGAGTATTTATTCCACATACTTCGTTATGTACCATTTCTAAATAATGGAATAAACTTGGTTAAATTATGAATCCTTAATAGAAAATAACATAACATAGATTGAAATTCTATGCACAGCTAATATCATAAACATGGTTTCTCTAAGGAAAAATTTACATTAAAATCCTTCATAATGAATTGTAAAGAAAATGTGAATTATCCAAAGAATATACCCTAGGAGTGTCAATACCAAGAGTCCAGTAAGACCTATTTTTGTGTACTAGGATACCCCGAGTCAAGCCTAAAACTCCTTTTCAGAGTTTTCACTCATCGGTACATATATGCTAGATCCACCTCTAACTGTATGTATCCATATAGGGATCTATGTTCATGAAAGATATACATAACATATTCCTTACCAAAATTCCAGGACTTTCTGGTATATTTTTCCTCAAATACTACCTTTGGGATTTGTTCTCTAATCTACATTTTCTATTCTAGTTTTCATTTTATCTACTAAACTTCCTCTGATATCAAAATTAACACCCTAACCCCTCCGGGACAAGGTCAGTGCCTTACATATTACATTGGCATGCATAAAAGGAATGAAATCCCAATGGAATGATCAGTTTAATAGTTGTGAATAAACTAGATACATACATGTAACTAAAATTACATTGGAAAAGGTAACAAAATATAATACAAAACAAAAACTAATAAACTAAAACCAAGGGAAATAAATAAATAGTATCCTATTCATAACATTTTTATGGTAATCAAATGAAAGGGGTGAGATAAAATGCATAGTAATGGTTAAAAATTGCAGAATAAAGAATCAATAATAACTTAATAATAATCATATATGGTATCATTAATAAATGAGAAACACATATCATTAATAAAGTAAGAAATAGCCTGCATCTATAGATTTTTTTCATAGTGAAAAACTCATGGATAGTAAGAACTAAAAGTGAATAGAGAAAATTATTATTAATTGGACTCCATGAATCAGGCACATGATACCATAATACTGTTAAAACAGTTTAGTTCTCTGGGTAGAAACCCTTCTAATTTTTGGAATTCAACTCGAAGGTTTTGTCTCCAATTGATTGTCTAATGAGACCTATCAATGCATCAAGAGGCTATAGCAGGCCCTTCCCCTCACTTCATGTAAAAATAATTTTTTATACATAAATTCAATATAAGTTATTTTTTTACATTATCTGTATAGAATAGAGGATACAGATTCATCAACAAATCCATTGTAAAAACACCATTCAAAAAAAACACTATATGTAAAATTGTATACTACTTAGGAAATAATCATATCAATGATATGAGAATATTGATATGTAATAGAAATATTATTTCAAATGAAAAGTGATATCAAATGGGCAGTAAGAACTCCACATAAAAATTATTAGGTACAAAATAAAATGTAAGTCATAACGAAATGGAAAATTGAGACAAGGCTCATTACCACATTGTAATCAATAGTTTCATGTGACCAAGAATTAATAATAAAAAATGAATATAAGAATACCATTAAATAAATTTAATTGTGATATTATATACTGAATAAAACATCCTGTATACAACATATAACAAATAAGAGGCAAACAATGGAAATTCCACGAAATTGAATTTGAGATGAGAAACCCCATACAAACATTTCAGCATGGTAATATGTGTTATATTAAGATATTAAAGAGAAGTAAAATGGTATCTCATCACTTATATATCATAAGGTAAGTATGAGGGTGGTTAAAAAACATACCCCATAATTATTTATTAAAAATATAAGGACACAACATATGTATAATTCTTGAATTAAAGTGAGAGAGAGGATCCCTTACTAAGAACATATCATTTGTTTGAGGACAAATCAATAAAAATTATGTGTGACAAATATAAACCCCAAAAAATGTGGATATAATGAATAAAACAATCATATTTCATTCAAACGTATTGTGGTAAAATGAAAAACAAATTACATTTATGTTTATCTCAACGAATGGAAATTCAGTTAAGATATCCCTTACCATAAGCTCGAAGGAGTTATTGATTTTTCTTAACAAACTGAATAATCAAATTCAACATCATTAATTAAAAATTCCAGAACTTCATTAACTTTTATTTGACATGGTATTACCTTATTAGGTTAATTAATGACTTTTTTATGTGTTTTAAAAGATTTAATTTTATTGTTTTGGAAGCATTTTTGTCCTTGGTTTTCATAATCAGTTTACTTGTGTTCATGAATGGAAGTTCATTTTAAATGTGGTCAAACATCCAAAATTGTAAATATATATTATTAGTGACATTATAAATGATCTTACAATGATATTTGGTTATATACTTGAGGATGATTTATTAGATAAAAATTACTGATAAATACTTGGATTAACATTGCGGTTTTGTGCATAATGAATCTGTTTTCCATTATTATTTTGTATTATGAGTGTGTAAATATTATATAATAGTAAATAAGGTAAAAGACATATATCAGGATCTTGTTAAACCATATAAATGGTTTCATCTCAAGTTTTGATGATAGTAATGCAACATGAAAACTCATCTTCCTTGAGTGTGATAAATTAACACATCTCGGACAGTGTTTGCATTAATAGTAATGAGGGAGAAAATAGAGATTATAATGAAATATTTCATTAGAATAATGAAAATACAGTACATTTAAGGCACTACAACTATCATGGAATTTGGAAGAGGTGATATGATAATAGATAACATAATAATTAAACTTGTAAATGAAAAGGAATTAAAAATGAAGAGAGGTTCACCTCTTGAGTACTCCTCTTTGAGAAACACTTTATGACTATTGGTTTTGGACTTTTTGTCAGACAAGAGGGCCTTGGTCATGGGGAGAGGTCATGAGAAGATTATTTGGCAGAATTTAGGGATGTCTTGAAGTTTGAGTGGTGTGGGAGTAAGAGGGGATGATGGGTGGTTTATATAGTAGAGGGGGGAGGGATTTTATATTATTCTAATTATTTTTTTAATATTTTTTCATAGGACAGTGAATAGTATTAACTATTGTGATCCCTGATAGTAATAATGGAATGTGATTACAAACCAAATGGGCTTACATCATCCTTGCATCACCTATGATGTAGTAAATCAACTATTTAACATTTCTCGTAATTTATTTTATTTTACATTTCATCAAAAATTCAAGTATTTCAATAAAATACAAAAAATTCACCCTAACTATATATTGACACGTTGAATCCAAAAATGAAATAAAATTCTTAAAAATAACTTTCTAAATATGATATATTTAATATTTAATTAAAATAATTATTTAAATTAAAAATATAAATAATTAAAATATTTATCTTCATTTTTATTGTGCGTAAATTTATTTATATATTCATGGGTATAGATGCCATAAATAAGAGTAATATTAAAATTTGTATAGGTAATTTTCTATTTATAAGGGCATGTTGTTATTAATAAGGGTAGGTTAATATTCCCCAAAAATTAATTTAATTCTATCAGACTATAAATATTATCCTGATTGCAACCGTGAATTCCTGTTTTTCAACATTCAAAACACTAAAGTTGAAAATTTAAATTCAATTGATAGTTTATGACTATCATCTAAATAACCAAGTGTTCTTTAAAAGGAACTCAGTGCTTTATGAAATGTATGATATGAATAGAATTTATTTAAGAGAAACATACTAATTTTTTTTTGGGATGTTATAAATATGGTCTATTAGTGGTTTAATTTAACTTTTATATTTAACTTATTTACCCATAGATAGTAAAACCATCATTAGAATTGTCCGGATTAAAGATGTGTTCTTCTATGTTGTATTCTCTTACTTTAAAATTAATTTCAAACAAAGAAGGTATTTTAATATTTTTTTTGATATAATATTTAGAATTTAAGAAGGTATATTTTTAATAATAAATATCAATTTAATTTATTATTAATTATAAAATTTATTAGTTTAGAAAACCAATTAATTTAATAAAAACCTAAATGGTAAAATTCAGGAATCATATAAGTTAAATAAAAAATTACTAAAATGAACTTATTTTTGTGTTTTATATATTTTTTCGACCACTATTTCCTATTTAAACCATAATATTTCCATTTTATAGGAACATAATGTAAATGTTGCATACTATTAATGTATTCCTTTTGGTATTTACAAGAGATCTAGTCCTACTCCATTTTAAAAATTATCTCATCTTTCTCCACATCCTCACACATATCAAGAAACATTGGATTAAAAAATATCTACCCAAAGAGATGCAAAAAATACATCCCCTAATACAAAAATCCTCCACTTCTATTGAAATAAATCCATGGAATGCCTTTGGTGAACACAAAAAGAGTTACTGAATTAAGAGGTAACATATTTCTTTAAGATGTTATGTTTTATTTCCATTACCAACCCCCCAATAATTTGTTATTCCATGATTATTAAATAATATATTATCCTAAATATTCTAAGAAATTTTTATGATAAGGTTTCTAACTATAATCAGATACGCATCCATCTAATGGGTAGTGAATATACAATTTATGTGTGTGGATAACTAATTCCTCAAAAAATAATAATTATTCATTTTTCCATTACCGCCATTCGTGGTTGGGAATTGATCCTCTAATCAGTGAAAATGAGTCATAGTTTAATTATTTATAATTTCTAATTACTATTGTATTGGATTTTTAGGGTCTAACCCACATGAAAGATTGTCGAAAAAATTTCATTGAAAATACACTCATTGTTGTCTAGATGTTCATGAACCTATTTAATTTCCTTATATTTTTTATTTTCACATAAATATGAAATGAAAAAATATATTTTTTAACTAAAAGAGAAAATTGAAAATTGATGTGATGTTGAACATAAAAAATGATAGTGAACAGTATACTTGAATTGAAACTATGAATATTTTAATTAAGAACAGGCTTAGGGAATATAACTCTACAGGTTTAAAATAAAATATCTTCACTTCATTGCAATTGAATTCAAAGTTTCAAAAATTAATTGATTAGTTTTCCTCACCATTAGATGAATTAAAATGATAAGAGATTCTTAAATGTTTTTAACAACTATAACCACCTAAAATATTCTAAACTTGTGTATAAATAGCTGGAGTAATTTTTTCAATTAAATACAACAGTAATGAAATTATTTCCAATATAAATGAATACATTATCATTCTCTCTAAAAGATCAAAGAGCTAGGAAGTTATGTTCTTGATGTGGAAAAATAAATTTAAATTTAATGAATCAAATAAACAATCTCTAGTTGAATCTGATTCTCATCCAAAAGAATAAATTGATGAAGGATAATAAAAATACATGTATAAAAAACCCTAAACAAAAATATGATATCATATGATCATATGTGTTACAAAAAATTGAAATATTTTCAATTATAGAGTGAAAATAAATTAAAAGGAAGGAAGAAGAATTGACCCCCTAAATTATGAATAGCTCATGTGTTGCTCCGTTTCTACTCTACAAGATCTACAAGTCTCCTTGATATGCTCATCGATGGTGTCTCGAATCCCCATAATCAGTTGAAAATGTGAGAAGTGTGAATGATATGTTTTACCTTTTCTACTACATTGTTTTTTTAAAACATCGTCTTTTACAGCTTGGTCACCATCATCATCACCGAATTAACAATATTTGTCAACAAGTCACTGCACGCGTACTTTTTTATCTCCAATATTCATGACATAATCTTATCCCTTAAAAAACTATACTAATAAGTTCGAATGTATCTGGTTGTCAAGTCAGCTCTGGATTGTCTCTACAAAAAAGATAATTAAAATAGTTAAAAACATGATAAAAAATTTGAAATTAATATATATATATATATTTGTTCTTTTTATTAATTTTTTATTAATGTTATATTACTAATTAATTAATTATTTAATATTCTAATTGATTATTTTATTTAGTATATTTTATTCAATTAATAACCATTACTAATTATTAATTACTAAAATATACAATTAAAAAAATTAAAGTTAATATTATAATAACATTACAAGATTTTATTGCTATTGTTACTATTTTAATATTAAAATTTCTTATTTTATTAAGTTAATTATTTAGTTATTTTATGAAATATAACAATTATTTTAATTTTTGTTATTTTATTTTAAAAACTTAAATTTTACATATTATAAATATGAAATTATTTATTATCAAATTCATCAATTCATATTTATTAAAAAATAAATTAATTTAATTAAAATTTTAATTTTTATTATAAAATATTATTTTTTATCTTTATATTTTAGTATAATTTATTAATTTTTTTTGTTTAGTATTTACTTTATTTCGATTATATTAATAATTTATTTTTAAATTTTTTAAATTATCTCCCCAGATTCTTCATTACCAGCATAGCATGGGTGTTCTATGGCTTCTCTTGGAAGAATCTATGCTTCATACACCCACAGCGGCTCAACATGGTGGTCCCTCCTCCATATGGAAGTGACTATGGTGGTCTAGGTGGTAGTGGATATAATATTCGTAACATATTCGTAAGGTATATTTTACATTCCTCTCAGTTTATACCCATTATTTTGTCCAATTAAGTGTTTTCCCATGTCCTTAAAAAGGTTTAGGGGAGTTTTGGGGGTTCAGCACTCGAAATGCAAAAATGGGGGGTTTTGGGAATTCTACACGTTTTGGAAATGGTTTGTGCAGACCATGAGGAATTACCAGTAAACTGTGTGAAATGGGAGGGGTTTCAGACCGAAGCATCCACACGGTTTGTGCACGATTTGGAAAACCGTGTGGGTAAACCATTCAGCCTAGAAACATTTATAAATTTAATGAATTGAAATTAAAAGATTTTTATACCCAACACAGAATCCCCCACCCCTCTTTATCCTTCTACCATAGTGATGAGCTAAGCATCCATGATCTTCCAATAGTTTGATCTCTTTTTTCCCCATGACATTTAGAGTGCAATCAGTTGCGGATTGAAGATTCAAGTAAGGCTAATCTCCATATTGATTTTATTTTTGATTTAGGGTTCTATTTGTTTCCCCTCTCTATCTGAAGCTATCAAACATTAATTTTTTAGGGAGATTTAGGGTTACGATTTAAGGGTTGGTTCCAATGGCCCGAAGGTCTACAGATTTTTTTATTTGATAATGCTCTCTTTTAAGCTAAGGAGGGAAATCCAAACAGACTCCATAGACTTGAGACAAATCACATTTGAAGAATAGAAATGAGTAAAACTAGACTGAAAACAAGGATCTTCCCTTCCCTATAAATTGATCATGATGAAGCTCTCTATCATTACAAGGCAATTAGGAAAATAAGTGTCCAAGGTCAAATAATAGGCGCGATCTGATGGCTGACACCATACACTCTGACACAATAAAATCTATAATTCTATGAAATGGAGAACTACCAGCTGTATATCCTCCTCTGGGGCATGTTCCTTGTGGTCTAGTCCAGCAACACTACCTTTCACATTTGGGATCAAACCAAGAACTAATGTAATTCCACAAACCATGAATAGAAAATGATGAAAAAATTCTGCCTTTCACGGTTCATCCTTCACAAAGACAACAACTAGAATGAACCCCACCATGTTCCTCATGATTCCCAACAACAAATGAAGTTTCCATATCAACCAGAAGACTACCCAAAGAACGGGAATCCATACCATCGTCACCTAGTACTGGATTTCCTAACATCACACCAGGGGACGTCCCTGGTGGAGGGTTTTGGGCCACTCCAAACAAGAAACTCCACTCTGGGCATTGATGAGCTCAAAACTAGAATACATAAACACCCTCATCGGATTTTGGTCCAAGAAACCATAGTGAAAAATGGAGATAACCTGAATAATTAACAAAAAATCCTTCCACCACACCTCCTTATAACAAAAAATGTTTCATAGTTAACCGACATGCTAAAAACGATGGGATTGGACATACTAGAAGGATATAGTACCACCAAATTCCAGAAATCCCCCACCCCTTCACATCACTCTGGGGCCCCCTGTAGTCCCAGCTAATAGGATTGGAACAAAAGACCACTACAATGTCATGCCCTCCGATGGAAGACTAGATACCAGCTCCAAGAAACCTTCAACCCCATCCTTCCACGACGCCTTCTCCCTCCAGATCGGGTGCTAACACAAACCCTAAAGCCATCAGCTATAGAGACGCACCAGATCCCAACTACTCACCAAAGTAGACGATATAGAAACCCTGCATGTATAATCATGCCTATTCTATGAATAAGCAATAGCTAAAGCCAAGCCACACCACTGGAATACATGCACATCATTCTGGAGACATGGCACTGACATCGATCCAATGAGAAATGTTGTAAGAACGGAGGAGAGGAGGGAACGAGACAGGAGGTGTAACCCTAGTGCTGCTGGAGGGGAGACTCGATGCCGCTCAGATTTCATCAAGATTCAATATTAATAGCTTCAACGGTTGGTTGAATTGACATCTACGGTTTTGTTTTGCAGTGTGTTCACCAAAATATTCATGGTAGGTGGTCTACAAGTTATATCACTTGGGTTTTTTGTAGACATGTGAATGTAGGGTTATGTTCCTAATCATCCATTATTATGTTCTGGGTTCCCTTGATTTATTAAGATAATATATGTGTCTAGATGGTTAATTAAACACCTCTTGATCCCCATGGGATTCAAAGAGGATGACTCAACCAAAATAGGGCTACCCGAGGGGTGTGTCTATTTTTTCCTGAACATTGAGTAAGCTAAGTAAGTGAGGCCACTGTGAAAGAATATAAATCATTTGATGAATATGTTAATACACATCGATGATGTGTAATTGGGGTTTTAATAATACACTTAGGTTGTGAAATGGCCTAAGAGGTTGTTTTGTTTGCATGAAAAATGGTTAATGAGGTTAATGAGAAAATGCTAGGGGACTAGCTTTATTCTTGAAAATGCATAGTAAAATAGGCATGGGAAATGGGAGTGGGGATAAAAGGGATAAGAAATATAAATTATTAATTTGTTAATGGATTGAGAATAAATGTTAAATTACTATTTTTTTTACATTGTTGTGGAGTGGTATATGACATTGGTTATATTGTTGTGGTATGGTTAAATAAGGTGAATAATAAATAAGCATGTTCACATGGGTTAGTAGAGTGGGGTATTGACTTGAGGTTCTATGCCCAAAGGTTGAGTAGGACCAAGGTTGTAGCTTATCCCCTAAATTCATGGGATGGTGAAGGGGACAAAGTTCTATTCCCCTGATGGCATCATTCAATCCGAAATGAGGGTTCGAGGTGAGGATATTGGAAATTGTTGTCAAATATTGTCTATTGAGATAAGAGTTTCCAAATTCTCAGACATTGGATGCATTGATCACTCCTAATCCATTGAACACATAAAAGGGTGGCATGATAAATGTAATGTCTTGGCAGTAAACATGGGATAATTGGTAGGTAAACTTATTGAAACACAAATAAAGATTGCATATTGATTTTTTTACCTTAACATTCCTTTATTTATCATTTTAATGAAATATATACCTTTTTGGATATTTTATAGACACTATTTTTGGTGTCTTGGTATGTTATACTCACACCCTACTTGGGCCACCAATGGGTACCCGATCATATTTCATCCTTGTAGGTGAGGAAAAGGGAAAAGGCCATATGCTTGGGAGTTGAGATTGAAATGCGACATGTTGGGGTGAGGTTCTAGACTTGGAGTCCAGTCTATTTGGGGAATTCTACTATTTTATTTCGTTTGGTTTTTGTTCACTTGAAAAAATAGCATGACATGTCATATTTACTATTGTATATAATTGTACCCATTCTGATTATTTGGTTATTTATGCATGTTATGGATTTTTCTCATTTGTTTCTGCTATTTCAATTGTTATCTGCTGTGAATTACCATGGTATTGAGGGTATAGTCTCACCACGTGACCTATTTATCCCTCAATACTAGTCGGAAACCTCTGGCATATGGGGAGGCACTCTTGAGGTTGTGTAGAGACCTTGCTCGGAACACTCGTGTAGTGGTTCCTGGGTCGTGGATGTCACAAAGTGGTATCATATGAGTTCTTTTCTTTATTATTACTATTTGGGGTTGGTTGATAGAAGATTAAAAATTTGTCGGGCCTTGGTAATGAGCTCGTTCTTAGTAGTACCTTACCCATGTATGGTGGGAAAACCTAAGTCACCCTAGGAGGGGATTGTTGTTCTTGTTGTGTGTAGTTATATTTGATGATATTTCACCATTGGGTGATGCACTTGTTGTGTGATTTGGTGGTTTTTTGATATTTTCATTGTGGATAGAAAGTTACAAGGTTTTTCATTCATAAATCATCATAGGAACCTATGTAGGAAAGTGATAGGAATCATCATAGACGCATATACAGGATGGGTGTGTGGGATATAAAGGTTAAGATGAATATGTTCTTCTAAAAGTAGTGAATTCTGCCTAATAAGATGGTATGGATGAGTAAAATGGGGAAGTGACAATTTCAAGTAGTAATTCAAAAATGGTTCTTAATAAATAATTAAATGTTCATTAACTTGTTGTAAGGGTATATTGGAATATGAAAATGGTTAAAATGGGAGTAAAAGATAAGTCTTGTAACCATAATATATCGATACTATGTTGGACATAGTGTTAAGGAGATAGTCGATGGTAGTGACCCTATTGAGAGTGGGCTCTTTTGGGTAGTGTATGTGAAATTTTTTGGTTATTATAAGTGATGGGTATTTCTATACCTCTTCCTTCTCATAAAAGATTTATATTTGGGTTCTAAATCTCATGTTTGTCATTTTAGAGAGATGACACCTAAAAGACGTGCTTCTGTAGAGAGACATGAGGGCTCTGATGAGAATGCTCCTCCAGTAGTATAGTAGGAGAACACAGTGGTCCAAAGAGATGGGGAATATTAGTTCTGCAATAACATTTCCCTTTTTATGTAGAAGAATGAATGAGACCCAAGGCGGGTTGCATCGAGCATGTTTTTTATGACCTGGGAGTTTCAACTGCAGCACCCTCTGACCATTACCGCAGGGGGTGGGGAAAAAGTAGCAGAGTTCTGGATAGAGTCCATCCAAAATATTATGGACCATCTAAAGATTTTTCTCAATAAGTGAGTATAGTTAGTGGAATTTATGGTGAGGGGGAAAGAAAAATGCTGGTGGGAAATTATAGTTCAGACAGAGCAGGATGAGGGGATGATTAGGGAAGATTTTCAGAAGAATTTTCAAGATCACTTCTATCTAAAAAACATGTGGTAGGTGAAATCTGTAGATTTTATGACATTGACTCAGGTAAAAATATTTGTGATGTACTATTATTGGAATTTAATTGATTTGATATGCATTGTTCTGATGTTAACATCAGATGAGGCAGTTGTGGAAAAACACTTCCAAGAATATATGAGACACACTATCATATCTCAGGTGACTATATTTCATCTAAAAAGGTTTTCTGAAGTTGTGGATCAATCCCTTATCTCAGAGGGGAACCTGAAGGGAGCTTCAGGTGATTATCTAGTGGCGCTAGGTGGGTGAGCTTTTGGTGTGGATTCTGATAGTAGGAAACACCAATTTGGAACCTTTTAGAAGGGTGGAAGTTCACAGAGTAGTCAAAATATAGGTTCAGCCTCTTAGGGTGGTGACCAGGTCTTCTGTTTTTAGTGCGGAAGGCCATGGAAAAATCGTGACCACTGTCCCCACCCACCAGTCGATTCACGAGCATGTGGCAAGCTAGGACACATGTAGAGATTCTGTTGGAACCCATGGAAACCATGGAATGGTTGTGGTTAGAGGTAGAAGCCTATTATAGGTACGAGGTTTAGTACCCCATATCAGGCCGACATTTGGACCTCTATGGAACGTTCTGGTAGGGGTGGTGGACGTGGAGCTCTAGGGCCAGATCACCCTTAACAAAAGAGTTGGGCAGTGTACGGTACTCAGGCTAGAGTCCAGTGTAATGTGATAGGTTATCTCCATGTAGTTTAGAATACACATAAGGGTAGTGAGGAAGGGCCCTCTACTATTCAAGGTATGATTCTTATAGCTTTCAATTTTTCTAGGGAATTATTCAATGTTGGAGTTACACATTCCATTATTTCTACTTAGTTCATAGTTTTGTTGGGCTTAACCGTAGAGACTGCATGTTGGAAAATTTTTCTTGATACTCTTCTAGGTTTACAAGTGGGGGACATCAGACAGTGTAAGGATTGCGCTCTAGAGGTTGGTTGTTATCATTTCCCATGGGATATGTTTTTCCTAGAGATTCCAGGTTTGACCTAATCATTGTAATGGATTGGTTGGTGTTATATCAATCCAATGTCAACTATTACAGATGTCGAGTAACGTTTACTTATCTCAATGGTAGCACTCATGTACTTCATGGTGAGTGGGATACTTGAGCAGGTCATGTAAGGCTGTTACACCATTTGATGGGGGAGCTCACGGCCTTAGTGGCATGGCTTAAGTTAGATGATGGGGACAAAGGAAAGATAGTCTTCCCTTTTGTTGTGGACCAGTTTCAGGATGTCCTTCCTGAGGAATTCTCAAGGTTACCACCTAAGAGAGATGTTATGTTTAATATCGAAATGTTTCATAGAGAGAAGATAGTTTCAATTCCACCATACCAAATGGTGCAAGTATAGATCCATGATCTAAAGGTTAAATATGTAGAATTTGGGTGTAAGGGGTTTATATGTCATATTACATCACCTTGGAGATCTTCTGTGTTGTTTTATAAGAAGGTTGATGGATCACTAAGGCTATGTGTCGATTATAGGAAGCTAAACCAGATGACAGTTAAGAACTAATACCCTCTTCCTAGAATTGAGGACCTGTTTGATCAGCTCATAGGTTCCTCAGTGTTTTAGAAGATCGATTCGAGATTAGGATACCCGAATTTGAGGGTGATACCTTTTTTATACCTTGAACAGCTTTCTGAAGTAGTTACGGGTTGTATGAATTCCTGGTAATGTTGTTTGGTTTGACCAATGCACCATCTGTGTTCATTGCCTCGATGAATCAGATATTCCATGTGTATCAGAATCAGTTTGTGGTTTTTTTTTCATCAATGACATATTGGTGAACTTTAGAACTCATGAAGATCATATAGAACATCTTGACATAATCATGGGTACACTAAGATATCATATGATTTATGCAAAGATATCAAAATCTATATTTTTTGATTTATGAGGATAACTTTTTGGGACATATCATATCTGAGTCAGGTTTATCAGTGGAACCAGAAGGGGTGCAAGCTGTGGTGTCTTGGGATCAACCCTAGAATGTCTCAAATATTCGATGTTTTTTGGGTTTGGCCAGTTATTACCAATGGTTTATTAGAGATTTCCCTCATTTGGAAGTTCCACTCATAGGCCTAACCAAGAAGGTCGTTTATATTTATTGGTCAAGGGATTATGAGATTTATTTATAGGAGATAAAGAAGTGGTTGAACACCGCAGAGATTTTGATCTTACCTGAACCATGTAAGAGGTACACCTTGTTCTGTGATGTGTCTAGTGATGGATTTTGGGAGTGTTAATTCAAGATGATCAGGTTGTGGCTTATGGTTTGAGGTAGTGGAGGCCACATTAAAGATATTATCATACTCATTAACTGGATCTAGGAGTTATGGTTCATGCATTAAGGTGTTGGAGACCTTATATGTTATGAGAACCCTTTATGGTGTTTAATGACCATTGAAATCTCAAATACATCATATCTCATAGGGATTTAAATCATCAATAGAGGTTATGGGTTGATTACCTGTAGTCTTTTGATTTTGAAATGGTTTACACACCAGGGAAAGGGAACAGTGTCGTTGATTCTCTATGTTGGACGACTTGGAATCTAGTAGTTCATGAATCCAATTTAGAGTGGGTGACAATGGCCTTGTTTGGAGAGATGCATTTGGAGGTATAGGAGGTTCACATGCAGATGAAACTTACATCTATATTAGTTGAGTCTGCACTTTTTAGCCTAGTTATTGCGTGTTAGTTGGTAGATCTTGAGTGTGTTTCTAAGAATTAATGTCTTAAAGGTGGAGAGACACCTTGTAGTTTGACCTTCATTGCCGATGGATTTGAAAATGTTTACGGTCGTGTTGTGGTGATGGTAGATGTATGAGAAGAGTTGATTAGTGAGATCCATGAATCAAAGTGGGCAGTGCATCCGGGCTTCAATATGATGTATCGCAACCTGCATAGGTAGTTTTGGTGGTTGGAAATGATGAATGAAGTGGTAGGTGTATGATGCTTAACCTATGAGTGGGTGAAGTATGAACATCAACACCCAGGTGGGTTATTGCAGTCATTTCCTATTCCAGAGTTGAAGTGGATTCCATGTCAGTATGGACTTCATAGTGGGTCTTATGAGGACACCTAGGATGAATGATTTCAAATGGGCAGTGGTAGATCAGATGACCAAAGTGGCCCATTTCTTTCAGATTTAAGAGAGCTATACAGTCGACCAGTTAAAAAAGTTGTATGTTTAGGAAATAGTATGGTTGTAGGGTGTGCTAAGAACATTAGAGTCAGAAACTAATTTGCGTTTCACATTGTGCTTCTGAAAGGGACTATAGAAGGCACTTGTTACCCAAATGATTCTGTGTACAGTGTACAACCCACAGACTGATGGGAATTTACAGAAAACAATTCATGTATTAGAAGAAATGTTGAGGGAATGTGTTCTAGATTTCAGTGGCTTGTGGGAAATTCACAGGTCAGTTGTTGAGTCTACTTATGACAACAGTTTTTAGGATACTGATCAGATTTATCCTTTTGAGGAACTTTATGGGAGACTATGTAGATCATTATTGTGCTAGTTAAAGACCAGAGAGTCTGAGCTATTAGGGTATAGTCTTGTATAGGAGACATCAGAGAAATTTCATTTGATTAAAAAGAATTTGAAAATATATCAGTGTATGAAGAAGTCTTATACATATCAGTGTTATAGACCACTTGAGTTCATGGCAGTTGATAGTGTGTTTCCTCAGGTGTCTCCAAGGTTGGTTCAACATTGAATTCAGAAACAGGACTTGTTGGAATGTATATATAAGGGGCCATTTGAGATTTTGAAGAGCATCGAACCGGCGGATTGCCTATTGGATCTTCTGCATCGGTATAGTTGGATGCGTGATGTTTTTCCATGTTTTAAAAGATTGATTTTATCACCCTCACCCATCTCGTGTGATAAATTTCAGTCATGTCAAGCTTGAGGCGGATGCATCCTTTTAAGAGAAACTGGTTTTTATTGTGAATCATAGCGAGAAGTTTTTGTAGCGTATGGTTGTGCCCCTGGTTCATGTTATATAGAAATATGGAAATGTTAATGAGTAATATTGAGAGAGAAAATTAGGTATGCAGGCCTAGTTGCATGATCTCTCTTTTTTTGGAACTCAATGATGCATGGAAGAACAGCTCGAGGACAATCCATTATATGGTGGGGAGGTTGTAATTTCTTGTACTTCTCTGTAAGTTTTTTTACTTTAATTTTAGTTTGAGATCATTATTTTGTCCAATTAATTGTTTTCCCAATTCCTTAAAAAAGGATTGGGGGTGTTCCGGTTGTTTGGGACTAAACAGTGTAAAATGGGGTGGGGGTTATGGGCATGTTTTACGGTCTGCATATGGTTAGTGCAGACCGTGAAAAATTCCCAAGAAACCGTGTGAAAGGGTTGTTTTTTGATAGAAGCACATGTATGGTTTCTGCACGATTTGGAAAATCATGCTGTTAAACCATGTGAGTGGGCTATTTTTGGATTGAAGCATCTACACAGTTTGCATACAGTTTGGAAAACCGTGTGGCCCATAAACTTTTAAAAATTTACAAAAATGGCATTATAGGATTTTTATTCCCAACTCAAGATTTATCCCCACTCTCCATCCATCATTCCTACCGAAGATCTAAAATTCCATGATCTTCCAAGAGGTCGATATCCATCATTCTTAATCAATTTGGAGAACAGTCAATTGCAGATTAATGATCCTTGTAAGGATAATCTCCCTCTTGATTTTCTTTTTGTTTTAGGGTTTCTATATCATTCTCCTCTCTCTATACAAATCTCTAAAAACCTACTTTTTAGGTGATTTTTAGTTTAAATCTTCAACAGTTTGTAGAATATATATCTAAGTCTTCGGTTGAGAGTGTATTTCCCAAAGGATTCTTAGTAGGTGTTCTAAAAGTTATATCCCTTGGGTTTTTTATAGATTTGTGCATGTAGGGTTATTTTATTAATCTTCCATTGTTGTATTCTTTTTTACTTTGACTTAATTGGATAATGTGGGTGTCCAAATGGTTAATTGAACCCCTTTTGATCCCCATGGGATGTAAGGAGGATGACTTGGCCAAACTAGGGAGACCTGAGGCGTGTGCTAATTTTTCCCTCTGACTTAGAGTAAGCTAACTAAGTGTAGGTCATTGTGAGATAACATATATCCTTTTATTAATATGTTAATATGATTCCATGAAGCGTAATTGGGGTTTTAAAAATACACTTTGGTTGGGTATTGGATTAAGAGTTTGTTTGGTTGTCATGAAAAATGGTTAAATGGATTAATGGGAAAATTATAGGGGCATGCTTTAAACATTAAAATTCTTAGTGAGATAGGCCTGGGAAAAGGAAATGGGGCTAAAAGGGTTATGTAATATAAATGAGGAATATGTTAATGGATTGAGGGAAAATGGTAAATTCCAATTTCATGATATTTTTGCGGTGTGGTAAATGATATTGGTTATGTTGTTGTGATATTGTTAAATGTAGTGAATAATAAATAAGCATGTGAACATGGCTTTGTAGACTGGGTTATTTACATAAGGTTCTATGCCCATAGGATAAGTTGGACTGAGGTTCTAGATCCTCCCCTAAATGAATGGGTTAGGGAAGGGGACAATGTTCTATTCCCCCAACGGTTGTATTCCACCCAAACGGAGGCTTCGAGGTGAGTATATTGGGAATTGTTCTCAAATGATTACTAGTGAGATTGGAATTGTTAAATTCCCCCATGTTTGAACCATTTATCATTCCTAATCCATTGAACATATAAATTGGATGACTTGATAAATGAATTTTCTCCGTAGTAAACAAGGGATAATTGGTAGGTTAACATAAAGAGACATAAATAAAGATATCTTAGTGAACTACATACCTTAACATTCTATTATTTATCATTTTCATTCACTATCTACATTTATGGATATTTTGTAGACCGCATTGGTGGAGGCCTACTGAGTTATACCCACACACTGCTTGGGCCTCCATTGGGTACCCGAATAGATTTCATGCTTGCAGGTCAGAACAAGGGAAATGTCCCAATGCTAGGGATTTGAGTTGGACATGGAACCTATTGAGGTGAGGTTCCATACTTGGAGTCTGGACCATATTGTAGATTCTACTATTTTCTTTCTTTTGGGTTTTGTTCACTTGGAACTGTAGCATGACATGACATATTTACTATAGTGTATGGTAGTACCCATTCTTGTGATTTGGATATTTATGAATGTTATGGATTGTTCTCTTTTTTATTCACTATTTCAATTTTTATATGACGCGACATACTCTGTAATTGAGGTTATAGTCACACCAAGTAACCTATTGGACCCTTTCTGCTATTTCAGAACCTATGGCGTATGGGTAGGTGAATATGAGGTTATGTAGTGGCCTGGCTAGGGGGCATTGTTTTAGTGGCTCCCGGGTCGGGGAAGATACAGTGGATGATAGTGCTCACGACACATCTACTCTTCCTCTATTGATATGAAGGGGTAGGCAGCTGGTCTCTCTAGTTTGGTGGACCTCACTCAAGGACACCAGGGGTTTCTCTTCGTCACGTGACGACGCAACTCCATGTGCGGCCTTTAGGTTTCTACCAGTGGATACCTCTTCTTAGTTATTGTGGGATAAAACCTATTCTTGATAAATACTGATAACCATTAATTATGTAATTTCCTATATACAACCATTAACTCTGATGTAGTTTGGCCTTCGAGTTCATCCGATCTGGGAATGAAGGTGTTGATTTCAGTGGTTAATGATTTTGATTTTGATTTTATGTGGGTCGATCTGGTTGTAGTGAATGAATATGTTCTCTGAATATGGTTCTGAAGCGATGCATCTTCATTGAAAGAAGATCATTATTATAAAGGCTTTTGTGGGTTCATGTTTCTCTGGTGGTATCGGGTGGAACTATGAGTGATGTCTCGCTATTGTGGAATAGTAAGACATATGCAAATACGTTGATGGTTTGTGGGGCATCAATGAGAGACAGTATTGGTATAATAATGGGGAATTTGTGAGACCTGGTGTCTGTAACTCATATTTAGACACACAATGGTGTGTTAAAGTTAATCTAAAAATTCATAATAAGAATTAGTTATCAAAAATTAATAAAATGATAATAAACAAATATTAAACACCTAATTAAATTAATTTAAAAAATCTATACTTTAACTTAAAATAAATCAACTATAAAACTAATTAATACAAAATAGAAATTTAAAGGCCTAACAAAATTTAAATATAAAACTTATTAAAAATATATAAGAACAATTAACTAAATTTAAAAAAAATTATTTAAAAAATTTAATTAAAAGTAATTAATTTTTTAAATAAAATCAAATTAATTTCTTCATTTGATAATTAATGTGGCCTCCATTACTGTGGGTTTCGGAAAGTGAGACTAGGATTTAATGTTTATTAAGATTCATCAGTGGTATGTAATGACTCTCCACTTTACCTTTGATATAAGAAAAATGAAAAAGTAAAATAATTCACTGATGACTCATCGATAAGTTGAAAATGTGACAATGGCTTCTCAATAACAAAAACTAAATTGAAAAACAATAATTAAATCAGCATTACTGAACAGTAATGAAATTAAATAAAAATAAAATATTAAGATTAATGAAATCAATTACAATTATTTTATTTGAATATTTATGATAAAAATTTAAATCAATAATTTATTTAAAATGAAAAAGAGATAATATTTAAGAAACTGAATAAAATTAAATAACTAGTAAAAGTAAAAAAAAAACAAAAATAAAATTAGAAAAGATCAAATATAAAATTATGAAGACTTAAATTAATTAGTTATAATATAATTAAATAAAATTGTATAAGTAACGATAAAATAATTAATAAACCTATATTAAAAATTTTTAAATTATGTAAAAGAAAGATATATTAAAATTATTTTTTAATGGAAAAATTATTAAAATAAATGCGATTAATCACAATTAATGTTTTGTGAGTTAGAATTGATATTGTATAAGGTAAAAAACCTAAAAATAAGTAATTAGTAATTTTATTTTAATAATAAATAATTTATTATAAATATTATTTATTAATAAATTTATAATATAATTTTATTTAAGTGTAATTAATTTATAGAAACTATAAAATTAATTAAATAAATGATTAGAAATTTATGAAAAAGATGTAAGAATTTTGTAAAATGTAGAGCATTATAAAACTCCACCATAGTTGACATTTGTTGTCCTAAATCAATTCCACGAATAACTGACATTTTAAAAGAATACTTATGTTTTTACACAATAGATAAATTAGAAGCATGTCCAATAGTTGAAAATTAGAGGAATGAAAACTGTGAAAAGGATTTTGAAATTAAATTTTCAAATGAAATCTATCATAAATTGAATTACCTATAGGGTAATTTAAACATAATAGAATCATTCATCATTGAGGATAACATGCCTCATATATTAAGCTTCTTACTGTGTTATTTTAATTCAATCCTACATTATAAATTGATGATTATTAAAAACTTAATAATAAATGGGATTAAAAACTAAAGAGAAGGAACCTTTTACTTTGACATTCAACTTAGTTACAAAAGGAAACCATTATATTAATTTTTTCAGATCACTTTATTGATACAACATAAATGGTATCATATAAATCATTTATCAAAATAATAATAAGTCGTTCATTATTCCACACATCTTAATGAACTATATTTTGAAACTAGGAACTTCATATTTTTATTCCCATGCCATGTATTTTGTGCTAAAACTGTTTAGATGAACTTATACAATATTGTAAGAAGATATTTTATTGACAGAAACACACCCAATGGCTAAGGTAAAAGAGTATCACCTTAGGTTTCTAAATGACAAAATTACTCCAGTTTCAAAATTTTTATATGAAAAACATTTAAATTTGTTCACTAAGTAGATTAGTATTTTTTTCAATTAAAGGGAATGTAGTCTCCAAAGAAAAAGTTCAAACATCCAGTTTCCTAAAATTTATTATCTCAATTGTACAGAAATGTATCCTATATCACTCTCAAATATAGTTCATAAATAAAACTGTCATAAAATTAGTAAGGAAGATCATTCAAAATTCACTCTTCTTCATAAGATTAAAGTACATGTAATGTCATAATTACTTGTACGTATCTTTCCTTAGGCAATAAAACATGAAATACATTGTAAATCCTAAAGCAAGTAAAATATAATTTTTGAAAAAAATTAACCATTTGTTAACAAAAAATATAATAATTTGAGGAATCAGATGAGATAATAATAAATCCAGGTTTAGATCAATGTATGTTAACCCTCTCCCCCACAGTTAAAACTCAACTTTCACCCTAGAGTTAATTTCAAATGTGGAGAATAAGAATTTTATAATTATGGCTCAAATATGATTTTTCATTTAATTTGATTAATTAAGTGGTAAGGGTCCCATTAAATATTAAAATGTATGTTAATTCCACAATAAAGATATTATATTACAATAGATTCTTATGCAAGTAAATGCGTTATCATTTAAGATAATGACAAATATTTTCAGTTGAATTCAAATAGTTGCATGTAAAATAATGAATTACATTGTGAATTTGGTATGGTGAGATTGAGAAATTGATTCAAACAAATTTTCAATGGAGAATAAAAATCCATGCTAAACTCCCTTAAAACTAAAAAATATTAAAAAACAATGCCAACCTAGATTTAACCCCCAGAAAAAATTTCAAATAGTGAATAGATTTTAAAATAGTTAAATATAGTTTCCATTAAACAATTTCATGCATTACAAAAATTTTGAACATACAAACAGAATTAGAAATAATTTTCAGCAAAGACACATATAGAAAATTTTTCCACCAACATCAATAACGAAATAGAATAATGAAAGGATTAACATATGGAACTTCCATGATTATATTTTTATCTAGTGAGGTTAAATCCTGTAGCTCCATATGACATGAGAAAAATAGAATTTTGTTTTTCTCTTAATCATCAAGAGTATCATTTTCTAAATGAACAGACAAAATATACTGAATTCTTGCATCCATTAGTGATAGGGAGTACAAAAACAACCAAACATCACTTTACTCAAAAACATAACAAGAGGAAATGTAAATAAAAATCATAAACCATTGTATACATTATATATAGTGGTAGCATTAATATCCCTAGCCCAAAAATATTTCACTAACTGTTTCTAACCAAGATCATTCAATGGGTATATGTTATTGGTGATGTGGGGTTCTCTATTTTGAGAGGATTTGAAGAAAGAAGTCCCATGAAAATCACTTAACAAACCATGAATTAATCCCTAGAATCCCCTACATATAGATGTTAGATAAATCAAAAACATAGAATATAACACATAGAAAATCATCAGAATATCTTAAAATAGATTACAAATCATAAAGCTCAGAAAAATCCAAAGTGAAGGAATCATAATTGGCTTCTAAAAAGTATACCACAATCTAAATAGGGGGCACAAATAACATGAAAATTTATAGTTCTGGTTCCAAGACATCATACGCAACATTAAAATGAGAATTAAATATTTTTTCGAGGACAAAAACTTGTTCATATTTGAAATCATTATGTATTACAAAAATACATAACCAAAAATATTCTAGAACTTCAAGAAGCTTTAGATAGTAAATATCATAAAAGAGACTTTCATGAAAAATTTCAAGTAGTACAATAAAAATCGTTGACTCACACTCCAAATTGGGTTCCTGGTAAAGAACCTTCTCATCTAGAGGAGGGTGTTTTGAAGGAGTAGAACTATGAAAAGAACATTCAATGGGCTATAGAATCCTAATCTTAGTTACCTTAAGAGGGAAAGAACCATACACACCTTGAATCTATATTTTAATACATTGACTCCCAACATCATATATCAAATCGAAACTACCCACATGTTGGGGATTTTCAAACACCAAAACCTCATCCATATCATCAATATATTGGAGGGAAAGTTTCTCATTGGACACATCAATGACGACACTGACAATTGAATGTAAAGTTATTCCAAGTATGATTGTGACATTTTCGTCATAATACATATCAAGGATTAGGAACTCTATATGATGTTTTAGTTTTCCTACACTCAGTAATAGAACATCCATCCTCCCGTAAGGGTGTTTGAGTGATATATCAGCAAGATTAATAGAAAAAGAAGTTGGATGCATGTCTGTAAGACTATGATTTCTAAATATGTAGTACAGGACAATATTGATACATTATAATAAATCACATAAATAATTGAGTTTCCCAAAACCATCTATTTGGAAATGAAGGATAATGCTAACAGTGTCCTTTAATTTTATAGGTAACTTCTTTAATAGAATTTTACTACACTCCCTACTAAGACTATCTTTATCCAATATCTTCCATTTTTTGTTTTTATGATTATTCTTTAGGGTGAAAAATATGAAAATATTATATATAAGGATTATAAGAATGGCATGTTGATTCTGACATTTTGAATAATTTTTAAGATCCTCAGATAGTCAGGTTCATCAATCTATTTCACTCATTTAGGGAAGGGAATGGGTTGGGAATAATGATTTTGAAAAAAGTTTATTATTTACCATCTCCTAAAAACTAGCCTTTTCCATTCTTATTTCATCAACTACTAATTAATTTTCATTGGGTTTTTATCTTTTTCAGATGTGGGTTAAACATTATATTCATGTTTGACTAAGCTGTACAGATTCCTAGATGTCATATTTTCAATATTTTCATTTTGAGATTATGTTTTTTCATCAGTTTTAGTTTTCCTACGGAGTTATCTTACATTTTCTTATGTCTAAAGGCTAGATAATAAGGTCACAACCATGAAGTTCTCTCTTGGATTTGTAATTAAAGTGATGGGTATATTTCGCATTTCTTTATCACCTTGATATCTATCCATTTGACATTTATGATGTTCTATATTGTGAATCTTATCATCTGTATCCTTCATTAGTAAGATAATCTCACCCATCACATGTGGGAAAAACTCCCTTTAACTCCCCATAACAATTAGATGACTCAACATCATATTTATTTGAGTTATATGTTCTGTTTTTGTTACTGGTAGTTTCGGGTAGTGGGTTATTTGATTACCCCTAGTTCTTTCTATGGCACATTGTGGGGATTTTGATAACTATATGTGTACTAATTTGAAAAGGGATCTTGGTCACCCTGGTTTCATGACTTAAAATCGAAAATTTGGCAATTATCCTTATGTTGAACAAGGATGTAAAAATTGGGAGAACAACTCTATGTGGAACAAAAGATCCCATAGTGATAGTAGTGCCCCCTAAGAACTTGTTCATTAACAACAACAGATCAGGGGGGTGGCTTCACCCCTATGGGTGACTCTCTTCCTAAAGAACTTCTAATGTGGGTTTTGGGAATGTTTTTCATAAAAGTGTTTGATTAATCAAGAGTTAAGTTAAAGAAGTCACCTTAGAAGATTGGTCAACTAAATTTTTGTTATAAAGGTTAAGAGCAATGTAAAAGGCCTCCATGAGTAGATGGGGAGTGAAATTTTGATTGGGAATTTGACTAAAGTGACTTAGAAACCTATCCAAAAACTTATGAAATCACTCTCCCTCATCCTAGAAAAATCCACTAATGGTGTGCCTAACCTCAGTGGTGAAGTTCCAAAGATATAATTTGGATACAATGGAAGTGAACATGTGAACCCAGGACTCAAAGACGTCCTCGTCCAATTTGGGAACTGTGTTCTACCACTCCCCTTTTATAAAATGGCAACATCCTCAATCTCAGATCCACCTCACACAACTATCTCAGAGGTAATTGATGGATAAAAACTAAAAACCTTTAATAAACACAAGTGAATTTTCGGTAGGGATGTCACTGAATGAATGAAGTAGAAAGAGGTGACAATGATTTATTTCATAGTTACTAGAACCAAAGGAAAACCTAAATAAATATGGGTTGTATGAAATAATTTGAATTTTAAAATCCATTAGTATGGGTATCAATGGGGTTGGAACTAGCTGATGTGGAACATTAAAATTTTGATTATCCGCAATTGTATCTTAATTTTAAATTGATTTTTTAGAGAACTCAACATTTTAATCAATTTAAGTGTATAAGGTCTCTATTATTTTATTAGATTATATATTTCTCATTTAATGTGTTATAATAGCAGAATTTAAAAAATAATAATAGTAACAACAGAGTAAAAAAAAGTGAAGACAAATAAAAAGTAACACAAAATGTATCTAAATATAAACGAGTAGAAATTTATAGAATATATTTTTTATTTATACTAAATTTTAGCTATATTATAGAATTTCTTTTGAATTTTTTTTAAAAATTGTTGGTCACTCAAATACTTCCCCAAAAATGGAACTAAAAAATTTCCACGTAAGTCATAGAATATGAGATCAAGTATTTTTATTTATAACTCTTACTTACTACTGTATAGTTGTTTGTATTGTTCAAACCACATATTAGTTTGGTGACCAAATTATTTTTCAAATATTTCCACCATTTTCAGCATCGGATGAATATTTTTAAATTTTTTAAATTTTCTGTATTTTTAAATATTTAAGAAATGAAATAGTATATTTTTTTAATAATATAATAATCTAAAACTAAAGTTATACTGAGTAGAAAAAATGATAGTGAACATGATTCATGAATTGAAACTATGACGATTATAATCAAGAACTAGCCCATGGAATCTAACTAAACTTGTTTAAAATAGAAAAATATTCACTTGATTGCAATTGAGTTAAAAAACACAAAAATTAATCGATTAGTCTCCCTCACTATAATATTAATCGAGTAGTTTAGTGTTTCATAGAAGATCTCCACAACTATAACCACCTATAATATAAATAATTTGAGTATAAACCACATTTTTTATTTCTCCAATTAAATACAACAGTAGATAAATTATGTTACGTAGAAATGAATCCATGATCATTCTCTCCAAAAGGTCATAGTTTTATGAAGTTATGTACTTAATCTAAAAAAACAAATTGAAATTTCAATATTCAAATTCTACTTCTCCATTTGAATCTTCTTATCATTTAAAAGAATCAATTGAAGATAAATAATTCAAATAATAGTAGAAATAAAATCCCCAAACAAAAATATGTTACCCTATGATCATTTTGATACCAAAATTGAAATATTTTCAATTACAGATTGAAATCGAATTGAAAAGAAGGAAGAAGAAACCACCCTCTCAATTATGAACTTCTCATGTGCTGATATATTCCTACCTTGTGAGATATGATGGCATCCATGATATGATCCTAAATGGTGTCTCAAATCCCTATAATGAATCAAAAACAAAATGAGATGTGTGAATGAAAATTCTCACCTTTTCCTTATACTCTATTTTTTTAATAAACTATGTCATTTTCTACTTGGTCTCCCTCATTATCACTGACTTAAACATGTTTCCCAGCAACTCACTGCACATGAGATTTTTTCCCTGCTAACTTTTTGACTCTATATTATATCCCTATAAAAAAACTTTACAATGAAGTTGGAATATATCAAGATGTCACTATGGCTCGGTAATTTATCTACAAATAGAAGACATTTAAAATAGTTAAACACACGGTAAAAATATTTAAAATAACATTACTTATATAGATATTTAATTATTAATTTTTTATTATTAAATTAAGGTTATATTACTAATTAATTAATTATTATAATTTAATTTGTATTATTTCATTCAAATAAAACTTTTATTAATAATTAATAATTAAATATTTTATTTAACATAATTAAAGTTAATTTTTTAATAACATTACAAAAGTTTATTATTAATATTATTATTTTAAAATGAAAATTTATCATTTTATAAAGTTAATTAATTATTTTTTAAATTAAATAATATTATTATAGTATTGTATTTATTTAATTTTAAAAGGATAAATTATAAATATTATAAATATTATACTATTTATCATTAAATATAATAACTCAAATTTATTAACTAATATAATATTATTTTAATTAAATAATAAATAATTATTTTAAAGTATTATTATTATTATTATTAATTATTTTATTTTATTAAAAAGTTTTTATTTAGTTTTTATTTTATTTTGATTAAATTATTATTTTTTAATTATATTTTTTTAACTTATCCCCCATGAATCCTCTTCCGCGGCGCAACAAGCGGGGAGTTTTTGTGGCATCCATTGGATAAAACCGAGCTTCTTCCCCCCACGTCAGCACAACACCATGATCCCTCATCTATAGTGCGACAACAATGGATGTCCATGTAGTGGTAGATGATTCAGCTTGTGAATCATCAGCACCTCCTCTCCAGATCTACAACGGCTAGCATAGTGGGTGTTTCTATTCTTTAGGTGATGATGTGGCTCTATGGTAAGACTTATAGTTCCTACGAATGGATCCCTCTTAATAGAAGTGGTGGATCACAACTGGGGCCAATGACTGTTAATTTCCAATGATGTAGGCAAGTCCCAGATCATTAGATGCACCTTCAAATTGTTGGGGCACAGAGCCTAGCACCACAATGGAAGTCGTCAATGCGGAAAACCCACAAGGGAAGAGTAGATTCATACAAAGGCATTTTATCACCCAAAAGAATTTTACACAGCTCCCAATAGATTTTTCCACACCCCACCTAAACGAATTTTTACAATGCCTCCACACCCTTGAACATACAATTTTGATATACCACCGATCATCGTAACCGGGACACACTGCTTGATCTGTACATCCAAGGGGACTTTCAATACATGGCATGTTCATGAATCTCATTTCATGTTATCTTCGACAGTTATATCTCCATCGTCACATGCCATAGTCTACATACACATTCTTTCATTCACTATCTTTGACATGCCATCGTCGTCGTTGTCATTGGCTCTACTTCATTCTTCTTCTTCATCTTCACTTCGCACCGGTTACCGGAAACGCAATATCCCCTTCCTCATTTCTCTCTTCGAAATTACATCTCTTATATCCCATATTCCAAAAAATGCTACAACATCCTCTTATATTAACATAATTTCCATATCTCCATCTTATTCTGTCAACATTCAGTATTTCATCAATTAATGGTTGGAATAACTTTTTATTAATGATGAGAGAAAATCATCCATTAATTTTGAGAAAATCCCTCCTTTAATATTTCCTCTATTCTCTTTATTTAAATTTTAAATCAAAAAAATCCCAAAACCACTGAGATTCAGTTTTTCCTTTGAGTTTATCATAAATATGAATAAAGGTTTTGTTTTCAATGGATGGTGATTTTGATTTGATTTTCTGTGGGTAGATCTATTTTTGGCAAATGAATTTGTTCTATAAATTGGGTTATGAAGTGATGTATCTTGAACAGATGAATAACATTTTGATAAAGCCTTCGGAGCGTCATGTTCTACTAGAAGGGTGGGTATATTAAGAGAAATATATTGTGTTTTGTCAAAGTTATTGAATGGTGAGACTGATACACAGGCATTAGTGGGTCATGGGGAATCACTGATACACATTATCGTTAGGGAAATGGGCTATAGGTGACACACTATGTCATTAACTCAAACATAGACACACACAATGGTGTTTTTATGTTGATATTAAAAATAAAGACAAGAATTAGTTAACAATAATTTATAAATTCAAAACATAAAATGAAAGGTTTAACATATATTAAAAAAAAATTACGACTACAGAAGAACAAATAAATAAATTTACACAAGATTTAAAAATTGATAAAAATTAAAATTAAAATCAATTAATATTATAAATTAAATCATATTAATTAGTTCATTTGATAATAAAAGTGGTTTTTGTGACTGTGGGTTCCAACATTGAGTTAAGGACTCCCAGTTGCATAAGAGGCCCTAGCAGGAACACCCCATTGAAACTCTAAAATAAAATAATAAAAATATAAAATAAGATCTCGATGACTTATCGTTATGTTATAAATGTGACAATGGATTCTCTAAAACAAAATTAAATTGTTAAATATGAATAAAATCAATGTAAGTGAACATAAATTTAATTAAAAAAATTTAATGATTAAAAAATAAATTAAAATTATTTTACTTAAGTATTTGAGATAAAAAATAATTCAATAATTTAATTAAAAATGAAAATTATAGAATATTTATGTTAATGAAAAGAAAATAAAAACTAAAAAAAATAACAAAAAACATATATAATATAAAAAGGAAAATGATTAAATATTAAATCAATAAGAGTTAAATTAATTATGTATAATCTCAATAAATGAACATGATTATGTAATTTATAAATAATTCATTAAAAAAATTAAAGGAATAGAAAATATGTAATAGATAGATAAACTAAAATTATGGTTTAATATACAAATTACTAAAATAAAAACTATTAATAACATTTAATGTTGTTTCCATTAAAATAAAAATTCTACAAGATAATAGAAACCTAAAAAACATAATTAATAATTTAAATGTAACTATAAAAATTTTATTATAAATATAGGAGAATTAACAATTTAAACAATATATTTATTAAAGTGAAGTTAATTAAAAAAGGGTAAAATTAATTAAACAAATGATTTCAAACGTATTAAGAAGATGCAAGAAATATATAGAAGTTAGATCCACATCTAGAATTATGCTACAATGTTTGTTATATTAATAATTTAATTATTATTCATTATTTCTTTTATAACACATTCCCCAATTCATTCAATTTTCTATAAATACAATAACATCCTTAGTAGATGTCTTGACTACTGCCTCCTAAAATAAATGTGATTCATTCAAATGATACATGGATGATATAAAGGATGGGTTAAATAAAAAATATGTTAAAAAAATTTCATATATATGATCTTCATTACCTAATTAACTTTCTATAAATATGATTACTACTTTCATTATTACCCATTTCACACACTAAAAAGTGATAATGTCAGTCATGGATGTGTGGACTACCACCTCATCAAGAAGATGTGATTTATTTGAAATCATAAGATTACTATGTATAACTATATATTATTAAATAAAATTTTATTAATTATATAATGATCATTATATAATGGTATAGTGTTACTTATCTTCATTCCATAATGATCAATGAAAAATGGGAAAATTACTCATGTGTACGTACAACTAACTATCTCCATGATTGTAATGGTGTTACATTTTTCATAATTTTCCATCTTGATGTGTTTTCAAAGAATAATTAAGATATAAATATTTTAATTATTTCATGTTTATTATTCTAGATATGTTTATATAATGACTGTTTTTACAATAGTTGATGTCACGACCCGTCCCAGTGGGGCCCGAGCCGCAACTCCCCATGCCCGCCTCGAATAGGCCAGGGGATGGGGACTAGCAATGAGTAGGCATGTTACTAACATGGGAGGCATTTCCTATAAAACATTACACACACACACACACAACTCCATGCCCACAAAGATGAAAAGTAAAAACTACTAAAAATGGAAATGTATGCATACACTAAAAATCTCAACCAACATAGTACGATCGGAAAGTAAAGTACAACAACTATAAAACCCTGGACCAAAAGTACAAGCCCACCATAAGAGAGTCTATAATAATGTCCACCCTATAATGACAGGTGTTGTGACTACAATCTTTAGCAGTAGGAACACACCTCGGCCTGTCTGATCTCAATGAGTACCGTCCGATCCTAGTCCGCCTAGAATCCTGTCAAAGGCTTGCTCGTTTGCACAAGACACGACACGTGCGGGAAAAGTCTGTGCAAGGGTGAGTATAACAATACCCAGTAGGACACCCCAAAACCAAAAATTAATAAAACAAGGGAAAAATTCCACAAAAGAAATATACAGTCAGCTCTACATAGTGTATTTCTACAGAACATATAACAAGAATATCCAGATATACTCATACACAATAGACTACCGCAAAACCACTACTAAGATCTAGCTCGAATATTCCACTAAGAACGGAACAAGGAGAACACACTTCGGGGTCTGAATAGAGATATACAAGATGTACTCATTCTAGGAGAACACACTCCACAAATACTTGAGAACAAGATTCCCAGATGAGGATCACAACCAATAGTCATGGGGTGATACCAACAACTCAGTCTAAAATAATCAGCTAAGTAGAGGATCGACGATAGGGTAAATTTTTTCACGTTGATCCCAAGAACTCTACCTAGGGTACCAAGAATGAATAGAGGATCCAGCTCTATGTCTCACAGAAGGGATTCAAACAACTCTATTCAGGAAGTTCTTCTGAAGGGATCATACTATTGTATGTAAGAAATGATACCGGGAACCTTCAAGAGAAAGACCAAGGGGACGAACCCTATGGAAACTACCCCAAGTCACAGAAGGAAACTGTCTCAAGCCAAGTGAGATTGGTTACAAATCGTTTAGTATGGTTACATGCCGTGTCACATGACCCCGGGTAATACGCATGCAACGGCCCGTGTCATTCGTCTAGGCAGTGTAAAACAAGACAAGACGATATGTAGTAGGTTTACACACCATGTTCCTTGACTATGGGTACTGCCCGTGTAAACGGCCCGTGTCAAACATAAAAGTTGTAAAGGAAATCATATACACGGCATGTAAGTCAATGCACACACTGTTTCCTTCGAACTGGAAAAAACCGGTGTATTCTGTACGGATGCTCGTACATGGTGTTTGTGTCCGTTACGCCTGCCCGTGTACCAGTACACGGGATATCCCATGTATTTGGCCGAGTCTGGCCGGGGAAGGGTATACATGGTGTGTCCTTGTCCTTATTCCCAACCTGTGCCCCTATACTCCCAGAGTATACACCAGGTAAATCCGCCGACGAACACACGCCGTGTATCCCATGCTACACACCGTGTTGTCGGGATTTTTCCAGTATCGTTGTCTTTCTCCGCGCTCCTCGTCCAAATCATCGGTTCTTGATCCAACCGTCAGATCATCATGAAACTCTGGATTTGGGGTCGTCCCTCCCCTACGATACTGATTCCGTCAGTTTCGTGCTTCTGATTGGCCTTGATAGTGCGTCCTGATCCGCCTTCATGAAAACACTCGAAGCACTGAAATATCAGAACCACATCGATTTTTTCTCCTCCATTGTCGTCTCACCGCCGCTAGGCCGTCTCGATGTTGGATCTTTGATTTTTGATCGTTGTTCCAACAAATGAATGTGCAACGATCGATTTCCTCCCACGATCGTTGTGCCAACAAACCAATTTAATTTCAATAATCGGATCCCCACGATTCCTGCAGATAGCCCATCTCGCAAAATGACTGATCCTTGGGCTAATCTGTTCGTGGATTAGTCCACATTTTTCATAGGAATAAATAATGGGGAAAAGAAATCATCAAAATAAACATCCTACGTGGATTCACGATGTTCTTTGGTGAATATCTGATCACCATGTCGTTGTCACCTGCAAAAATCATCAAGAACGTCGTCGCCGCGTTGGGAGGTTTTCTCCAGAGCCTCTAGAGCCGCCAAGGGTTTCAGGGTTATGAGGTATGTAACCCTGGACCCCTGTACAGGACTTTATTTGAAAAGGATAAGAGATATTGGTTACAATATATTTAAAAATATTTCTCTGTAGAATAAAATATTGTTTTTAAATATTTTTCTACTCTTACGTCCAAAAACTGGATTTCACCACCGACCTGCGCCGGCTGATGTTAGGTCTCACCTAAGGTAAAATCATTGTTTTGAACGCAACAATGTGCTCAGATTTCAGATCTGAGCACCCATTCAGGAGATATCCCACTTTTTCAGGAAAACCTCATGCACACATTATTTAATTATTTAATTAAATTTAAACCTTTGTTCTGGGCTCACTAGGCCTCGAAACTACACGTCGTCTCGAAGAATTGTCTCGAAATAATTCACAAATATTATGAAAAATAAAGCATGGAAAAATCTGATACATTACATTACACCCACCTTAGGGAATTTACGTCCCTAAAAAGCCAAAACAAAGGCAACTCAAAAAGATGTGGGTATTGCACACGAATCTGAGCCTCGCTCTCCCATGTGATCTCCTGGAGATTCCTGTGATGCCACCAGATACGCACCAAGGGAATAGCTCGCCCATGAAGGATCTTCTCCTACCGATCCTTGATCTCCATAGGGAACTCAGGAAAGGTATCTCCATCATCGATGTATAGCTCGCCCCATTCAATGACATGTGATGGATCATGCACGTACCTCCGTAGCTGCATCACATGGATGTCGTTGTGTACCCGTTCCATCTGAGGGGGTAGAGCCATGCGATATTCCACCTCGCCATCTCTACTCAAAATCTGGTAAGGGCCGATGAACCTCAGAGATAGCTTGCCGCCTCGGCCAAACCTCCACAATCCTCATCTATGTGAGACCCGAAGGAACAAATTATCACGATTGTCGAACTCCAAGTGCCTCCGCCTCCTTTTGGCATAATACGTTTTTCATCTTTGTGCAGTCTTCATCCGCTCCTGGATGACCTGTACCTTCTCTGTAGTAGCTCGCACCATCTCTAGGCCCATGAGTGCTGACTCGCCTGGGTAAGTCCAGCAATGTGGTGACCTACAAGGTCACCCATACAGAGCATCGAATGGTGCCAAACCAATATTGGAATAGTAACTGTTGTTATAAGAAAATTCGACCAGTTGTAGGTGATCCTCCCAGCTACAACTGAAGTAATGTATTCAAGCTCATAGAATATCCTCCCGAACCTAGATGGTTCACTACATTTGACCATCTTTCTGAGGATGAAATGTTGTTCTCAAGCATAACTGAGTCCCAAAATCTTCCTGCAATCCCTTCCACAATCGGGATGTGAAATGAGCATCACGATATGAGAATATCGTGGATAGAACTCCATGAAATCGAACTGTCTCCTGCATGTAAAGGCGTCCCAAGATCTCTACTAAACTCTTCTCCTGTTTGGCTAGTAAGTGGGCTGACCTAGTGAGTCGATCAATGATCACCCAGATGGCATAGTGTCCCATGGATGTATGTGGTAAACCCATCATGAAGTACATGGATATTCCGTCCCACTTCCACTCTGGCACCTCAAGGGGCTGAGTCAAACCGGCTGGCACCTGGTGCTCAGCCTTTACTTGCTGACAAGTAAGGCACTGAGAAACAAACTCTGCCATACTCTTCTTCATTCCTGACCACCAGAACTGACATCAGAGGTCCTGATACATCTTTTCCACGCCTGGATGCACCTCCAAAGGGGATGTATGGAACTTCCTTAGAACCTCCTCTCGCAACGTCACTGGTACTACTGGGTGCCCTCGGAAAAGAACACCGTGCTCCCCACCTATTGAATATCAATCGGCACAATCACGCGCGGATATCTGAGCATGTAGAGACTATCAGTGAGCATCCACGAGTTGTGCGTCCCTGACTCGCTGTAAGAGTGGAGGGGTAATGACCATCAACTGAAGGTAAACTCCCTCATCTCTAACCACAAATGATAACTATAAGGAGGACAGTTTCCTCATCACCTTATCCAGCAAATACAAACTGGATTTCCTTCTGAGAGCATCTTCCACAACGTTCCCCTTTCCAGGTGTGTAAACAATCGCAAAGTCGTAATCCTGGAGGAACTCAATCAATCTTATTTGTCTGATATTCAGATCCTTCGGGAAAAAGATATATTTGAGACTTTTTTTATTATGGTAGATGGTAAACCGCTCACCCATCAGATAGTGCCTCCTCATATTCAACGCGAAGACCACTGCTACCAAATCACGATTATGGGTCATGTAGTTCTGCTCGTGTGGCCTAAACTGACATGAGCCATAAGAAATCACTGCTTGACTCTCTATCAGGACACAACCGAGACTGGTTCCGGATGCATCGCAGAACACTACGTAGTCAATAACCTCCGCCGATAATCTCATGATCGGGGCACTCATCAGACTCTGTCTCAACTGCTAGAAATCTTGCGGACATCTCTTGGTCGACACGAAAGGCTGACCCTTTCAGGTTAGAGCTGTCATGGGTGATGAAATCCTGGAGAAATCTAGAATGAATCTTTGATAGTGGCCTTCCAACCCAAGGAAACTCTGCACCTCCGTCACGTTTTGGGGTGGCATCGATGCTAACGTTGCTTCTACCGTGGCTGGGTCCACTGCTAATCCATCTGCTGAGATAACGTGTTCTAGAAAGTGGACCTTTTATATCCAGATCTGACACTTTGAGAGTTTCCCATACAACTGGTGCTCTCGGAGTGTGTCCAGAACCATCCTTAGGAGTCTCACGTGATCTTCCTTGGATGTAGAGTACACAACGATATCATCGATGAAGACCACTATGAACCGATCTAGATAGGGCTTAAAATCTGGTTCATGAGTCCCATGAACACTAATGGGGTGTTCGTCACGCCGAAGGGCATCACCAAGTACTCATAGTGACCGTAGAGACATCTGAATGTCGTCATCAGTACGTCCCCATCCTGTGCTCGCAACTGATGATATCCTGATCGTAGATAAACCTTTGAGAACCATCGTGCCCCTCTCAACTGGTCTAAGAGGTCATCAATCCTTGGTAGGGTATACCGATTCTTCACGGTCACCTGATTCAAGCGCCGATAATCCATAAATAGCCTCATTCTCCTGTCTGTCTTCTTGGAAAATAGCACTTGAGCCACCCAGGGTGAAACGCTGGGCCTTACGAAGCCATTCTTCTGCTAGTCTTCCAACTGCACCCTCAGTTCATGAAGCTCTGCAGGAACCATATGATTTTCTGATGCTGATATCAGTGTCATCCCAGGTTGCATCTTAATGCAGAAATCTATCTCCTGACGGGGAGGTAGTATGGGGACATCCTCCGGAATGACGTCCTCATACTCAGCCACTACTACTGGAAACTGGAAACTCATAACATCTGATGCACCAAGGTATAGGCTAGCCAACTGATAGGATATTGGTTGTACCTTCTTACAAACAAGTCCATCCTACACTTCCTGGGTCTCTCTTTCATCCAAAAAAGATAACATTGTTCCATAACTACGGACACACCACACCCTTCTCCTAAAATAGTAAATCTGGGCATGAACTGTGGATAACCATTCCATACCAGGAATGCCATCATAAGGCCTCGACGCTACCACTAAGAGGTTCCAACTGAAACTCCACCACCAAGGGTTAGGTCATACTATCTGAAATGGTGTGTGATCTCTGAATCTTCTCCAGTCAGTGTATCTAAGCGTAAGGGTCAAGTCAATAGCTCAACTGGAATCTCAAGGTCTCGAACCAGATAAGCAGTCATAAAGGAGTGACTAGCACCTGGGTCTATCTGTATGCCATCCAAAGTAAAAAAAGACAAAGATTGTACATCTGATCATTCCGGGAGTAACTGGGTCATAAGACTCTGCCGCCTGCAGTTGTCCCTACCTCTGTCCACTGGCTCCTTGAACCTGGGGTGCACCTCATGGGTGTAGTGGAGGTAAAAGTTCAAAATGTCGACCACCTCCAACTTCTTTCCCAGCTCCCCTACCACGTCCGCCGCCCGGTAGATCTGTTTCCTCCACACATTGCCTCTGCCTTGGTGGTCCATCCACTGCTCCCATGTAATTAGTATGGCGAGTCAGACAATCTCGATCGATATGTCCCCTTCTATAATATGAGTAGCATCACTTCTCTCAAAGATGACTGGATGTGCCCTGTGAACCCTATAAGGCAGATCCCTAGTCATGGGATCTTCTCTGAAAATGTCTCCCACGCCTGGGTCCTGGCATCAGCTCCCTACTGTTGAGATTTCTGCTCTAGCTCACTCACTATGGACAACTGCTGGTTGTCTCTGCTCTACCAAGAAGCTCTCAGCCACCAAAGCCGGCTCGAGCACCGCAGCATAAGTAGGAATGCTAATAGGGACGATGCTAGCTCAAATATCTCAATGCAAGACCCACTCAAAATTCTGATCTCTGATGTACTGATCTCTGACCATATCCATCGAGTATCGCGAGAGGTCGGTAAACCTCGATGAATAGTCAGCAACCGTCATGGTTACCTGCTGGTGGTGAAGAAGATTCTGTATAGGTACTGCTCTCAGGTTAACCGGTGAAAACTCATTTCTGAAGAGACTCTCAAACTCTGTCCACGCAAGAGTCCCCTCGTCATGAGTCTGAAGAACCAAACTCCACCATCACCCTACTGAGCCCTTCAGGAGGCTCGCTGTGAGGATCACCATCTGATCTACTGGTGTCCTGACTAAACAGAAGAATCTGACCACTACCTCAAGACAGGCCTCTGGTTCCTGAGGGTCAGGCTCACCTCGAAACGTGATGGGTCTCCGCCTCTGAAAATCATGGAGTGCACTCAGCCTGCACTCCTCCTCCACTAGAACTGTAGGAACTAAACACTGCTGCACAGGTGGCAGGATAACCGTCAAACCAAACGATGGTAAAACTGGGGGATCCAGTCCATGTAGAGAATCCTTATCACTGAGGGGGGTCATCCTCGTGATCAAGCTGCTGGATACTAGTGGGTGTGCTTCGTGGAGGCATCCTGTTATGAAAAATGATATATCTCAGTCAGTGAGTATATCTAGAGAGATGACTCAACAAGGACATTAAAACCAAACCCCATTTATATATGATTCATGTTCCATTATTTTCCCTTTCAATTGATGTTTTCATGTTCCGAGTCGAAAAACAGGTTATCGGAGTCCTGGTGTATGGATACGTCGGCCACTCGCACCAACATTAGGGTCCCTAGCCTGAAATACAAACTAGAATAACTTAACACTGTTTCCCCAAACCGACTCACAGACTCTCGGTCCTAAGGCAGAACCGACCATCTCTGATACCACTCAGTCACGACCCATCCTAGTGGGGCCTGAGCCGTAACTCCCCAAGCCCGCCTCCAATAGGCCAGGGGCTGGCGACTATCACTGATTAGGCATGTTACTAACATGGGATGCATATCCTATAAACCTATACACACGCAAACACAACTCCAAGCCCACAAAGATGAGAGTAAAAAATACTAAAAATGAAAATGCATGCATACACTAAAAATCTCTACCAACAGATTATGATAGGAAAGTAAAGTACAACAAGTGTAAAACCCTGACCCAAAAGTACAAGTCCACCAAAAGAGAGTCTGTAACAAAGTCCATACTCTAAATAAAGGTGTTGGGACCACATTTTGTAGTTGTAGGAACACACCTCAGCCTGTCTAATCTCCCTGAGTACCATCCGGTCCTAGTCTGCCTAGTATCATGTCAAAGGCATTCTCATCTCCAGAAGATACGACACGTGCGGGCAAAGCCTCTGCAAGGGTGAGTATAATAATACACCGTAAGAAGACTAGAAACCACAAAGGAATACAACAAGGGAAAAATAACCCAAAATAATGATATAGTCAGCTCTACACACTATATGTCTACAGAACATATAACAAGAATATCCAGATATACTCATACATGATCGACTACCACGAAACAACTACTAAGATCCAGCTCGAAGATTCTTTTAAGCACACAATAAGGAGACCACACTCCTAAGTCTGAAGAGAGATAGAGAGACATGATGTACTCATTCTGGGAGAACACCCGCCACATGTACATGGGAACTTGATGCCCATATGAGGATCACAACCAATAGTCATCTGGTGATACCAACAACCCAGTCAAGAACTAATCCGCTAAGAAGAGTATCGGTGCCTGGGTAAATTTGGTCACGTCGATACCAAGAACTCTACCTAGGGTACCAGGAATGAATAGAGGATCCAACTCTACGTATCACTGAGGGGATTCCAACAACTCTATTCAAGATGTCCTGCTGAAGGGATCATACTCTTGTATGTAGGAAATGATACCAGGAACCTTTCGGAGAAAGACCAAGGAGACAAACCCTAAGAAAACTAGCCCAAGTCACAAAAGGAAACTGGCTCAATCCATGTGAGATTGGTTACACGGTGTGTAGTATGGTTACATGTCGGGTCCCTTGACCCCAGGTACTACCCGTGCAACGGCCCATGTCATTTTTCCAGGCTATGTAAAACTAGACTACATAGCGTGTTGTAGGCTTACACACAGTGTTCCTAGACTCCGGGTACTGCCCATGTAAACGGCCAGTGTCAGACATCGAAGTAGTAAAGGAAAGCCAATACACGGCATGTATGTCAAAGCACACTCCGTGTCCTAATAACTAGAAAACACCTGTGTACTCTAGACGGATTCCCAAACATGGTGTCTGTATCCGTGTCGCCTACTCATGTACGAGTACACGTGGTATCCCGTGTATCTGGCCGGGTCTAGCCGGGGAAGGGTATACATGGCATGTCCTTGGCCGTGTACCCAACCCATGTTTGTATACTCTCGAAGTATATTCCAGGTAAATCCACCGATGAAGACACCCCATGTAGCCCATACTACACGACGTGTAGCCGTGATTTTTTCAGAATTGATGTCTTCCCCCACCCGCCTTGGCCAAATCTCCGGTTCTGGATCCAACCACCAGATCGACATGAAACTCCAGATTTGGGGTCATCCCACCCCTAAAAATCCAATTCTGTCAGTTTCGGGCTTCCGATCAGCCTTGATAGCTCTTCACGATCAGCCTGCACGAAAACGCTCGAAGAACGGGAATTTCAGAACCACATCGATTTGTCTACCTCCATCGTCGTCGCACCTCTTCTAGGTCATCTTGATGTTGGAACTTTTATTTCAGATATTTGCACCGACAAACGAATGTTCAATGATAGATTTTCTCCAAGAACGCGTAGAACACACATGAAGAACGTGTAGGAACTGGGAGAGAAAAAGACAACAATCATGCGAGACAAACCTCTATCTATGTTCATGTCGATCTTGGTTCGTCGCCGTTAGAAGGTTGAACAAAAAACAAATTAATTTCAAGAATCGAATCCCCACGATTTCCACAAATAGCCCATCCCGCAAAATGACCGATCGTGGGCTAATCTATTCTTGGATTATTCTGTTTTCATCATAGGAATCAAAAATGGGAAAAATAAATCATCAAACAAACATCCTGCCTGGATCCACGACGTTCGTTGGCGATGATCGGGTCGCTGCGTCGTCGTTTCCGGCAAAAATCATCAAGAACGTCATCGCCGCATTGGGAGGTTTTCTCCAGAGCCTCTAGAGAGGCCATGGGTTTCAAGGTTATGAGGTTTGTAACCCTGGACCCATGTACATGCGTTTATTTAAAAAGGATAAGAGATATCTGTTGCAACAGATTTAAAAATATTTCGATGTAGAATAAAATATTTTTATTTAAATATTTTATTACTCTTACGTCCAAAAACTGGATTTCACCACCGACCTGCGCCGGCCAATGTTAGGCCTTGCCTATGGTAAAATCGTTGTTCTAAATGTAACGGTACCCTAAGATTTCTGATCCGAGCACCCGTTCTGGAGATATCCCATTTTTTCAGAAAACCCTCAAGCGCGCGTTATTTAATTATTTAATTAAATTTAAACATTTTTTATGGGCACAACAGGCCTCAGAACTGCATGCCATCTCGAATACCGGTCTCAAAATAATTCATACATATTATTAAAAATAAAGCATAGAAAAATACGAGACATTACAATTGATCTACCAATGTTTTTTGTCACATAAATTAAATATTTTCAAAACACCCATTATAAACGTAGATATTTAATTAGTTATTTAATATATTGTAATAAGTAATGTAATTGTAGTAATAATATGTAAATTGGTTATCATGAAAGTATATAATTATGATATATTTATTATTCAGGAATATAAATACAATCAAGAAAATTTAACACAAGGTATGAGATTTCATCTGAATTTACGATCTATCGAGTCTTATATATTATTATGCAACAATTAAAATTTAAATGGTGTATATATATTCCTTTAAAATTTTATATAACAAATATCGGAAAGAAGTGTTGTAGCGGGAACTGTACCAGGTACTGTAGCAACTTGGACTATTCCGCCATTTAGGCCTTCGGGCCACCGATTTTCTCCCTGAGTCATTTAAGGCCTTCAGGCTACCCATGCCTTTGGGTCAATAAGTCCTTCGGGCCACCTCAAGGCCTTCGATCTACCTGAAGTATTTCAGGCCATTTTAAGTGAATATGAAAACTAGATATCCTACAATGAACAATCTCAAAAAGGAGGATAGGCAATGAGCCTTTCTCTATAGCATAAGCAAAACATAATGCAAGATTGAGAGGGTATGGAACCTGCCATCAGGACAAGCCTGTGCCTGCACGAGAAAGCCCAGATAAACATTAATGCGAAGATGGAGAGTTTATTTCATGATGAAGATGCCGTGGAGGAGTATTTTCATGTGGTTACTCTAGGTTGTATGTAATGTTTGAAGCATACAAGCAATGAATTCTTCTAAGGAATACATGTCATGTAATACTTACACCAATGGGCCTTTTAAGGGTTCTACCTCACCACATGAATGTGGATTATCAAAATCATTAAAAAATGAAGGCCTACGGGCCATTGGAGGAGGTATGGGAAACTTTGGAATGTTTAATTATTATTTCTCATAGAATGACTATAATTATTATTAAATGGTATTTCAATTCATCAATAGAAACAACACTTTTTCAAATTATCCTCCATTGGAAAATTACTAATAAACTCATATAATTTATTCAATTCATGTATTTTATAAAATGGAACATTTTTTATTAATTTAATCTCATATTCAACATGCAATAAATCCTTTGGACTTGCAGATATGAGGGGGGACCAATTATATATAGCCCCTTGATGAATCTGTTGTATCTTGAGATGAATGAGTTAGCCATGTCTGATATTTTAATCATTCTTGAGAATAGATCACTATGGTATAGTGTTTCATTTATCAAATAAAGTACTTCCAATATTAATACATTTCCTTCATATCAATTATCATTTTTATCCATGAGAATTTTCATCGACATATATAAGGATTACTTTCATTTATGGATCATGGATTAAATGTCAGGTGTTTCAATTTCAATCCTTTCGAAATTGTTTATGTTTTAACTAGTAATTTCAATTGAATTTGTTATCAGAAATTTACCTAGACACACTGATTTATTCTAATTTATTCATTAATACTTCTGATTTAAATACACTTACTAGGAATTTGATCTCATCCTTATTATGATTCTATTCCCCAGGTGACGAAGAATAAATATTTTAATAAGATTTCTAGGATGTAGTTTTTTAATTTCATTTTTGGTAATATTTTAAATTTATATTTCAAAATTCATTATGGGAATCATTCAAATAATATGGATTTTAAGACTTCTAAATTGATCTATCCTTTAAATTTTACATCATTTAATAAATCCAATGTTATAAAATAATTCACTGACTCCAGGATTCTATGTTTAATGAGATAAAATTATGTTATATTAATTATTATTTATCTTTGTGCATTATATTTATCTCATAAAACATAAATTATATTCTTAATTTATTTTATCATTTATAAATGAATTAAATTTTCTCTAAAAAGTAAGGTAATTTGACCATTGGATAATTTTTAGGTTTGGATTTCAAAGATAAAGACTTTTTTAAATATTTAATAAAATATTAATTTTTTAATTATTAGTAAAAATATTTCTGTTTTAAAAATCATCTCTATGATAATTGTTTTATAATATTTTTTTATTGTTTTTATAAAAAGTAATATTTATAAAAATTTATTAATGATTATTACTCAATATTTAATAAGAAAAAAAAGTACATATTGATTTATTAGATTTATTTCACTTTTCTATGAATAATTTTAGTATTATTATTTCAACATTTTGATTTTAAATGGTTACATTCCAATTGTAATATTTTTCCAACAGTAAAACACCAATGGTCATTTTTCCTATTATACACTCACTTAATTTTAATAATTGAATTAATTATAATTCATATATTTATTCTTTTTCCATGCCTATTCAATTCCCAATTTATATAGTCATAATAGAACCACATAATAAATATTTTTAAATAATTTTTTTTGTTTCACACTCTGGGGTTATATATTGGGTTTTTACTTTTGAAATCATGTGTTCTGTAAAACTAGTTGTGGAAACTTTCATAAATGTAATTTTATTCACATTTAAAAGTTTACTCTGTGTTTTAAAATTGTGATAAAATAATAAAATATACTTTTTATAATGGTATTGTAATGCAATGGGTGTTAACAATTTTATATTCTTGGGTGATATAATGTGGATTTTATGTGAGATACATTAAATAAAAATGTGGAAGTAGAGGAAGCACTATTTTATTTTAAAAATAATTTACAAATTACATATCCTTCACAAATATATATATATAACCACATATAACACTATTATAATCTCTAAGGTTTGGGTGTGCAATTATCATGCATTCATGGGGCGGTTTAGACAATATTTATCTAGAAGTGTTCCCAACAAGCTTAAAATATTCCTGAAAATGATTCTACTCTAATTAGAGTTATTGATGTACTTCATCTACTTGATCATGTGTGACCACTATTAATTCAATATCCATCCCATGTTCTATTATATAAACATTATCATTGGTCACCATAGTATTTGAACACATGGTTCCTCCCATATATGATAATTATTCCCTATTATTACACTTTATTTACACCAATCCTAATGTTCACATTATAACTGCTACATTAGTAGTAATTCAATTACCCATCACTCTTACAGAACAATATTCAATAATGTTTAATGTTTATATTTATAGCCTATAAATTCATTCCCCTATATAATATGTATAATGTTTAATATGATGATTTTGTGACTTTTATTATTTATAATTTATAAAATAATATCACTCAGGAGACATATATATTTTTCATGCATTATTTACCATTATGGTTATACATTATTAGAAATAGAGGCCTAAATAATGATTTATATTTTATTATTAATAAAATGTCATGTAAAAAAAATTCATTCTATATATGAATTTTCTTAGCTATTATACAATTGATCCTAGAAAAAATATTTTGAAAAATGTTATTGAATTTTTCTTATGTTATAATTTAAATAAATTTTGAGAATTGTATTGATAATGTTCATTTATATTGTTCATTTAATAAAACATAGTAATGGAATTCATGAAGTTTTTGAAAAATGATCTATCATTTTATTCATTTAATTATTGTCCAAAGGGAAAAATTTTGTTCACAATAATAAATTTAATTATATTTGTTTTATTTTAAAATAAAGATAATTTATTTTGAGTATTAAAAATTTCAAAAATTATTTTATATAAATATAAAAAAATTATTTTTCATTCATAAAATTAGTACAATATAGTTTTAAATGATGATAAAATAATTTGAAGGTACAATATGGATATTTTTATAGAAAAATCTATATAAATGCAATGTGTTTTTATATTGTTAAAATAAGATAATCAATATTTATCGCTGATTTTTTTGAAATATTTATTTAGGATATTGATTCAAAAAGATTAATATCCCTTTAATGGTGGTTATATAAATATAATTGAGAATAAAATCATTTCTTATGATTATTATTTTTGAAAAAATGGGTATTACATGTTTTTTGGGATGATATTGAAATTTTTTTAATTTAGATATAGGAATTGAATCATAAAGAATATTTTTCATGCTTGGAATTTAAATTATAAATATTTTATAATAAGTTAAACTGTATTTATATCCATAATGAATAGTTACTATGGTAAAAAATATTAACATGGTAATAATTTGAAGGGGTAGTGAGGGGATTCAATTATGAGATAAGTCTTCAAATGAGAAGTAAAATTTTCTATATTTTATTAGATGAGTTTATTTATAATATTTCAAATCCATTATTTGAATTATTACTAAATTACATCTAAATTTCAATTATTGATAATGTATTATATTTCTAATTCTATAATAATTAAAATGGTGTCACTCACCCAACTTATAAAATGGGAAATTTACTTCCCAAATCCCCAAACCACATGAGAACCATACCACAAGAATGCCCATAAAAATTACCATCCCAAATGCTTTATAAAAAACTAAACAGACTCATCCATTGAATTGATAAGGTTTCTGTCAATGGATATTATCCCTATAAGATGTGGTTCTAACAGATTGGAAAAATTTAAAGGCCATGGTAAGTGTATTTCTATCAAAATTTCAATTCATTAACTTATCTCAAATCCCCATTTACCATGCTATACTATTATTATATTTATTATAACATCTAATTTGTTATGTTTTATTTAAAATTCATTTATATTCATTTAATATTTTCCAACATAATATTTCCTTTTATGTACTATTTATTTCAAATTTTATGAATGATTATAAGGATTTTTTTCATCACAATTACAATATATTAAGATATGTTCTATATTTAATTCATTTTTTATATTATGTGGAGTATATGAATCCTTGAGTGTATTTTATAATTATTTTAATGAAATTGGTAAGGATTTAATATTCCATATAATGATGGATCTTTTTTGTGGTTTTTATTCAATGCTTTCAAATGATGTAATGATTTATGTTAAAATGTCACTATTTATTAGAATTATTTCCTTTTAAACTTTCATTTTGGAAAATTGTATGATATATAAATCATAAATAACACATGTTTTATTATCTAAATTTTATTTCAAGGTTTTTATGTATCCATTTAGTAATTCCCATTTTGGTACTCACAACAACTAATAAAATATCTTTATGGAAAGTGAATCTAATTTTATCACATTATATATGAAATATTTCACATCAATGTCCATGTTTTTTTAATTTAAATGATAGATCATATCTAAATTAAAATAGTATATGAATTTATTATTCAACTACCATTGATATTTTAAACTAATTTTATAATGGAATATTTTTATCTAATTAAAAGTTCTCTATTTTGGATTCCTTTAGAAATGTATAAAATTATTCATTTTTATATTTTAATTTTTGAACATATTAATTGGAATTTATGAACATTGTTCATCATGTACCACCCATATAAAATATAAAATGTTGTAAAAATAATATTCACTTCCAAATTTTGATGTTTTCTAAATAATATAAAAATGAATAGATATTTTATTTGATTTTTAAAAGAATATTTAAGAATATTTTATACAATAAAATTTTATATAATTCACCTTCCTTTAATTATAGTTATACTTCAGTATGAATATGTTCATATGAAACCATCAACTTCCTTTCTATTTATTATTATTGATGATAATTTTTTTTGACTTTTAAGGATTTATTTTTATTTCATGAAAGTTAATTAATAAATGTTGAAATGGTGAATGATCTTGTGTTCTTGAAGAATATATATAAATGTTTTATTATTATTTTATCTAAATGTATTTTTTATCTCTCTAATGGGATGGGTAATGTTTTTTGACTCATGAGATAAAATGTTTACACATGAGGTTGTACCATGACAAATATTATAGGGGAGGTTTTCTAAAGACTTTGTGGGTAAATGAGTAATTTTCCCAAGCCTAATTAGATACATGGTATGTTGGCCTAAGACTAAGAATGTACTTAAGTTTTTGTCACATGAACCGGATGTGAAAATTTTCATAGTGAATATAATTTACATATAATTATTATGCTTATTGAAATGAGTATTGTTTCCAATCCGTACTAATAATATATCCACTATGTTTTTGGCAAAAGGGAGTGATCCAAATAAACAATGATATTTTAAACTTCGATAGTCATGGAATTGTGACATAACTAAATAAATAAGTTTTAAAGATTATTTATTTTCCATAGATAAATTATCTATTCATATTATATTATATTATATTTCATGATAAGTTAATGATGATTCCACAAAATTATTATTTTGGTATTTTTCTTTCATAAAGCCTTATTCCATGAAACATGGTTATTAAATAATGAATTTTTTTATAATTTATGGTATAGTTCTCATACACATAATAAAATTGTATACTCACATTTGATGATCGATTGAAAAATATAATGACTACTCATATAGATCAATTTATCATGTAATTATATTGTTTCTATATTCACCATTAAAGAAGAATTATATTTTGAAAGATATGTATATAATGGAATCACATGTGGAGAATTTGTGTGAATTTTGAAATAATTTTTATGAATGTGTTCATGGTATAACAAAAAAAATACTCATATCATGTTAAATATATTAGATTTGATTATCAATTGTTTTCCTAAATATTAACGCCAAGAAACCTAAAAACTATAATTGGTGTGTATAAAACTCAATATTCTATATTTATGTCATGGTTATAAATGGTTAAAATTATATCACTATAGTTGGAATCAATGAATGTTTGTAATTATCATTTCAAACCCCTTTTGGGATCGTGAGTCGTGGGATATCTCATTTTCTATTAGATAATGTTTAAGATAACATTAATGGTTATGAAGTTATCTAAGATTTATAATTTAACAGTTGAGGATATCATGATGGTTTAATAAGTATAAGGATGAAAATAAATATAATGTTGTAGTTCCCCTTGAGAGGTTTTATGTGATGATATTATTATGGTGGTTGATCATATTTTTGAGCTCTTTTTAATTAATGATTTATTATTTTAGAGACCATAGTTTTATCTTTTTTTTAATGAAATTTGAAAATAATTTTATTATAGATAAATTTTTGAAGATAAAATAACCTTTAGATTTAATTAATCATTTTAGTATAAGGAAACAATGTTTTGTTTGGATAATTGGTTAATCAATTTTTGATATATATGTTAAGATATAAGAATAAATTAGGAATCTAAAAGTGTTTTGATGATAATATCTTCATCTTTCATTGGGAGTTGAGTAATTTCTTTTAGAGGTTTATATGATCATGGTATGTGTTGATTGGTTTTTAATTAATTTAGTATAGGGATATGGATATGTTTAATTTTTTGAATACATGTTTCAATGAATTTTGGGTTTTGAATATGGTAATAAATATCATGGTTATTTTTGTGTTATTATATTTAGATTTTTTAGGAGAAAAAATAATCTAAATCTTATTTGACCCAAGATAGATTTACATTTATAATTAAATTGATTCTTTTATGGGTTAAAATAAAGTTTTTATAGGACAAGACATCAAATGAATGATTTTTAGTTGGATATTATTTTCTAAATTAGTCATTTCAGGATGCTCACATTAAAAGATTTTGTTTTAGTCATTTGTTTTATGTATGGGGATTATATCAATCATGAATGAGGTAGACAATGAAATGGATATCATCAATAGTATCCAAATGATATGGGAGTTGAAATGAATAATACTTAGGGTATGACAAACCAACTATATAAACATATTATTAACAAAATGGAAATTTTAATTTCTATAGAATCACTCAACAGAAGAAAAATATATTTTTAGAGATGTTTAGATAAAAAACATATAAATTATTGAAATATCATCACACTACATATCAATAAGTTTAAAATTATGTAAGAGGTTTTTCTTAAATGGGAATGGTAAATATTTTAATTATTGAAAATAAGGTCATCGAGACAATTAGATTAAAAGGGATATTAAGATTAAAAAAATAAATTGATGGTGGGAAGTATCAACCCAACAGACCACTTATTTTCCATTACTTTAATATATATGATTATGTAAATTATTCCAACCTATGTATAAATATGCGGAATAATGATAAAAACCAAAATTAGAGACCCCTTAAGGAATAATTAAAATAGAAGGCCCATGGGATCAAATAAAATAAATTGTTATATGATACTTATGTGTTTGAAGGTACAAATATCATCCACAACAGATATAAAAATAAATAGTTTGATTTAGTCATTGGGTACTCTCTAATTTTTAATGAATTTTTTAAGAGTATCGCATTACCACATCAATGATTAAATTATAAATAATTGGATGAAAAAATTAATTGTTTGATGACCATATCCCATGTGTATAACCCTAATGAAATATTTTTGTCTGAATGTGATTATTGTAAAATCTACTACTCTTAGTTTCACAAAATATGATGTTATTTTTGGAATGGATTGAATCTGTGGATAAATGTTCTATATTAATTGATGTGGTAGGGATGTCAAGGACATGATTATTATTACGGTAAAATTTATTTTTTAGATATTCCTAATCCAGTAAGATTGATATCTCATATTTTTTCATGACTATATTTTGGATACCATTATGTATATTCATTTGTAATTGATAAACTAAATTTTTAGGAAGAAATTTTTATGGGTGGTAGCATGTAACAAACTGAGAATTTAAAATATATTCTCTTTAAAAAAATATGAGGTATTCTGTTTATTATGATGAATAAGGTACCTAACATAAGTTAATAATTATATTTTAAAAATATTAAATAAAATCCAAAAATATATAGTTATCGAATTTATAAAGTATATTTTTAAATTTATCATAGAAACCTAATGAATTAAATATATTCCTGGAAAAACTATGTCTACTTTTTTATAATATTTAATAAATTTGAGTCATGGTGTTACTAAAATATATTGATAAAATTCAATTACTTATATAAATTAATTAACATCTTAAAATTGTTTAGAAATAATAACTAATGATTGACCTGTAATCGTTAGATAAACATACATGTAATGATTAAAAACATTCTTTTTATTAATTATTTAATTACAACTTGGTTCTTTTATTTTTAGAATTAAAATTATATAAAACTGTTTTTATCATTTTTATAAATATGAGAGATCATTCATGCACTATTCATCAAATAATTATATATATTGATAAAATCATTTGAATGTATAAAATAATATTTTATATAAATATATGTTTATATGTTACTTTTTTTTCATGAAAATACATTAAATATGAATCTATTTATCACTTATTCGAATAAAACTTATTAATAATATATTAATTCAAAGACATTAACCATACCCTAATTATGTTTAATATTAAATTAAAGAGAATGAATTGAATTGTTTTCTTAAAAAAAATTCTAAACAAGTGGTTTTTATGTTATTCATATAAATATTAGATTTTTTTCTAATTTATCATTGATTTGATTTGGTAAATCAATAATAATTATTTATAATTAATAAAATAAATATTATTTAATATGGACAAATGAATCGAAATCTATATTAAATAATTACACTGATAAATAATTTTTCACCCATGTAAGTGTTAAAAGTTTTAACAAGGGTATTTAACTTTGAGGTAAGGAATATGATATCGTAAAAACATTTGAAAATATGATTGGTTAGGTTAATTTCAAGGACAACAAGAATATCAGAAAATTTTGTAAAAATTAGATCCACATTCCCATGATTGGGAAATTATTTTAATTTAATTTTCATAATATTTAGGAAGGATCCACACCCCTATTAATAAGAGGTTTACATAATATTATACACTTATCTATAGAAAGTGATATGTTTATCTTAAGAATTATAATCCAAAATACCTTCCCAATACACTTAACCATTACCAAGTGGTTCGGGTCTTCCTAGCTGACCCTTCCAACATGTCATATGTTGTCTTCTAAAGGATATTATCAACATGAGAGGATTGAAGAACATGTGCGACCAAGTGTATGTCTTGTATAAGAGTATTTTTATAGAATCCCACAATATTAATACATAGATAGTAAATCATAATATATTAATATTTATTAGATTATAGGAGGATCCCTGAAAAAAATTTGTTGCTATAATATAATTGGTTACATTAGTACATAACGAACTACTTTATATTTAAATTATGTCCTCCAACACTTAGTTCTTCATACTTAGAATCCTTACTAAAAATATCATACTTAATAAATCTATTCATAACATAGGGAATGTAAACATAATAAATGGAAGGATAATACACCCAGTAAGGGTAAATATGAGAGATATTAATATTATAGGATCAATAAGGGTAAACATGGGAGATTAAAATATTACTTAGGAAAATGCATATTTGAACATGAGAATTAAACTTAATAATAATTCCTCATTTATCACATGTCAAAAACTATGTAATGGTATATATAATTATATTTCATGATACATGTGTCAAGATGGAATCAAAGAACATAATCCATGAGAGAATAGTATTTCCATTATACATATATTTCAATAATATAAAAAAGTATATAAAATAATATTTCATGGATTCCCACCATGATATTCATAAAATGATAGGCATGGGATAACAAACCATGTACTTACACCTAGATTGGGATAACCAAAAATGTATCCTTTATTTGGATTTGGATAACCTATCAAGTGCCCCCTATTTTTAGATATGAAATATCCTCATGTGTTCATTGTTTTTTAGAAGAGGGAAAACCTCCCATTTACCATTTATTTACAACTTGGTGTAGCCTCCATTGTACCCTATTTTTTATGCATGGTAGAACCGCCTTATAATACAATGTGAAAATATATCAAAAAAAAATTCACCCAATATATTGGAGGAAGTTATAGGTCCCAACCATCGCATAATGAAAATTATATATTTGAGTACCCAAAAATACTAAAATTTTTAACATATTCTAACCTGTGAGGAGGTTAATGTTTCATAATAATTTCATCAATTCATTATATCATACACTATGGAAAATAATTGGGTTTCACATAAATTTATCAAAATAATTATATACCATCTATAGAATTAATATGTATAGTTTCATTAGATAATATTCCTAGTAAATATTAATAACATCATAATATTTCAACATAGATAGAAATTATTTTAAAATAATACATGTAAAATTTATTGAGAATTATAATTTTTTCACATTGAAACAATATATTTAAATTATATATATTTCCCACATATTTAATAATTGATTTTGAATGAAAACATTGGAAACTATTTAGGAATATTTTAAATATTTGACATGTAATAGAGGAAGGAAATTACATTGATTCCATATACATTTACATTTTCATTTTTAGTAAATTATATAAAGTACCAAGTTTAGAAAATTTAAAAAAATTATAATTTTTAATCGTAAGGTAAAAAATTTCAAATACGAAAAATTAATTAAAAAATAATTGGTGCATTGTGAAATAATTTTTTGAAATATTCTTGAGAAACATGACAGTTGAAGAAAAATTTATTTTCAAATAAGGGTGTAAATAAAGTCAAATTTTCCCAGAAAATTAATTTTCTATTTCATTCATAAAATATGAAAATATAAACCAAAAATGTATTCTCATGAAATTACTAGAGTATAAGAAAATTCCTATTTTTCAATAAATGTTTATCATAATATTTCATTATCAAAATCATAATCATAACCAGCCCCGTTACATATTGATATTATCAATTAATACCATTTATTCGTTGGTAATGTTTAAATAATATTCCCCGTATAAGAATGAAAATTATATGGAAATTTATATCCTATAAATGTCTTGATAATAATAATTTTATTAATTAAATTTTTTTATATATAAAACACAATTGAAATAACTGGGGAATATTTAATGTTCCCCTAGAAATAAATATGAGACAAAATTTGTTTACATAATGTCTTTCCTTTATTGGTAAACATTAAAACATGATATATAATACAAATTTGATAAATATAAATATTATATTCAACTGTAATCTTATATATAAGTTAATATATGATTTACTTATGAGGTTTTATTACCTTTGTTATTCTAATTTTTTTTAAATCATGTTTTAGATGATAACAACATTATTTTTCATATATGTTATTATTTTTTCTTTTTATATAATTTACATAGATCGTTATTCCTTAATAAGCATAATTCTATCCATGAGATAAATATAATAAATATTAATTATATATTTATTTATAATAATCAAGATAATTTATTTAAAGAAAATTAATTGAATCATTAATAGATATGGTAGCTCATACAAACACGTAAACATTGTTTCCATTTTCAACATGTATAGATTGATGGAAATTTAATTATTTATAAAAATATAAATAATTTTTTTTATATAATATATAAAATATATAGTAATTAAATATATATTATTTATAATACATGTCATCTTAAAATGATAATTTTGTCAAACCAGTTCACGGAGGTAGTAGTCTACATGTATGCATGAGTGACATTATCAATTTCCTAATGATTGTAATGTAATAATGTTGAAGTGATATTATAACTCTATAAATAAATTTTTTTAATAGATATAATTTATTTATGTGAAATCCCTTAATACATATATTTGAGAGAAGTGGTGATGGAAGCAAAATTATATCTATTTACAAGGTGGTAGTCACCCTTATACATGATCGACAATTTCATTACTCATTTAATATAAGTTGAAATGTATACACGTAAATAATTTAACATAGTAATGTTTCAATATATATGATATATGGATAATTTTATATTATTATATTTTAATAATATTTTATTGATTTTTAATAAGAAATTAAAGAGAAATATTCAGTTAATAATGATACCCCTTCTTTAGATAACCTATATAGGTTTTCAACAAAAGACTTCTTATGAGGGATTGATAATATAAATAAAGACTCTAGTACATGGGGATGTATCTGATAAATATATTTAATTGTGGGTTGGATGAACCAAAAGGGATTGGTTTCATAATTAAATAGTGGGAGGAAAATGCCTTTTATCATTTAGGAGGACTGACATTTTTTATAAACACCCCAAACTATTCAATAATGGGAAGTCACTCTCAAGTCATATATCTAAAAAAATCATTAATAATGGGGTTGAGGAATTATATAGTCTAGCTGTGCATACAAAAAAAATACACATTTTTAACATTTTTTACCTTATCTTCTACTTTTTCTCAACTTTTCCATTTTTTCATCAACGTAACTAGTCTTTTTTTATTTTACATGGTAAATTATACATTAATAATAAAAATAAAATAATACTTATTAGATGATTTAGACCCAATTATTATAAATATTAAATTAAAATTTTAAAATAATTTTCCTATGTTAATTAATGTTTCTTTTAATCCAATTATAAATTATAAATTATATTTTTGTGTACAATAAATGAAAATTCAGTTTTCTAATAAGAAGTACTATTTATCGATATTTGTCAAAAAATAACATTTTAAAAATTATTAAATTTAACCTAAATAAAAATGGTTTATTTATATTAGAAATATAATGTTCATTTTTTAAAATAAAATTTTATATATGTTGATATAATTAACTATATTATTATCTTATAATATGAAATGATGATCATTTTTAAAAATAAATAAATTTTCAATGTTCATAAAGACATTAACAAAAACTATAAACATTTTTTAATATAATTTTTACATCAAAACCAATATAATTAATATTTAAATGGTGTTTATTCATATTAATAAAAAAAATTTAAATAGATTTTTAATAATATTCATGTTTATATTATAGTACTAATATAATATTGGGGTTTGTAAAAACATGATGTTGTTTGAAAAATATGATACCAAAGTAAAATATATTTGAAAAAATAATAAAATATCAGTCTGTTATATTCAACCCTTCCCCTTAAAATGGTGGTTTACTTCAAAATTCAATCTCTCTGATTCAATGACTCAGTGATACGTATTCATCATTTTATGTTCAGGTTCTTATGTGGCTTCTTCAAGTACATGGATTTTGGAAAAAATATTGACCTGGGTGGTCATATTTGTATAAAATTATATCTATAATCCTAAATCTACTTATTTTGATCATTATATTAATTTTAATGACCCAAAATTATAGTCTATGATCTCATTACACGTGATATAGTTGTTATTTACTTCTTATTGAGAGATAAATAGAACACATCATTGACTTGAGAGTGGTTTTGAGGAAGCGACAAGTGGTAAGAGACCATCCATACTTGATCTAGAATATCCAGAGGGACAATATTTATAGGTATTCACATTACATAATTCCCAAATACCATAAACCTATTAAATGGATAATTTCATTGAAACTCCTTCTCAAGAACAGAAAATTATAGATCATACTAGACATTACACTTACATCTTTTCTATCACAATTGAGATGTATCGATCTGTTGTTAGAATCACTACTGAAAATATAGACTTTATTTGCACTATAAAATGACATTAACAGTGCTATAAAAGCACTGTTAATTGAGGCTATGATAAAGGGTATCCCTTTTATAAGTGCTCATAAAAGTGGTGATATAGGCCCCTTTTATCAGTGCTAAAAAAAAGAACTGATAAAAAGGCCCTTTATCGGCATTTTGTATAAGTGATGTTAAATTTAAAAAAAAAATAAAAAGAAAGTTAAAAGGAATATATAATGCAAGGGGGATTTTAACACTGCCTGAGCCCCCATCCCTTTATTTGTGCCAGGTAGAGGCCCCTCCCTCTCATCGAACACTCCACTTTCCCATGCAACCCCCTCCCACTACATGTGCATCCTTGCTTCCACCAGAACATAAACCAGAGACCTCCCCCTTGCACGATTGCACCATTACCACTAATCCATTATGTTATATCTCCATTTGATGATATATATATAGATATAGTTATATTTATTCATATATTAATATAGATTAATATTAATATTAATATATTTATGTATATTAAAATATTTATTTATATTAATATATATATATTTATTTATTTATTTATTTATTTATTTATTTCTGTATTAATATATATGTATATCTGTTTATATATATTTTTTATGTAATAAATTTTTATTCGTATATTTATTTTTATATTAATATATATTTATAAGATTAGTTTTAAATACACTTATAAAATATTTTTTTCTATGTTTACAAATAAATGACTAAATACATACCTAAATATATACAACACACACACAAACACACACACACACACAAACACAAACATATATTGACAAATAAATACATATATATGTGTATCTAAAAAGACATGGAATGTTAAAACAATTATAACTTCTAATCTAGAATTCCATTTCAAATCCACAACTATCCAAATCAAAAAAAATGAAACAATATTTAATATAATATGTGGTAGAGGCATATAGTACATTCAATTCAGAAGTTATATATATTTTAATGTTAAAACATCATGGTATCCCGACTAAAAACACTGTTATGGAGGCCTTCTAGGCATTTTTTGGCCACAAAAAATGTGACAATATTATTTCTCTAGTAATTATCATGTAGATATCACCACATGCTTTAATGATATATGATATAAATCTTAAACAGACACCTAGATTAAAATTTATGTCCTTTTGATGTCTTAGTTACAATTTTTTACTTATTAAAGTTCTTTTATTAATTATTTTGAGTTTTGTCTTCAAATTTTTATTAAATGATTATTAGTTGATGATAATTACAAAATTATTAATTAATAATATTTTCCCAAATAGATTAAATATATTTTCACTAAATTTATTATACATTAAATGTAATAGTCTATTTATAATTATCTATACAATATTTAAGAAATATATATTATATTTATATCAACATAAATATACTTATATATAAATATATTATTTTTCAAGAAAAATTATTAATCTTAAAATATAACCATTATCAATGATAGGAAAAAGCGCTGATAAAGCAACCCCTTTCATCAGCGATACTATAAAAAGCACTGATAGAGGGTGGCGCTGGGGAAACACAATTTTGTGGTAGTGAAGGATATGAAATTATATAATTTTTTCACATATATCTCACATTGAAATTTTTTTATTTATGATAATCCTAAACTTCATGTTGGATATCAAAAATTATTTCCATAATGGACTTTATATATGGTGACCATAATTCTTGTGTAAAAGCTAATGTTTTATGAAGACTCAACTATATGATGGTATTGATCCAAATCACCTTTGAAATAAATAGAACATGATCTATATGTATCCTACTTGTTTTTTAATATTACCTAAAATCCAACTTCCATTTGAGGCTCATACATAATGATAAAATTCAAATCTGTATGTAGATCTTTTGGAACACATTTGGAGGACTATATGGTAAACCATATATCCTCATCAAACTAAATAGAATGTGGTAACCAATGAAACATTATGACTTATTTAATGTATTTTCTGATAAATTTATTTAAATAGAAATATTCTGAATAAGTGATGAATTTTTCTCACATTCCACCAAGATAAACTAAAACCCTTATATTATAATTACCTTTAGGAATTTTGGGGAGTCCAATGACAAAATAAATAAATATATTTTCTAATTAGAATTTTAGTATGGGTGAATCTTCTAAAATCACCTTTGAATCATTTTTATTATCCTAAAAATGCTAACATACAATGAATCGATATAAAACCTCAAAAAATAAGTCTACATGTATTCCCACTCAAAATACAATATCATATCTCTATACATCATTGTACATAAAGGATGAATAGATTATAACAAACCATTAGATTCATCTAAAATTAGCTACATAAAATTTGGAATATATATGGGATACATACATGGTTATTTTACCACATAATTACATTATAATTATGGATTAAATAAAAATATTTCTCATCTTCTAATACAACCCTATATCATCCCTCTAAAAATCATTAATCGTCATCTAGATAAATGGATGAACACTCAATTGACGATAATATGATTCACACCCATCCATCATGGTGTCCATATCAATCATTATAAATAAAAAATATGTTATTTTTTCAAATCACCATCATAGATAATCATGTAAGATTCTTTCAAATCAACGTATTTCCCAAATTTTTAATTTCACAATGGTGGTAATATATTGATTAGTCAGAATCATCAATATAATCTATCCATTTTATCTAGATCATATTAAATTGTTTCTTGGTGAAGATATATTTTATAATTTTATGATTAATAGAAATATCACCCATTTATATATAAATATTATTCTTCTATATCTTTATTTAAAAATTATTATAAATAACACCAAATCATGTGATGGGTAAATCTTCACAGGATTCATCAACTATTGTGAGGCATAAGATATAACAATGTAATTAAAAATTAGAAAATATCCTAGTACCTTATTCGATGAATCAACATTGATAAAAACCCATTCTCTATTATAGGGTAATGAAATCACATGAATGATGACTAAAATTATTTTTAGTTCCTAATATTTTCCCCACATTCATCTATCTAGATAAACACAACTCCCTCTCATGATAACACGATGAGTGGATTAGATAGTTGTGGGATAGATTCTACAAATCATTGATAATATCTATCGAAACTAAGGGAACATTATATCACAATCATAGTGTATATTCTAGACTGGTGTGAAATGACCTCTATTATTGATGGATCCATGGATATATCTACTGAATAATGGTATATAACCAAAAAAAATGAAACCATTTTTCTCAAACTTTTATCATTTTAAAAACATCATTATGTTTATCTTTTTTAATGTCTCTATTATAATTATCTTGTGATTTTCACAATATTCTTATCAATTTTAATAAATAAGACCAGGTTTATTAAACAAAACTCCAAATAAATCAAGGTAATCTCTAAAAAATATATTCATAAATCCATGAATATAAAAGGGTAATTAGTATGTCCAAATAGAATAAAAATATTCATATTTTACATACCATATATGATATACAATATTAGTTATATCCTTATTCTTTACCCTCATATGATGATATACATACTGATGGTAAATATTGGAAAAGTATTGAACTCAATGAATTTGATAAAAAATTCTTCTACGTGAGGGATTGGATACTTGTTCTTGATTTTGATCATTTTCATCTCCTAGTAATCAATGAAGTGTTAGACAAATCAATCTTTCTTATTAATAAAATAAAAAGCTACACCTAACACGACACACATGGAAGAATAAATCCCTTGACCAGTTTTTCATGGAGCTTATTCATCAATTAATAAAAATAAACCAAGGTTATTCAATTTGAGGTAATATAAATATCTGTAACACCGTTTTGGATATATTTTGATCTAAATTTTTTGATTTGATGTAAGAATATATATTTCTTATGTAATTACATCAAAAGATTTATAAGAAATAATCATATAATTGATGTTGAGTTTTTAGCAAACCATAAACAACCCTTTCAAAGGGGAATCAAGACCCACATAATGGATTTATTTTTAATAATATTTTCATAATTATCATGTCTCTAATTTATAAACATATTTTCATTTGTAATATTAAATTTTTCATCCCTTACATGACAATTGATGTGGGATTTTTATATATAATGAAAATACATGCATAAGATAATGTCAAATAATACTAGAGGAACAAATCACAAGACACACTATAAATGAATTATATAAATATCAACTGGAGATGAATCATATACATGAGACATGTTAATAATACCATTTTCAGGTTTAACTACTTATTCAATTTCAAATCATTGTGGATAGAAATTAACATTCCTAAATGTTTTCAACGATATAAGTCAATTTAGAGAATAATTTTAAAGTAATATACCTTCATATTAGATCATCACCTCCCAAAATCCATCATTATATATTAATTCACTTCTTGATACCAAAATAATTAGAATAAAGATCATGAATCATTAATTAGAGTGATAAATCATGAAAAATATTATGTCTAAATCCTAACACCTATATTTCTATCTAGGAATCATTATGTTTATCTAAGGATATTTATGGTCATTATTCAAATACATCCTGATTGATAAATAATTTTTATGATCTTTCATTGAATATCACCTTGTATTTCCAATATAGGTGCGCAGAAAGACCCATTGTTGTACACCATGTGGTGATTAAGTCCATCTCATTGCACCATTTTTTAGTTAATACCCATTGGTATAATAGTGATATAAATACATTAAATTGTATTATTATGACGTGGATATAATTTCTTGGAAACCAATAACTTTATCCATTTACAATATCCATGTATATTTTCCAATTCATATACTTATTCTTATAGTTCTTAGTAAAACTCTCTCATCCAAGTTTGCAATGGTTAACAAAAAATTTATCTATTTCAAAATATACTGACCCACACATTTCATGAATATATATCTCATTATATAGATAAATATTCAACACATTATATAATAATTTGTGTTTAAATTTTAACACCCTATGAATTTAAATGGGAAAACATTGTTTGATAGCATATACGTGATAGAATACCAAGCATTAGCAGTCCATAATCATTTATGATCGTTATAACCATGAAAATAATTGGTTTTAGATGAATGATAATAAATAATTTATAAAATATAAATAAATTCCATGATATTTAAAAATTTCTGGAAATATTCATTAATAATAATAACAATAATAATAAATTTAATAGACATATATTCTTCAAAAAATCTGTTTCCCTCAAAAATGATTTTTTTGTGGGTAAATACTATATTTATTTTTTTAACATTACTGAATTTTATTTTATGAAATGAAAATAGTTTTTTAAATAATCATATTGATAGTAATTTTTTTAAAATCTTAGGTTTTTTAGAAAATTCAGATGTTCCATGATTAGGGAAAAATATCAAATTTTCTAAAATTTTCATTTATTTTTAATAATTTTATTCCCATTTTTTATTTTATTTAAAATTAACACAATTAATTTTTAAAATATAAATTCTATATAATTTCATTTAAATTATAATCATATTGGATTTTGTTAAAAGTTTATTCTTAGGCTTAAAAAATAATTTTTTTGAAAATGGTTTTAAAGTGCATAATGTTTCCTCATTTTAATTAAACCAAATAAACCAACAAAATATTTATTTAAACGATACATATTAATTAGTATATATAAATATTTTAATTGATATTTTTTAAATTATTATTAATCTTCATATTATTATTTCCATTTTATAGTCAGAATTTTAAGATTCATATGTTTCTTTTCATAACGGGGACATTTTCTTAACAATATTGAATGTTAAAAAAATTAGTGTATTTAAATATCATTACTAAAAATAATGAATTTTTCAATTCTAAAATAGGTCTTTAACAGCTGAAAAAGGCACTGAATATATGAGTGTGATTGGATGGCTTCATCTTTTTTCAGTTCTATAAATGCGATTATATAGGGACACTTTATCAATGTTATAATGTGTTTATCAAATAATCCTTTATCATATCCTCTAAAAGTGATGATAATCGAACCCCTTTATTTGCGCATATATTTATGGGTGATAATGGTACCCTTTATGAGCCCTAAAAAAGTGCTGACAGAAGAATCATTCTTCATGACATTCAATAGTGCTGATAACAGAGTCCTTTTTCAATTCATTTAGTAGTTCGAGTAGAGGATCTCTTTGTCAACAATTTTATTAGTAAAAATAATGGACCATTTATGAGTTCTTTTTTAACACTGATGAAGGGGAAGATTGCAATAATGTGCTGTTAAAATTACCACACAATGAATTCAATCAATATAGAAACAATAAAAAATTATGAATTATAGGATAAAATACATAATTTAATAGAACTAAATTTTAGAACACAAATTAAATAAAAATAATATATATATATATATATATATATATTTAATACAATGTTTGGGGCAAGTAAACGTGTAATTAAAAATTATCATAGACCTTCAAAAAAAGAATTTTTCCTTCATCCTTAACCCATTATCCATGATCATAATATTAGTTTCTAAAAACCCACCACATATCGAATAATTATATACACATGTATATGAAAAAATTATTTTTTCTGTAGTAGTGTAGTGAAATAAATTAACCTAACAGTTTAAATTTGAAACTAAAAACATATTCTTTAAGTCATTCTATGAACACCATTTATCATATTGAGTTGCGAATGATTCTTGCACAACCAAAAATTTGTATTCATACTAAAATGCGGATACTCCGAAATTAATTCATAGATACGGTGATAAAAATATCACTATATATGGGATCCAATTCAAGAGGAGATAGTTTTTTAGAACAATACTTCAATTTTACACCAAATATTATTCAACATTGAGGATTATATCTTTGAAATATAACTAAATATTTATAACATTAAAAGGGTAATGGAATTAATTAAATAAATGTTATTAAATAATTATTAATTTTTTGATCTAGTTTTCTCAGTTTTCATGACAGGATGCATATTTTAAAATAAAATGGTATATATATATTGATAATGATCACTTTAATTAATACTGAAAACATCATGAGTTTGATTGAAATGTGTTTGATTTTTATATGTCACAAAATAACTAAAGTTAGTTTTTGAAAAGTTGGAAAATAATTATTTCCAATTTTCTAAATTTTATCAATTGAGATACATTTTAAATTAAATTGAAAACACAGATTTTGAATCATATCTGTCACATATTGTTTTTTACTGATGTGTATTCAATTCATTTAAATCAAAAATTAATAATAGAGAATTTTATTAAGTAATGAAAAAATAGGAGATCATTATATCTATTTTTAAATTATATTTTTGTTTTAAACTAAAATGACACATCTATATTGAAAAAAAAAATCTTTGATTCAGGTTGATGATATCCTATATTATATTTAAAAAAACCAATTTCTATATGTGAAAAAATCACTATAGATCATTGTCCTAATGTTTGAAAGTTATTCGATCTTGTTTTATTGGTTTTGTCTATATGATATGTTTTATAAACTAACATTACATTTTGGTATTAAAAAATCATTCACATTTAGTGATATTGATTAAATTGTGTATCATATTTATGTGAGTGCAATTAGTACAAAAAAATAGTAATAAGGGATTATTTTCATTATATTTATAATCAATTGAAGCTAGTTTCAATAATTGTTACTATTTGATTTGAATTGTAAACTAAAATGAAACTACGATATTGAGAACATGAACTTTGAGTCAAATTAAATACATTATGTGTAGTATTGGTGTAAGATAAATTTTTAGATGTGAAAATTATATATTCTTCATTTTAATATTTTTTTTATAAACAATATGAGCCCATTTGCTTGGTTTTTTCAATGTGAAAGACCTTTTAAACTAAAATGGACCCATTCTATTGAAATCATGATCTTTGGGTCATATCTGTCACATCGTGTATCATATTGTTTTTAGGTCAATTTTTACATGTCAAAAATGATGTATGAACTATTATCCTAACATTTAATAAAATATGACCTCGTATTCTCGAATTGTTTCTATTTTATGCATGTTATAATAAATAATTTCTCATTTTTTTAAAAGATGAACATTGAGTCATATAGAAAACATTGGTTGTTAGATTCACTTATTATAAATTCCAAGAGGTTAAAATTTAGTTATGGAATGTTTTTATAATTTTTGATAAAAATGAGTTTTTTTTCTTAGTTTTGGATATGTGATTCTTGTTAGAAAAAATGAATTTTTTTTATCAAAAACATTCTCTTGGAGTCATATCAGTCACATCATATTTCAAATTCATGGGGAGGGAATTATTAGACATTAGAAATTAATTATGAATAATTTTACTATGTTTTTAAAATGAAATTGAGCTCATTTTCCAAGTTTAGAGTAGGGGACACACATTTTTATAAAAAATGGAACTTTTATATTATAAACATATACATATTGTAATAATTACCACATCATGTGTTTTATTTTTGGGTGGTCAATTCCTACATGTCACAAATATATTACATATCATTTTACAATATTTATAAATAATTTATACACTTTTCACTCGTCTAGGATATGGAATGTTTGATTTAAACTAAATGATACATCTATATTTAAAAAAAATACTTCGAGTTATAATGACCTCATCAGGTGTTGAATTGACATGTGGTAAATTCATACATATCACAGATGAACTATATATATCATATATTAATGTTTAAAATAAATATGATTTCATTTAACCAGTTTTGGTGAGGTGATGTTCGTTCTAAACTAAAATTGAAATTATATATTGAAAACACCCACTTCAAATTATACTGACCATATAATTTAAAGATATACCTACAATCACTTTTCAATGTGAAAAATGAATTATAGATCATTACACCAATGTTTTTTTTAAATACATTCTTTTTATCCCAGTTCAGGATTATGGGATGAATTTAAAACTAAATTAAACATTTATATTCAATAAAATTACATCAACTCATATTTGTCACATCATTTTATGATTGACATGTTGTTGATTCCTGCATCTCAAAAATGAACTATGGAGGTTAGTTCTAAATTAAAAAATAAATATGAGTTTCTCTTTCTCAGTTTTGGATATTTGATGTGTATTTTAAACTAAAATTCCTCTTTTTTACTAAAAATATACACCTAAAGTTAAATTGGACACATCATGTATTAGATTGATGTGTGGTGAATTCCTATACATGAAAAATTATTTATGTATATTTTTTCAAATGTAGAAAACCCAACCATGATTTTATAAATTTTTTGGTTATTTTTTATGTAAAAGGAATCATTATTATAGAGAAAATTAATTTCTATTCATATCAAATAAATTATATTTTGGATTTATGTGTGTCCAATTAATACACATTACAAATTAATTATCAATAAATTTACTAATGTTTGAATTCAATTTTCCCTCATTTATAGTTTTTAATTTTTTTACGGACATTTTAAAATAAAATGGAACTATTGTGCTGAAAACTCACAGTTTGAGTCATTTCATCCACAAAATGAGTCATAATAATGTTAGGTAAATTCCTTGATGTAAAAATGCATTTTGAATCATTTTCTAAAATTTTGACAAAAAATATGATATCTTTTTCTTAGTTATCAATATGTGGCACATTCTTTAAAATAAAATGGAACCATTTTATAAAAAAAATAAACAATGTGTTATATTGGTCACATCTTGTGTTGTCATGATGTGAAGTTATTTCTTACACGTCACAAATTAATTATGAACCATTTAAATAATTTTTGAAAATAAACCAATCCATTTTTCTTATATATTTTAATTGGACAATTTTTTGAACCAATAATGGAACCTTAGAATTGAAAATACTCACTTCTAGTCATACCAACCACATTTTTTTTGATTGACATGTGGTTGATTCTTATAGGTTATAAAGGAATTATAATCCATTAAACCAACATTTGAATATAATATGATTTCATTTTCAAGTTTTTGATTATGTGATGTGTCTTAAAACGAAATTACAATTTTCTATAAAAAACATGATCAACAATTCATATCGACAACATCATTTATCATATTGGAATGTAATCAATTACAACAAATAAAAATTAATTATGGATAATTTTTTGAATATTTGAATGAACCAATATTTTTTCTCAATTTTGAGCATGTGATACATGTTTTACTCAACAATTTCACTTTTAAATTAAAAACACATACATAGAGTCATAAAAACCACATAAGGTATCATATTGATGTGTCGTTAATTACTACACACCAAAAATATATTATGGATCATTTTTTGATTGATCTAAAACATATTGATCAAATTTTATTGGTTTAATCTTTTTAATGAAATTTTTAAACTAAAATGCACATCTATATTGAAAACACTCACAAAGAGTAAAAATTTATACATCTAGTGTCAGATTTATGGGAATTTGATTCTTATATTTCAGAAATTAATTATGGCTTAATTTTCATAACTTTTATAAAAAATCCAAGATCATATTTTTTAATTTTTTTATGTGATTATTTTTAAAACTAAAATGATACACATATATTGAAATCACACACTTTTATCAATAAATATAACATCATCTATCATAATGATGTGACTTAAATTAATAATTTTAGAAACTAAATTGAGGATATCAACCATAAAGAATGAAAATAACCAATTTTCATTTCCTTATTTTTGGTTATGTGATGCCTGTTTTAAACTGAAATGACACATTTATATTAAAAGAACACACTTCGATTCATACTATCTGAATCGTGAATGGGATGGAATTTTGGTCAGCTACTACACATCAGAAATGAAATATAGATTATATTGAAACGGTTTTGATAAAATTTGATCTCATTTTTTTGTTTTATATTTGTGGAAAATGTTTTTCAAAAAATGACACTTATATTAAAAAATTAATACGTGAAGTCATATAGGAATAATAATCTATCAGATTGACATGTGATTGATTCCTATACAACACAAATTAATTAAGGATTATCATTATAATGTTTCATAAAAATTATGACATTATTTTATTGATTTTGAGAATGTAATGTTTTTTCATAAAGAAAAATTGAAATATTATATTAAAAAATATACATAGAGTCATACCAACTACAATAGGAATCAAATTAATATTTACTCATTTCCTACACATCAAAAATGCATCATAGATCATTTTCATACTGTTTGAAAATAATTTGACATTGTATTGTCAGTTTTGGATTTATAGTATATTTTTTATAATACAATGAATCTTTTTCATTTAAAAAATGTACATCGAGTCAGAAATACTACATCAGGTATCAGATTAATGTATATCTGATTAATACATGTAAAAAATAATATTTTATTGTTTACTAATGTTTGAAAATAACCAGATCTCATTATCTCAATTTCTACCATATGATCTGTGCCTTCTTAGATTTATCTATGTGAATTTTTTTAAAACTAAAATATAAATTTGTTTTTGAAAACATGAATTTGATTTCATATTGACAATATCATGTGTCATATTGATATTTGGTCAATTCCTACATGAGAAAAATATCTTCTAAGTAATTTTACTAAATAATAAATCATTCTGAAATTTTGCATTGATTTTGATCATGTGATGTTTTTTTCAAACTATTGTATAAATTTTAATGAATATGTAAGTCATAAAAATATTATGGAAAATAACTAAAAAAAGTAGATAAATTGATCAGTAAATTAACTAAATAAATAGTTGGACGTAACCTATTCAGGATAGCTATATACATTCTCATATTATGTGTTATGAATATTTATTTCTAAATAAATTAATTTAATCCATTATACTTCCCATTGAAAAAATGGATTAAAAAATTATCAAAGCATTATTATGCTATTGATTCACATTTCAGGTTTATATTTAAAGTTATAACCAACACTAGATCATAAATATTTATGGATTGTACCTAAATTTGGAATCATGAATAATTTTGTCACTATATGAACTACCCACTCATCTCCATATAAGTTTATTTCTTCTTAGGAGTATGTTGACTGTTATAAATCCATATTGTACTATGAAAATATAAATAAAAAATCATGCAAGAAATATTTTAATGAAATTTTAATTAATTTAATAAATTCCCTATTTAGTGATGAGAATATTTTGATGGTATATGATATATTATATATATTTGAAAACATAATTTCCAAAATCATTGTTATTAGATTTAATCAGATAGTACAAAGATTGACCAAAATATTTTAATCATCTTGAAATATATTTAGATAGTTAAAAAATTATATATATTAAAGAATCTATTTCAATTTAATGCAATCCCATGACGTTTTATATCAAGTCTCTGAACTCAATCCATGATTTATCCTATATTTAAATACCTCTTTGTCTTAATAGAAATCATGCTAAAACACAATTTGAACCATATAATTCAAATTTCTTTCTTTAAAATGTAGATTTTATTTCTTTATGAATTTATAATGCACATAATGTGTCTCTCATTTGACTGAAAGATATTAATTGGATTAAAGATATAAATATATAGGGTTTCTTGATTGATTTTTATCCAGTGATTCCTACAAAATCAATAAATAATAAGTATTGATTAATTTAATAATATGTTTTATATGATAATTTTTTTGAGTTTTACCCTTGAATTGTAGGAATCCAAATGAATCCTTCAATTTTTTATTGTCTTATTCCTCGTTCAGCTCATCTTTAATTCTTATTAATTTCTTTCGACTCTAATTGTAACATCCCCAACCCAAGATCTATTGAACTGATCTCCCAAGACAAGTCTCCACATGACCTATAGTGAACCTATATGTACTCTAGTGGGTGCCTAATAATTTTTATGGTCTAATAAGTCACTTGGGGAGACAATACAATCATTAATAGAGAAATACATAACAAATATTGAATTTAATTCTGGAAACATTACGAAATAACCCAACCAAATAATAATCAAGCATCTCTCAAAAAATTGGGTACAAATCACAATTGAACAATAAATATGACATTTTATTCTAACAGTACCAAAATTTTATGAAATCTAAAGATAAAAACAACAATTTGAATCCAAAAAATGGTCCTGAATCTATTATTGGTTCCCCATCCATGAACTTACCAAGCCCAAATAAACTCCATAGAATAGTTCCTTTCCCCTTATCCTAACCTACAAAAAATGATATCTAATTAGGTACCCAACTGTGCCTGATTAGGGTGTGATTAAAACTTATTAGTCCACCACTAATAGTTTCTATATAATATCATGTATAACCATTTTATGCTTGCAATTAAAAAAATTATAAGAAAAAGAAAAAAAATGTGGGTTCTACTAGCTGTCAGTCTATACTTTAACCATTTTTATCCTTGTTACTATTTTCACCACATGTACTATCTTTATTAATTAATCAATTTTTATCATGTGTTACATGGATTAGGTATTTCAATATTTTATCCAATGGGCTAAGAAGTTAAATAAAAATTCATAATTGAATAAATCATGTCCCAATATCACTAGGGGTAAACACATCATAAACAATACATGAGACTCACCTCAAATCCATAGTATGGGTAGTGTCTTTGATTGTAGCCATTAATGGAATTGATATTTTATCCCCTTCCCTAATCCATTCATTTTGGGGTGATGTTTAAAGCCTTATTCTAACATGACTTCTGGCCATATATCCTCAAGTCAATTGTACACACTATCAAGCCATGTGTACATGATTAAATATATTTATTAACCACGCATACCTTACTAAAAAATAAAAAAACAATACACATAAAAATCAAAATCCATAAAGATAAATGTAACACCCCGAGATTTTATAAAAAATATTCTTTTTAATTTCATTAATGTCTTGTGTTGTATGCTACACCAAAAGGATCTTGCACAACACGCATCCTTGACTTGCCTTGCATTACATGCAATCGCGACCTTCCTCGATAGCGTGTGTAGTACGCAATACCGAGTTTCACTAAACAACGATATGCTATTAAAATATTATTAAAACTAGCCGTTATGAATAGTAATAACCACTTTTTGAAATTTTAGAATTTTTATTTTTCAAAATGGACTTCATTTCTGGATTCGGAATATCGAAATTAGCTTAGGGTGAAATTTTGGTACTTTTCGGATAACTTTCATTTTCAGATTAATAGTGAAAATTACTAAATTTTAATTAAAAACAACTTTTTAATGGAAATAATTAATAGTGATAAATTATTAATTTGAGTGGTTTTAAAGTTTATTTAGAATATATTTTTACAATTTAATACAATGTTGGTCATTGGATGTAATTTCACATTTAAACCAGTTATAAACAAGTGTCAATCTTTTGATAGTTATTATATCTTAAAAACACGCTATTTGTTTTGACGACGAGAATTAATTTTTAAATTAGTTAATGTAGCTGATATTTTTTTAATTTGATAAAATAGATATCATTTTTGAATTCATAATATCATATATAGCTTAATTCTAATTTTTGGTATTTTTCTAGAAACATTCATTTTTTTGATTAATAGTGAACCCACTAAGTGGTAGTTAAAAAAACTGAATTTTTCAAAAAACGTAATTTTACCGCTTCTGTGAGTGGAATTTTAAAATTCCGAGAGACACGGTTTATTTCAGTAAGTAAAATGTGGTTCAATGAGATTAAAATAATTTTTGGTGAATAGTTACTTTTTACTTTTTTTACCACAGTTAAAAGTAAATAGGGTAATTAAGGGTAAAAATGATATTATTATTACCATAACCCATGTTATAATTCTATTGGATAAGTGTAATTCTACCAAAAACAATCTTAGGAATAAAATATGACCATTTAGACCCACTTGGATTAGATTAGGACATTTATTATTAATTTATTTAAAGAAAGGTTAAAATAGTTAAAATCAATGTTTAATAAATAAATCATTTTTAATATAGGGTTATGGATAAGATAAATTCGACTATAAATATTAATTAGAAATTTAAAACGATTTCCTACATAATGATATTTTATTTGTAATTTTTAGACTTTAAATAAGTTAATTTATTTATGACACAAAGATGATGCAATAATTATCTTATTAATGAAATATTGACATAATTGATGTTTTAAATACCCAAATAAATATAATTTTAGACTTTTTATGAATTGCACTAATTTTATAGGTTAATATGGCATGTTATTATTGATTTAACAAACTTTTTGTCGAACTAATAATTCTTTTATGATTTTCAAAATAATCAATTACTAAATAGTGTCAAAATTGACATAAAATAGTTTTTTAAACAAATATTATATTATTAATTGTTATTTTATTCCTAAAAATCTAAGGTTCGGCCAAATAAATTATATAATGTTATATATATTAATAATAAACAACTTGGGGTTCGTTTGACTTCTTATAGTATGTTTATTAACCTTATAGTATAAGAACACAAGAAGACACGGTAAAAGTAAAATTATTTAACTTAATGTTAAATCTAAATGATAAGGTTAAAATAGGAACCTAAACTTCTCTAAATTCTATTGGATGAGAGGATATCGACCCATCCCCACCTTATATTCGAAATAAATCAATTTTGAGATACTTAAAAACGAATTTGGATTTATAATAAAATATTATTTTTAGTTATTCCAAAGGTGCCCCTCTCCTCCCTTATAAAAGGGCACCTCCTCCCTCTCTTCCTCACACCACTTTGAGCCTTCACGCTTGGCCAACCCCTTCCAAATTCCCTTCTCCACTTCCATAGAAACATCCTAGAGGTTCTTGTATTCCTCAAAGACCAATTTTAGTGCCTCAAAATGAGGTCTCAAAGAGGCGCTTCAAAGAAGAGGTAATGCCCGTTACCGATTCTTTCATCTTTATTTCTTCTTCCACTTCTTATTATTTAGTTGTTTCATAATGAAGTAATAAAATCAGTATCACTAATATACTTATATTTCATTATAAGTATTAAACAACCCTATTTCACCATCTATACATCCTACGGAAAAATAAATCACCGCGCGTGCTTACGTACGGAATACCGTCTCCACGACGTGGTGTAGTCTATTTTCCACCACCACCTTACATGGATGGGTATAATGGTGTACATAACAACTATATATGATTATTGTAAATTGATATTGATTATGAAATATTATACATATACTCTAATACAATTCCACAATCATGAGAACTATATCATCGCTCGTGCGTATGTACGGACTACCGTCTCCACGACGCGATGAGATTCATTCTCCACATTAACCATTCATGAATGATTATAAAGTATATATAATAAGTAATAATGAAATATATGACTTAATAATGATATTGTATTTATGTGTATATATATGTATGTTGTCTACATAATTCCATTCAACTCAATAAGGAAATGAAAACAATGTTCATGCGTATGTACGGCCTACCGTCTCCATTAACGGTGTATTTATTTCCATTTACTGATCTATTATATATATGTATATTATGAATATATATTATATATAAATCATGTTTTATATTCTGGAATTAAGTAATCAGGATCTATGTAATCATATGAATAATTACAAGTCAAAACACGGATGACAAATGAAATGATTTTACCCAAAACGCTCTTTAACATGGAATTTACAAAAGAACGGGTAAAATAAAGTCATAAGTGAACCATATATGATATAATAACAATGCTTATGATTCTTCAATAAGTCAGTAACATTATTTAAATCATTATACAGGAGGTTTGGACACTTACAAAGCAAGTCGGACCTAAGGTAAGGAAAATATCACAATCTCATTTTTATCCGAGATTGTTTATACTTTGGTATTTACTGAGGTGTATTTTATCATCCATATCCATGTTTCCTCAATATGTAATATTTATATCATTATACAATAGGTCATATCCAATTTTACCCTTTGGTGGGTTTTTAGTAAATGATATGAAAGGAATCTTTTTTCGTACGAGATACTTTTTGACTTTTCTGATAAAAGTACAAGAAAAATGTATTTTTAACTTATATGGAATGAATGGATTTTTAAAACATTATTTACAAGAAGCATCCTTTACAAGTTTTCAATTTAATTTTTAATCAAATTATTTTAATTTATAATTGTATGACATGTTATGAAAGGAAAAGTTTTTTTGAAGTAGAAAGGATATTTTCCTCAAGAATGGAGTTCAAGTGTTTTATCAAAATTATTTTCCATCTAAGATAATATAGGGTTCTGATTTTATCCCTAAAATTGCATTGATTTGATTATGTTGTAATGGAATTATTTTTATGAATTCATTTATCTTATATGAATTTTTTTGTGATGTCACAATGTTTAAGAATTCCATTTTTATTACATGGGTTATGCAATGATGTATGATTTATGATTTTTGTGGAACACATAAGAATGGTTTCATTATGATATGGGTGGTACCTATATATCCCTCCTATGCATTGGGAAAAGATTTTATATCTCATGAGATAGACATGGCTGGAATGGTAGGTTATACCGGTTCAGTGGAACGGGACTGAAACGAGGAGTGAACTCGGTTCAGAAATGGACTTTTTCCACTAAGATAGTCATGGCAATGAGTCTTGACTAATAAGAAATGATTCTCTATGATTATGTGTGTATGCCACAAAGTTTCATTTTTTTTTATGATTATTGGGATTACATTTCACTACTATGATTTATCCCATGTTATGATATTATGATCTCTTTTCCAGGTAAAGATTTCCAAAATGTTATGTTCTTATGAATATGATGTGATTGATATTTCTTTTGTTTACCCTTAATAAGAATTTGAGCTCACCCTTTTATGTTTTCTTTTCCCCAGGATATAAAGAAAGGTTTTAGGTATAAAAAAGGAATATCTTTATGGGAGATGTTGAAGATCTTTCACCACGATTAGAAGATTTTTTTCCATGTTTCCAAAGACACTAAACTATTACGATCCTTGTGTGTGTGTTTTTGTTATATACTATGTATTCCTCAAAAGTAATGTAATGTTCATGTACGTTAAGCTTCGGGTCTCTACAATTGGTATCAGAGGAAAGGTTTAGTCAACCTTTGGAAACTAGGATTCGAAAACGTTAGTGAGATCCTTAGAGATATTTCTACGGTATGTCTAGGGATGTCCCTAAGGATAAGTATACGTATAGGATATAGTCCTAGAACTATGGTAACGATATTAGATTAAACCAAAGATTTTAGATATTGAAGTTACTCACCCTTTATTATGATTTTTTCCTCTCACACTATTCTTTTTGGGTTTTAGACGATGGCTGGAACCCGAAGGAACCGTGTTGATCAATGAAATGGAAAATGCAATGATTGTCTTCCTGAACAAACAAATGTTATGGTAGATGGAGTGCAAAATATTATTTCTATACTTACACAAGCAATGAATCATTCTAGACTTCCAAATTAGCAGAGAATGGAACAATATTCTATTGAGTCCTTAATGAGGCAACCTCCACCTTCATTCTGTGGGTCTTCTAATTCACTTGTTGCTGAACAATAGATTAGTACTACTGAAAAGATATTTTCAGTTCTTCAATGGTCTGAACATGATAAAATCATCTTAGCAGTGTATCGTTTGGAAGGTGATGCTTATCAATGGTGGAATCTTATCAAGAATACGAGGCCAATAGATGAATTTGAGTTCATGGAATGGGACGAGTTCATGAACTTATTTTTCAATAAGAACTTCCCTCGTATTATTCGAACAAAGATAAAGAAAGAGTTTCTCGATCTAAAGCAAAAGGATGATGAATCTGTTGGTAAATATGAAGATAATTTTACAAGGCTTGAAAGGTATGCATCTGGATTTATCATCCAACCTGAAAGTAAAGGTGATCGATTCTTCAGTGGCTTAAAACCAAATCTTCGGAAGGCATTATCTATAAGAGACTTCAGTAGCTATGAAGAAATTGTGCGTTGTGCTATCAAGGTAGAAATGGAAGTTGGTGTTACTTATCCATCTCATAGTTTTTACAAGAAACAAAAGATGTAGTTCAAGGAGAAATCTCAGAATAATGGTGAAAAGAAGATGAATGCTTCATTATGCTCAAAGTGTGGAAATAATCATGGTGAAGATTGTCTTAAAGGGACAAGTAAATGATTCAAATGTGGAATAGAAGGTCATAGGGCATTTGAATGCCGCAATGATGGGAAAAAGATGCCTAATGATGCAAACAAAGGAAGGGATACACATAATGAACCTACTACACTTCAATGCTTCAAGTGCAACGAAATGGGTCATTATGCAAATAAATGCCCTAATCCGAGGGTTAGTGATGATCGACATGAGAAATCACTTAAGGCAAAGGACAAAGGGAAGTCACATGCGATCACCATTGGCGATGTTGAATATGACAACGATGTGGTGGAATGATTAAGTGTTTATGTAATGGGATTCCAGAATAAAGTTGTATATAGTATCGTGGAATATTTGGAATATTTATGTATTGGTCTATTGTTGTTTTCAATGGTACCGGTAAAAATAGAATGTGATTGAGATATTTTTGGAAAAAAAGATCATATGCGCATAATGAAAGGAAAACGATAAAATGAAATGTTTGACCGTATTCATGAGCTCATGACTAATATAAGGAGAAGGTTATATCATGGTTTGAGTATATAGAATTTTTGGATTTTGGTATGTGAAAAAAGTTAACTTTTGACTGCATTCATGTTTTCACTATGGTTCAATTAAGGGTATTCATTCTTTAAGAGAATACATGATTAAGGTATTCACATGTTTGTAATTTGACCAACAAGATATATCTTATGATATATGGGGGATAAATGATGGAATTCACGTGATTGTTATGTGGCATTTCAAGTATTCATTTTTTTTATACTATGAGCTTGGACCGAAGTATTTTAGATAAGACAAAATATTGGAATGGATTATGTTGGACATAAGCTAGGATAGAAGTTTTTTCGATATTATTGATGGGATGTTATATTAATATAGCTTTAGAAAAAGGACAACTTACAGGACGGACGACATCCCATCGTGTTGGACAAAGCTGTGGGAATCGAACCCACAACCGAAGTGCGACTGGCCTTTATCGCCTAGCACTGGCCTACAGGAAATCCTAGTTTAGTAGAAACTAGTTTTATTATATTAAGAAGTATGATACATGAAGTATAAGTCCATTTTAGGAACCATATATGATTAATCTCACTATAGATGGACTTGTGTATTTTTTGATAACTTTTCAAACATTTTGTTTGAGACAGATGGAATGACCCATCATTCTATCACATGATCTGCTAACACATCACGAATGACAAATTCAAATTCATTTCTTTAAGAGATGAATTGTAAATTTTCCAAAGAACGACAAACGGTGAGACTATACCATAATCACTAAAGTATTTCTTCTAATTCCAATTTCATCAACTTTAGGGAAATGATCTTGAAAACCAAAATGTTTTCCTAGTGCTCTTATATCTGATGAATCAGATGGTACCTTAGATCGTCACAAATTTATGGCTTTGTGATTGGTGGCTTTTCCATAGCCATGTTTTCTACCACTCACCATCAGAACATGATGGTTAGATTTCTCTTCCATATCCATATTTTCACCTATGAGGAAACCCAGTGATTTTTTTATTTGGGTTACTGTTATGTTTCATACTTTTGTTTTTAAAGATTGGTTTTGGTATTCCTTTTTACGATGTGGGTTTCTATTAAAGAAACTTTCTAATAGTAAACCATTTATAACCCTGACGAATTTCGAGGGCGAAATTCATTTTAAGGGGGGTAGAATGTAACACCCCGAGATTTTATGAAAAATTTTCTTTTTAATTTCATTAATGTCATGTGTTGTACGCTACACCAAAAGGAGCTTGCACAACATGCATCCTTGACTTGCCTTGCATTACACGCAATCACAACCTTCCTTGATAGAGTGTGTAGTACACAATACCGAGTTTCACTAAACAACGATATGCTATTAAAATATTATTAAAACTAACCGTTATGAATAGTAATAACCACTTTTTGAAATTTTGTAATTTTTATTTTTCAAAATGGAATTAATTTCTGGATTCGGAATATCAAAATTAGCTTAGGGTGAAATTTTGGTACTTTTCATATAACTTTTATTTTCTGATGAATAGTGAAAATTACTAAATTTTAATTAAAAACAAATTTTTTAATAGAAATAATTAATAGTGATAAATTATTAACTTGAGTGGTTTTAAAGTATATTTAGGATATATTTTTACAATTTAATACAATGTTGGTCAATGGATTTAATTTCACATTTAAGCCAGTTATAAACAAGTGTCAATCTTTTGATAGTTATTATATCTTAAAAACACACTATTTGTTTTGACGATGAGAATTAATTTTTAAATTAGTTAATGTAGCTGATATGTTTTTAAATTGATAAAATAGACATCATTTTTGAATTCATAATATCAAATATAGATTAAGTATAAATTTTGGTATTTTTCTAGAAACTTTCATTTTTTTGATGAATAGTGAACCCACTAAGTGGTAGTTAAAAAAACTGAATTTTTCATAAAACTTAATTTTACCACTTTTGTGAGTGGAATTTCAGAAATCCGAGAGACACGGTTGATGTCAGTAAGTAAAATGTGGTTCAATGAGATAAAAATAATTTTTGGTGAATAGTAACTTTTTACTTTTTTTACCACGGTTAAAAGTAAATAGGGTAATTAAGGGTAAAAATGATATTATTATTACCATAACACAATTCCTAATTCTATTGGATAAGTTTAATGTGACCAAAAACAACCTTAGGAATAAAATATGACCATTTAGACCCACGTGGATTAGATTAGGACATTTATTATTAATTTATTTAAAGAAGGGTTAAAATAGTTAAAATCAAAGTTTAATAACTAAATCATTTTTCATATAGGGTTATGCATAAGATAAATTCGACTATAAATATTCATTATAAATCTAAAAAGATTTCATACATAATGATATTTTATTTGTAATTTTTAGACTTTGAATACATTAATTTATTTCTGATACAAAGATGATGCAGTAATTATCTTATTAATGAAATATTGACATAATTGATGTTTTAAATACCAAAATAAATATAATTTGAGACTTTTTATGAATTACACTAATTTTCTAGGTTAATATGGCATGTTATTATTGATTTAATCATCTTTTTGTTGAACTAATAATTCTGTTATGATTTTCAAAAAAATCAATTACTAAATAGTGTCAAAATTGACATAAAATAGTTTTTAAAACAAATATTATATTATTAATTGTTATTTTATTCCTAAAAATCTAAGGTTTGGCCAAATGAATTATATAAGGTTATATATATTAATAATAAACAACTTGGGGTTCTTTTGTCTTCTTATAATAAGTTTATTAACCTTATAGTATAAGAACACAAGAAGACACGGTAAAAGTAAAATTATTTAACTTAATGTTAAATCTAAATGATAAGGTTAAAATAGTTACCTAAACATGTATAAATTCTATTTGATGAGAGTATTTCGACCCATACCCACCTTATCTTTGAAATAAATCAATTTGGAGCTATTTAAAACCGAAGTTAGATTTATAATAAAATAATATGTTTAGTTATTCCATAGGTGCCCCTCTCCTCCCTTATAAAAGGGCACCTACTCCCTCTCTTCCTCACACCACTTTGAGCCTCCAAGCTCGGCCAACACCTGCCACATTCCCTTATCCACTTCCCTAGAAACATCCTAGAGGTTATGGTCTTCCTCAAAGACCAATTTTTGTGCCCCAAAAGGAGGTCTCAAAGAGGCGCTTCAAAGAAGAGGTAATGCCTGTTACCGATTCTTTCATCTTTATTTCTTCTTCCACTTCTTCTTCTTTAGTTGTTTCATCATGTATTAATAACATCAGTATCAATCATATTATTATATGTTATTATAAGTATTAAACAACCATATTTCACCATCTACCCATCCTACGGAAAAAGAAATCACCGCGCGTGCGTACGTACGGAATACCGTCTCCACGCCGTGGTGTAATCTATTTTCCACCACCACCTTACTTGGATGGGTATAATGGTGTAAATAATAACTATATATGATTATTGTAAAGTGATATTGATTATGAAATATTATACATATACTCTTATACAATTCCACTATCATGAGAACGATATCATCGCTCGTGCGTACGTACGGAATACCGTCTCCACGACGCGATGAGATTCATTCTCCACATTAACCATTCATGAATGATTATAAAGTTTATATAATAAGTAATCATGAAATATATGACATAATAATTATACTGGATTTATGTGTATATATATATGTATGTCGTCTACTTAATTCCATTCAACTCAATAAGGAAACGAAAACAGCGTTCATGCGTACGTACGGCCTACCGTCTCCATGAACGGTGTATTTCCTTCCATTTACTGATCTATTATATATATGTATATTCTGAATATATATTATATATAAATCATGTATTATATTCTGGAATTAAGTAATCATGATCTGTGTAATCATATGAATAATTACAAGTCAAAACACGAACAACAAATGAAACGAGTTTACCCAAAACGCTCTTTAACATGGAATTTACAAAAGAACGGGTAAAATAAAGTCATAAGTGAACCATATATGATATCATAACAATGATTATGATTCTTTAATAAGTCAATAACATTATTTAAATCATTATACGGGAGGTTTGGACACTTACAAAGCAAGTCGGACCTAAGGTATGGGAAATATCACAATCTCAATTTTATCTGAGATTGTTTATACTTTGGTATTTACTGAGGTGTATTTTATCATCCACATCCATGTTTCCTCAATATGTAATATTTATATCTTTATACAATAGTTCATATCCAATTTTACCCTTCGGTGGGTTTTTAGTAAATGATATGAAATGAATCTTTTGTCGTACGAGGTACTTTTTGACTTTTCTGACAAAAGTACAAGAAAAATGTTTTTTTAACTTATATGGCATGAATGGATTTTTAAAACATTATTTCCAAGAATCTTACTTTAAATGTTTTCAAGTTTATTTTTAATCAACTTCTTTTAATTTAGAATTTTATGACATGTTAATAGAGGAAAAGTGTTTTTCATGTAGAAATGATATTTTCCTCAAGAATGGAGTTCAAGTGTTTTATCAAAATTAGTTTCCATCTAAGATAATATAGGGTTCTGATTCTATCCCTGTTATTACTTTGATTTGATTATGTTTTGATGGAATTATTTTTATGGATTCATTTATCTTATATGAATTTTTTTATGATGTCACAATGTTTTAGAATTCCATTTTTATTACATGGGTTATGCAATGATGTATGATTTATGATTTTTGTGGCACACATAAGAATGGTTTCATTATGAGATGGGTGGGACCTATATCTCCCTCCAATGCACTGGTTAATGATTTTATATCTCATGAGATAGACATGGCTGGAATGGTAGGTTATACCGGTTCATTGAAACAGGACTGAAATGAGGAGTGAACTCGGTTCAGAAATGGTCTTTGTCCACTAAGATAGTCTTGGAAATGAGTCTTGACTAATAAGAAATGATTCTCTATGATTATGTGTGTATGACACAAAGATTCATGTTTTAATTTGTGATTATTGGGATTGCATTTCACTACTATGATTTATCCCATGTTATGATATTATGATCTCTTTTGCAGGTTATGATTTCCAAAATGTTATGTTTTTATGAATATGATGTGATTGGTATTTCTTTTGTTTACACTTACTGAGCATTTGAGCTCACCTTTTTATGTTTTCTTTACCCAGGATATAAATAAAGGTTTTAGGTATAAAAAAGGAAGATCTTTATCGGATATGTTGAAGATCTTTCACCACAATTAGATGATTTTATTCCAAGTTTCCAAAGACACTAAACTATTACGATCATTGTGTGTGTGTTTTTGTTATGTACTAAGTATTCTGCAAAAGTAATGTAATGTCCATGTACGTTAAGCTTCGGGTATCTACAATAAATAAGAGACTTCATATCATTCCCTAACCCATTAATACATTTAACATTTACATTACTTACTCCATTTATCCCAATTCCCATTTTTATTCCCCAACCCATGATGCATGCACAATAATTCCTATTACATCATCCCATTTATCAAATTCATTAACTACCTTATGAAATCATATTCAACATATTCCCAAATTACCAAGTCATTACCCATTAATAATGTTCACAATTTAATATTTACTAACCCTTGTAGACATTTTATACTGAATTCATAATCCATTTGAAACAATCTCTATTAACATAATTATTTCTATTTCATGCCATGCCAAATAGACACGTATGTCGCTATCAACCATAGGAGAAACTAAAATTATTCAGGTCTCAACTCTAACAACAATATTAACATGTTATCCATTGGATCAGAATTATCACACATCAACTTTTCCCATAACCTTACCAATTACTAGGATCAGTAATATAGGCTCACCCCATGGATTTCACAAATCCAGTCAAGTAAACATTGATACATCCCACAACGATCATGATGGGTTCAAATTCATCATTTAGCACCACATTTTACCAAATCTAACCACATGCATCAAAATCACCTCAATAAATTACAAAAAATGAAACTGAACATCATAAATCAACCCAAAGGCTATGTGATATAACATGCAGGCCACCTACATTAAATACATTAACAAACACACTCTTAAACGTTGACATAAAACTGCATTCAATAAAACCTTCGATATCAAACCTAGATTCTACTAAAAATTTTCTTAATGAATTAAAATGAATATGAGAGGAACCAAAAACCGTAATATGGAAACATGAAGCATGAAAATCATTAGTGTTAAACAAATATTTCATCCACAACTAATAGTGAATTAAAATTCCTTCAATCGAAGAATAATTATCTATCGGATGATAAAGAGAGTTTATAAAGCCAAAAGGGTTTAGAGGAGAAGATATTGTAGATATATAAGGTATGGACTCAAAAATCAGGAGGGTCAGATTAATGTTTTTCCACCTTTTAATGCAGCCCACAATTTGGAAGCATAGTTTTCCGAACCATGTACTAACCATGCATTGACTTCTATCAAATAGGGGAGAGGACACATGGTTACATGGGGATCCCAAAAAGGCTTAAAAACATTATTCCTAACAAGGGGAATTCCAATATGTCTAACTACACCGTTTGGCCCCACTCACATGGTTTTCCCTAAGCATGTGCAAACCGTGAAATATGAATAGAATGACTATATTTCTGTTACATTAATTTATTGATTCTCTGTAGCACCCTTGAAAATCCTCGTACACCTATTAAATATTTAATTTACCAAAATGATGATATCTAAACAAAAAATTAAACAATGACATACATCTAAGAAATCTAGGATCATACAACCACCCAACTATATAATTTCTCGTCCTCGTGCCTGATTCCTAAGAATCACAGAGCTTCGAGAGCAATGTTATCATTCCACTGAGCCTGATTATCTGTTTCTCAGTACAAAATTTCATCCAGAACATTCCCATGAATTTACATAATATATATATAAGGCAAAACCTTTCCTCACAACACTTTCCCACTATGATCCACAATAATAAATGGATGATCCTTTGATGATGCATCAACATCATGATCAAAATCCTTATTATCAACTCCATGAGTAGGGTAAGTGTGATACCATCAAAGATGTGACAATTAAAAAACATTGTGTGTTACCATATACAAATATGTAAGACCCAATTTGTATGTTATCGATCTAATCCTCTCAATGATCTGAAATAGACCAATATTCTTGGGTTCCAACATTGCATGTTTCTGAATTTTATAGTGAAACATCCATGGAAACACCCTAATAAACACACTATCACCCACTATAAAATAATTAGTTGTAAAAAAGAGATATTTATATGGCTTCTACTTACTATTAGATGTTTCCATGCATTTCAGAACAAAATACACCTTTTCCAACATTTCAACTATAAGACTTTGCCCTAATAGCTCTGACTCTCCACCTTCTACCCAATATAATGGAAATCAACATTGTCTCTCATAGATTTACTCAAATGGTTATATATTAGTTATATCAATGAAATTATTGTTGTAGGAAAACAAATAAAGAGACATCTTATTTCCCATTAACCACCAAAATCTTGGACACAATTCCTCATCAGGTACTATAACACCGAAATCATATTCACTGATTGAATTTTCATCTACGGGATAAAATCATACTAAAAAACCTAGGTACTAATCATTATCTATAATCCAATCCAGAAGAGTGATATAAAACATAGATCATGAACTGAAAGAATAGTCTGTGATAATTAATGCAATCACAAAATCTTATGAACATACTACTCACCCAACTGGTCAACAATGAATGTCTCATAGAATGGTAAGAAATGACACACCTTATTTAATTGATCCACAACCACCTATATTGCATCATTATTCCAATCCATCCTCAAAATACCCACCATGGAGTCCACCATTATATCTTCCCACATCTATTTTGGATGGGAAATGGATGTAAAAAAGCTATATTCGCATTGATGCTCGGCCTTCACCTACTGAAAGATAAGGCATCATTCCCAATTAAGATCGTGATAAATATTAGTCAAACCAGGATATACAACCCACCATGATGCATGTGACTAATGAATAAATTTTTCTTATATAACCATTGGAACCATAACATATCCATTAATATACACAATCCCATAATCCACAAAATTCCAACTAGAAGGTGACTACCTACCATTATTGGTTTCATTCACATCTGAACACTCTAGATCCTCATGTTGAACCCCCTTGACAAGGCTCAAATGAAAAGACTCAAATACTATGGGTAGAAAGGTCAAATTACCCTTTACAACTTCTACCTCTAGATTTATTTCATTAATTAACATCGTAATATTCCACTTAGAGTTGGAATATTGAACCACATGACATTGAGTTTTTTGACTCAAATCATATTCTACACTATTTATGTAACACCCCAAGATTTCATAGTACATTATTTCTTCAATGTAATTCAATAACATGCACTACATGAAACATTGAGTTCGAGCGCACCATGACTTAACAAAAAAGTCGTTCAAAAGAGGTTATGAATAATATTAACTGAATTTTGATCTCTATATAATACTTATAATTTTAGAATCCATATTATGAGTATCTTAGACATAATGTAAGAAAAAATAAAATTTTTTCATATAAAAGAAGTATTTTTTAAAAAACACAATTTTACCGCCTTTTAATGGAGAAGCATTTTTAAATAAAATATTTAAATTTTTTATATATTTAATTTTAAAAAATACACTTCTTCTTTAGAATATAAAAATAAGAACATAGTTTGAATAAATTTTTTGTATTTTTCTGATAACATTCATATTTGGGTGAATAGTGAAAAATACTATATTTTAATTGAAAAGAAAATTTTTAATCAAAATAATTTATATTGTTAAATTATAAATTTTAATGGTATTTAAGTTTAAATATATTATATTTTTACTATTTAATCCAATTATGGTCATTTTAAGTATTTTCACTTTGAAATTGGACATAATCAAGTGTCAATCTTTTGATAGTTTTTATTTCTTAAAAATAAGCCTTTTGGTTTTAATAACAGGAATTAATTTTAAATTAATAAATTCAACTTTTACATTTTGAATTTGGTAAAATAGACTTTAGTTTTGGATTCAGAATATCAAAATTTTCTTAGGGTGATATTTGTGTACTTTTCGGATAACGATCATATTTAGATGAATAGTGAAGATTACTAAATTTTAATTAAAATTATCTTTTTTAATCGAAATAATTAGTAGTGATAAATTATGAATTTGAGTGATTTTAAAGTAAAATTAGATTATAATTTTACAATTCAATCCTATTTTGGTCATTGGACATAATTTCATATTTAAATTTGACATAAGAAAGTGTCAATCTTCGGATAGTTATTATATGTTAAAAACAAGTTTTTTGTTTCAACAACGGAAATTAATTTTAAATTTATTTCTTCCACTTATGTGTCTTGAATTTAGAAAAATTGATTACATAATTATAATAATAATTTCTTAATTTTATAAATAGGTATCTTTTATTTTTAGTCATTTTGAATAATTACTTCAGTAAATATTTTATTTACCATGGTTAAAGGGTAAATCCGGTAAATAAGGGTAAAAAAATAATATAATAATAATAATAAATTACCCTAAAGTGTGTCATAACCCAATTAGATGATATATTTTCGACCATGGTCATCTTCGGATCGATTTTGTGACCCCATGGAGCCACTTGTAAGTGATAATGATACTTTATATTAATTAAGATAAAGTAAATACAAAAATGACATAAGCATATAACTTTTAGTAAAACAATGTTTACATAGGGTTATATATGTTATATTTTAAACAATAAATATTAATTACAAAGATAAAAAGATTTACTACATAATGGTATTTTATTTATAATTTTTAGACATTAAATAATTACATTTATTTATGACACAATAATGATGCAGTATTTTCCTTATTAATGCAAGAATCAAATAATTGTTTTCATAAATGTTAAAATGAACATAATTTGAAAGTTTTGAGGCTGTCCACAAATTTTATTGGTCGATATTACATTTTAGGATTTTTTAAATGAATTATATTCGAATTAATAATGATTATACGACTTTAACAAAAATCTATTATTGAATAGTGTCAAAATTGACATAAATGAGTTTTTAAAAAAAAATATTATATTATTAATTAATATTCTATTCCTAAGAATATAATGTTAGGAAAAAGACATATATCATGATATGTGTATCATTAATGGACCACATGGGGATTTCATGGATGTATATAGTATGTTTATTAACTATATAATATAAAAATAAAAAGTGACATGGTAAATGTCAATCTAATTAACTAAGAGTTAAAACTAAAAGATAAGGTTAATATAATGACCCAGACCTGTCTAAAATATATTGTTTGAAATGATCTCGAACCAAACCTACATTAGAAATTGAATAATCCTCTTTGGAGACAATGTAAAATGAATATTAATTTATTATAAATTAATAGTTTAATTTCTTCCTAAAGAGCCCCTCCTCCCCCTTATAAATTTACACCACTTCTAACCAATTCTTTACACATTAAAAGCCTTTTGGTTAGGAAAACCCCTACCCAAATACTCTCTTAACGTCCCTCAATTAATCCTAGAGGCCTTAGTTTGATCATAAATCCAACCTAAGGTTCCTTATTGATCAATTTAAAAGGAAGAACTCAAATAAGAGGTAATGTTTTCACAACACTTTTTCAAGTTCCATTCTTCTTCAACTTTTACTTTCTTTTTTATTTATTTTATAAAATAATAACTCCAGTACCTTCTATTTATTTTTATTTCATTATAAATATGGTACAACCATATTCAGTATTCTATCCATCATTTAAATGACATGTCACCATACGTGTGTACGTATTGATTACCGTCTCCACGTCGTGGTGTAATTTTTATTCAAAAACATTATTATTTGGATGGGTATAATAATGATATGTAATTGATTTAATTAATAAATATAAAATCATGATAATTATTTATATAAGATATAACATCCAATTATATATTATTTTAACATAAAAATAATGATATTGTCGCTCGTGCATACGTACGGACTACCGTCTCCAAGAACACGATGAGATTCATTCCCCATCATATCCATGAAATTATAATTCACGTTTGATGATTAAAAATAATTTTTAAGGTCTTTATATCATTCTGGATATGAAAAATATATGACCTATCCATAAAAAACACGTATTTTGTAACAAAATATATAAAAGAAAACGAGTAACTTAACACCCGAAACGATGATAATATTAAGATATTATTAACAAATCAATGTTAAAAGAACATATATGATATCATATTAATGTATATGATTCTTGTATAATTTAATAACAATTATTTAATCATTATACAGGAGTTTAACCTACCCTAAACCAAGTAAAAGTACAAGGTAATGGTTTATTTCACAATATCTTCATTATCTGAGGTGGTTTATACGTAATTATCTACTGAGACCTCTTTAACATCCACATCCATGTTTCTTAAAAATGTTTTTCAAAACATTCTTACTATTTTATAGACTATGGGTTAAATTCATTTATACAATTTTTGAATTTTTATAAGATTTTTATAAAGAAAGTTTTCTATCTTTTTCTATACAATGTCCTTTTTAACCTTTTCAACAAAATTAAGGTAAGAATGTTTTTTTAACTTATACGGTGGGTGCGACTATTTTCTACCATTATAAACTCATTGAAGCCTCCCTTACATGCTTATAAGAATATTTTCAAACTAAATGTTTTATTTTATAATTATGTAACTATTAAATGATTTCAAAATAGAAAGAGATATTTCTCTAAAAAGGGTATTGATTTCATCTATGATGGATTTTAAGTATATTTGATGTTGATTTATTATGATAAAAAACATCTATATTTTAATGAAGGTTTTGTGATATGTTTGACTATGGATGTTCTATTTTTATAACATTAATGATTTATCATTAAAGTATTGACATTTCATATGTTAGTTTTAATATGATTATTTATGATATGTTTAAACCTTTTCATATGAGGAATGTATTGGACTTAGTAAGTGACAGGTGGAGCCCACTATTGCTCCTCGATGGATCGATCGGTCTCATGAGACAAATAGACGTGGAATTGGCCAAGGCCCTTTCCCAATTTTGATATATGGTTTTTGCGAAGTCCTTAATCATTTTTAGACGTCTTGGATGAGGCCTTGAAAAAATGTTTCAGAATGTCTGTTATTATACATTTCCTCATTATGAAAACAATATTAATGGTTCATGTGGTAATTAGACTAGTAGAATACCAATGATTATGTTTTATTGTGGAATTACTTACTCAGTGCATACTCCTGCGATAAAAGTATTCATGTTTATTATTGGTAAAGGCATGTGGTTTCAATTATTTACTATGCTTAATATTTATGTTCTCTTTTGATTTATTTATTTCACTTACTGAGCATTTGATCTCACCCATTTCTTGTGTTTCATTTTTCCATGATTTGAAGAAGTTAGTTATGAGTGACTTTCAGGCATAATCTAGGAGGATTGGATGTTCCTAATATAATAAATTCATGTTGTATTTCTTTTCAAGTTATAAAGTTTAACTTATGTATGAATCTTGTTTCCAATTCTACTAAAATGATTGGTCTTTCGAGATATGATTTCCTTGTGATGATGCTAATGTTATGTAATAATGCACCGACTCTGGGTAACTGGGGTCGGGGCATTACACTTGGTATTAGAGGAAGTTTAGTACAAACCTTGGAAACTAGATTTAGATAAACTATTATTAGAGCACATAGTCCAATTTTGGACTTTGAGGATTAGTATAGAAGAAATTCATAGAATTTTGGTATTGTAGAGATTTTTTGAGTTTTCCGAGCAATACATCCATGTCTGGATATGAGCAGGTAGAGGAATCTCTCGCACATGTGTACCAAGGGGTAAAACCAGAAATCCTTGCGATGAGCTAGACTCGAACGGGAACTGGTGCATGACAACGGGCCTTACTACACTCTTGGTTACGACACTCCCAGAGGATATGCATAGTATAATTTTCATTTTCTTTACAAACCATTATGAAGGGATTTTGAGTATATAGATACTCAAAAAAAAACATTTTTATGATTATAGATTATATCCATAAACTGTTCCATTTACATTAGGTATTTTACAAGTTTGGAATTATCCATTACAATTCATAAACTGATATAGTTTATGCTATTGTATAGGAATGGTGCCCAGTAGAAAGATTGTGAACTCCAGCAATACATACGATCCAAAGAGTAAGAAGTATCATATCTTTCACGGTATTAAGCCAACATTTATAAGGGATATATTCTCCCTTGTATTCTCAACATATGAAGAAATTGTATCATGTGTTAATAAGATAAGTAAAGAATTCTACGAGTCCTATGGATTTGAAGGGAAGCAGGAGTAGAAAAAGATGGAAGAGAGAAATATGGATAAAGGGAAGAGGCAAAAGAATAATTTTCCCATATGTGATAATTGTGCGAAGAAAAACCCTGGAACATTCATGAATGGAATGGGAGTTTGTTATAGGTGTAGATAAAAATGACACCATGTAGGTTATTACAAGGGTAAAAAAAGGTTTCAAATGTACAATTCTTCAACTGTAAGGAGTTGGGACACTACGTGAACCAATGTCCAAATCATCATAGTATTCCCCAAATGATGCTATTGGATAATAATCAAGTTATGATACTACCACATATGAGGAGGAATGAATAGATTTCTTATGTTGTTATTAGAGAATTATGTCATTTGAGTGTTGTATCAACAATGTACTAGTTATAATAAATATGGAGTATATAAGGATTGTACTGAAGTACTATTTCATTAATGACTTGAGATTGTGTGGAATACAGAAATTTGACTCAATAGTAGGTTAAATTTATGGAAAATATATGGTTGAGAGAAGGATAAACCATAATATGGTTATGATACCAAGGTAGTGATTTTTGAATAATACATTATTGATTTGGATAAATTATATTGGATATTCTTGAATACCTTGAAACAGATTAATGATTTATATATTCCATCATTGTTGGAGATTACAACATTTTTAGATAGAATAATTATATCAAGTATTCTATAAGTAATAAGTGACCATTAATGTAATCGATAAGGTTTTATGGTATTTTAGGATGATGTAGTGTTTCAAAAGAATACATGATGAAGGTGTTCACATGCTATTACGTAAAAAAGGATCTTCAATGTGTTTACCTACCTTTTAAATTTTGGAATGTGAGTTTGGAAATAATTATTTTAGATAAGTATAGTTTGAGATTATTTTTGGTTTTCCATAAAAAGGACAACCCGGAGGTCGGGCGGCAACCCGTCGTGTCCGGCATGGCCCTGAGACATAGACCCACAACCGAAGGGTGAAAAAGGTGTATCAACTACCAGTGACCCAAGTGATGTCCTGGATTGAATAATGTAGTTTTTTAATGGTTATTCTAGATAAATTATAAATTCATTTTGTTTGAACCCTATAAAAATATGATAAATAGAATATTATTTCTATGTTCTATTATCTATTAGAGTGAAATATGAGTTTGTGGTATAACTTGGTTAAAGGATGAGACTCTACTTGTCAAGTGTATATGTGTGTGTGTGTGAGTGTGTCTTCTCTTATTCTATGAAGAAATTAAATCATAAAATTTAGGTAAGGGATCTTAAACTAAAATGTGTTATCCTAATACCTTATGTTTTGTTGGACCGATGGTATTTTAAATCATCATAGAATTAGTGAATTTGAGGACCTCAATTTTACACTTGTTTATGATCGATGATGTCAATAACTACCTATAAGTATTTATGTTTTTTCACCAATAATATATCTCTAATTTCTATCAATGTTCTCTTAATTGAGATCATAATTTGGTGGAGACTTTTTCATTCCCATTTTCCTCTTATTAAGACTAAATTTTATTTTCTTAATTTTCGATGTGGGTTTTCCCAAAGGTATTTTCTATTTTTAACCATATATTTTTGAAAAATAATTTCAAATTTTGAGTATGCAATTTAATGAAGGAGGGAAGAATGTAACACCCCATGATTTCATAGTACTTTATTTCTTCAAAGTAATTCAATAACTTTCACTACACGCAACATCGAGTTCTAGCGCACCATGACTTACCAAACAAGTAGTTCAAAAGTGGATATGAATAGTATTAACTGAATTTTAAACTTTAAATAATCCTTATAATATTAGAATACATATTACGAGTTTCATAGACATGATGTAAAAACAAATGCGTTTTTTCAGATAAAAGAAGTATTTTAAAAAATGCAATTTTATAGCCTTATAATAGTGAAGCCTTTTTAAGTCAAATATTTGAAAGTTTTATATCTTAAATTTTACAAAATAAACTTCTTCTTTAGAATCGGGACATAAGAATTTAGTTTCAATAATGTTTTCATGTTTTTCTGATAACTTTCATATTTGGGTGAATAGTGCAAATACTATATTTTAACTGAAAATAACTTTATTATTCATAATAATTTATATTGTTAAGTTATTCATTTTAATGGTATGGAAGTTTAAATAGATTATATTTTTACCATTTAATCCAATAATGGTAATTTTAAGTAATTTCACTTTGAAATTGGACATAATCAAGTGTCATCCTATTGATAGTTATTATTTCTTAAAAATACGCCTTTTGGTTTTAATAGCAGGAATTAATATTAAATTAATAAATGAAACTTTTATGTTTTTAATTTGGTAAAATAGTCTTCATTTTTGGATTCATAATATCAAAATTATCTTAGGGTGAAATTTTGGTACTTTTCTGATAACTTTCATATTTGGATGAATAGTGAAAATTACTAAATTTTAATTAAAAACAATTTTTTAATCAATAGAATTAATAGTGATAAATTATGAATTTGAGTTATTTTAAAGTATAATTAGATTATAATTTTACCATTTATTCCAATTGTGGTCATTGGATATAGTTTCATATTTAAACTGGATATAAGAAAGCATCAATCTTTTGATAGTTATTATTTACTAAAAACATGTTTTTTGTTTCGACAACGGGAATTAATTTTTAAAATAATTTTTGTGACTTATGTGTTTTTAATATAGAAAAATGGATTCTATATTTATAATCAGGAGGTAAAAATTGTTAAAATTGGTAACATTCATTTTTAGACATTTTGAATAATTAGTTCTGTAAATCTTTTATTGAACATGGTTAAACGGTAAATCCAGTAAATAAGGGTATGCATACAATATTATAATAATATAAATTACCCTAAAGCGTTTGTTAAATCTATTAGTTGATAAATTTACAACCATGGGAATCTTTGGGTCTATTGTGGGACCCCATGGAGCCAGTTGTAAGTGATAATGACACTTTATATTAATTAAGTTAACGTAAATACAAAAATTACACAAGCATATATCATTTAAAAAAACAATGTTTACATAGGGTTATATATGTTGGATATTAGACTATAAATATTCATTAGAAATATAAAAACATTTCCTAAATAATGGTATTTTTTATAATTTTTAGATATTGAATAATTAAATTTATTTATGACACAATAATGATGTCGTATTTTACTTATTAATGCAAAAATCAAATAATTGGTTTTATAAATGTTAAAATAAATATAATTTTAAATTTTTTATGACATCCACGAATTTTATTGGTTAATATTACTTGTTAGGAGTTCATAAATGAAATTTATTATAATTAATAAAGTTTTTATGACTTTAATAAAAATCAATTATTGAATAGTGTCAAAATTTACATAAATGAGTTTTTAAAACAAATATTTTATTATTAATTGATATTCTATTCCAAAAAATATAATTCCAGGAAAAAGGACATATATAATGATAGTTGTATCATTAATTGACCACTTGGGGGTCTCTTGGATGTATATAGTAAGTTTATTAAATATATAATATAAAAATACAAAGTGACATGGTAAATGTCAATCTAATTAACTAAGAGTTAAAACTAAATGATAAAGTTAATATAATGACCTAAACCTATCTAAAATATATTGGTTGAAGGATTTAGATCCTTCCCCACTTTATAATTTGAATAGTCCACTTTGGAGCAATTATAAACCGAATATGAACATATTACAAATTAATACTTTAAATTTTTCTTAAAGAGAACCTCCTCCCCCTTATAAAAGGACACCACTTATAACCATTTATTGACACCTTCAAAGACTTTTGGTTCGGCCAAACACTACCAAAATAATCTCTCAACTTCCCTCACTTCAACCTAGAGGAATTAGTTTTATTAAAAATCCACCCTAATGGGCTATTTTGAAGAAATCAAAAGGAAGAACTCGAAGAAGAGGTAATGATTTCACCGCCCTTTTTCAAGTTCCATTTTTCTTCAACTTCTTCTTCCTTTGTTATTTCCTTTATAAAATAATAACTCTATTATCTTCTATATACTATGATTTTATTACAAATAAACTACAACCATATTCAGTAATCTATCCATCCTTTGAATGACATGTCACCATACATGCGTACGTATGGCTTACCGTCTCCACGTCGTGGTGTAATTGTTATTCAAAAGCATTATTATTTGGATGGGTATTATAATGATATGTAATTGATTTAAATAATAAATATAACATCATGATAATTATTTATATATGATATATTGTCCAATTATATATTATTTTAATATAAAAATAATGATATTGTCGCTCGTGCGTACGTACAGACTACCGTCTCCAAGAACACGATGAGATTCATTCCCCATCATATCCATGCAATTATATTTCGCGTTTGATGATTAAAAATAATGTTTAAGGACTTTATATCATTCTGGATTTGAATAATATACAACCTATCCATAAAAAACATGGATTATGTAACAAAATATATAAATGAAAATGAGTAACTTAACACCCGAAATAATGATAATATTAATATATTATTAAGAAATCAATGTTAAAAGATCATATATGATATCATATTAATGTATATGATTATTCTGTAATTTAATAGCAATTATTTCACCATTATACAAGAGTTTAACCTACCCTAAACCAAGTAAAATTACAAGGTAAGGGTTTATTTCACAATCTCTTCATTATCCGAGGTTTTTTATACGTAATTATCTACTGAGACCTCTCTATCATCCACATCCATGTTTCTTAAAAATGTATTTCAAAACATTATTACTATTTTATAGACTATGGGTTAAATTAATTTATAACCTTTTTGACTTTTTATAAGATGTTTATAAAGGAATTTTTCTGTCGTTTTCCATACAAGGTCCTTTTTAACCTTTTCAACAAAATTAAGGTAAGAATGTTTTTTTAACTTATAAGGTGGGTGCGACTATTTTCTAACATTATAAACTCATAGAAGCCTCCCTTACAAGCTTATAAGAATATTTTCAAAATAAATGATTTATTTTATAATTATGTGACTATTAAATGATTTCAAAATAGAAAGATATATTTCTCTAAAAAGGGGTTTGATTTCATCTATGATGGATTTTAAGTTTATTTGAAGTTGATTTGTTATGATAAAAAAACATCTATATTGTAATGAAAGTTTTGTGATATGTTTGACTATGGATGTTCTATTTTTATACCATTCATGATTTATCATTAAATAATTGACATTTCATATGCTAGTTTTAATACGATAGTTTATGATATGTTTAAACCTTTTCATATGAGGAATGTATTGGACTTAGTAATTGACAGGTGGAGCCCACTATAGCTCCTCGATGCATCGATAGGTCTCATAAGACAAATAGACGTGGAATTGGCCAAGGCCATTTCCCAATTTCGATATATGGTTTTGGCGAAGTCCTTAATCATTTTTAGACGTCTTGGCCGATGCCTTGGAAAATTGTTTCAGAATGTACGTTATTATACATTTCCTCATTATGAAAACAATATTAATGGTTCATGTGTTAATTAGACTAGTATAATACCAATGATTATGTTTTATTATGGCATTAATTACTCAGTTCATACTCCTGTGATAAATGTATTCATGTTTATTATTGGTAAAGGCATGTGGTTTCAATTATTTACAATGCTTAATATTTATGTTATCTTTTGATGTATTTATTACCCTTATAGAGCATTTGATCTCACCCCTTTCCTATGTTTCATTTTCCCAAGATATGAAGAAGTTAGTTCTGAGTGACTTTTAGGCATAATCTAGGAGGCTTGGATGTTCCAAATATAATAAATTTGTGTTTTATTTCTTTTCAAGTTATAAAATTAAACATATGTATTAATCTTGTTTCCAAGGCTACTAAACTGATCGGTCTTTCGAGACATGATTTACTTGAGATGATGCCAATGTTATGTAATAATGCACCGACTCTGGGTAACCGGGGTCGAGGCATTACACATGGTATCAGAGGAAGTTTAGTACAAACCTTTTAAATTATATTTAGATAAACTCTGATTAGAGCACATAGTCCTATGATGGAGTTTGAGGATTAGTATAGAAGAAATTCATAGAATTTTGGTATTGTAGAGATTTTGTGAGTTTTCTGAGCAATACATCCCTGTCTGGATATGAGAAGGTAGAGGAATCTATGGCATATGTGTACCAAGGGGTAAAACTAGAAAACCCCGCTTTGAGCTATACTCGAATAAGAACTAGTGCACGACAGCGGGCCTTACTGCACTCTTAGTTACGACACTCCCGGGGGATATGCATAGGATAATTTTCATTTTCATTACAAACCATTATGAAGGGATTATGAGTATATACATACTCAAACAAAACATTCTTTTGATTATTGATTATATCCATAAACTATTCCATTTACATTATGGATTTCACATGTTTGGAATTATTCATTACAATTCATAAACTGACATAGTTTATGCTATTGTATGGGAATGGTTCCCTGTAGAAAGAATGTGAACTCCAGCAATACATACGATCCAAAGAGTAAGAAGTATCATATCATTCATGGTATTAAGCCAAAATTTACAAGGGAAATAGTCTCCCATGTATTTTCAACATATGAAGAAATTGTATCATCTGTTAATAAGATAAGTAATATATTCTACGAGTCCTATGTATTTGAAGGGATGCAAGAGAAGACAAAGATGGAAGAGAGAAATATGGATAAAGGGAAGAGGGAAAAGAATAATTTTCCCATATGTGATAATTGTGGGAAGAAACACCCTGGAACATTCCTGAATGGAATTGGAGTTTGTTATAGTTGTAGAGAAAAATGACACCATGTACGTAATTGCAAGGGTAAAAAAAGGTTTCAAATGTACAATGCTTCATCTGTAAGGAGTTGGGACACTATGTGAACCAATGTCCAAATCATCAGAGTATGCCCCAAATGATTCTATTGGATAATAATCTAGTTATGATACTACCACATATGAGGAGGAATGAATAGATTTCTTATGTTGTTATTAGAGAATTATGTCATTTGAGTGTTGTGTCAATAATGTACTGGTTATAATAATTATGGAGTATATAAGGATTGTACTGATGTACTATTTCATTAATGACTTGAGATTGTGTGGAATAAAGAAATGTGACTCAATAGTGGGTTAAATTTATGGAAAATATATGGTTGAGAGAAAGATAAACCATAATATGGTTATGATACCGAGGTAGTGATTTTTGAATAATATATGATTGATTTGGATAAATTATATTGGATATTCTTGAATACCTTGAAACAAATTAATGATTTCTATATTGAATCATTGTTTGAGATTACAACATTTTTAGATAGAAGTAGTATATCCAGTATTCTATAAGCAATAAGCGACCATGAATGTAATCAATAAGGTTTTATGGTATTTTACGATGATGTAGTGTTTCAAAAGAATACATGATGAAGGTGTTCACATGCTATTACGTAAAAAAAGGATCTTCAATGTGTTTAACTACCTTATAAATTTTGGAATGTGAGTTTGGGAAGAATTATTTTGGATAAGTATAGTTTGAGATTATTTTTGGTTCTCCATAAAAAGGAAAACCCGGAGGTTGGGCGGCAACCCGTCACGTCCGGCATGGCCATGAGACTTAAACCCACAACCGAAGGGTGAAAAAGGTGTATCACCTACCAGTGACCCACGTGATGTCCTGGATTGAATAATGTAGTTTTTTAATGGTTCTTCTAGATGAATTATAATTTCATTTTTTTGAACCCTATACAAATATGATAAATAGAATATTATTTCTATGTTCTATTATCTTTTAGAGTGAAATATGAGTTTGTAGTGGAACTTGGTTAAAGGATGAGACTCTACATGTCAATAATATATATATATATATATGTATGTGTGTGTGTGTGTCTTCTCTTATTCTGTGAAGAAATTAACTCTTAAAATTTAGGTAAGGGATCATAAAACTAAAATGTGTTATCCCAATACATTATGTTTTGTTGAACCGATGGTATTTTAAATCATCATAGAATTGGTGAATTTGATACCCTCAATTTTACACTTGTTTATGATCGATGGCCTCAATAACTACCTATACATATTTATGTTTTTCCACCAATTATATATCTCTAATTTCAATCAATCTTCTCATAATCCAGATCATAATTTCGTGGAGACTTTTTCATTCCCACTTTCCTCTTATTATGACTAAATTTTATTTTCTTAATTTTCGATGTGGGTTTTCCCAAAGGTATTTTCTATTTTCATCCATATATTTTTGAAAAATAATTTCAAATTTTGAGGATGAAATTTATTGAAGGAGGGAAGAATGTAACACCCCATGATTTCATAGTACGTTATTTCTTCAATGTAATTGAATAACATGCACTACACGCAACATCGAGTTCTAGCGCACCATGACTTACAAAACAAGTAGTTCAAAAGCGGTTATGAATAGTATTAACTGAATTTTGAACTTTTCATAATCCTTATAATTTCATAATACATATTACGAGTTTCATAGACATGATATAAGAACAAATGCATTTTTTTCAGATAAAAGAAGTATTTTTAAAAAAATGCAATTTTACAGCCTTATAATGGTGAAGCCTTTTTAAATCAAATATTTGAAAGTTTTATATATTAAATATGACAAAATAAACTTCTTCTTTAGAATTGGGACATTAGAATTTATTTTCAATAATATTTTGGTGTTTTTCTGATAACTTTCATATTTGGGTGAATAGTGAAAAATACTATATTTTAACTGAAAATAACTTTTTTATTCATAATAATATATATTGATAATTTATAAATTTTAATGATATGGAAGTGTAAATAGATTATATTTTTACCATTTAATCCAATTATGGTCATTTTAAGTAATTTCACTTTAAAATGTGACATAATCAAGTGTCAACCTTTTGATAGTTATTATTTCTTAAAAATACGCCATTTGGTTTTAATAGCAAGAATTAATTTTAAATTAATAAATGAAACTTTTATGTTTTGAATTTGGTAAAATAGTCTTCATTTTTGGATTCATTATTTCAAAATTATCTTAGGGTGAAATTTTGGTGCTTTTCTGATAACTTTCATATTTTGATGAATAGTGAAAATTACTAAATTTTAATTAAAAACAATTTTTTTAATCGATATAATTAATATTGATAAATTATAAATTTGAGGTATTTTAAAGTATAATTAGATTATAATTTTACCATTTAATCCAATTGTTGTCATTGGACATAGTTTCATATTTAAACTGGTCATAAGAAAACATCAATCTTTTGATAGTTATTATTTATTAAAAACATGTTTTTTGTTTCGACAACGGGAATTAATTTAAATTAATTTCTGCGACTTATGTGTTTTTAATATAGAAAATTGATTCTATATTTATAATCAAGAGGTAAAAATTGTTAAAATATGTAACTTTCATTTTTAGACATTTTGAATAATTCGTTCAGTAAATATTTTATTTACCATGGTTAAACGGTAAATCCAGTAATTAAGGGTGTCCAAATAATATTATAATAATATAAATTACCCTAAAACGTGTGTTAAATATATTAGTTGATAAATGTCCGACCATGGGAATCTTTGGGTCGATTTTGTGACCCCATGGAGCCAGTTGTAAGTGATAATGACACATTATATTAATTAAGTTAAAGTAAATACAAAAATGACATAAGCATATATCATTTAAAAGAAAAATGTTTACATATGGTTATATATGTTTGATATTAAACTATAAATATTCATTAGAAATATAAAAATATTTCCTACATAATGGTATTTTTTTATAATTTTTAGATATTTAATAATTAAATTTATTTATGACAAATTAATGATGCAATATTTTACTTATTAATGCAGAAATCGAAAAATTGGTTTTATAAAAGTTAAAATAAATATAATTTTAAATTTCTGATGACATCCAAGAATTTTATTGGTTAATATTACATTTTATGAGTTCATAAATGAAATTTATTATAATTTATAAAGTTTTTATGACTTTATCAAAAATCAATTATTGAATAGTGTCAAAATTTACATAAATGAGTTTTTAAAACAAATATTTTATTATAAATTGATATTCTATTCCTAAAAATATAATTCTAGGAAAAAGGACTTAAATCATGATAGGTGTATCATTAATTGACCACTTGGGGGTTTCTTGGATGTATATAGTAAGTTTGTTAAATATATAATATAAAAATACAAAGTGACATGGTAAATGTCAATCTAATTTACTAAGAGTTAAAAATTAATGATATGGTTAATATAATGTCCCAAACCTGTCTAAAATCTATTGGTTTAAGGATTTCGACCCTTCCCCACTTTAGAATTTCAATAGCCCACTTTGGAGCAATTATAAACCGAATATGAATATATTAGAAATTAATAATTTAAGTTTTTCTTAAAAAGAACCTCCTCCCCCTTATAAAAGGACACCACTTATAACCAATTATTGACACCTTAAAAGACTTTTGGTTCGACCAACCACTACAAAAATAATCTCTCAACTTCCCTCACTTCAACCTAGAGGGATTAGTTTTATCAAAAATCCACCCTAATAAGCTATTTTGATGAAATCAAAAGGAAGAACCCGAAAAAGAGGTAATGATTTCACCGCCCTTTTTCAAGTCCCTTTCTTCTTCAACTTCTTCTTCCTTTGTTATTTCCTTTATAAAATAATAACACCATTATCTTCAATATACTATGATTTTATTATAAATATGGTACAACCATATTCAGTGTTATATACATCCATTGAATGACATGTCACCATACGTGCGTACGTATGGCTTACCGTCTCCACATCGTGGTGTAATTGTTTTTCAAAAACATTATTATTTGGATGGGTATGATAATGATATGTAATATATTTAAATAATAAATATAAAATCATGATAATTATTTATATATGATATACCATCCAATTACATATTATTTTAATATAAAAATAATGATATTGTCGCTCGTGCGTACGTACGGACTACAGTCTCCAAGAACACGATGAGATTTATTCCCCATCGTATCCATGGAATTATAATTCGCGTTTGATGATTAAAAATAATGTTTAAGGACTTTATATCATTCTGGATATGAATAATATACAACCTATCCATAAAAAACGTAGATTATGTAACAAAATATATAAAAGAAAATGAGTAACTTAACACTCGAAACGATGATAATATTAAGATATTATAAACAAATCAATGTTATTTGATCATATATGATATCATATTAAAGTATATGATTCTTGTATAATTTAATAACAATTATTTCACCATTATACAGGAGTTTAACCTACCCTAAACCATGTCAAAGTACAAGGTAAGGGTTTATTTCACAATCTCTTCATTATTCGAGGTTGTTTATACGTAATTATCTACTAAGACCTCTTTATCGTCCACATCCATGTTTCTTCAAAATGTATTCCAAAACATTCTTAATATTTTATAGACTATGGGTTAAATTCATTTACACCATTTTTGACTTTTTATAAGATGTTTATAAAGGAATATTTCTGTCGTTTTCCATACAAGGTCATTTTTAACCATTTCAACAAAATTAAGGTAAGAATGTTTTTTTAACTTATATGGAGGGTGCGACTATTTTCTACCATTATAAACTCGTCGAAGCCTCCCTTACAAGCTTATAAGAATATTTTAAAATTAAATGTTTTATTTTATAATTATGTAACTATTAAATGATTTCAAAATAGAAAGAGATATTTATCTTAAAAGGGTTTTGATTTCATCTATGATGGATTTTAAGTTTATTTCAAGTTGATTTATTATGATAAAAAACATCTATATTGTAATGAAGGTTGTGTGATATGTTTGACTATGGATGTTCTATTTTTATACCATTCATGATTTATCGGTAAAGAATTGACATTTCGTATGCTAGTTTTAATATGATAGTTTATGATACGTTTAAACCTTTTCATATGATGAATGTATTGGACTTAGTAAGTGATAGGTGGACCCACTATAGCTCCTCGATGCATCGATAGGTCGCATAAGACAAATAGAAGTGGAATTGGCCAAGGCCCTTTCCCAATTTTGATATATGGTTTTGGCGATGTCCTTAATCATTTTTAGACGTCTTGGCTGAGGACTTGACAAAATGTTTCAGAATGACCGTTATTATACATTTCCTCATTATGAAAACAATATTAATGGATCATGTAGTAATTAGACTAGTAGAATACCAAAGATTATGTTTTATTATGGCATTAATTACTCATTGCATACTCCTGCGATAAAAGTATTCATGTTTATTATTGGTAAAGGCATGTGGTTTCAATTATTTACCATGCTTAGTATTTATGTTATCTTTTGATGTATTTATTACCCTTACTGAGCATTTGATCTCACCCCTTTCTTATGTTTCATTTTCCCAAGATATGAAGAAGTTAGTTATGAGTGACTATCAGGTATAATCTAGGAGGCTTGGATGTTCCAAATAAAATAAATTCATGTTGTATTTATTTTCAAGTTATAAAGTTTAACTTATTTATTAATCTTGTTTCCAAGGCTACTAAACTGATCGGTCTTTCGAGACATGATTTCATTGTGATGATGACAATGTTATGTAATAATGCACCGACTCTGGGTAACTGGGGTCGGGGCCTTACACTTGGTATCAGAGGAAGTTTAGTACAAACCTTGGAAACTATATTTAGATAAACTCTGATTTGAGGACATAGTCCTATGATGGACTTTGAGGATTAGCATAGAAGAAATTCTTAGAATTTTTGTATTGTAGAGAGTTTATGAGTTTTCCGAGAAAAACATCCATGTCTGGATAAGAGCAGGTAGAGGAATCTCTGGCACATGTGTACCAAGGGGTAAAACCAGAAAACCCCGCTTTGAGCAAGACTCGAATGGGAACTGGTGCACGATAATGTGCCTTACTACACTCTTGGTTACGACACTCCCGGGGGATATGCATAGGATAATTTTCATTTTCTTTACAAACCATTATGAATGGCTTATGAGTATATACATACTCAATCAAAACATTTTTTTGATTACAGATTATATCCATAAACTGTTCTATTTACATTATGTATTTTACAAGTTTGGAATTATTCATTACAATTCATAAACTGACACAGTTTATGCTATTGTATAGGAATGGTGCCCAGTATAAAGAATGTGAACTCCAGCAATACATAAGATCCAAAGAGTAAGAAGTATCACATATTTCACGGTATTAAGCCAAAATTTATAAGGGAAATAGTCTCCCATGTAATCTAAACATATAAATAAATTGTATCATGTGTTAATAAGATAAGTAATGTATTCTACGAGTCCTACAGATTTAAAGGGAAGAAAGAGATGAAAAAGATGGAAGAGAGAAATATGGATAAAGGGAATAGGGAAAAGAATAATTTTCCCATATGTGATAATTGTTTGAAGAAACACCCTGGAACATTCCTGAATGGAATGGGAGTTTGTTATAGCTGTAGAGAAAAATGACACCATGTACGTAATTTCAAGGGTAAAAAAAGTTTTCAAATGTACAATGCTTCATCATTAAGGAGTTGGGACACTATGTGAACCAATGTCCAAATCATTAGAGTACGCCCCAAATGATGCTATTGGATAATAATCAAGGTATGATACTACCACATATGAGGAGGAATGAATAGATTTCTTATGTTGTTATTAGAGAATTATGTCATTTGAGTGTTGTATCAATAATGTACCGGTTATAATAATTATGGAGTATATAAGGATTGTACTGATGTACTATTTCATTAATTACGTGATATTGTGTGGAATAATGAAATGTGACTCAATAGTAGGTTAAATTAATGGAAAATATATGGTTTAGAGAAAGAGAAACCATAATATGGTTATGATACTGAGGTAGTGATTTTTGAATAATACATGATTGATTTGGATAAATTATATTGGATATTCTTGAATACCTTGAAACAAATTAATGATTTCTATAAAACATCATTGTTGGAGATTACAACATTTTTAGATAGAGGTAGTATATCTAGTATTCTATAATTAATAAGCGACCATGAATGTAATCAATAAGGTTTTATGGTATTTTAGGATGATGTAGTGTTTCAAAAGAATACATGATGAAGGTGTTCATATTCTATTACGTAAAAAGAGGATCTTCAATGTGTTTACCTACCTTATAAATTTTGGAATGTGAGTTTGGAAAGAATTATTTTGGATAAGTATAGTGTGAGGTTATTTTTGGTTTTCCATAAAAAGGACAACCCGGAGGTCGGGCGGCAACCCGTCGTGTCCAGCATGGACATGAGACTTAAACCCACTACCGAAGGGTGAAAAAGGTGTATCACCTACCAGTGACCCACGTGATGTCCTGGATTGAATAATGTAGTTTTTTAATGGTTCTCCTTGATGAATTATAATTTAATTTTTTTGAACCCTATACAAATATGATAAATAGAATATTATTTATATGTTCAATTATCATTTAGAGTAAAATATGAGTTTGTGGTAGAACTTGGTTAATGGATGAAACTCTACATGTCATGAATATATATATATGTGTGTGGGTGTGTGTGTGTGTGTGTGTCTTATCTTATTCTATGAAGAAATTAAATCTCAAAATTTAGGTAAGGGATCTTAAAACTAAAATGTGTTATCCAAATACCTTATGTTTTGTTGAACCGATGGTATTTTAAATTATCATAGAATTGGTGAATTTGAAACAGTCAATTTTACACTTTTTTATGATCGATTACCTAAATAACTACCTAAAAATATTTATGTTTTTCCACCAATTATATATCTCTAATTTAAATCAATGTTCTCCTAATCGAGATCATAATTCAGTGGAGACTTTTTCATTCCCACTTTCCTCTTATTAAGAATAAATTTTATTTTCTTAATTTCTGATGTGGGTTTTACAAAATGTATTTTCTATTTGCATCCATAAATTTTTGAAAAATAATTTCAAATTTTGAGGATGCAATTTATTGAAGGAGGCAAGAATGTAACACCCCATGATTTCATAGTACGTTATTTCTTCAATGTAATTGAATAACTTGCACTACACGCAACATCTAGTTCTAGCGCACCATGACTTACAAAACAAGTAGTTCAAAAGCGGTTATGAATAGTATTAACTGAATTTTGAACTTTACATAATCCTTATAATTTTATAATACATATTACGAGTTTCATAGACATGATTTAAGAACAAATTCATTTTTTTCAGATAAAAGATGTATTTTTAAAAAAATGAAATTTTACAGCGTTATAATGGTGAAGCCTTTTTAAATCAAATATTTGAAAGTTTTATATATTAAATATGACAAAATAAACTTCTTCTTTAGGATAGGTACATAATTATTTATTTTCAATAATGTTTTGGTGTTTTTCTGATAACATTCATATTTGGGTGAATAGTGAAAATTAGTATATTTTAACTAAACATATCTTTTTTATTCATAATAATTTATATTGTTAAGTTATACATTTAAATGGTATGGAAGTGTAAATAGATTATATTTTTACCATTTAATCCAATGATGGTCATTTTAAATAATTTAACTTTGAAATTGGACATAATCAAGTGTCAACCTTTTGATAGTTATTATTTCTTAAAAATACGCCTTTTGGTTTTAATAGCAGGAATTATTTTTAAATTAATAAATGGAACTTTTATGTTCTAAATTTGGTAAAATTGTCTTCATTTTTGGATTCATAATATCAAAATTATCTTAGGGTGAAATTTTGGTACTTTTCTGATAACTTTCATATTTTGATGAATAGTTAAAATTACTAAATTTTAATTAAAAACAATTTTTTTAATCGATATAATTAATATTGATAAACTATGAATTTTATAGATTTTAAAGTATAATTAGATTATAATTTTACCATTTAATACAATTGTGGTCATTTTACATAGTTTCATATTTAAACTAGACATAAGAAAGCGTCAATCTTTTGATAGTTATTATTTATTAAAAACATGTTTTTTGTTTCGACAACGGGAATTAATTTTAAATTAATTTCTGCGACTTATGTGTTTTTAATATAGAAAAATTTATTCTATATTTATAATCAGGAGATAAAAATTGTTATAATTGGTAACTTTCATTTTTAGACATTTTGAATAATTACTTCAGTAAATTTTTTATTTACCATGGTTAAAGGGTAAATCCAGTAAAGAAGGTTAAAAAATTAATATTATAATAATACAAAATTAACCTAAGACGTGTGTTAAACCTATTAGATGATATATTTCCGACCATGGGAATCTTTGGGTCGATTTTGGGACCCCATGGAGCCAGTTGTAAGTGATAATGACACTTTATATTAATTAAGTTAAAGTAACACAAAAAAGACATGAGCATATATCATTTAAAAAAACAATGTTTACATAGGGTTATATATTTTGGATATTCGACTATAAATATTCATTAGAAATATAAAAACATTTCCTACATAATGGTATTTTTTTTAATAATTTTTAGATATTGAATAGTTAAATTTATTTATGACACAATAATGGTGCAATATTTTACTTATTAATGTACAAATCAAATAATTGGTTTTATAAATGTTAAAATAAATATAATTTGATATTTTTGATGACATACACGAATTTTATTGGTTAATATTACATGTTCGGAGTTCATAAATGAAATGTATTATAATTAATAATGTTTTTATGACTTTAACAAAAATCAATTATTGAATAGTGTCAAAATTTATAAAAATGAGTTTTTAAAACGAATATTATATTATTATTTGATATTATATTCCTAAAAATATAATGCTAGGAAAAAGGACATATATAATGATAGTTGTATTATTAATTGACCACTTGGGGGTCTCTTGGATGTATATAGTAAGTTTATTAAATATATAATATAAAAATACAAAGTGACATGGTAAATGCCAATCTAATTAACTAAGAGTTAAAACAAAATGATATTGTTAATATAATGACCCAAACCTGTATAAAATCTATTGGATGAAGGATTTAGACCCTTCCATACTTTTGAATTTGAATAATCCACTTTGGAGCAATTATAAACAGAATATGAATATATTACAAATTAATAGTTTAAGTTTTTCTTAAAGAGAACCTCCTCCCCCTTATAAAAGGACACCACTTATAACCAATTATTCACACCTTCAATGACTTTTGGTTCGTCCAACCACTACCCAAATAATCTCTCAACATCCCTTACTTCAACCTAGAGGCATTAGTTTTATCAAAAATTCACCCTAATGAGGTATTTTGATGAAATCAAAAGGAAGAACCCGAAGAAGAGGTAATGATTCACCACCCTTTTTCAAGTTCCATTCTTCGTAAACTTCTTCTTCCTTTGTTATATCCTTTATAAAATAATAACACTATTATCTTATATATACTATGATTTTATTATAAATATGGTACAACCATATTCAGTATTCTATCCATCCTTTGAATGACATGTCACCATACATGCGTACGTATGGCTTACCGTCTCCAAGTCGGGGTGTAATTGTTATTCAAAAATATTATTATTTGGATGGGTATGATAATGATATGTAATTGATTTAAATAATAAATATAAAATCATGATAATGATTTATATATGATATACCATCCAATTATATATTATTTTAATATAAAAATAATGATATTGTCGCTCGTGCGTACGTACGGACTACCGTCTCCAAGAACACGATGAGATTCATTCCCCATCATATCCATGCAATTATAATTCACGTCTGATGATTAAAAATAATGTTTATGGACTTTATATCATTCTGGATATGAATAATATACAACCTATCCATAAATAAAACGGATTATGTAACAAAATATATAATAAAAAATGAGTAACTTAACACCTGAAATGATGATAATATTAAGATATTATTAACAAATCAATGTTAAAAGATCATATATGATATCATATTAATTTATATGATTATTTTACAATTTAATAACAATTATTTCACCATTATACAGGAGTTTTACCTACCCTAAACCAAGTAAAAGTACAAGTTAAGGGTTTATTTCACAATCTCTTCATTATCTGAGGTTGTTTATACGTAATTATCTACTAAAACCACTTTATCATCCACATCCATGTTTATTATAAATGTATTTCAAAACATTCTTACAATTTTATAGACTATGGTTTAAATTCATTTAGACCCTTTTTGACTTTTTATAAGATGTTTATAAAAGAATTTTCAGTCGTTTTCCATACAAGGTCGTTTTTAACCTTTTCAACAAAATTAAGGTAAGAATGTTTTTTTAACTTATACGGCAGGTGTGACTATTTTCTACCATTATAAACACGTCGAAGCCTCCCTTACAAGATTATAATAATATTTTCAAAATAAATGTTTTATTTTATAATTATGTGACTATTAAATGATTTCAAAATAGAAAGATATATTTCTCTAAAAAGGGGTTTGATTTCATCTATGATGGATTTTAAGTTTATTTGAAGTTGATTTATTATGATAAAAATCATTTATATTGTAATGATGGTTTTGTGATATGTTTGAATATGGATGTTCTATTTTTATACCATTCATGATTTATCGTTAAATAATTGGCATTTTGTATGCTAGTTTTAATATGACAGTTTATGATACGTTTAAACCTTTTCATATAAGGAATGTATTGGACTTAGTAAGTGACAGGAGTAGCCCACTGTAGCTCCTCGATGCATCGATAGGTCTCATAAGACAAATAGACGTGGAATTGGCCAAGCTCCTTTCCCAATTTCGATATATGGTTTTGGCGATGTCCTTAATCATTTTTAGACGACTTGGCCGAGGCCTTGACAAAATGTTTCAGAATGTCCGTTATTATACATTTCCTCATTATGAAAACAATATTAATGGTTCATGTGTTAATTAGACTAGTAGAATACCGATGATTATGTTTTATTATGGCATTAATTACTCAGTGCATACTCCTATGATAAAAGTATTCATGTTTATTATTGGTAAAGTCATGTGGTTTCAATTATTTACAATGCTTAATATTTATGTTATCTTTTGATGTATTTATTACCCTTTCTGAGCATTTGATCTCACCCCTTTCTTATGTTTCATTTTCCCAAGATATGAAGAAGTTAGTTCTGAGTTGCTTTCAGGCATAATCTAGGAGGATTGGATGTTCCAAATATAATAAATTCGTGTTTTATTTCTTTTCATGTTATAAAGTTTAACTTATGTATTAATCTTGTTTCCAAGTCTACTAAACTAATCGGTCTTTCGAGACATGATTTCCTTGTGATGATGCCAATGTTATGTAATAATGCACCGACTCTGGGTAACTGGGGTCATGGAATTACACTTGGTAGCATAGAAAGTTTAATACAAACCTTGGAAACTATATTTAGATAAACTCTGATTAGAGCACATAGTCCTATGATGGACTTTGAGGGTTAGTATAGAAGAAATTATTAGAATTTTGGTATTGTAGTGATTTTGTGAGTTTCCCAAGCAATACATCTTTGTATGGTTATGAGCAGGTAGAGGAATCTCTGGCACATGTGTACGAAGGGGTAAAACCAAAAAACCCCGCTTTGAGCTAGACTCAAATGGGAACTGATGCACGACAGCGGGCCTTACTGCACTCTTAGTTACGACACTCTCGGGGGATATGCATAGGATAATTTTCATTTTCTTTACAAACCATTATTAAGGGATTATTAGTATATACATACTCAAACAAAACATTTTTTTCATTATAGATTATATCCATAAACTATTCCATTTACATTATGTGTTTTATATGTTTCGAATTATTCATTACAATTCATAAACTGACATAGTTTATGCTATAGTATAGGAATGGTGCCGAGTAGAAATAATATGAACTCCAGCAATACATATGATCCTAAGAGTAAGAAGTATCATATCTTTCACGGTATTAAGCCAAAATGTATAAGGGAAATAGTCTCCCATGTATTCTCAACATATGATGAAATTGTATCATGTGTTAATAAGATAAAAAATGTATTCTATGAGTCCTATGTATTTGAAGGGAAGCAAGAGAAGACAAAGATGGAAGAGAGAAATATGGATAAAGGGAAGAGGGAAAAGAATAATTTTATCATATTTGATAATTCTGGGAAGAAACCCCCTTGAACATTCCTGAATGGAATGGGAGTTTGTTATAGTTGTAGAGAAAAATGACCCCATGTACGTAATTGCAAGGGTAAAAAAAGGTTTCAAATATACAATGCTTCTTCTGTAAGGAGTTGGGACACTACATGAACCAATGTCCAAAACATCAGAGTATGCCCTAAATGATGCTATTGGATAATAATCTAGTTATGATACTACCACATATGAGGAGGAATGAATAGATTTCTTAGGTTGTTATTAGAGAATTATGTCATTTGAGTGTTGTATCAATAATGTATTGGTTATAATAATTATGGAGTATATAAGGATTGTACTGATGTACTATTTCATTAATGACTTGAGATTGTGTGGAATAATGAAATGTGACTCAATAGTAGGTTAAATTTATGGAAAATATATGGTTGAGAGAAAGATAAACCATAATATGGTTATGATACCGAGGTAGTGATTTTTTAATAATACATGATGGATTTGGATAAATTATATTGGATATTCTTGAATACCTTGAAACAGATTAATGATTTCTATATTCAATCATTGTTGGAGATTACAAAATTTTTATATAGAAGTAGTATGTCCAGTATTCTATAAGTAATAAGCGACCATGAATGTAATCAATATGGTTTTATGGTATTTTACGATGATGATGTGCTTCAAAAGAATACCTGATGAAGGTGTTCACATTCTATTACGTAAAAAAAGGATCTTCAATGTGTTTAACTACCTTATAAATTTTGGAATGTGAGTTTGGAAACAATTATTTTGGATAAGTATAGTTTGAGATTATTTTTGGTTTTCCATAAAAAGGACAACCCAGAGGTCGGGCGGCAACCCGTCGTGTCCGGCACAGCCATGAGACTTAAACCCACAACCAAAGAATGAAAAAGGTGTATCACCTACCAGTGACCCACGTGATGTCCTGGATTGAATAATGTAGTTTTTTAATGGTTCGTCTAGATGAATTATAAATTCATTTTTTAACCCTATACAAATATGATAAATTGAATATTATTTCTATGTTCTATTGTCTTTTAGTGTGAAATATGAGTTTATAGTAGAACATGGTTAAAGGATGAGACTCTACATGTCAAGAATATATATATATATATATGTGTGTGTGTGTGTGTGTGTGTTTGTGTGTGTGTGTGTCTTCTCTTATTCTATGAATAAAATAACTCTTAAATTTTATGTAAGGGATCTTAAAACTAAAATGTGTTATCCCAATACCTTATGTTTTATTGAACCGATGGTATTTTAAATCATCATAGAATTTGTGAAATGTAGACCCTCAATTTTACACTTGTTTATGATCAATGACCTCAATAACTACCTATAAATATTTATGTTTTTCCACCAATTATATATCTCTAATTTCAATCAATGTTCTCCTAATCGAGATCATAATTTCGTGGAGACTTTTTCATTCCCACTTTCCTCTTATTAAGACTAAATTTTATTTTCTTAATTTCCGATGAGGCTTTTCCCAAAGGTATTTTCTATTTTCATCCATATATTTTTGGAAAATAAATTCAAATTTTGAGGATGCAATTTATTGAAGGCGGGAAGAATGTAACACCCCATGATTTCATAGTACGTTATTTCTTTAAAGTAATTGAATAACTTGCACTACACGCAACATCGAGTTCTAGCGCACCATGACTTACAAAACAAGTAGTTCAAAATAGGTTATGAATATTATTAACTGAATTTTGAACATTTCATAATCCTTATAATTTTATAATACATATTACGAGTTTCATAGACATGATGTAAGAACAAATGCATTTTTTTCAGATAAAAGAAGTATTTTAAAAAAATGCAATTTTACAGCCTTATAATGGTGAAGCCTTTTTAAATAAAATATTTGAATGTTTTATATATTAAATATGACAAAATAAACTTCTTCCTTAGAATCGAGACATTAGAATTTATTTTCATTAATATTTTGGTGTTTTTCTGATAACTTTCATATTTGGGTGAATAGTGAAAAATACTATATTTTAACTGAAAATTGCTCTTTTATTCATAATAATTTATATTGTCAATTTATAAATTTTAATGCAATGGAAGTGTAAATAGATTATATTTTTACCATTTAATCCAATTATGTTCATATTAAGTAATTTCAATTTTAAATTGGATATAATCAAGTGTCAACATTTTGATAGTTATTATTTCTTAAAAATAAGCCTTTTGGTTTTAATAGCAGGAATTAATTTTAAATTAATAAATGAAACTTTGATGTTTTGAATTTGGTAAAATATTCTTCTTTTTTGGATTCATAATATCAAAATTATCTAAGGGTGAAATTTTGGTACTTTTCTGATAACTTTCATATTTTGATGAATAGTGAAAATTACTAAATTTTAATTAAAAACAATTTTTTTAATCGATATAATTAATGTTGATAAATTATAAATTTGTGGGATTTTAAAGTATAATTAGATTATAATTTTACCATTTAATCCAATTGTGGTCATTGGACATAGTTTCATATTTAAACTAGTCATAAGAAAGCGTCAGTCTTTTGATAGTTATTATTTATTAAAAACATGTTTTTTGTTTCGACAACAGGAATTAATTTTAAATTAATTTCTGATAATTATGTGTTTTTAATATAGAAAAATGGATTCAATATTTATAATCAGGAGTTAAAAATTATTAAAATATGTAACTTTCATTTTTAGACATTTTGAATAATTCGTTCAGTAAATATTTTATTTACCATGGTTAAACGGTAAATCCAGTAAATAAGGGTAATCAAATAATATTATAATAATATAAATTACCCTAAAACGTGTGTTAAATATATTAGTTGATAAATTTATTACCATGGGAATCTTTGGGTCGATTTTGGGACCCCATGGAGCCAGTTGTAAGTGATAATGACACTTTATTTTAATTAAGTTAATGTAAATACAAAAATGACATAAGCATATATCATTTAAAAAAACAATGTTTACATTGGGTTATATATGTTTGATATTATACTATAAATACTCATTAGAATTATAAAAACATTTCCTACATAATGGTATTTTTTTATAATATTTAGATATTGAATAAATAAATTTATTTATGATAAAATAATGATGCAGTATTTTACTTATTAATGCAGAAATAAAATAATTGGTTTTATAAATGTTAAAATAAATATAATTTGAAATTTTTGATGAAATCCACGAATTTTATTGGTTAATATTACATTTTAGGAGTTATTAAATGAAATTTATTATAATTAATAAAGTTTTTATGACTATAACAAAAATCAATTATTGAATAGTGTCAAATTTTACATAAATGAGTTTTTAAAACAAATATTTTATTATTAATTGATATTCTATTCCTAAAAATATAATTCTAGGAAAAAGGACATAAATCATGATAGGTGTATCATTAATTGACCACTTGGGGGTCCCTTTGATGTATATAATAAGTTTATTAAATATATAATATAAAAATTCAAAGTGACATGGTAAATGTCAATCTAATTAACTAAGAGTTAAAACTAAATGATAAGGTTAATATAATGACCCAAATCTGTCTAAAATCTATTGGGTGAAGGATTTCGACCCTTCCCCACTTTATAATTTGAATAAGCCACTTTGGAGCAATTATAAACCGAATATGAATATATTACAAATTAATACTTTCAGTTTTTCTTAAAGAGAACCTCCTCCCCCTTATAAAAGGACACCACTTATAACCAATTACTGACACCATAAAAGACTTTTGGTTCGGCCAACCACTACCTAAATAATCTCTCAACTTCCCTTACTTCAACCTAGAGGAATTAGTTTTATCAAAAATCCACCCTAATGAGCTATTTTGATGAAATCAAAAGGAAGAACCCGAAGAAGAGTTAATGATTTCACCGCCCTTTTTGAAGTTCCTTTCTTCTTCAACTTCTTCTTCCTTTGTTATTTCTTTTATAAAATAATAACTCCATTATCATCAATATACTATGATGTTATTATAAATATGGTACAACCATATTCATTATTCCATCCATCCTTTGAATGACATGTCACCATACGTCCGAACGTATAGCTTACCGTCTCCACATCGTGGTGTAATTGTTACTCAAAAACAATATTATTGGGATGGGTATTATAATGATATGTAATTGATTTAAATAACAAATATAAAATCATGATAATTATTTATATATGATATACCATCCAATTACATATTATTTTAATATAAAAATAATGATATTGTCGCTCGTGCGTACGTACAGACTACCGTCTCCAAGAACACGATGAGATTCATTCCCCATCATATCCATGAAATTATAATTCACGTTTGATGATTAAAAATAATGTTTAAGGAATTTATATCATTCTGGATATGAATAATATACAACCTATCCATAAAAAACACAGATTATGTAACAAAATATATAAAAGAAAATGAGTAACTTAACACCCGAAATGATGATAATATTAAGATATTATAAACAAATCAATGTTAAAAGATCATATATGATATCATATTAAAGTATATGAATATTGTATAATTTAATAACAATTATTTCACCATTATACAGGATTTTAACCTACCCTAAACCAAGTAAAAGTACAAGGTAAGGGTTTATTTTACAATCTCTTCATTATCCGAGGTTGTTTATACGTAATTATCTACTGAGACCTCTTTATCATCCACATCCATGTTTCTTAAAAATGTATTTCAAAACATTATTACTATTTTATAGACTATGGGTTAAATTCATTTAGACCCTTTTTGACTTTTTATAATATGTTTATAAAGGAATTTTTCTGTTGTTTTCCATAAAAGGTCATTTTTAGCCTTTTCAACAAAATTAAGGTAAGAATATTTTTTTAACTTATACGGTGGGTGCAACTATTTTCTACTGTTATAAACTCTTCGAAGCCTCCCTTAAAAGATTATAAGAATATTTTATAATTAAATGTTTTATTTTATAATTATGTGACTGTTAAATGATTTCAAAATAGAAAGAGATATTTCTCTAAAAAGTGTTTTGATTTCATCTATGATGGATTTTAAGTTTATTTCAAGTTGATTTATTATGATAAAAAAAATCTATATTGTAATGCAGATTTTCTGATATGTTTGACTATGGATGTTCTATTTTTATACCATTCATGATTTATCTGTAAAGAATTGACATTTCGTATGCTAGTTTTAATATGATAGTTTATGATACGTTTAAACCTTTTCATATGAGGAATGTATTGGACTTAGTAAGTGACAGGTGGACCCATTATATCTCCTCGATGCATTGATAGGTCTCATAAGACAAATAGATGTGGAATTGGCCAAGGCCCTTTCCCAATTTTGATATATGGTTTTGGCGAAGTCCTTAATCATTTTTAGACGTCTTGGCCGAGGCCTTGACAAAATGTTTCAGAATATCTGTTATTATACACTTCCTCATTATGAAAACAATATTAATGGTTCATGTGGTAATTAGACTAGTAGAATACCAATGATTATGTTTTATTATGGCATTAATTACTCAGTACATACTCCTGCGATAAAATTATTCATGTTTATTATAGGAAAAGGCATGTGGTTTAAATTATTTACCATGCTTAATATTTATGTTATCTTTTGATGTATTTATTACCCTTACTGAGCATTTGATCTCACCCCTTTCTTATGTTTCATTCTCCCAAGATAAGAAGAAGATAGTTATGAGTCACTTTCAGGTATAATCTAGGAGGCTTGGATGTTCCAAATATAATAAATTCATGTGGTATTTCTTTTCAAGTTATAAAGTTTAACTTATGTATTAATCTTGTTTCAGAGGCTACTAAACTGATCGGTCATTCGAGACATGATTTCCTTGTGATGATGCCAATGTTATGTAATATTGCACCGACTCTAGGTAACTGGGGTCGGAGCATTACACTTGGTATCAGAGGAAGTTTAGTACAAACCTTGGAAACTATATTTAGATAAACTTTGATAAGAGCACATAGTCCTATGATGGACTTTGAGGATTAGTATAGAAGAAATTCTTAGAATTTTGGTATTGTAGTGATTTTGTGAGTTTTTCGAGCAATACAACCCTGTCTGGATATGAGCAGGTAGAGGAATCTCTGGCACATGTGTACCAAGGGGTAAAACCAGAAAACCCCGCTTTGAGCTAGACTCGAATGGGAACTGGTGCACGACAACGGGCCTTACTGCACTCTTTGTTACGAAACTCCCAGGGGATATGCATAGAATAATTTTCATTTTATTTACAAACCATTATGAAGGGCTTATGAGTATATACATACTCAAACAAAACATTTTTTATTATAGATTATATCCATAAACTGTTCCATTTACATTATGTATTTTACAAGTTTGGAATTATTCATTACAATTCATAAACTGACATAGTTTATGATATTGTATAGGAATTGTGCCCAGTATAAAGAATGTGAACTCCAGCAATACATACGATCCAAAGAGTAAGAAGTATCTTATATTTCATGGTATTAAGACAATATTTATAAGGGAAATAGTCTCCCATGTATTCTCAACATATGAAGAAATTGTATCATGTGTTAATATGATAAGTAATGTATTCTACGAGTCCTATGGATTTGAAGGGAAGCAAGAGATTAGAAAGATGGAAGAGATAAATAAGGATAAAGGGAAGAGGGAAAAGAATAATTTTCCCATATGTGATAATTTTGGGAAGAGACACCCTGGAACATTCCTGAATGGAATGGGAGTTTGATATAGCTATAGAGAAAAATGACACCATGTACGTAATTTCAAGGGTAAAAAAAGGTTTCAAATGTACAATGCTTCATCTGTAAGGAGTTGGGACACTACGTGAACCAATGTCCAAATCATCAGAGTATGCCCCAAATGATGATATTGGATAATAATCAAGTTATGATACTACCACATATGAGGAGGAATGAATAGATTTATTATGTTGTTATTAGAGAATTTTGTCATTTTAGTGTTGTATCAATAATGTACTGGTTATAATAATTATGGAGTATATAAGGATTGTACTGATGTACTATTTCATTAATGACATGAGAGTGTGTAGAATAAAGAAATGTGACTCAATAGTAGGTTTAATATATGGAAAATATATGGTTTAGAGAAAGATAAACCATAATATGGTTATGATACCGAGGTAGTGATTTTTGAATAATACATGATTGATTTGGATAAATTATATTGGATATTCTTGAATACCTTGAAACAGATTAATGATTTCTATATTACATCATTTTTGGAGATTACATCAATTTTAGATAGAAGTAGTATTTCCAGTATTCTATAAGTAATAAGCGACCATGAATGTAATCAATAAGGTTTTATGGTATTTTAGGATGATGTAGTGTTTCAAAAGAATACATGATGAAGGTGTTAACATGCTATTACGTAAAAAAGGATCTTCAATGTGTTTACCTACCTTATAAATTTTGGAATGTTAGTTTGGAAAGAATTATTTTGTATAAGTATAGTTTGAGATTATTTTTGGTTTTCCATAAAAAGGACAACTCGGAGGTCGGGCGACAACCCGTCGCGTCCGGCATGGCCATGAGACTTAAACCCACAACCGAAGGGTGAAAAAGGTGTATCACATACCAGTGACCCACATGATGTCCTGGATTTAATAATGTATTTTTTTAATGGTTCTCCTAGATGAATTATAAATTCATTTTTTTAACCCTATACAAATATGATAAATAGAATATTATTTCTATGTTCAATTATCTTTTAGAGTGAAATATGAGTTTGTGGTAGAACTTAGTTAATGGATGAGAATCTACATGTCAAGAATATATATATATATATATATGTGTGTGTGTGTGTGTGTGTGTGTCTTATCTTATTCTATGAAGAAATTAAATCTTAAAATTTAGGTAATGGATCTTAAAACTAAAATGTGTTATCCCAATACCTTATGTTTTATTGAACCGATGGTATTTTAAATCATCATAGAATTGGTGAATTTGAGACCCTCAATTTTACACCTATTTATGATCGATGACCTCAATAACTACCTATAAATATTTATGTTTTTTCCACCAATTATATATCTCTAATTTCAATCAATGTTCTCCTAATCGAGATCTTAATTTCGTGGAGACTTTTTCATTCCCACTTTCCTCTTATTAATACTAAATTTTATTTTCTTAATTTACGATGAGGGTTTTCCAAAGGTATTTTCTATTTTCATCCATATATTTTTGGAAAATAAATTCAAATTTTGAGGATGCAATTTATTGAAGGTGGGAAGAATGTAACACCCCATGATTTCATAGTACGTTATTTCTTCAATGTAATTGAATAACTTGCACTACACGCAACATCGAGTTCTAGCGCACCATGACTTACAAAACAAGCAGTTCAAAAGAGGTTATGAATAGTATGTACTGAATTTTGAACCTTACATAATCCTTATAATTTTATAATACATATTACAAGTTTCATAGACATGATGTAAGAACAAATGCATTTTTTTCAGATAAAAGAAGTATTTTTTTAAAAATAAAATTTTACAGCCTTATAATAGTGAAGCCTTTTTAAATCAAATATTTAAAAGTTTTATATATTAAATATGACAAAATAAACTTCTTCTTTATTATCAGGACATAAGAATTTATTTTCAATAATGTTTTGGTGTTTTTCTGATAACTTTCATATTTGGGTGAATAGTGAAAAATACTATATTTTAACTGAACATAACTTTTTTATTCATAATAATTTATATTGTTAAGTTATAAATTTTAATGGTATGGAAGTGTAAATAGATTATATTTTTACCATTTAATCCAATTATGGTCATTTTATGTGATTTCACATTGAAATTGGACATAATCAAGTGTCAACCTTTTGATAGTTATTATTTCATAAAAATAAGCCTTTTGGTTTTAATAGCAGGAATTAATTTTAAATTAATAAATGAAACATTTCTGTTTTTAATTTTGTAAAATAGTCTTCATTTTTGGATTCATAATATCAAAATTATCTTAGGGTGAAATTTTGGTACTTTTATGATAACTTTAATATTTTGATGAATAGTTAAAATTACTAAATTTTAATTAAAAACAATTTTTTTAATCGATATAATTAATATTAATAAATTATGAATTTTAGTGATTTTAAAGTATAATTAGATTATAATTTTACCATTTAATACAATTGTGGTCATTGGACATAGTTTCATATTTAAACTAAACATAAGAAAGCGTCAATCTTTTGATAGTTATTATTTATTAAAAACATGTTTTTTCCTTCGACAACGGGAATTAATTTTAAATTAATTTATGCGACATATGTGTTTTTAATATAGAAATAGGATTCTATATTTATAATCATGAGGTAAAAATTGTTAAAATATGTAACTTTCATTTTTAGACATTTTGAATAATTACTTCAGTAAATTTTTTATTTTCCATGGATAAAGGGTAAATCCAGTTAAAAAGGGTAAAAAATTAATATTATAATAATACTAAATTAACCTAAGATGTTTGTTAAACCTATTAGTTGATAAATTTCAGACCATGGGAATCTTTTGGTCGATTTTGGGACCCCATGGAGCCAGTTGTAAGTGATAATGACACTTTATATTAATTAAGTTAAAGTAACACAAAAATGACATAAGCATATATCATTTAAAAAACAATGTTTACATAGGGTTATATATGTTGGATATTCGACTATAAATATTAATTAGAAATATAAAAACATTTCCTACATAATGGTATTTTTTTTATAATTTTTAGATATTGAATAGTTAAATTTATTTATGACAAAATAATGATGCAGTATTTTACTTATTAATGTAGAAATCAAAAAATTGGTTTTATAAATGTTAAAATAAATATAATTTGAAATTTCTGATGACATACACGAATTTTATTGGTAAATATTACATGTTAGGAGTTCATAAATGAAATTTATTATAATTAATAAAGTTTTTATGACTTTAACAAAAATCAATTATTGAATAGTGTCAAAATTTACAGAAATGAGTTTTTAAAACGAATATTATATTATTAATTGATATTATATTCCTCAAAATACAATACTAGGAAAAAGAACTTATATAATGATAGATGTCTCATTAATTTACCACTTGGGGGTCTCTTGATAGTATATAGTAAGTTTATTAAAAATATAATATAAAAATACAAAGTGACATTGTAAATGTCAATCTAATTAAGTAAGAGTTAAAACTAAATGATAAGGTTAATATAATGACCCAAACCTGTATAAAATCTATTGGTTGAAGGATTTCGACCCTTCCCTACTTTAGAATTTTAATAATCCACTTTGAGGCAATTATAAACCGAATATGAATATATTACAAATTAATACTTTAAGTTTTTCGTAAAGAAAACCTCCTCCCCCTTATAAAAGGACACCACTTATAACCAATTATTGACACCTTCAAAGACTTTTGGTTCGGCCAACCACTACCCAAATAATCTATCAACTTCCCTCACTTCATCCTAGAGGCGTTAGTTTTATCAAAAATCCACCCTAATGAGCTCTTTTGATCGAATCAAAAGGAAGAACCCGAAGAAGAGGTAATGATTTCACCGACCTTTTTCAAGTTCCTTTCTTCTTCAACGTATTCTTCATTTGTTATTTCCTTTATAAAATAATAACTCCATTATCTTCTATATACTATGATTTTATTATAAATATGGTACATCCTTATTCAGTATTCTATCCATCCTTTGAATGACATGCCACCATACGTGCGTATGTATGGATTACCGTCTCCATGTCGTGGTGTAATTGTTATTCAAAAATATTATTATTTGGATGGGTATGATATTGATATGTAATTTATTTAAATAATAAATATAACATCATGATAATTATTTATATATGATATACCATCCAATTATATATTATTTTTACATAAAAATAATGATTTTGTCGCTCGTGCGTACGTACGGACTACCATCTCCACGAACGCGATGAGATTCATTCCCCATTGTATCAATGCAATTATAATTCTCATTTGAGCATTAAAAATAATGTTTTACGGACTTGATATCATTCTGGATATGAATAAAATACGACCTATACATAACAAACATGGATTATGTAACAAAATTTATAAAATAAAATGAGTAAGTTAACACCAGAAACGATGATAATACTAAGATATTATTAACAAATCAATGTTAAAAGATCATATATGATATCATATTAATGTATAAGATTCTTGTATAATTTAATAATAATTATTTCACCATTATACATGAGTTTAACCTACCCCCAACCAAGAAAATTTACAAGGTAAGGGTTTATTTCACAATCTATTCATCATCTGAGGTTGTTTATACTTAATTATCTACTGGGACCTCTTTATCTTCAACATAAATGTTTCTTAAAAATGTATTTCAAAATTTTTTAACTATTTTATAGACTATGGTTTAAATCCATTTATACCCATGTTTACTTTTTATAATATTTTTATAATGGAACCTTTCCGTCGTTTTTCACACAATGTCCTTTTTAACATTTCTACAAAATAAAGTAAGAATGTTTTTTAACTTATACAGCGGGTGCATCTATTTTCTACAGTTATAAACTCATCGAAGATTCCTTTACATTCTTATAAGAATATTTTCAAAGTAAATTTTTTATTTTATAATTATGTGACTCTTAAATGATTTCAAAATAGAAAGAGATATTTCTCTAAAAATAGTATTTATTACATATATAATGGATTTTATGTTTATTTGAAGTTGATTTATTATGATAAAAAACATCCATATTGTAATGAAGGTTTTGTGATATGTTTGACTATGGATGTGATATTTTTATACCATTCATGATTTATGGTTAATGTATTGACATTTTTTATGTTAGCTTTAATAAGAATGTTTATGATATGTTTAATCCTTCTCATATGAGGAATGTATTGGACTTAGTAAGTGACGGGTGGAGCCCGCTATAGCTACTCGATGCATCGATAGGTCTCATGAGACAACTAGACGTGGAATTGGATGAGGCCCTTTCCAAATTTTGATACATGGTATTGGCCGAGGCCTGAATCATTTTTAGATTTCTTGGACGAGGCCTTGACAAAATTTTTCATAATGTCCGACATTATACATTTTCTCATTATGAAAATAATATTGACGGTTCATGTAGTCATTAGACTAGTAGAATACCAATGATTATGTTTTATTTTGGCATTAATTACTCATCTCATACTTCTTCCATAAAATTATTCATATTTATTTATTGGTAAAGGTATGTGGTTTCAATTATTCACCATGCTTAATATTTATCTTATATTCCTCTATATTTCTTACCCTTACTGAGTTTTTGAGCTCACCCCTTTCTTATGTTTAATTTTCCTAGGATATAAAGAAGTTAGTTATTGGTGACTTGCAGGTATAATCTAGGAGGCTTGGATGTTCCTAATAGAATAAAGTCGTGTTGTATTTCTTTTCACGTTGTAAATTTGAACTTATGTATGAATCTTGTTTCCAAGAATACTAAACTGATCGGTCTTTCAAGACATGTCTTCCCTGTGATCATGCCAATGTTATGTAATAACGCACCAACTCTAGGTAACTGGAGTCAGGGCGTTACAATTTCCTTTTATTAGTGTGTTCACTAACTCAAATTCAAAAGACATAATAAACTCAACCCATATTCATGAAATAAGATTCGAATCATGAAGAAAAAAATATGCTCTTCAATATGTTATGATCGGTATACACCGTGAACAACTCTCACAACACGTAGTGAATCTGACAGTTCATATTGTAAACCATCGTGGCCAACTAGAGTTCATGATTGCGGAAATTTCATTCGTGATGCCTCAACTATCATTACCCATATTCTATTACATGATAATCATGTATAAACACCAACCCAATCCCATCACCATATGTGTTGTAAAAAACGATATACTCCATATCTAGCATGGGAAAGATAATAATTAACATGGTGGTAAACCACATCATTAACTCTTGAAATTAATTCACACAATCCTCAGAATAATGAAACATGATTCCGTTATTGGTAAAACATAAACGTGGCACTGTCAACTGGGAAAACTCATTGATAACCCTTAAATGGTAGCCCTCTAAACCCAAGAAACATTATATATAAAAAACATTCTTGGACTGCTCCCAATATACCACTACATACACATTCTCCATTACAACTGACACACCATCATTAGATATGATGTGGCTTACGAAATTCACCCCATGTTTCCAAAAGTGAAACATGGATAGTTTTACACATATCCTATTATTTCTTAGTACACTCCATATGATGTCATGATGTTTTTCAGGATCATCACGATTCATTGATAAAAAATATTTCATCAACCAGGAAAACTATTAAATTATCTCGATAAGGGTGAAAAATTCGATTGACTAAATCCATGATCATTATTGGTGCATCAATAAACCCAAAGGATATCACCACATATTCATACAACCCATACGTACTCATAAAAGCAGTTTGTAATACATTTTAAGGTCTCACCCTCATCTCATGATACCATAATATTAGATCAATCATGGATAATACTAATTCACCTCCCATATAGTCAACAACATCATTGATTCATAGAGGAAGGAATTTTTTCATGAATGTCATTTGATTCCACTTCCTATAATCGACATGTAACATCAATGATCAGTCATAATTTTTGGAATACAACACTATAGATACCCAAAGAGATGTACTCAGATGGATGACCCCTACCTATCTAACTTCTCCAATTGATCATTAATCTCCTAGATTTCTTATATTTTCATCCTACATAGTGGAATAGAAACAAGTTCTTCGCATAGCATAAACCCAATCATAAACACAACATCTCTCTCAAGTGGTATCCCTACTTAGTCAACATGAAAAACATTATAAAATTGATCTTCAAGGGTAAATAAAACTAGTTTATATATTCATATATAATTAAGAACAAAACAAGCCACATTGGATGTTATTTACCTCAATTCCTAATATCCTAGCATAACATGTCCTATTAGAACATCCCAATCACCCCGATGGACACAAGTTCCTCCCTCAAGATATGTAAAAGCTACATGATGAAGATAATAATTGATATGGAAATGGTTCAACATCCTCCAATCCATGGAAAAATTATGTCAAATCCCTATATATTGTGGTTGAAAAATACAACATAAAGTGGTACCCAACAACCTCCAGAGCACAACCCTTACATTAACAGGTATCCTTAGTTATATCCCCCAAAAAAGTACTATCTAACATAACCCCACACAAATGTTAAACTACTATGACCTAAAAAACCAAAAATTTAGAATAGATAAAATAATATATTTAGATTATTTTAAAAAAATTACTATGATGGGCGGAAGATACAAGGATGATACCTAAAATAGTCGATGATCCAGCCTCTCCACCTCAAGGAGTATACTAAAATGCATAAAGACAACTTGTACCTATACCAAGGGATTCAACATGAGTAACTATTACTACATTACTCTAATATAATTAAAGTTCTTTCCCTAGAGTACTATATCCACCATCCTAATTGATATGGTAGGTGGAGCTCCAATTTTGTTCCTAATATGGGGTAACCGACCCCCATCTTACAATCAGTGTGACCCTCTATTCCCCATCTACTACAAAATGTATAGAATTTCTAAAAAAACTATACAAATTCCTTATCATTTCGCATGACCGACACTCAACTGGTAGCTAGGGACACTAACTGCAAATGTGCCCTATCATAGAACACAGATAACAGAACACTTGATCACCATCATGAGAGGCTTACACTCTATTTTCACTAACATTATCACTAAAACTGGATGGAAACTAACAAGGCAATGCTTCATTCACTCAGAATTGTGACCACTCATCCATATGACTAGAATCACAAGTCCACTTCATGAATCCATATTTAGGTTCCATTCTGAGATTATGTCATGATCTAGTACCTATGGAAACCTCTTCATACTGAGGATATTAACCTGGTACCTGATCTCATGTCTATATCGATAATACCAATGCTTCATCATTGTTTCCTCATATCATGTGAATACAGAAATAAATATGCACAAGTCAGTTAAGTTCTCATAATAATCCACCACTGACACATCCCCATGGAATGAACTCATAAAATGTTTATCTTTATCCAACCTCAAAGTTTCTAGATAAGATTTTTGAAACATTTCCTAAAAATAATTCCATAACATTCCTTCATCCTACTGAGTCTGAACCATGATGTCCCACCAAATATTTTTCATACCTCTCAATATATAGGACACCATGTTGACTACAATCTTATAAGATGTCTCCAATTGGTCAATAATCATCCATATGGACTCTATCTATAATTTGTTTACATATAGACCACTATAATTAGTAGATGTTGGTGGATACTGCAGCTGCAAATCTGTAGTAATATAAAAAATACTCAGCACTGCCATCCCCAGTTCCCATTAAATTATCCCCATAAAATGAGAAATTTTATCATGTAACAAATTCTCTCATAGATTATCTTGTAAAAAAAATTATATTCCCCTAAAACTAGAGGATAATTTATGGAGATATCCTCTTGTTGCCTAACTAGTACGTGTCATTTGGGTGGAATTTTTTTTTAATGTCAAACACGAGTCTTAAAAAACGAATCATAAATCTTTCAAAAAATTTGTAAAATAAATATATCTATTTGCTAATGACAAAAAATAATTTCTTACACAATCTAAATGGGCCTTATCACATCCAATACACTACCATGTTCTATCCCTCCTATGGTCCATGTCTAAGACGAGGAAACTAATTCACAGACCTATAAGTATTACATTACATAATATTTCAAACCAATTTGAATAATTACAACATAAACCATTACTCTAAGAACGATTTACCAGTTAATAACATGTTAAAATAAATGTTTTAACTCACATTCAACCTTTCATCAGAAAAAATACATTAACACTTTTTTTAATTTTTTTTTTCACTTTTTACCATTTTGCATCATTTTACTAGACACCATTTTCTTCAAATTTTCATGGAAGTAAAATTCATTCTAACATTTACAACCCACACACCCATCCCAGGTGTGCCTATCATGATGCATTTGAATTATATGTATAGGTTCTTATATTGTGGCATGAATTCACCACATCATTTCAATCCAGCCATAAGAAAAATATCATAAAATAGTCACATCACAAAACAGGTGCATCACATTATGTTGAAATATCATTCAACTATAATAACAGAAATATAGAATAATAATTCACACTATGGAAAAATTGGTTTTACCTCATACATGGTTTTTCTAATACCATGCATGTGCTAATATACAAGATTTACACTACATAATCATTGAGTTACCATTACAAAAAATAAATACTGAGAAAATAAATTCTCTAATATCACTTTGTAACATCCCCAACAAGATAGAAACTAAATTGATGCCTTAATCTGAGTTTCCAAATGCCTTCAATTGTTCTTCCCCATATTCCAGAAGATTGAAACAAGTAGAGATGGTCTAATACGTCACATGGGTAGACAATACCATCTTTATATGAGTAATCCACAGTATAGAGAATATTTATTAGTGCAAACATTAAGTAATAATAAAAGAACAAGAATTATCATGAATATCCATACTAGTGTGATGAAATAAAACCATCAATAAATATTCCATGTCATGCTAAGAGTGCCAAAAGTGTAGGAAATTCCAAAATAGTGACATCCAGATGAATTCCCAAAATGTTCATGACTCCATGTCTGTAACCTCATACATGTACATACCCTGACCAACTCAACATCCAATTGTCGGATCTTTTCCCTTATCCTAACCTGCAAACATGAAAAATTATCATGGATACAATATTGCATGTTCAAGGTGTGGGTACAACTCACTTGGCCACCACTAATGGTGTCTATAAAATATCTAGTCTAAAAACATTCTGAATACTGGTACTAAATAAATAATGTGTAAAAAGAGACAACATGGTTTCTAATAGTTAATAATACATACTTTAACCATTTCTATCATTGTCACTATTTTCATCTTGTATTCTATCTTCGTTAATTAATCTATTTTCATCATGATTTCTATCGGTTAGGAATATGCATCATTTATAAAAGGGTATATGGAATTCCATCACTATGGATAAGGGAATAAGTCATGTACCTATCTCATTAGGGGTAATCACGTCACAAAAAAAATAGTACACTATCTTATAAGCCTTAGAATGTGTGGTCTCATCAAAAGAAACTGCCATAGGAATAGTTCCTCTGTCCGCTTCCCTAACCCATGCATTTTACAGTGGTGTTTAGATCCCCAGTCTAACTCAACCCATGGGCGTAGAGCCTCAAATCAATACACCACATGACTAATCCATGTTCACATGATTATATACATCAATAAACCACACATTCCTTACCAAAAACCATACAAAACTATAAACAAACCAATAAAAATCCACATCAATAAACAGGGTTATTAATATCATGCTATAAAAAATTATCACATTTACCACTTACATTATTTTTCAAGTTTATCCATATTCCCATTTCTCATTTCTCAAATCATTAGGCATGTTCAATACTTCTCATTATATAATCACATTTTACATATCCATTAAATCCCTTATGATATACCATTAAAAACATCCTTCAAATTTCATGAAGATACCCATTCATCAAGTTCTCCATTTCATATGAACTAACCCTATTGGTAACTTTTTTTAATGATGCATAATCTATTTGATACAATATCATTTAACTCAATCAACCCCTTTTCATTCCTGGCAAAAAAACCCATAATTAATTTATCAAACCTTGGAATAACTATCATTATTAGTTTTTAAACTCAACCAAAATTATTTTAAAATTCCATATTGTCTATATGTTATCACATGTCATCTCTACACTTACATTTACCAAATTATAATTACAGGAATGTAGGTGCACCCCATGGATTTCCCAAAATTGTTAAATTCATCCTCAACACATTCCATCAGGATCATAATGGGTACAAATTACTCATTTAGAATCTCATTTAACTAAATATCACCAAAGGCAACAAAACCACAATAATATATATCCATGAATGCAACAAAAAATGCACAAATCAACTCTAAGACTATGTGATTTAACTTTTTGACAACGAAATCGTTAATTTGATAAAAAATTAAATATTAATATTATTCATAGATATAGATTCTAGATTTCCATGAAGATAAAAACTAGATTCCATCATAAAATATAGTTTTTTAGGAAATATAAATAATATGGGAGTAACCATAATCCCCAATCCAGAAATGTGATGTAAGAGGAGAATTAGATTTACCTGGATTTTCGATATGATACTAATCGAACTCTAAATGGCCTAGAATCATAGTAGGATGATTACTTGGAAATATGGGATAGTTTAGTTCATAACTATGTTTGAGAGGAGTTTAATTGAGGAATAAATCTGATATGAAATTCAAATCATGAGGGTGAAGTATCATAAATTTCCACTTTAATGTGGTGAATGGTTTGGTAGCACAATATTCAAAACTGTGTGCCAACCATGCACTTGCCTCTGTCTAAGAGGGGTGAGGTTTCACAGTTAAGCGGGATCCATACATGATAATAAAAATAATTATGCCAACCACGTATAATCCCACTATCTCAAACTACAAAGTCCCCCCCCCCCCCGCACGGTTTCTTCTAACCATGTGTAAACCATGAAAAATGCACAGAATGGATGGATTTCCCTTTTATTCGAGTCTGATTCCCCAAGAATACCCTGAAACATCCTCATAAAACCATTGATATTATAATTAACCAAAATTAAGTGATTGAAAGAATATATAAATAATAAAATACCTCCATGAAATCAGGGATCTTACACAATGAAATTTTTTAGGTAGAGTTTAAATTCGAGTTAATGAATCCAACTGTAGATCCATACAATTTTCCAAATATATAATAGTAATATAATTATTTTTATAAAAATGAAAATTCAGTACCAATAATGACTATATAATATCATATTTATGGTACATGTTTTATGAGAATTATCTTTATGTATGTATTCTCAATTGAGATTTAGAGCCATTCGAAATCAAGAAACTCATATATACATTAGACCCAATCCGAGTATACAATGACAATTCCCAAATATTTATTCGTAATATCTAATTTAAGAAACATATCCATGTATAGATTTTGGGTCTCCATGAATTTTTAATGATAAAATATTTTTTAGTTGAACTGTCAAGAAGAACATACACTTGGATGGATCTTTTATTTTTTGATCAATTCACTAGATTTACTTGATTTTCTATTCTATTTCCCCATTATTTTATCCATTTTTTAAAAAATAAATCACATAATTTTTAATAAAATGTATCTATTTTTATATATACCAAGGTTTTTTATGAAGATACATTATTTATATTTATAATATTATATAGCCACACTATGAAATATCTAATAGCATTATTGACTATTGAAAAATTAAGATCGTCAACTTGATCATGAAACTAATTTCTCAGCTCTTAGTATATATCAATACTGACACTCAAGTTATATTTTGGGAGTTCTTTTATGTGTATCATTTCTTCTTAAATATTATAAAACATACATAAAAATTTAATATTTTAGTAATATAAAGTTATAAGAAGATGTTTGATTCACAGAGAGGATAAATAGTAATGAAAAATGGATTTCCTTTTTTATGTTTTGATGTTGAGGGAAATGAATAGTCTTAAAGATAGTGGTGTCATTCAGTTGTTCATGTCCTGGTCTTTGTTCCCGTCTAGGAATTGTTTGATCCTTTCACATATATTAGTATGCCAATGAATAATTAAAAATAATATCCTTCAGTGAATGTATTTATTCCAGAAATAAATTCATCAACAGATATTTGTCTTGTTTAAAATATACCTTATCAAAATATATTTTAGGATACACACAAATACCTACACCTCTAACATGATAATATTGTTCCCTCAGCTTCAATATTCATGAATGTTTATTTTTCTTTTATATTCATGACCAATTATGATTTATTAAAAGTATATAATACATATTAACAAAAATATATATTTTTATGTAATAATTTTATAAATAATAAAAGATTTATTATTATTTCATACATACACAAGATCCCAATTATACATTTGTTCTTTAATTAACTAATTTTCCCTCCTAATTTACATGGGATTTCTTCCAAAGAACATGATGTTGTAAGAAGGTTCCTTCAAATTTTGATTCATAAATCCACATATAAAAAAGAAACATATGTTGTTAATTAACACATAATAATGAATTATGTATTTTAATTAAATACAATTTTTATCAATAGTGAAGCATGTCTCATCCTCATTTTCCAGGAATGGTACAATAGTTCTTTTCATGTTCTTTATTTAAATAAATAATTTATGGTTTCATAAATATTCTATTATGAATCAAACTATATTAATTAAAATAATGTAAAACATTATATTATAATCTTTAATGAACTTAAAATCTTTTTTCATCATGAATCCCGATAAATTAATTATATATTTTGTTTTTATAATTTGTGCACAAGTTACTAGTGGGTAGGGATTTACATTCATATGAATCCCTCAGATGTAACAATGTAAAAATAATATATAAGCCTCGATGGGATTTTCTAGTGGACATAATTACATATTTATTATATAAATTGTATAAAATAAATGAAATCTTCCAGGAATAATCCACATTGAATACAATTTTCATTATATAATTTTTCATAATAATACAGAATGTATTTCGTAACATTACATTCATATCTTTCCAAATGGATTCCTTTATTATTGGATTAACATGGATCCTTGAATCCATGTCAATTAGAACATTCATCCTCATTGGGACCCAAAAAATATATTGAGTACTTAATTCTTGGGGACAACAGGTTGTCCATGTTGATTCCAACCAATCTAAATTTTTTATCCTAACTTATTTTCAAGATAATTTCACTCAACACTACGATGTTACATCATTGTTTTTTTCTTCATTATAGTGGTTTTGATACAGTAATAATAATGTTATTTCAGTATCAATTACGTACTCATCCTTGATATTGCTATCATCATCATATGCATATGATAATATCTATAAGAGTAGTCAAATATTTTTATTTATAATATGAAAATATTATATAAAACTCATAATTATACAAGTTATATAATATTATATTTAAAAATAGTATAACCCACTCACTAAATTTTCATTACTTTATTTAATTTGTAATGGGATTTGTGTCCTCTATCATGAATCCTAATCCATAATTTTTTACCCCTATAACATATGATAATTTGTATACATTTTTATGACCATGAAATAATTGTGATACCCTAATTAAAGGTTCATGCATGATTGATTTTTTATATAAACCTATATTTTTACATTATATTAGGACAACTAAAGAATTATTTTTTGTAATATTTGATACATTAAATAACTAACCTTCTTATAATGCCATTACGAATCTCTCATACATCCCTCTTCCACACCAATATTATCTTTCATGAATCCAAAATTATTAAATTTCATTGATCTTATATTTTCATCCATTTTGCCTCAGAAAATAATAACTTGAAATTTATTATAATAAAACTCATATATTAATTTAATGATTCTAAAATATTACATATTCACATAAATTGGATTTCAATACTTGGAAATAGATATGTGAATCTCTTTAACCATAAGTGTAAACACAATTTTTTGTATAATAGTCTGTTAATCATGTTCTTTTGTATAGAGTGTCTAATTATAAATTAAAAACTAATGTATGATATAACAATTTCATTTGGTCCTATGGATAGAAATCAAAGTCATAAAATAATTTAATACATAATTTCCAATAAATCATTATAAATATGATCATAAACCAATCCTATAAACTATTTATTATGTTCATACTATATCCATCCTTCGACCATGATGGGTTAAAATTTCTGATAATTAATTCGTGGGATTAAATGCCTAAATCCACCTATTAACTTTTATTTAAAATGAAATGGTGATATTAATCTCACTATATGATGGTAATTGAAATAAATTATCTTCCTAAACTTTATTATACCATATGTTATCTACGTTGAAGATACATTCGGAGACTGATTCTATCAATATCTGATAGGTAATCTATCTAAAAATCATTAGATTCATTACCAATAAAATTTTCAACAATAAAACCTTCGGGATGTGTACAACTATTTATTGACCAATTAAAAATATTTATATATAGTTAAATCGGTTATATCAATCTTTAATGGACATAAACACATAATAGAACCTCATTAACCATGTAAACCATCTGGCGAAGCAGTATATCAAAAAATGATTGTTTCAAGAACATATCTCATTAACAAAAAATGACTGAAACATTTTTATTCATTATTGGAATTATTATTGGATTTTTAATATTATTGGATATAACATTAATAAATAAATACTATCCACATAATTAATGTTGTAAATTTTTGAAAAAATGAAACCTAAAGTGATGGGAATCAAATTCAGAATCAAATCATAACAGTCATGTGATTTTAGTCTCTATATCATTAAATTAATCATTGAAAAAAATTATATATATTCTATAAATACCTATATATTGCATTATAGTCATTAAGAAAAATGAATATTTGTAAAAAAAATTGGGTATAGTGTAAGGTAATGGATAAATAAAATTCTAAATTTTATCCTTCATTTGTGACCATTCTTCCCTTATCCCCATTTCAATCATGTATAACCAAGCCTTGATGCCTTTTTTTAGAAAGCATGAATTATTATTCCAAAAATATATCAAATACATTTTTTAATAGGTGTGACATGAAAATTTATGATGACCAAAAAAAATAACAATATAGAAATTAAACAAAGTTTTATCAATATTTTCATTATTATTTCATATGGTTTTTCGAAAATTGTAAATGTAAAATGGATTCAATATCTTTTTCTTTATAAAATGGATTATCACATATTCGGTTGTAACTTATTCGGTATTCCTATTGAATTTTTTATCTATGATTGATATTTAAGTCATCTAGTTAAAAATTTCGTATTTCCAAAAAACATATTCATTTATGAAAAAATCAGTGAAATGAGTGTGTGAATTCTTGAAAAATGTGATGTCCCCTCATTATGGTAATAATAATTTATGAAAAAAATTCATTAGCAGGAAAGACATTTTACATCCTTTAGAACTTGGACCTCAATGCGAATTCTTCACTTCTATTCCCATCATACAATGTAACACTTGTATCCTATATATATTTCATATGTATTCTATCACTGGAGAAAAATAGACATCAATATCATTACTAGTTTTTTTGGTCAACATGTAAGAGGAGACTACATAATGTGTTTGTGCTTCAGGAATAACCATAGGGCATTGTAATAACCATGTCTTTATTTGGTGTCTAAATATTATAAATTCAATAAATTATGATTTTTAATGTTTAAATATTTCATAATATGAATGATGTTATTGATATGGAGGCTTTGGAGGGTTTCCGTAGACATTTTGAAGACTAGAACACAATTTTTGTGATGAAAATGGTGTAGCAAATGGTTAGAGAATGCCTTATTGGAAAGGTTGTATGGTTTAATAAACTGTGTGAGGGTTGGGTAGAGAGTAGGAGAAGGTAGTATAGTTTGACTAAACCATTATTATTAGGTCACACATCCATGGGAACATCTATGTAATTTTTTATAGTTGGATTTTTAGGGTTTTTTCATGGTTAGTCAAGACATTCTTGTAAAACTACCATGATGCAGACAGTGTACAGTTTGCATATGATTTTTCTAAATCATGTGTGCAAATCATGCATCCCTATGTTTTTGATTAAATTATACAATTTCTCTCATTAAAAATATATTTCATCCTAAAATCTTTATTATTTTTCTATATATAAATAACATCATTTGGGAGCCCTCATTGTCGAATAAATTTTTATTTCAGAATGATCATTCATTTGATGACCAATTGAAGACTCATCTACCTCTTTTAATCTATTCCAGTATGATATCAATTCCTTTTTAATATGTTTTCATTTTTAGGGAATTGGTTAGGCTATTCATGTTATTATTGATTTTCCCTATTCGTTGGTTCTTCGTACGTTCTTCTATTTTCTTCCGATTTAATCCAAATCAAGAGATAAGATATGATGAACAATCATCCATGGACCTATGGTATATGAGTTCATGCCTTTATAATAATTTAGAGTTATTAATATATAGTTGTTATTCCATGAACCCAATTTTTGGTAATTTATTTAAAATGATATTGAAAAGTAGAAATATAAGGCATTTCTTATTCAATTTAAGAGGTCTATAAATGTTTTTCTGTTGGGTTAGAACATTTAAAATAAATGAAACCACCCCTTCTGGGTGTTATAGTTTTATTAATGGACCACAATTGGTTTACTTGAATCTTGGATTCCCTTACAGGTGGTTCTAACCAATGCATTGGGATTTTTTCATTAAATAGATAATTATAAATTGTTATATGGATTGTTAATTAAATTTTAATATGAAATGTTAATTTCATTTATAATTGATTATTGGGAAGGGATGGTGAGCATGACCTTGGCCCCATGCTTTGAAATTTCTCATGTGAGGAATAATTTTTCTTTATACTAATATTCCCATTTTATATAGATAGATACTATGAAATGTAATGGTTTATTTTATCTTTATATGCCTGTTATTATGTATTCCCATTTGATTAGTTAATAGGCAATCCTTCCAATATTTACTCGTAACATTATCCACTCTTGTGTTGGGTTTTGAATTGAATGTTATTGGTTTTAACCATGAAATTTTTAAATGAAATTTGAAATTTTTTTATGAATTTGATAAATGATTATTATCCATGGGTGACACATGGATTCATATGATAATTCCATAGACAGACTCATCTGATGGTTTAACTTTATGTCCAAGTGAAACTTGGTTTATAAGGACAGAAACATGAGGGCATTGACTATTATATGTTGAGTGACACTTGGATTCTACCTGGATTTATAGGGATACAATCAAATGGAATTGATCATATATACCATATGTGATACTTTGGATCCCTTAGTGGAATGCAATGGATGGACTTGTGTGGCTATGGCACCATACCACACCAATCATGATACTTGGGATATTGAGAGATTCTATAGGGATAGAGTTCATTAGGAATTTTTTCATATTACAAATGGAGTGAGAAATGGATTCCAACTTAGGGATTATAGGGATATTCCCAGGTTATAAATTGGTTAATAAATGAAATTATTTATATGAAATGTCATCACAAAAAATCACAAAATTTAATTAAGTCTTGTTTTATACTTAATGGATGGTCATTTTAGTCATCCTCAATCATGTTATCACAGGGGATGTTGGGATTCATGCCATGGTCTCGATATTTAATATTCAAAAGAGAATGAATAGTTTATTGAACATTCAATAAGGAACCATGTATGAATCTTAAATTATATAATATCAACTAAATTAAATTGATTAAATGAATCAATATTAATAGAAAATGTTGACTTCTAGGTTGTTTACATTTGATTACCTCCTTTATTTTTTTTATTTTTTCATACAAACTATAATTTAATATATTCACTGAATAATTTTCACATGACCTTGGTTGGTTTCTTACTATGATTATGTCTAGCACCCTATTCAGTCCACCTAGGATACTCGAACATATTATATGATATGTAGGTATTTATCAGGGAATGTGCCCTAATACGTGTTCTAGAATGATTATTTATAGAAGGGGATCATGGGACTGAGATGAGGCTCTTAATTCTAACATGGATACATTTTTATATTTTTGTACCTTTTTAGAAATATAATCTACAAAATTGTTTTATAATTTTTTCCCTATTTCCGTACAAACATGACATGAATCATCATCATCATATTATATGAGATTACATATATATTGTTTATTTATTCCATCTATTTATCTATCATCTTCATAATTAACATTATTTTCTAAAAAGATACAATTCATATTCATATGTGCTTCATACTGAAAATGTGGTCAATATCTCCCCATGAAGACAAATAGGCCCTCCCTAGTAGTTGGTAGCCTTTGGAGTTTGGGGTGATATGTTTGAGACCATGAGACCCACTGATATTATGGTACTGTTGACTGGCACCTAGAACTGGGATGTTACAAAGTTATATCAAAGGAATTTTTTATGGATTGCTTTGTTTTTTGGAGACAATAGAAAGAGATTGAAATGAAAAATGAGTTATTTAATGAGATGAACAATGGCATTGCTTGTAACAACCCAGGTTAATAAAGAATATGACATTTTTATATTTAACCCTATTTGTGAATAAAATTTCAATATTAATTTAAATGGAATGCTATTCTTGATGACTTACCCAATATGGAACAACGAGTTCCTTTGAAATCTTACGTTGCACTCTAATAATAAAATAATATTATTTTAAATGGTAGTTAACGCCTAGCCATTGTATTGAGAGGAATGAATAGAAACAACTAGAATATGATTATATGTGTTTGTTAAATGTTTTTACTTTTATCCAAAAAAATTTAGAGTCTTAAAATACAAATGAATCTCATCTTAAGCATTGAATACACTAGTATTTTTAAAAGATTGTTTTACTACCTGTTGATGGAAAACCATTTTTTTAAATCAAACTTTTGACAATTTTATAAGCTATATTTTTCAAAATAATCATATTATTTATGATTGGGACATTGAAATTTACCTTGTGTTAATTTTTGGCATTTTTCCGAAAAAGTTCAATTTTTAATGAATAGTGAAAATGTTGTATTTTAATTCAAAACCTCTTTTTAATATAATTTATTTATATGATTATATTATCTTTGGAATTGGTTTTAAATTTAAATTAGAATATATTTTTACCATTTAATCCAACATTGGTCGATGGAATTAATTTCACTTTGAAAACGGACTTAAACTAGTGTCAATCTTTTGATACATTTTGTTTCATAAAAACACGCTATTTGTTTTGACAGTGGGAATTAATTATTAAATAAATTAATGCCACTTATATGTTTTGAATTTTTTAAAATAGACATCATTTTTGAATTCGGAATATCAAATATATCTTAGGGTGAATTTTTGGTAATTTTTTGAAAAACTTCAATTTTTGATGAATAGTGAAACCACTATGTGGTACTTATAAAAACTGATTTTCCATTTAAATGAAATTTTTTCACCTTTGTGTTTTTAATTTTGATAATCCGACATACATGGTTTTCATTAAGAAGTAAAATTTGGTTAAATGGGATTAAAATATTATTTTTGGTGAATAGTAACTTATTATGTTTTTAATTGCGATTAGATGTAATTAGTGTAGTTTAAGGTAAGAATAATGTTTTAATAAAATGAAATGACCTAGAAACATGTCCTACCCTCAATGGATGTGTCATGGCCGACCAAGACAATCCATGGGTCATCTTGGGGACCCCATGGAGCCACTTTGGTTGGAAAATGACACAAATACCTTTTTATTTAATGATAAAGTAAAAATGACACAAACATGAGATGTTTTACTAAAATAATTTTTACATGGGGTTATACAAGTCATATTTTTGACTATAAATAGTAATTGGAAATATAAAACTATTTCCTATATTATAGTATTTTTGTTATAATTTTTGGACATTATATATATTAAATTAGTTATGACACCATGATAATGCAGTGATGACCTCATTATTTAACGATTTAAATAAAATGGAAAGATAATTTAATATCTAAGACCTACACATGTCCAAAAATGTATTGTATGGGTGTATTTCGAACCCTAATCACCTTATCCACGAATTATATCAATGTGGGACCTTTTAAATCCGAAACTCATTTTCAAATAAAGTAACATTTGCTTACTTTACAAGAGTGCCCCTCCTCTCCTCTAATAAAAGCCCCCACCTATACCTCCTTACCCACACCTCTCAAGCCTTTGGCTCGGCCAACCTCTGCCCATTTCATCTCTCCACATCCCTCTATAACTCCTTGAAGCCTTACATTGTGAATAATCCTTTCCAAGGAAGCCTTTGAGCTCAAATCAAAGAAAGTTACCCGATTTAAAGGTAATGTATTCACTTGTGTCCTTTTGTTTTATTTTGCTTCTCCAACCCCCTAAACTAATTTTATTCATTTATTTTGTAACAAATCCAGTATCTTCAATATACTAGTATTTTTTTATAAGAAGTATTCTAGCTACCCTTACACACACCTACATCTAATGTATAAAGAACACATTGTTTCTGTGGATGGCGAATATCTGCCACCCGAAACGATGATTGTTCAACATTATTCTAACACCTTAAAATGTGGCCATTAAGATGAAACTATATTTATATATGATATATAATATGTTTATTATTTACTTAAGTTTCTGTATTTTTCATTTATGGCATACCTTTATGGTTTCCATTATGGGAAAACGTGATATCTTCATTTAAGGAAGTGCAGACTACCGCCCCCTCAAAGTGATTTGACTCATTAATACCATATGTGGTACGTATAAAGTATATATTTAATGATATTATATATTATACCATACTGTAATTAAAATAAAATTATGTATCATTATGTTTTAATTCCATTAAATATGAAATAGAAATGGAAGTAGCGTTCATGCATACGTACGGCTTACCGTCTCCATGAACAGTGCATTTCATTTTTTAACTCTAAATGTTATATAATGTTATAAATTCATGAATATACTGGATATATATTATATATATGATATCTAGATCATTAATAAAACTCTTGATATAATGAACCTTTGACCACACGAACAACATGTAATTGTAAGAAGTCCACTTTCGACTAAAGAACCAAATATTGACAAAACAAACATTATTAACTTAAATGATTACATAATGTTTATGACATGGTAATAGTTGATAAAAAAGGAATAATGAACTTGAAAAAGGTTCTTAAGGAAGTATAAATTATCTCAAGTTTATTATTCAGGAGATTAAAGAACGATCGACTCAAGTCGGACCCGAGGTAAGGGATTCTACTCCTCTCTTTCTTGTTAAGTACACTCTTTTATGTCATTCCTTCTAAGCTCATATTTCTTGTGATTGGGATGTTATTTTATATTACTCTTAAATTAAGTTTTATGTTAATATGATGAGAGACACTATTCTCTCTCATCAATCCTTTTTGGATGTTTTGAGTGACGCCGTTAGGCTGCCGAATTTTCGTAAGAGATCTAACCTCTCTCTTTCTCTTTAAGTACTCTCCTTTATGTCACTTGTTTTAGGTTCCTCTTTGTTATGATGGGGGATGTTATTTTATGTTCCTCTTTCTGTAAATATTATTGTAATGTTATGAGATACCCTATTTTATCTCATCAATCCGTTTTTGGAAGTTTTAAGTGGCGTTGTTAGGCTGCCGAGTTTTCATAAGGGATTTTTCATCTCACTTTTATTCCTGTGAGATTTATGCTACATTTTCCACAATTTCCTTTGAGTGGTGTATGTACTGACCATTATTATACTCATTGTGTAATATTCATTCAATTATGAGTATTTACATCAATGTTGTATTGTCCTTCTTTCACGGGGCGTATGTTTCGAAAGATACCCATGTCGGTAAGGGAACCTTTCACCCTCCTCTTTTTAAAAGACTTATTTTGTTACATATTTTAATTCACATAATATTATTTTGGGATATGTTATTATATATCCTTATTGATGTAAATTTTATGTCTAAGTTATGAGATACCCTTTTTATCTCTCATCAACTCTTTTTCTGAATTTTGAAGTGACACCATTAGGCTGTCTAATTTTTGCAAGGGAACTTCTTCACCCAATTTCGATTATTTGGGATAAACTTGTACACATTGAATATGTCGTTATATGATTATGTGTGAATGTCCTATGATTTTTTTACACTTAATACCCACTTATATTTCGTGTATTCGTTTGTCACACATAATTATGTAACTGATTTATCCTTAATCTAAGGATATCGTCTTTGTATGGGACTTTATCTCAATCTCCTTTCATTGAGGCATATTTTGTTTTATACACAACCTTCTTTTATATGGTGTATAAACCCCTTTGACTTTTACATTTATCCTAAAGGAATCTTTTTTATATGAAGCGTTTTACTAAACCTCAAAAGGGAATTTTTTTTCGTACGTATGCGGCGACAACGACTTCTCCGCCGCCGTGACCATTATTTGAGTTTCAGCATCCTCTACAAGCCCTATCTTCTTTTTAAAAGAAAAATAAATACCATTTCTTACTTTTATTTTATTTTGGTATTGAAAATGTTTTTCATAATGTTTTTATATCAATGTGTTGTATTTATATCTTGTGATTGAAAGGTGGAAATGTTATGTTTCCTTTATGCATGTTTTATGTGATACGATTATGTTGAGGTTCTTGGGAATTATTATGAAGACGGGTGGTTCCGTGATAAACTATGGGCGGGTGAGCCCGATATAGATCTCCAATGCATTGGGTAACGTGAAGGAGTGAAACGTTAAGGTTTCTCCGAAGATATTTAGGGAATATACAGTGGTGGGTATTCCAGACGTAACCAAGAGGGTTACTCGCTACGTAAGAATGTTATGAATGCCTCAAGTTACCTTTTATGTCTTATGATTTCTATGATTTATTCATGATTTGATGAGGTATGTTAATGTTCCTATGTTTTATGGGTAAAGTATGATTTCATTCTTATGTATATATGAACTCATGTTTCCTTTCCATATTTTTATAACCCTTACTGAGCTTTTTATGCTCCTCCCAAGTGTTTGAAATGTTTTTCACGGGTCAAGGTAAAGGTACATGATGTGATGATATTTTCAAGGATGTGACAAGAAATAATCCATGTTTTATTTTAAATATGTTTCCGTTGATGGGAAGAATGGATATTGTCTCTTATGTAACCACTTTGTTTAAATGTGCAATGTAATACAAGTTTCATGATCTAATTCTCTAAAATTCTAAACCTAAAAAGATCCTCAATTTGTAATGTTGTAATAACTCAAGATTAAGTAAGGTTTAAGGCTGGGACTTTATAGTTTGTATCAAAGGTTGGTTTAGACAACACTAGGGATTAGGAGTTCTTGTGAGACACATGATTAGTCCCTAAATATATTATTTCAGTTAAATCCTTGTTTTATAACTTTTTTTTCAGGTCAAGTAATGTCGGTTACGAATGGAAGGAGAAGGATCTCAAACGACATTCCTATCTCTTCCTGATGACATGCTTACAATAATTATTGCAATGTCATCTTCGGATGATTGTGAAACTTTTTCTAGCATACAACTCACATGCAAGCAGTTGTTTGAGATATCAAACACCTCCACTATACCCCATTATCATCGTGGATCATGGGTTGTTTTTAGACAAATACTATTTTCACAATATTCTCATATTTTCAATAAAGGTAAATATTATCAAGGTATTTTCAAATATTTTGCCTTATCACAAGAATTTGAAGCATATTATGATTTTAAAAATGGTGTTGAGGAAGGAGACCCTTGTGAAACCTTTTTATATTTGATTTTAAAATATAGTCTCGCATCATATACTTATGGTATTTTAAAACGACCAATAATATAATGTTTCAACTCAATTTCCGTCCAACTATTTTATAGAAATCATGTTTTATCAGATGTTTTGGAAATATATGTCATACATGATTATTTTCCAAAACTGTTTTTCTGTGAACACCCATATGACCCATGTTGTACGAGGTGTATTTGGATGGAGGAAGCAAATGATTTTGAAGGATCTCTAAATCATTGTAGTAATGCATGGGACTTCTACCTAAGTGATCAAGATGACGATGAAACCGAGTGGACGCCATGATCAGGGTATGATGTTATTCATTTTGGGAATGGTTTTATTTTATCTTATAGTGGTGAAATAAGACTTCAAGAATTAAGATGTTGAGATCGTAACGAATTCGGATGAAAATTAAAGGCATAAGGAAACGATTGAGGTTAAAACATGTTATGGATATTTTTGGAGTTTTATAACAAGGACAACACGCAGACTGTGTTTCAACTCGTCGCGTCGGACAAAGCTGCGGGAATCGAACACACAACTAAAGTGCGACTGGTATTTATCGCTTACCACTGAACTACGTGAAGTCCCTGGTTAGTTTGACCGATTCTTTTTAGTTAGATGATTTTATTAATTAAGAGTAAATTGATTTTGGGTTATATATGGATATTTATTAACCTATCATGGAGGCTATGTGATTAGGTTAATTACTTTTCAATACGAGACATTAAGAGCAACAGATGTTGTTTGGAGATAAATGTTACGATTTAACTTGTAAGACTATATGACTAAATCCTTCAAATATATGGGTTTCAATCTTAGATTGGTTTAGTTTGAATAATTTTTATGGAAAAATTTTTTATCGAATGGTCTCATTGAACTTTGGGTTTTGTTGGACAAATTTTGGAGATTAAGAATAGATTTTCTTTTTATAAAGGGTTATCTTTTTCTGGATTATCTGATCATGTACTAACCTTTTTGGTTTTGGTTTTGGTTAGAGTCTAAAGACATGGGAAGTATATAGTTATCTATTGTGGATTATGTGATTCTCTAGAAATTGATTATAGTACTCTTAATTTGAACAAGTCTTCCTAAATACTCATCTTTTGGAGAAAATATGAGTTTGTGTAAGGAATCTAATAAAAGTTAAAAGTCAACATGATAAGTGATTATGTTTCCTTATGAATAAATTCTTCAATAAAAAGTAACTTAAAACAAAAATGTTGTCTATTAACTTTTCCTACTCTGGAATCGAATACCGTTTAACCCATCACAAGTTTGTGATTTTCCTGTGGTTAACTTTCTCCTAAACATGTTTTCCTATCACTCTCCATCAGAACATGACCCTATGGTTTCTCCTCCATGTCCATATTTTTCTACATGGAATCCTAGTATGGGTTAACTTGGGTGACATTTGTACTTATCTTTCTTTATTTTAAAGTGATTTTTTTACCGACTCTTGTTCTGATGTGGGATGTTCAAGGATGTTTCCAAGCTCAATTTTAAAATTGCGAGGACGCAATTCCCAAAAGGGGGGAAGGATGTAACATCCCAGGTTAATAAATAATATTACATTTTTATATTTATCCCTATTTGTGAATAAAATGTCAATATTAATTTATATGGAACACTATGCTCGATGGCTTACCCAATATGCAACAACGAGTTCCTTTGAAATCTTACGTTGCACTCTAATAATAAAATAATATTATTTTAATTTGTAGTTAACGCCTAGCCGTTGTATTGAAAAGAATGAATAGAAATAACTAGAATATGATTATATATGTTTGCTAAATGTTTTTACTTTTATCCAATAAATTTTAGAGGCTTAAAATACAAATGAATGCCATCTTAAGCATTGAATACACTAGTATTTTCAAAAGATTGTTTTACTACCTTGTGATGGCAAACCATTTTTTTAAATCAAACATTTGACAATTTTATAAGCTATATTTTTCAAAATAAACATATTATTTATGATTGGGACATTGAAATTTACCTTGGGTTATTTTTTGGTATTTTTCCGAAAAATTTCAATTTTTAAAGAATAGTGAAAAATGTTGTATTTTAATTCAAAACCTCTTTTTAATATAATTTATTTATATGATTAGATTTTCTTTTGAATTGGTTTTAAAGTAAAATTAGAATATATTTTTACCATTTAATCCAATAGTGGTCAATATAATTAATTTCACTTTGAAAACGGACTTAAACTAGTGTCAATCTTTTGATACATTTTGTTTCAAAAAAACACGCTATTTGTTTTGACAGCGGGATTTAATTATTAAATTAATTAATGCAACTTATATGTTTTAATTTTTTAAAATAGACATCATTTTTTAATTCAGAATATCAAATATATCTTAGGGTAAATTTTTGGTAATTTTCTGAAAAACATCAATTTTTGATGAATAGTGCAACCACTAAGTGGTACTTATAAAAACTGATTTTCCGTTTAAATGAAATTTTACCACCTTTGTGTTTTGAATTTTGAAAATCTGACATACATGGTTATCATTAAGAATTAAAATCTGGTTCAATGGGATTAAAATAATTTTTTTGTGAATAGTAACTTATTAAGTTTTTAATCGCGATTATAGGTAATTAGTGTAGTTTACGGTAAGAATAATGTTTTAATAAACTCAAATGACCTAGAAACATGTACTACCCTCATTGGATGTGTCATGGACGACCATGAAAATCCATGGGTCAACTTGGGGACCCCATGGAGCCACTTTGGTTGGAAAATGACATAAATACCTTTTTATTTAATGATAAAGTAAAAATGACACAAACATGAGATGTTTCACAAAAACAATTTTTACATGGGGTTATACAAGTCAGAATTTTGACTATAAATAGTAATTGGAAATCTAAAAATATTTAATATATCATAGTATTTGTTTCATAATTTTTAGACATTAAATAAATTAAATTATTTATGACATCATGATGATGCAGCGATTACCTCATTATTTAACGATTTAAATAAAATGGAAAGATAATGTAATATCTAAGACCTAAACATGTCCAAAACCTATTGTATGGGTGTATTTCGAACCCATATCACCTTATCCACGAATTATATCAATGTGGTACCTTTTAAATCCGAAACTCATTTTCAAATAATGACACATTTGCTTACTTTCCAAGAGTGCCCCTCCTCTCCTCTTATAAAAGGCCCCCACCTATACCTCCTTGCCCACACCTCTCAAGCCTTTGGCTCGGCCAACCACTACCCATTGCATCTCTCCACATCCCTATATAACTCCTTGAAGCCTCACATTGGGCAGAATCCTTTCCAAGGAAGCCTTTGAGCTCAAATCAAAGGAAGTTACCTGATTTAAAGGTAATGTCTTCACTTGTGTCCTTTTGTTTTATTTTTCTTCTCCAACCCCCTAAAATATTTTTATTCATTTATTTTGTAACAAGTCCAGTATCTTAAATATACTAGTATGTTTTTACAAGAAGTATTCGAGCTACACTTACACACACCTACATCAAATGGTTAAAGAACACATTGTTTCCGTGGATGGCGAATTTCTGCCTCCCGAAACGATGATTTTTCAACATTCTTCTAACACCTTCAACGGTGGACATTAATATGACACTATATTTATATATGATATATAATATGTTTATGTTTTACTTAAGCTTATATATTTTTCATTTATGGCATACCTTTATGGTTTCTATTATGGGTAAACACGATATCTTCATTTAAGGAAGTGCGGACTACTGCCCCCTCAAAGTGATTTGATTCGTTAATACCATATGTGGTGAGTATAAAGGATATATTTAATGATATTATATATGATACCATACTGGAATTAAAATACTATTATGTATCATTATGTTTTAATTCCATTAAATATGAAATAGAAATGGAAGTAGCGTTCATGCGTACGTACGACTTACCGTCTCCATGAACGGTGCATTTCATTTCTTAACTCTAAATGATATGTAATATTATAAATGCATTAATATACTGGATATATGTGATATATATGATATCTACATCATGAATAAAACTCTGGATATAATGAACCTTTGACCACCCAAAAAACATGTAATTGTAAGAAGTCCACTTTCGACTTAAGAACCAAATATCGACAAAACAAACATTATTAACTTAAATGATTACATAATGTTTATGACATGGTAATAAGTGATATAAAAGGAATAATTAAATTGAAAAAGGTTCTTAAGGAAGTAGAAATTAACTCAAGTTTATTATTCAGGAGATTAAAGAATGATTGATTCAAGTCGGACCCGAGGTAAGGGATCCCACTCCTCTCTTTATTTTTAAGTACACTCTTTTATGTCATTCCTTCTAAGCTCATATTTCTTGTGATTGGGATGTTCTTTTATATTACTCTTACTGTAATTTTTATGTTCATATGATGAGATACACTATTCTCTCTCATCAATCCATTTTGGATGTTTTGAGTGGCGTCGTTAGGCTGCCGAATTTTCGTAAGAGATCTAACCTCTGTCGTTCTCTTGAAGTACTCTCCATTATGTCACTTCTTTTAAGCTCTTATTTGTTATAATGGGGGATGTTATTTTATATTACTCTTTCTGTACATTTTATTGTAATGTGATGAGATACCCTATTTTATCATATCAATCTTTTTTTGGAAGTTTTAAGTGGCGCCGTTAGGCTGCCGAGTTTTCGTAAGGGATTTTTCATCTCACTTTTATTCCTGTGAGATTTATGCAACATTTGCCACAAATTCCATTGATTGGTGTATGTAATGACCATTATTTTACTAATTGTGTAATATTCATTCATTTATGAGTATTTACATCAATGTTGTATTGTCCTTCTTTCACGGGGCGTATGTTTTGAAAGATACCCATGTCGGTAAGGGAACCTTTCACCCTCTTCTTTTTAAAAGACTTCTTTTTTATGTCTTTTAATTCACATAATATTATTTTGGGATATGTTATTCTATATCCTTATTGATGTAAATTTTATTTCCAGGTGATGAGATACCCTTTTTATCTCTAATCAACTATTTTTCTGATTTTTGAAGTGATGCCGTTAGGCTGTCTAATTTTTGCAAGGGATCTTCTTAACCCAATTTCGATTCATTGGGATAAACTTGTACACTTTGAATATGTCGTTCTATGATTATGTGTGAATGTCCTCTGACTGTTTTACACTTAATACCCACTTCTATTTCATGTATTCGTTTGACACACATAGTTATGTAACTGATTTATCCTTAATCCAAGGATACCGTCTTTGTATGGGACTTCGTCTCAATCTCCTTTCATTGAGGCATATTTTGTTTTATACACAACCTTCTTTTATATGGTTTATAAACACATTTTACTTTTACATTTATCCTAAAGAAATCTTTTTTATACGAAGAGTTTTACTAAACGAAAAAAGGGAATGTTTTGTGGTACGTATGCGGCAACAACGACTTCTCCGCCGCCATGACCATTATTTGAGTTTCGGCATCCTCTACAAGCCATACCTTCATTTTAAAAGAAAAATAAATACCATGTTTTACTTTTCTTTTATTTTGGTATTGAAAATGTTTTTCATAATGTTTTTATATCAATGTGTTGTACTTATATCTTGTGATTGAAAGGTGGAAATGTTATGTTTCCTTTATGCATGTTTTATGTGATAAAATTATGTTAAGGTTCTTGGGAATTATTATGAAGACGGGTGGTTCCGTGATAAACTAAGGGCAGGTGATCCCGATATACCTCTCCAATGCATTGGGTAATGCGAAGGAGTGAAACGTTAAGGTATCTCCGAAGAGATTTAGGGAATATACTGTGGTGGGTATTCCAAACGTAACCAAGAGGGTTACTCCCTACGTAAGAATGTTATGAATGCCTCAAGTTACCTTTTATGTCTTTTGATTTCCATGATTTATTCATGATTTGATTAGGTATGTTAATGTGCCTATGTTTTATTAGTAAAGTATGATTTCATTCTTATGTATATATGAACTCATGTTTCCTTTCCATATTTTTATAACCCTTACTAAGATTTTTATGCTCATCCCAAGTTTTTTAAATGTTTTTTACAGGTCAAGGGAAAGGTACATGATGTGATGATAGTGTCAAGGATGTTTAAAGAAAGAATCCATGTTTTATTTAAAATATGTTTCCGTTGATGGCAAGAATGAATATTGTCTTTTATGTGACCACTTTGTTTAAATGTGGAATGTAATACAAGTTTCATGATCTAATTCTATAAAACTCTAAACCTAAAAAGATCCTCAATTTGTAATCTTATAATAACTCATGATTATGTAAGGTTTAAGGCTGGGGCCTTATAGTTGGTATCATAGGTCGGTTTAGACAACTTTTGGGATTAGGAGTTCTTGTGAGACACATGATTAGTCCCTATTTCTATTATTTCAGTTAAATCCTTGTTTTATAACTTTTTTTCAGGTCAAGTAAAGTCAGTTACGAATGGAAGGAGAAGGATCTCAAATGACATTCCTATCTCTTCCTAATGACATGCTTGCAATAATTATTGCAATGTCATCTTCAGATGATTGTGAAACTTTTTCTAGCATACAACTCACTTGAAAGCAGTTGTTTCAGATATCAAACACCTCCACTATACCTCATTATCATGCTGGATCATGGGTTGTTTTTATACAAATAATATTTTCACAATATTCTCATATTTTCAAGAAAGGTAAATATTATCAAGGTATTTTCAAATATTTTACCTTATCACAAGAATTTGAAGCATATTATGATTTTAAAAATGGTGCTGAGGAAGGAGACCCTTGAGAAACCTATTTATATTTTCTTTTAAAATATAGTCTCACATCACATACGTATGGTATTTTAAAAGGACCAAAAACAGAAAGTTTCAACTCAATTTCGGTCTGACTATTTTATAGAAATCATGTTTTATCAGATGTTTTGGAATTATATGTCATACATGATTATTTTCCAAAACTGTTTTTCTATGAACACCCATATGACCCATGTTGTACGAGGTGTATTTGGATGGAGGAAGCAAATTATTTTTGTTACGCCCCAACCCCAGCTACTCGGAGTCGGTGCATTACATCGTAACATTGGCATGATCACAAATGATCAAGTCTCGAAAGACCGATTAGTTTAGTAGCCTTGGAAACACTAGATACATTCATAAATGTTACATTACATCATAAAGTGAAAATATACAATAACAAAGTCTCTATAGTCCACACTCATATCCTCTTCTGACTATCCCTGTAGGTCATTCATAAAATACTTCTTCAAATCCTGGAAAATATTAAAACATTGAAAGGGGTGAGCTCAGATGCACAGTAAGGATAAAAATATTGCGGAAGCTTTCATAAATAAACATTAACATTTAATGCAATGTATAACTAAAACAAAAGCCTTTTGAACTTGAACTTCAACATAATATGGAAAAAGTAAAATGAGATAATGCCATTTACATGGATATTCTACTAGTCAAATAATCACATGCAATATTAATAACCACTTTCATAATGATGGAATGCATAATGCCAGACTATCATAACCACGTAATCAAGGCCTCATGCCAAGACCACAAATAAGATTTTGTCAAGGCCTCGTGCCAAGACACTAGTTTGTCTCATGAGACCTGCCGATGCATCGAGGATCTATAGCGGGCTCCACCCGTCACTTATTAAGTCTAATGAATTCTTCATATGAATAGGTTTAAACATATCATAAACCATAACATAATCTTATCACATAAAACATGCATAAATAAACATAACATTTCCACATTTCAATCACATGATATCAATATAACACATTGATATAATAAAAACACATTCAAAACTATTTTCAATACAAAAATAAAAGAATGTTAAATAATTGTATTTATTTTTCATTAAAAAAAGTGATGGCTTGTAGAGGAAGCCAAAACTCAAATAATGGTCACGGTAGTAGAGAAGTCGTTGTCACCTCATATGTACGGAAAGAAAAACTTTCCCTTTTTGTCTTTTAGTAAAACTCTTCATATAAAAAAGATTCCTTTTGAATAAACGTAAAAGTCATAGTGGTTTATACACCATATAAAAGAATGTTGTGTATAAAACCAAATATGCCTCAATGAAAGGAGATTGAGATGAAGTCCTTAAAAAGATCATTTTTAAAATAAAATAGATCTATTATGTGTATTCACTATAAGTACACATAAATAAAGTACAAATACAAGATAGGACATAATAATATCATGACATAATTTGAAAGTAGGAGATTAACCCAAAGAATGGAAGTTGGGTTAAGAAGTTCCCTTACATTATTTTTGTCAAAAATGTCAAAAAGTACCTTGTTTGGAAAATGACGGAAAGATTCCTTTAAAAACGTATAAGGTCAAATAAGGGTATAAATGAATTTAACCAATTGTATAATAAATAGTGAAAATGTTTGAAAGATATATTTAAGAAACATGGATGTGGATGATAAAGAGGTCCCATAAGATAATTACATATGAACAACCTTGAATAATGAAGAGGTTGTAGAATTAACCCTTACCTCGTGTCCGAAATGACTCGACCGCTCTTTAACCTGCTGAATAAAAAACTAGAGTTAATATCTACTTTCTTAAGAACCTTTTTCAATTTCATTATCCCTTTTATATCACTTATTACCATGTTATGAACATTATGTAATTATTTAAGTTTATAACGGTCATTTTGTCGATCTTCGGTACTTGAGTCAAAAATAAGCTTCTTATAATTAAAATTTGTTCATGTGGTGAAATATCCATTATATCTAGAATTATATTCATAATTTAGATATTATATATCTCATATATATCCAGTATATACATGAATTTATAATATTCCATAACATTAAGAGGTAAGAAATGAAATGCACCGTTCATGGAGATGGTAAGCCGTATGTACGCATAAACGCTACATTCATTTCTATTACATATCTAACAGAATGAAGTTATAATTATATAAAGGTAAAATATAATTCCAGTATAATATAATGTATAATACCATTTACTCTATCCTTTATACATCCCACATATGGCATTTATGATTCAAATCACTTTGAGGGGGCGGTAGTCCGCACTTCCTAAAATAAAATTATCGCGTTTACCCATAATGGAAATCATAAAGTATTCCATAAATGAGAAATAAAGAATCATAAGGAAAAAATAAACATAATATATATATATCATATATGAAAATTGTGTCATCAAAATGGCCACCATTAGAGGTGTTAAGAGAATATTGAACAATCATCGTTTCGTGAGGCAGTATTTCACCACCCACAGAAACAGTATGTTCATTAACCATTAGACGAAGGTGTGTGTAAGTGTAAACCAAATACATATCATAAAAACATCCTAGTAAATTTTAGATACTGGTTTTTTTACAAAATAAAGGAATAAAAAGAGTTTAAGGGGTTGGAGAAGCAAAATAAACAAAACAACATTAGAGAAGACATTACCTTAAAATCATGTAACTCTTTTTTGATTTGAGCCAAAGGCTTCCTTGGGAAGACTTATACCTAAACTGAGGCTTCTAAGAGTAAGGGAGGGAAGTTGGGAGAGTATTTGGGTAGAGTTTGGCCGAGCCAAATGGCTTTGAGAGTGTGAGTAAGGTGGTAGTGGTGGGAGCATTTTACAAGTGGAGAGGAGGGGCACTCATGGAAAGTAATGAAATATTACTTTATTATATAATGCTTTTCGGATTCTAATGGTCCCAAAATTCTATAATTAGAGGCTAAGGTGATAAGGGTTCGAAATCTTCCCATCCAATAGGCTGTTTACAAGTGTAAGCCTTGTATTTTACATTATCTTTTCATTTTATTTAAATCGTTCATTAATGAGGTAATCGCTGCATCATCACAGTGTCATAAATAATTTAATTTATTTAATGTCTAAAAATTATAAAAAAATATCATGATGTATTTAATCTTTTTATCTTTCTAATGAATATTTATAGTAAAAACTATGACTTGTATAACCCCATTTACAAATTTTTTTAGTAAAACAACTCTTGTTTGTGACCTTTTTATTTTAACATTAAATAAGAAGTTATTTATGTCCTTTTCCTACCAACGTGGCTCCATGGGGTCCCCAAGTTGACCCATGGATTTTTTTTGTCGGACATGACACATACAATAGTGGTTGGACAAGTGTAAAGGTCATTCCATATTTTTATAATACTATTTTTACCTTAAATTTCACTAATTACCTTTAATCGTGATTAATTAAACTTAAAAGTTACTATTCACCAAAAATTATTTTAATCTCATTGAACCACATTTTAATTATTAATGACAACCATGTATGTCGGATTTTTGAAAATAAAATTACAGAAGTGGTAATATTTCATTTAAACGAAAAATCAGTTTTTTAACTACCACTTAGTGGTTTCACTATTCATCAAAAATTGAAGTTTTTCAGAACAATGCCAAAATATCACCCTAAGCTCTAATTGATATTCCGAATTCAAAAATGATGTCTATTTTATAAAATTCAAAACATATAAGTTGCATTAATTAATTTTATAATTAATTCCCACTGTCACAACAAATAGCTTGTTTTTTAGAAACAATATATATCAAAAGATTGACAATTGTTTATGTCCAATTTCAATGTGAAATTAATTCTAATGAACACCATTGGATAAAATGGTAAAAATATAATCAAATTATACTTTAAAACAACCAAATAGTATAACTTATCACTATAAATTATTTTTGTTAAAAAAAGTTGTTTTAAGTATTTTTTACTATTCATAAAAATTTGAAACTTCTTAGAAAATTACAAAAAATTCAACATAGGCTAATTTCGACATTTAGAATCCATAAATGAAGTCCATTTTGAAATATAAAATATATATAATTTCAAAAAGTGGGTATTACTATTCATAATGACTATTTTGATTAGTCACGGTGTGTTAGAACTCGAACTTGCGTAAAATGCAAGCTATTGCATTATTGAAAGAGAGGCGTATCGTGAAAGATCGGGGTGTTACATTCTCCCCTCCTTCAATAAATTGCACCCTCGCAATTTGAAAATTTTCTTTGAAATGAAAATGTTGAAAATAGAAAATACCTTTGTGGAAAACTCACATCAGAAATAAGGTTAATAAAATTTTTCCTTAATAAGAGGGAATAGGAAATCAAAAGGTCACCACCAAATTATGATCTCAATAAGGGGAACATTGGTGGCAATTAGAGACATATAATTAGAGGGAAAACGTAAATATTTGTAGGGAGTGATTGAGGTCATCAATCACAAACAAGTGTAAAATTGAGGGCCTCAAAGCCTTCAATCTATGTTGATTTAAAATATTATCAGTTCAACAAGACATAAGGTATTGGGATAAAACATTTTTTTGTTTTCATATCCCTTTACTAAAGTTTAAGAATTAATTTATTCATAGAATAAGAGATAGGTATATATATATTTATGCTTGATATGTAGAGTTTCAACCTTTAACTATTTTCTACCACAACCTCATCTTTCACTCAAAAAGATAATAGAAATCAAAAATATTATATTTATCCTAATCGTACAAGGTTCAAAATATTAACACATACCATTTAGATTAGAAAAACTATTTTTTAATAACCAGGGACTTCACGTTGTCCAGTGGTAGGGGATTAATCCCAATCGCACTATGGTTGTGGGTTCGATTCCCACAGCTTTGTCCGACGCGATGGGTTGTCACTCGGTCTGTGTGTTGTCCTTTTTATAAATATCCAAAAATAACCTTAACAATAGTATCCAATGTAAAATATAATCCATTCCAACCTTTATAGTTATCCAAAATACTTCTGTCCAACTCACAGTCCAGATTTTATGAGGAAGGTAAACATAATGAAGCTCTTTTTTTTCTGCGTAACAACAAGTGAACACCTTCATCATGTATTCTTTTAAAACACTGCAACATACTGAATTACAATAAATCCTTATTGATTACATTCAGGATCCCTTATTCCTTATAGAAAACTAGATATACTCCTTCTATCCAAAAATGTATACAAATCATTAATCAGTTTCAAGGATGTTAAGAATATCCAACATAATTTATCCAAATCAATCATTTATTATTCCAAAATCACTATCTCTGTGTCAGAACCATATTATGGTCTATCTTTATCTCAACCGTCTATTTTAATAAATTTAACCTGCTATGGAGTCACTTTTCATGGTTCCAAACAATCTCAAGTCCTTGATGAAATAGTACTGCACTACAATCCTTATATACTCCATAATTATTATAACCAGTGCATCATTGATACAACACTCAAATGACAAAATTATTTAATAACAACATAAAAACTCGAATCATTCCTCCTCATCTGTGGTAGAATGATAACTTGATTATTATCCAATAACATCATTTGGGTCATACTCTGATGATTTGAACATTGGTTTGTGTAGTGTCCCCACTCCTTGCAGATGAAGCATTGTACATTTGAAACCTTTTTCTTACCCTTGCAGTCACGCACTTGGTGTCCTTTTTCTCCACACTTATAACAAACTCTCATTCCCTTCAGGAAAATTACAAGGTGTTTCTTCCCACAGCTATCACATATTGGAAAATTCTTCTTTTCCCTCATCCCTTTATCCATCATTCTCTCTTCCATACTTTTCTTCTCTTTCATCCCTTAAAATCCATAAGACTCAGAGAATTCTCTACTTATCTTATTAATACATGATACTATTTCTTCATATATTGATAACACATGGGAGACTATTTCCCTTCTAAATGTTGGATTAATACCATGAAATATATGATCCTTCTTACTCTTTGAATCATACGTATTGATGGAGTTCACATTCCTTCTACTGGGATCCATTTATATACAATTCCATAAACTAGGTTAGTTTTTGAATCAAAATACATAATAACAAAATTGCAAACACTTAACATAAATTGAACTATTTATGGATATAATCCATAATCATAAAAATGTTTTCTTTTAGAAAGTATATACTCATAACCCTTCATAGTGGTTTGTAATGAAAATTTGAATTATCCTAAGCATATCCCCTGGGAGTGTCGTAACCAAGAGTGCAGCAAGGCCCGTTGTTGTGCACCAGTTACCATTCGAGTCTAGCTCAAAGCGGTGTTTTTGGGTTTTACCCCTAGGTACATCTATGCCAGATCCGCCTCTACCTTCTAATATCCAGACATGGATGTATTTCTCGGAAAACTCACAACATCTCTATAATACCAAAATTCTAGGAAGTTCTTCTATAATAATCCTCAAAGTCTATCTTTGGGCAATGTGCTCTAATCAGAGTTTATCTAAATCTAGCTCTCAAGGTTAGTACTAAACTACCTCTGATACCAACTGTAACGCCCCGACCCTAGCTACCCGGAGTCGGTGCATTACATCGTAACATTGGCATGATCACAAATGATCAAGTCTCGAAAGACCGATTAGTTTAGTAGCCTTGGAAACACTAGATACATTCATAAATGTTACATTACATAATAAAGTAAAAATCTACAATAACAAAGTCTCCATAGTCCACACTCATATCCTCTTCTGACTATCCCTGCAGGTCATTCATAAAATATTTCATCACATCCTGGAAAATATTAAAACATTGAAAGGGGTGAGCTCAGATGTTCAGTAAGGATAAAAATATTGCGGATGCTTTCATAAATAAACATTATCATTTAAGGCAATGTATAAATAAAACAAAAGACTTTTGAACTTGAACTTTAACATAATATAGAAAAAGTAAAATGAGATAATTCCATATACATGGATATTCTACTGGTCGAATAATCACATGTAATATTAATAACCACTTTCATAATAATGGAATGCATAATGCAAGACTATCATAACCACGTAATCAAGGCCTCGTGCCAAGACCACAAATAATATTTTGTCAAGGCCTCGTGCCAAGACACTAGTTTGTCTCCTGAGACTTACCGATGCATCGAGGAGGTATAGTGGGCTCCACCCATCACTTATTAAGTCTAATGCATTCCTCGTATGAATAGGTTTAAACATATCATAAACTATAACATAATCATATCACATAAAACATGCATAATGGAAACATAACGTTTCCACATTTCAATCACAAGATATCAATACAACACATTGATATAATAAAAACACATTCAAAACCATTTTCAATACAAAAATAAAAGAAAGTTAAAACATTGTATTTATTTTTCATTAAAAAAAGTGATGGATTGTAGAGGAAGCCGAAACTCAAATAATGGTCACGGCGGCAGAGAAGTCGTTGTCGCCGCATATGTACGGACAGAAAAACATTCCCTTTTTGTATTTTAGTAAAACTCTTCATATAAAAAAGATTCCTTTTGAATAAACGTAAAAGTCAAAGGGTTTTATACACCGTATAAAAGAAAGTTGTGTATAAACCCAGTATGCCTCAATGAAAGGAGATTGAGACGAAGTCCTTAAAAAGATCATTTTTAAAATAAAATAGATCTGTTATGTGTATTCACTATAAGTACACATAAAGAAAGTACAAATACAAGATAGGACATAATAATATCATGACATAATTTGAAAGTAGGAGATTAACCCAAAGAATGGAAATTGGGTTAAGAAGTTCCCTTACCCTAATTTTGTCAAAAATGTCAAAAAGTACCTTGTTTGGAAAATGATGGAATGATTCCTTTCAAAAACGTATAAGGTCAAATAAGGGTATAAATGACTTTAACACATTGTATAATAAATAGTGAAAATGTTTTGAAAGATATATTTATGAAACATGGATGTGGATGATAAAGAGGTCCCAGAAGATAATTACATATGAACAACCTTGAATAATGAAGAGGTTATAGAATTAACCCTTACCTCGTGTCCGACATGACTCGACCGCTCTTTAACCTCATGAATAATGAACTAGAGATAATTTCTAAATGCTTAAGAACCTTTTCCAAGTTCATTATCCCTTTTATATTACTTTTTACCATGTTATGGACATTATGTAACTATTTATGTTTATAACGGTCATTTTCTCGATCTTCGGTACTTGAGTCAAAAATAAACTTCTTATAATTAAAAGTTGGTCAAGTGGTGAAATATCCATTATATCCAGAATTATATTCATGATTTAGATATCATATATCTCATATATATCCAGTATATACATGAATTTATAATATTCCATAACGTTAAGAGGTAAGAAATGAAATGCACCGTTCATGGAGACGGTAAGCCGTACGTACGCATGAACGCTACTCTCATTTCTATTTCATATTTAACGGAATGAAGTTATAATTATATAAAGGTATAATATAATTCCAGTATTATATAATGTATAATATCATTTAATCCATCCTTTATACATCCCAAATATGGAATTTACGATTCAAATCACTTTGAGGGGGCGGTAGTCCGCACTTCCTAAAATTAAATTATCGCGTTTACCCATAATGGAAATAATAAATTATGCCATAAATGAGAAATGTGGAAGAATAAGGAAAACATAAACATAATATATATATCATATATGAAAATAGTTTCATCAAAATGGCCACCATTAGAGGTGTTAAGAGAATATTGAGCAATCATCGTTTCGTGAGGCAGTATTTCGGCACCCACAGAAACAGTATGTTATTTAACCATTAGACGAAGGTGTGTGTAAGTGTAAACCAAATACATATCATAAAAACATCCTAGTATATTTTAGATACTGGTGTTGTTACAAAAAAAAAGGATTTAAAAGTGTTTAAGGGGTTGGAGAAGCAAAATAAACAAAACAACATTAGAGATGACATTACCTTAAAATCGGGTAACTCTTTTTTGATTTGAGCCAAAAGCATCCTTGGGAATACTTATGCCCAAATTGAGGCTTCTAAGAGTAAGGGAGGGAAGTTGGGAGAGTATTTGGGCAGAGGTTGGCCGATCCAAATGTCTTTGAGAGTGTGAGTAAGGTGGTAGTGGTGGGGGCCTTTTATAAGTGGAGAGGAGGGGCACTCTTGGAAAGTAATGAAATATTACTTTATTATACAATGATTTTCGGATTCTAAAGGTCCCAAACATCTATAATTATAGGATAAGGTGATAAGGGTTTGAAATATTCCCATCCAATAGGCTTTGGACAAGTGTAATCCTTGGAATTTACATTATCTTTTCATTTTATTTAAATCGTTAATTAATGAGGTAATCGCTGCATCATCATATTGTCATAAATAATTTATTTTATTTAATGTCTAAAAATTATAAAACAAATCTCATGATGTTGAAAATATTTTTAGCTTTCTAATGAATATTTATAGTAAAAAATATGACTTGTATAGCCCCATTTACAATTTGTTTTAGTAAAACAACTCTTGTTTGTGACCTTTTTATTTTAACATTAAATAAAAAGTTATTTATCTCCTTTTCCTACCAAAGTGGCTCCATGGTGTCCCCAAGTTGACCCACGGATTCTCTTGGTCGGAAATGACACATCCAATAGTGGTTGGACAAGTTTAAAGGTCATTCCATATTTTTATAATACTATTTTTACCTTAAATTTCACTAATTACCTTTAATCGCGATTAATTAAACTTAAAAGTTACTATTCACAAAAAATTATTTTAATCCCATTGAACCACATTTTACTTCATAATGAAAACCATGTATGTCGGATTTTTGAAAATCAAATCACAGAAGTGGTACTATTTCATTTAAATGAAAAATCAGTTTTTTAACTACCACTTAGTGGTTTCACTATTCATCAAAAATTTAAGTTTTTCAGAACAATGCCAAAATTTCACCCTAAGCTATAATTGATATTCCGAATTCAAAAATGATGACTATTTTATAAAATTAAAAACATATAATTTGCATAAATTAATTTTATAATTAATTCCCGCTGTCACAACAAATAGCGTGTTTTTTAGAAACAATATATATCAAAAGATTGACAATTGTTTATTCCCAATTTCAAAGTGAAATTAATTCTAATGAACACCATTGGATAAAATGGTAAAAATGTATTATAGTTATACTTTAAAAAAATAAATAGTATAACTTATCACTATAAATTATTTTGATTAAAAAAAAGTTGTTTTAAGTATTTTTCACTATTCATAAAAATTTGGAAGTTCTCAGAAATTTACAAAATATTCAACATAGGCTAATTTCGACATTCCGAATCCACAAATGAAGTCCATTTTGAAATATAAAATATATATAATTTCAAAAAGTTGGTATTACTATTCATAATGGCTATTTTGATTAGTCGCGGTGTGTTAGAACTCAAACTTGCGTAAAATGCAAGTTATTGCATTATTGAAAGAGAGGCGTATCGTGAAAGCTCGAGGTGTTACAATTTTGAAGGATCTATAAATCATTTTTGTAATGAATGGGACTTCTACCTATGTGATCAAGATGAAGATGAAACCGATTGGACGCCATGATCAAGGTATGATGTTATTCATTTTGGGAATCGTTTTATTTTATCTTATGGTGGTGCAATAAGACTTCAAGAATTAAGATGTTGAGATCGTAACGAATTCGGTTGAAAATTAATGGTATAAGGAAACTATTGAGGTTAAAACATGTCAGGCTTATTTTTGTAGTTTTATAAAAAGGACAACACACTGACCGTGTGACAACCGTCGCGTCAGACAAAGATGTGGGAATCGAACCCACAACCAAAGTGAGACTGGTATTTTTCGCCTACCACTGGACTACGTGAAGTCCCTGGTTAGTTTTACTAATTCATTTTAGTTAGATGATTTTATGAATTAATATTAAGTTGATTTGTGGTTATCTATGGATATTTATTAACCTATCATGGAGGACATGTGATTAGGTTAATTACTTTTCAATACGAGACATTAAGAGTAACTGATGTTGTTTGGAGATAAATGTTACGATTTAACTTGGAAGACTATGTGACTAAATACTTCAAATATTTGGGTTTCAATATTAGTTTGGTTTAGTTTGAATAATTTTTATGGAAAGATTGTTTATCGAATGGTCCTCATTGACCTTTGAGTTTTGTTGGACAAATTTTGGAGATTAAGAATAGATTTTCTTTTTATAAAGGGTTATCTTTTTCTGGATTATATGATCCTGTACTAACCTTTTGGGTTTTGGTTTTGGTTAGAGTCTAAAAATATGGGAAGTATATAGTTCTCTATTGTGGATTAGGTGATTCTCTAGAAATTTATTATAGTAAACTAAATGTGAACAAGTCTTCCTAAATACTCGTCTTTTGAAGAAAATATGAGTTTGTGTAAGGAATCTAATAAAAGTTGAAAGACAACATGATAAGTGATTATGTTTCCTTATGAATAAATTCTTCAATAAAAAGTGACTTAAATCAAAAACTTTGTATATTAACTTTTCCAACTCAGGAATCGAATACCGTTTAACCCATCACAAGTTTGTGATTTTCTTGTGGTTAACATTCTCCTAAACATGTTTTCTATCACTCTCCATCAGAACATGACCCTATGTTTTCTCCTCCATGTCCATATTTTTTTACATGGAATCCTAGTATGGGTTAACTCGGGTGACCTTTGTACTTATCTTTCTTTATTTTAAAGTGATTGTTTTACCGACTCTTGTTCCGATGTGGGATGTTCAAGGATGTTTCAAAGCTCAATTTTAAAATTGCGAGGACGCAATTCTCAAAAGGGGGGAAGGACGTAACATCCCAGGTTAATAAAGAATATGACATTTTTAAATTTATCCCTATTTGTGAATAAAATGTCAATATTAATTTAAATGGAACGCTATGCTCGATGGCTTACCCAATATTCAACAACGAGTTCCTTTGAAATCTTACACTGCACTCTAATAATAAAATAATATTATTTTAAATGGTAGTTAACTCCTAGCCATTGTATTGACAGGAATGAATAGAAATAACTAGAATATGATTATATATATTTGCTAAATGTATTTACTTTTATCCAATAAATTTTAGAGGCTTAAAATACAAATGAATCCCATCTTAAGCATTGAATACACTAGTATTTTTAAAAGATTGTTTTACTACCTTTTGATTGCAAACCATTTTTTTTAATCAAACATTTGACAATTTTATAAGATATATTTTTCAAAATAAACATATTATTTATGATTGGGACATTGAAATTTACCTTGGGTTATTTTTTGATATTTTTCCGAAAAACTTCAATTTTTAATGAATAGTGAAAAATGTTGTATTTTAATTCAAAACCTCTTTTTAATCTATTTTATTTATATGATTAGATTATATTTTGAATTGTTTTTAAAGTGATATTAGAATATATTTTTACCATTTAATCCAATAGTGTTCGATGGAATTAATTTCACTTTGAAAACGGCCTTAAACTAGTGTCAATCTTTTAATACATTTTGTTTCAAAAAAACACGAAATTTGTTTTGACAGCGGGAATTAATTATTAAATTAATTAATGAAACTTATATGTTTGAATTTTTTAAAATAGACATCATTATTGAATTTGTAATATCAAATATAGATTAGGGTGAATTTTTGGTAATTTTCTGAAAAACATCAATTTTTGATGAATAGTGAAACCACTAAGTGGTACTTATAAAAACTGATTTTCCGTTTAAATGAAATTTTTCCACCTTTGTGTTTTGGATTTTGAAAATCCGACATACATGGTTATCATTAAGAAGTAAAATTTGGTTCAATGGGATTAAAATAATTTTTTTGGTGAATAGTAACTTATTAAGTTTTTAATCGCGATTAGAGGTAATTAGTGTGGTTTAAGGTAAGAATAATATTTTAATAAAATTAAATGACCTAGAAACATTTCCTACCCTCATTGGATGTGTCATGGCCGACCATGAAAATACATGGGTCAACTTGGGGACCGATAAAGCCACATTGGTTGGAAAATGACATAAATGCCTTTTTATTTAATGATAAAGTAAAAATGACACAAACATGAGATGTTTTACTAAAACAATTTTTACATGGCGTTATACAACTCAGAAGTTTGACTATAAATAGTCATTGGAAAGATAAAAAGATTTAATATATCATAGTATTTGTTTTATAATTTTTAGAGATTAAATAAATTAAATTATTTATGACATCATGATGATGCAGTGATGACCTCATTATTTAACGATTTAAATAAAATGGAAAGATAATGCAATATCTAAGACCTACACATATCCAAAACCTATTGTATGGGTGTATTTAGAACCCATATCACCTTATCCACGAATTATATCAATGTGGGACCTTTTAAATCCGAAAATCAATTTCAAATAAAGTAACATTTGCTTACTTTCCAAGAGTGCCCCTCCTCTCCTCTTATAAAAAGCCCCCACCTATACCACCTTACCCACACCTCTCAAGCCTTTGGCTCGTCCAACCTCTGCCCATTGCATCTCTCCACATCCCTCTCTAACTCCTTGAAGCCTCACTTTGGGAAGAATCATTTCCAAGGAAGCCTTTGAGCTCAAATCAAAGGAAGTTACCCGATTTAAAGGTAATGTCTTCACTTGTGTCCTTTTGTTTTATTTTACTTCTCCAAACCCCTAAACTATTTTTATTAATTTATTTTGTAACAAATCCAGTATCTTCAATATACTATTATGTTGTTATTATAAGTATTCGAGCTACACTTACACACACCTACATCTAATGGTTAAAGAACACACTGTTTCCGTGGATGGAGAATTTCTGCCTCCCGAAACGATGATTGTTCAACATTCTTCTAACACCGTCAAAGGTGGCCATTAAGATGACACTATATTTATATATGATTTCTAATATGTTTATTTTTTACTTAAGCTTCTATATTTTTCATTTATGGCATACCTTTATGGTTTCCATTATGGGTAAACACGATATCTTTATTTAAGGAAGTGCGGACTACCGCCCCCTCAAAGTGATTTGATTCGTTAATACCATATGTGGTACGTATAAAGGATATATTTAATGATATTATATATGATACCTTACTGGAATTAAAATACTATTATGTATCATTATGTTTTAATTCCATTAAATATGAAATAGAAATGGAAGTAGCGTTCATGCGTATGTACGGCTTACCGTCTCCATGAACGGTGCATTTCATTTCATAACTCTAAATGTTATGTAATATTATAAATGCACGAATATACTGGATATATATGATATATATGATATCTTCATCATGAATAAAACTCTGGATATAATGAACCTTTGACCACACGAACAACATGTAATTGTAAAAAGTCCACTTTCGACTTAAGAACCAAATATCGACAAAACAAACATTATTAACTTAAATGATTACATAATGTTTATGACATGGTAATAAGTGATATAAAAGGAATAATGAACTTTAAAATGGTTCTTAAGGAAGTAGAAATTAACTCAGGTTTATTATTCAGGAGATTAAAGAACGATCGATTCAAGTCGGACCCGAGGTAAGGGATCCAACTCCTCTCTTTCTTTTTAAGTACACTCTTTTATGTCATTCCTTCTAAGTTCATATTTCTTGTGATTGGGATGTTATTTTATATTACTCTTACTGTAATTTTTATTTTCATATTATGAGAGACCCTATTCTCTCTCATCAATCCATTTTGGAAGTTTTGAGTGGCGCCGTTAGGCTGCCGAATTTTCATAAGAGATCTAACCTCTCTCTTTCTATTGAAGTACTCTCCATTATGTCACTTATTTTAAGCTCATCTTTGTTATTATGGGGGATGTTCTTTTATATTCCTCTTTGTGTACATTTTATTGTAATGTGATGAGATACCTTATTTGATCATATCAATCCATTTTTGGATGTTTTAAGTGGCGCCGTTAGGCTGCCGAGTTTTCATAAGGGATTTTTCATCTCTCTTTTATTCCTGTGAGATTTATGATACATTTGCCACAATTTCCTTTTAGTGGTGTATGTAATGACCATTATTTTACTCATTGTGTAATATTATTTCATTTATGAGTATTTACATCAATGTTGTATTGTCCTTCTTTCACGGGGCGTATGTTTCGAAAGATACCGATGTTGTTAAGGGAACCTTTCACCCTCCTCTTTTTAAAAGAATTATTTTGTTATGTCTTTTAAATCACATAATATTATTTTGGGATATGTTCTTATATATCCTTATTGATGTAAATTTTATGTCCAAGTGATGAGATACCCTTTTTATCTCTCATTAACTCTTTTTCTGAATTTTGAAGTGACGCCGTTAGGCTGTCTAATTTTTGCAAGGGAACTTCTTAACCCAATTTCGATTCTTTGGTATAAACTTGTACACCTTGAATATGTCATTCTATGATTATGTTTGAATTTCCTCTGATTTTTTTACACTTAATACCCACTTATATTTCGTGTATTCGTTTGTCACACATAGTTATGTAACTGATTTATCCTTAATCCAAGGATACCATCTTTGTATGGGACTTCTTCTCAATCTCCTTTCATTGAGGCATATTTTTTTTATACACAACCTTCTTTTATATGGTTTATAAACACCTTTTACTTTTACATTTAACCTAATGGAATCTTTTTTATACGAAGAGTTTCACTAAACGAAAAAATGGAATGTTTTGTCCTACGTATGCGGCGACAACGACTTCTCCGCCGCCGTGACCATTATTTGAGTTTCGGCTTCCTCTACAAGCCATACCTTCATTTTAAAAGAAAATTAAATAACATGTTTTACTTCTCTTTTATTTTGGTATTGGAAATGTTTTTCATAATGTTTTTATATCAATGTGTTGCATTTATATCTTGTGATTGAAAGGTATAAATGTTATGTTTCCTTTATGCATGTTTTATGTAATACAATTATGTTGAGGTTCTTGGGAATTATTATGAAGACGGGTGGTTCCGTGATAAACTAAGGGTGGGTGACCCCGATATACCTCTCTAATGCATTGGGTAATGCGAAGGAGTGAAACGTTAAGGTTTCTCCGAAGAGATTTAGGGAATATGCTGTGGTGGGTATTCCAAACATAACAAAGAGGGTTACTCCCTACGTAAGAATCTTATGAATGCCTCAAGTTACCTTTTATGTATTATGATTTTTATTATTTATTCATGATTTGATGAGGTATTTTAATGTTCCTATGTTTTATGGGTAAATTATGATTTCATTCTTATGTATATATGAACTCATGTTTCCTTTCCGTATTTTTATAACCCTTACTGAGCTTTTTATGCTCATACCAAGTTTTTGAAATGTTTTTCACAGGTCAAGGGAAAGGTACATGATGTGATGATAGTGTCAAGGATGTGTCAAGAAAGAATCCGTGTTTTATTTAAAATATGTTTCCGTTGATGGGAAGAATGAATATTGTCTTTTATGTGACCACTTTTTTTAAATGTGGAATGTAATGAAAGTTTCATGATCTAATTATCTAAAACTCTAAACCTAAAAATATCCACAATGTGTAATCTTGTAATAACTCAAGATTATGTAAGGTTTAATTCTGGGGCCTTATAGTTGGTATCAAAGGTCGGATTAGACAACTTTAGGGATTAGGAGTTCTTGTGAGACACATGATTAGTCCCTATTTCTATTATTTCAGTTAAATCCTTGTTTTATAACTTTTTTTAGGACAAGTAAAGTCGGTTACGAATTGAAGGAGAAGGATATCAAATGACATTCCTATCTCTTCCTGATGACATGCTTGCAATAATTATTGCAAAGTCATCTTTGGATGATTGTGAAACTTTTTTTAGCATACAACTCCCTTGCAAGCAGTTGTTTGAGATATCAAACACCTCCACTATACCTCATTATCATCATGGATCATGGGTTGTTTTTATACAAATAATATTTTCACAATATTCTCATATTTTCAGGAAAGTTAAATATTATCAAGGTATTTTCAAATATTTTACCTTATCACAAGAATTTGAAGCATATTATGATTTTAAAAATGGTGCTGAGGAAGAAGACCCTTGCGCAACCTGTTTATATTTGATTTTAAAATATAGTCTCACATCACATACTTATGGTATTTTTAAAGGACCAATAATAGAAAGTTTCAACTCAATTTCGGTCTGACTATTTTATAGAAATCATGTTTTATCAGATTTTTTGGAATTATATGTCATACATGATTATTTTCCAAAACTGTTTTTCTGTGAACACCCATATGACCCATGTTGTACGAGGTGTATTTGGATGGAGGAAGCAAATTATTTTTGTAACGCCCCGACCCTAGCTACCCGGAGTCAGTGCATTACATCGTAACATTGGCATGATCACAAATGATCAAGTTTCCAAAGGCCGATTAGTTTAGTAGCCTTGGAAACACTAGATACATTCATAAATGTTACATTACATCATAAAGTGAAAATCTACAATAAAAAGTCTCCATAGTACACACTCATATCCTCTTCTGACTATCCCTGCCGGTCATTCATAAAATACTTCTTCAAATCCTGGAAAATATTAATACATTGAAATGGGTGAGCTCAGATGCTCAGTAAGGATAAAAATATTGCGGAAGCTTTCATAAATAAACATTAACATTTAATGCAATGTATAACTAAAACAAAAGCCTTTTGAACTTGAACTTCAACATAATATGGAAAAAGTAAAATGAGATAATGTCATTTACATGGATATTCTACTGGTCGAATAATCACATGCAATATTAATAACCACTTTCATAATGATGGAATGCATAATGCCAGACTATCATAACCACGTAATCAAGGCCTCGTTCGAAGACCACAAATAAGATTTTTTCAAGGCCCGTGCCAAGACACTAGTTTGTCTCATGAGACCGTCCGATGCATCGATGAGCCATAGCGGGCTCCACCCGTCACTTATTACATCTAATGCATTCTTCAAATAAATAGGTTTAAACATATCATAAACCATAACATAATTGTATCACATAAAACATGCATAAAGGAAACATAACATTTCCACATTTCAATCACAAGATATCAATAAAACACATTGATATAATAAAAACACTTTCAAAACCATTTTCAATACAAAAATAAAAGTAAATTAAAACATTGTATTTATTTTTAATTAAAAAAAGTGATGGCTTGTAGAGGAATCCGAAACTCATATAATGGCCACGGCGGTAGAGAAGTCGTTGTCGCCGCATATGTACGAAAAGAAAAACATTCCCTTTTTGTATTTTAGTAAAACGCTTCATATAAAAAAGATTCCTTTTGAATAAATGTAAAAGTAAAAGGGGTTTATACACAGTATAAAAGAAAGTTTTGTATAAAACCAAATATGCCTCAATGAAAGAAGATTGAGAGATGTCCTTAAAAAGATCATTTTTAAAATAAAATAGATCTATTATGTGTATTCACTATAAGTACACATAAAGAAAGTAGAAATACAAGATAGGACATAATAATATCATGACATAAATTGAAAGTATTATATTAACCCAAAGAATGGAAATTGGGTTAAGAAGTTCCATTACCTCAATTTTGTCAAAAATGTCAAAATGTACCTTGTTTGGAAAATGACGGAAAGATTCCGTTAAAAAACATATAATGTCAAATAAGGGTATAAATGACTTTAAACAATTGTCTAATAAATAGTGAAAATGTTCTGAAAGATATATTTAAGAAACATGGATGTGGATGATACAGAGGTCCCAGAAGATAATTACATATGAACAACCTTGAATATTGAAGAGGTTGTAGAATTAACCCTTACCTCGTGTCCGACTTGACTCGACCGCTCTTTAACCTCATGAACAAAAAATAAGAGTTAATATCTACTTGCTTAAGAACCTTTTTCAAGTTCATTATCACTTTTATATCACTTATTACCGTGTTATGAACATTATGTAATTATTTAAGTTTATGACGGTCAGTTTGTCGATCTTCGGTACTTGAGTCAAAAATAAACTTCTTATAATTAAAAGTTGGTCATTTGGTGAAATATCCATTATATACAGAATTATATTCATGATTTAGATATCATATATCTCATATATATCCAGTATATACATGCATTTATAATATTCCATAACGTTAAGAGGTAAGAAATGAAATGCACCGTTCATGGAGATGGTAAGTCGTACATACGCATTAACGCTACTTTCATTTCTATTTCATATTTAACGGAATGAAGTTATAATTATATAAAGTTATAATATAATTCCACTATAATATAATGTATAATACCATTTACTCTATCCTTTATTCATCCCACATATGGCATTTACGATTCAAATCACTTTGAGGGGGCGGTAGTCCGCACTTCCTAAAATGAAATTATCGCGTTTACCCATAATGGAAATCATAAATTAGGCCATAAATGAGAAATAAAGAAGCATAAGGAAAACATAAACATAATATATATATCATATATGAAAATAGTTTCATCAAAATGGCCACCATTAGAGGTGTTAAGAGAATATTGAGCAATCATCATTTCGTGAGGCAGTATTTCGCCACCCACAGAAACGGTATGTTCATTAACCATTAGAAGAAGGTGTTTGTAAGTGTAAACCAAATACATATCATAACAACATCCTAGTATATTTTATATACTGGTGTAGTTACAAAAGAAAGGAATAAAAAGAGTTTATTGGGTTGGAGAAGCAAAATAAACAAAACAACATTAGAGAAGACATTACCTTAAAATCGGGTAACTCTGTTTTGATTTGAGCCAAAGGCTTCCTTGGGAAGACTTCTGCCCAAACTGAGGCCTCTAATAGTAAGGTAGGGAAGGTGGGAGAGTATTTGAGAAGAGTTTGGCCGAGCCAAATTTCTTTGAGAGTGTAAGTAAGGTGGTAGTGGTGGGGACCTTTTATAAGTAGAGAGGAGGGGCTCTCTTGAAAAGTAATGAAATATTACTTTATTATACAATAATTTTCAGATTCTAAAGGACCGAAACTTCTATCATTCGAGGATAAGGTGATAAGGGTTAGAAATATTCCCATCCAATAGGCTTTGGACAAGTGTAAGCCTTGTATTTTACATTATCGTTTCATTTTATTTAAATCGTTAATTAATGAGGTAATCGCTGCATCATCATAGTGTCATAAATAATTTAATTTATTTAACGTCTAAAAATTATAAAAAAATATAATGATGTAGGAAATATTTTTATCTTTATAATGAATATTTATAGTAAAAAATATTACTTGTATAGCCCCATTTAAAAATTTTTTTAGTAAAACAACTCTTGTTTGTGACCTTTTTATTTTAACATTAAATAAGAAGTTATTTATGTCCTTTTCCTAACAACGTGGCTCCATGGTGTCCCCACGTTGACCCATGGATTCTCTTGGTCGGACCTGACACATCAAATAGTGGTTGGACAAGTGTAAAGGTCATTCCATATTTTTATAATACTATTTTTACCTTAAATTTCACTTATTACCTTTAATCGCGATTAATTAAACTTAAAAGTTACTGTTCACCAAAAATTATTTTAATCCCATTGAACCACATTTTACTTCTTAATGACAACCATGTATGTTGGATTTTTGAAAATCAAATCACAGAAGTGGTAATATTTCATTTAAACGAAAAATCAGTTTTTTAACTACCACTTAGTGGTTTCACTATTCATCAAAAATTGAAGTTTTTCAGAACAATGCCAAAATTTCACCCGAAGATATAATTGATATTCCGAATTCAAAAATGAAGTCTATTTTATAAAATTCCAAACATATAAGTTTCATTAATTAATTTTATAATTAATTCCCACTGTCACAACAAATAGCGTGTTTCTTAGAAACAATATATATCAAAAGATTGACGATTGTTTATGTCCAATTTCAAAGTGAAATTAATTCTAATGAACACCATTGGATAAAATGGTAAAAATATATTCTAATTATACTTTAAAACAACTCAATAGTATAACTTATCACTATTAATTATTTTGATTAAAAAAAGTTGTTTTAAGTATTTTTCACTATTCATAAAAATTTTGAAGTTCTCAGAAAATTACAAAAAATTCAACATAGGCTAATTTTGACATTTAGATTCCAAAAATGAAGTCCATTTTGAAATATAAAATATATATAATTTTAAAAAGTGGGTATTACTATTCATAATGGCTATTTTGATTAGTCGCGGTGTGTTAGAACTCGAACTTGAGTAAAATGCAAGCTATTGCATTATTGAAAGAGAGGTGTATCGTGAAAGCTCGGGGTGTTACATTCTGCCCTCCTTCAATAAATTGCGTCCTCGCAATTTGAAATTTTTATTTGAAAATAAAATGTTGAAAATAGAAAATACCTTTGTGGAAAACCCACATCGGAAATAAGGTTAATAAAATTTTTCCTTAATAATAGGGAATAGGAAATCAAAAGGTCACCACCAAATTATGATCTCAATTAGGAGAACATTGGTGGCAATTAGAGACATATAATTGGAGGAAAAACGTAAATATTTGTAGGGAGTGATTGAGGTCATCAATCACAAACAAGTGTAAAATTGAGGGCCTCAAAGCCTTCAATCTATGTTGATTTAAAATATTATCAGTTCAACAAGACATATGGTATTAGGATAACAAATTTTATTGTTTTAATATCCCTTTACTAAAGTTTAAGAATTAATTTATTCATAGAATAAGAGATAGGTATATATATATTTATGATTGATAAGTAGAGTTTCAACCATCAACTAATTTCTACCACAACCTCATCTTTCACTCCAAAAGATAATAGAAATCAAAAATATTATATTTATCCTAATCGTACAAGGTTCAAAATATTAACACATTCCATTTAGATTAGAAAAACTATTTTTTAATAACCAGGGACTTCACGTTGTCCAGTGGTAGGCGATTAATCCAAATCGCACTATGGTTGTGGGTTCGATTCCCAAAGCTTTGTCCGACGCGATGGGTTGTCACTCAGTATGCGTGTTTTCCTTTTTATAAATATCCAAAAATAACCTTAAAAATAGTATTCAATGTAAAATATAATCCATTCCAACCTTTATAGTTATCCTAAATACTTCTGTCCAACTCACAGTTCAGATTTTATGAGGAAGGTAAACATAATGAAGCTCCTTTTTTTTCTGTGTAACAACTTGTAAACACCTTCATCATGTATTCTTTTAAAACACTGCAACATACTGAATTACCATAAATCCTTATTGATTACATTCATGATCCCTTATTCCTTATAGAAAACTATATATACTCCTTCTATCGAAAAATGTATACAAATCATTAATCAGTTTCAAGGATGATAAGAATATCCAACATAATTTATCCAAATCAATCATGTATTATTCCTAAATCACTATCTCTGTGTCAGAACCATATTATTGTTAATATTTCTCTCAACCGTATATTTTAAAAAAATTAACCTGTTGTGGAGTCACTTTTCTTGGTTCCACACAATCTCAAGTCCTTGATGAAATAGTACTGCACTACAATCCTTATATACTCCATAATTATTATAACCAGTGCATCATTGATACAACACTCAAATGACAAAATTATTTAATAACAACATAAAAACTCTAATCATTCCTCCTCATCTATGGTAGTATCATAACTTGATTATTATCCAATAACATCATTTGGGGCATACTTTGATGATTTTAACATTGGTTTGCGTAGTGTCCCCACTCCTTGAAGATGAAGCATTGTAAATTTGAAACCTTTTTCTTACCCTTGCAGTCACGCACTTGGTGTCCTTTTTGTCTACACTTTAACAAACTCCCATTCCCTTCAGGAAAATTCCAAGGTGTTTATTCCCAAAGTTATCACATAATGGAAAATTCTTCTTTTCCCTCGTCCCTTTATCCATCATTCTCTCTTCCATCATTTTCTTCTCTTTCATCCCTTCAAATCCATAAGACTCATAGAATTCTCTACTTATCTTATTAACACATGATATTATTTCTTCATATGTTGATAAAATATGGTAGACTATCTCCCTTCTAAATGTTGGATTAATACCATGAAAGATATGATCCTTCTTACTCTTTGGATCATACGTATTGATGGAGTTCACATTCCTTCTACTGGGCTCCATTTCTTTACAATGCCATAAACTAGGTTAGTTTATGAATCGAAATACATAATAACAAAATTGCAAACACTTAACATAAATTGAACTATTTAGGGATATAATCCATAATCATAAAAATGTTTTCTTTTAGGAAGTATATACTCATAACCCTTCATAGTGGTTTGTAAAGAAAATGTGAATTATCCTAAGCATATCCCCCGGGAGTGTCATAACCAAGAGTGCATCAAGGCCAGTTGTCGTGCACCAGTTCCCTTTTGAGTCTAGCTCAAAGCGGTGTTTTGGGTTTTACCCCTAGTTACATCTATGCCAGATCCACCTCTACCTGCTCGTATCCAGACAGGGATGTATTGCTCAGAAAACTCACAACATCTCTATAATACCAAAATTCTAGGAAGTTCTTCTATACTAATCCTAAAAGTCTATCTTTGGGCTATGTTCTCTAATCAGAGTTTATCTAAATCTAGCTTCCAAGGTTAGTAATAAACTACCTCTGATACCATCTGTAACACCCCGACCCCAGCTACCCGGAGTCGGTGCATTACATTGTTACATTGGCATGATCACAAATGATCGTGTCTCGAAATACCTATTAGTTTAGTAGCCTTGGAAAAACTAGATAAATTCATAAATGTTGCATTACATCATAAAGTGAAAATCTACAATAACAAAGTATCCATAGTCCACACTCATATCCTCTTCTGACTATCCCTGCAGGTCATTCATAAAATACTTCTTCACATCCTGGAAAATATTAAAACATTGAAAGGGGTGAGCTCAGATACTCAGTAAGGATAAAAATATTGCGGAATCTTTCATAAATAAACCATAACATTTAAGGAAATGTATAACTAAAACAAAATCCTTTTTAACTAGAACTTCAACATAATATAGCAAAAGTAAAAAGAGATAATTCCATTTACATGGATATTCTAATAGTCTAATACTCACATGCAACATTAATAACCACTTTCATAATGATGGAATGCATAATTCCAGACTATCATAACCACGTAATCAAGGCCTCGTGCCAAGACCACAAATAAGATTTTGTCAAGGCCTCGTGCAAAGACACTAGTTTGTCTCATGAGACCTGTCGATGCATCGAGGATCTATAGAGGGCTCCACCTGTCACTTATTAAGTCTAATTCATTCCTCATATGAATAGGTTTAGACATATCATAAACCATAACATAATCGTATCATATAAAACATGCATAAAGGAAACATAACATTTCCACATTTCAATCACAAGATATCAATACAAAACATTGATATAATAAAAACACTTTCAAAACCATTTTCAATAAAAAAATAAAAGAAATTTTAAATATTGTAGTTATTTTTCACTAAAAAAATTGATGGCTTGTAGAGGAAGTTGAAACTCAAATAATGGTCACGGCGGCGGAGAAGTCGTTGTCGCCGCATATGTACGGAAAAAAAACATTCCCTTTTTGTATTTTAGTAAAACGCTTCATATAAAAAAGATTCCTTTTGAATAAACGTAAAAGTCAAAGGGGTTTATACACCGTATAAAAGAATGTTGTATATAAAACCAAATATGCCTCAATGAAAGGAGATTGAGACGAAGTCCTTAAAAATATCATTTTTAAAATAAAATAGATATATTATGTGTATTCACTATAAGAACACATAAATAAAGTAAAAATACAAGATAGGACATAATAATATCATGAAATAATTTGAAAGTAAGAGATTAACCCAAAGAATGGTAATTGGGTTAAGAATTTCCCTTACCTTAATTTTGTAAAAAATGTCAAAAAGTACCTTGTTTGGAAAATAACAGAAAGATTCCTTTAAAAAACGTATAAGGTAAAATAAGGGTATAAATGAATTTAACACATTGTATAATAAATATTGAAAATGTTTTGAAAGATATATTTAAGAAACATGGATGTGGATGGTAAAGAGGTCCTAGAAGATAATTACATATGAACAACATTGAATAATGAAGAGGTTGTAGAATTAACCCTTACCTCGTGTCTGACTTGACTCGACCGCTATTTAACCTCCTGAATAATAAACTAGAGGTAATATATACTTTCTTAAGAACCTTTTTCAAGTTTATTATCCCTTTTATGTCACTTATTACCATGTTATGAACATTATGTAATTATATAAGTTTATAACGGTCATTTTGTCGATCTTCGATACTTGAATCAAAAATAAACTTCTTATAATTAAAAGATGGTCATGTGGAGAAATATCCATTATATAAAGAATTATATTCATGATTTAGATATCATATATCTCTTATATATATATTATATACATGAATTTATAATATTCCATAACGTTAAGAGGTAAGAAATGAAATGCACCGTTCATGGAGATGGTAAGCCGTACATACGCATTAACGCTACTTTCATTTCTATTTCATATTTAACGGAATGAAGTTATAATTATATAAATGTATAATATAATTACAGTATAATATAATGTATAATAGCATTTACTCCATCCTTTATACATCCCACATATGGAATTTACGATTCAAATTACTTTGAGGGGGCGGTATTCCGCACTTCCTAAAATTAAATTATCGCGTTTACCCATAATGGAAATCATAAAGTATTCTATAAATGAGAAATACAGAAGCATAAGGAAAACATAAACATAATATATATATCATATATGAAAATAGTGTCATCAATATGGCCACCATTAGAGGTGTTAATAGAATATTGAACAATCATCGTTTCGTGAGGCAGTATTTTGCCACCCATAGAAACAGTATGTTCTTTAACCATTAGACAAAGGTGTGTGTAAGTGTAAACCAAATACATATCATAAAAATATCCTAGTATATTTTATATACTGGTGTTGTTACAAAAGAAAGGAATAAAAAGTGTTTAAGGGGTTGGAGAAGCAAAATAAACAAAACAACATTAGAGAAGACATTACCTTAAAATCGGGTAACTCTTTTTTGATTTGAGCCAAAGGCTTCCTTGGGAATACTTCTGCCCAAAGTGAGGCTTCTAAGAGTAAGGGAGGGAAGTTGGGAGAGTATTTGGGTAGAGTTTGGCTGAGACAAATGGCTTTGAGAGTGTGAGTAAGGTGGTAGTGGTGGGTGCCTTTTATAAGTGGAGAGGAGGGGCACTCTTGGAAAGTAATGAAATATTACTTTATTATACAATGATTTTCGGATTCTAAAGGTCCCACACATCTATAATTATAGGATAAGGTGATATGGGTTCTAAATATTTCCATAAAATAGGATTTGGACAAGTTTAAGCCTTGGATTTTACATTATATTTTCATTTTATTTAAATCATTAATTAATGAGGTAATCGCTGCATCATCATAGTGTCATATATAATTTAATTTATTTAATGTCTAAAAATTATAAAAAAAATTCATAATGTAGGAAATCTTTATATATTTCTAATGAATATTTATAGATAAAAATATGACTTGTATAGCCCAATTTACAAATTGTTTTAGTAAAACAACTCTTGTTTGTGACCTTTTTATTTTAATATTAAATAAAAAGTTATTTTTGTCCTTTTCCTACCAAAGTGGCTCCATGGGGTCCCCAATTTGACCCATGGATTGTCTTGGTCGGCCATGACACATCCAATAGAGTTTTTACAAGTGTAAAAGTCATTCCATATTTTTATAAAACTATTTTTACCTTAAATTTCACTAATTACCTTTAATCGCGATTAATTAAACATAAAAGATACTATTCACCAAAAATTATTTTAATCCCATTGAACCACATTTTACTTCTTAATGACAACCATTTATGTCGGATTTTTAAAAATCAAATCACAGAAATGGTAATATTTCATTTAAACGAAAAATCAGTTTTTTAACTACCTCTTAGTGGTTTCACTATTCATCAAAAATTGAAGTTTTTCAGAACAATGCCAAAATTTCACCCTAAGCTATAACTGATATTCTGAATTCAAAAATGATCTCTATTTTATCCAATTAAGAAAATATAAGTTGCATTAATTAATTTTATAATTAATTCCCGTTGTCACAACAAATAGCGTGTTTTTTAGAAATAATATATATCAAAAGATTGACAATTGTTTATGTCCAATTTCAAAGTGAAATTAATTCTAATGAACACCATTGGATAAAATGGTAAAAATATATTATAATTATACTTTAAAAAAACTCAATAGTATAACTTATCACTATAAATTATTTTTATTAAAAAAGTTGTTTTAAGTATTTTTCACTATTCATAAAAATTTGGAAGTTCTCAGAAAATTACAAAAAATTCAACATAGGCTAATTTCGACATTCCGAATCCAAAAATGAAGTCCATTTTGAAATATAAAATATATATAAATTCAAAAATTGTGTATTAATATTCATAATGACTATTTTGATTAGTCGCGGTGTGTTAGAACTTGAACTTGCGTAAAATGCAAGCTATTGCATTATTGAAAGAGAGGCGTGTCGTGAAAGCTCGGGGTGTTACAATTTTGAAGGATATCTAAATATTTTTTGTAATTCATGGGACTTCTACCTATGTGAGCAAGATGAAGATGAAACCGAGTGGACGCCATGATCAAGGTTTGATGTTATTCATTTTGGGAATCGTTTTATTTTATCTAATGGTGGTGAAATAAGACTTCAAGAATTAAGATGTTGAGATCATAATGAATTCGGATGAAAATTAATGGTATAAGGAAACGATTGAGGTTAAAACATGTTAGGGTTATTTTGGAGTTTTATAAAAAGGACAACACGCTGACCGTGTGACAACCCATCACGTCGGACAAAGCTGCGGGAATCGAACCCACAACCAATGTGCGACTGGTATTTTTCGCCTACCACTGGACTACATGAAGTCCCTGGTTAGTTTGACTAATTCATTTTAGTTAGATGATTTTATGAATTACGAGTAAGTTGATTTTTGGTTATCTAAGGATATTTATTAACCTATCATGGAGGATATGTGATTAGGTTAATTACTTTTCAATACGAGACATTAAGAGCAACTGATGTTTTTTGGAGATAAATGTTACGATTTAACTTGGAAGACTATGTGACTAAATCCTTCAAATATTTGGGTTTCAATCTTAGTTTTGTTTAGTTTGAAGAATTTTTATGGAAAACTTGTTTATCGAATGGTCCTCGTTGAACTTTGGGTTTTGTTGGAAAAATTTTGGAGATTAAGAATAGATTTTCTTTTTATAAAGGGTTATCTTTTTCTTGATTATCTATTCCTGTACTAACCTTTTTGGTTTTGGTTTTGGTTAGAGTCTAAAGACATGGGAAGTATATAGTTATCTATTGTGGATTATTTTATTCTATAGAAATTGATTATATTACTCTTTATGTGAACAAGTCTTCCTAAATACTCGTCTTTTGGAGAAAATTTGAGTTTGTGTAAGGAATCAAATAAATGTTGAAAGTCAACATGATACGTGATTATGTTTCTTTATGAATAAATTCCTCAATAAAAAGTTACTTAAAACAAAAATGTTGTCTATTAACTTTTCCAACTGGGGAATCGAATACCGTTTAACCCATCACAAGTTTGTGATTTTCTTTTGGTTAACTTTCTCCAAAACATGTTTTCTATCACTCTCCATCAGAACATAACCCAATGTTTTCTCCTCCATGTCCATATTTTTCTACATGGAATCCTAGTATGCGTTAACTTGGGTGACCTTTGTACTTATCTTTCTTTATTTTAAAGGGATTGTTTTACCGACTCTTGTTCCGATATGGGACGTTTAAGGATGTTTCCAAGCTCAATTTTAAAATTGCGAGGACGCAATTCCCAAAAGGGGGGAAGGATGTAACATCCCAGGTTAATAAAGAATATGAAATTTTTATATTTATCCCTATTTATGAATAAAATGTCAATATTTATTTAAATGGAACGCTATGCTCTATGGCTTACCCAATATAAAACAACGAGTTCTTTGAAATCTTACGTTGCACTCTAATAATAAAATAATATTATTTTAAATGGTAGTTAACGCCTAGCCGTTGTATTGACCGGAATGAATATAAATAACTAGAATATGATTATATATGTTTGTTAAATGTTTTTACTTTTATCCAATAAATTTTAGAGGCTTAAAATACAAATAAATCCCATCTTAAGCATTGAATACACTAGTATTTTTAAAAGATTGTTTTACTACCTTTTGATGGAAACACATTTTTTTAAATCAAAATTTTGACTATTTTATAAGATATATTTTTCAAAATAAACATATTATTTATGATTGGGATATTGAAATTTAACTTCGGTTATTTTTTGGTATTTTTCCAAAAAATTTCAATTTTTAATGAATAGTGAAAAATGTTGTATTTTAATTCAAAACCTCTTTTTAATATAATTTATTTATATGTTTAGATTATATTCTGAATTTGTTTTAAAGTGAAATTATAATTTATTTTTTCCATTTAATCCAATAGTGGTCGCTGGAATTAATTTCACTTTGAAAACAAACTTAAACTAGTGTCAATCATTTGATACATTTTATTTCATAAAAACACGCTATTTGTTTTGACAGCGAGAATTAATTATTAAATTAATTAATGCAACTTATATGTTTTGAATTTTGTAAAATAGAAATCATTTTTGAATTCAGAATATCAAATATAGCTTAGGGTGAATTTTTGGTAATTTACTGAAAAACATCAATTTTTTATGAATAGTGAAACCACTAAGTGGTACTTATAAAAAATGATTTTCCGTTTAAATGAAATTTTTCCACCTTTGTGTTTTGATTTTTGAAAATCCGACATACATTGTTATCATTAAAAAGTAATGTATGGTTCAATGGGATTAAAATAATTTTTTTGGTGAATAGTAACTTATTAAGTTTTTAATCGCGATTAGAGGTAATTAGTGTAGTTTAAGGTAAGAATAATGTTTTAATAACATTAAATGACCTACACACATGCCCTACCCTCATTGGATGTGTCATGGCCGACCATAAAAATCCATGGGTCAACTTGGGGACCCCATGGAGCCACTTTGGTTGGAAATTGACATAAATACCGTATTATTTAATGATAAAGTAAAAATGACACAAACATTAGATGTTTTACTAAAACAATTTTTACATGGGGATATAAAAGTCATCTTTTTGACTATTAATAGTCATTGTAAAGATAATAATATTTCCTATATAATAGTAGGTTTTTTATAATTTTTAGTCATTAAATAAATTAAATTATTTATGACATCATGATGATGCAGCGATGACCTCATTATTTAACGATTTAAATAAAATGGAAAGTTAATGTAATATCTAAGACCTAAACATGTCCAAAACATATCATATGGGTGGATTTCGAACCCTTATCATCTTATCCACGAATTATATCAATGTGGGACCTTTTAAATCTGAAACTCATTTTCAAATAATGTAACATTTTCTTACTTTCCAAGAGTGACCCTCCTCTCCTCTTATAAAAGGCCCCCACCTCTCAAGCCTTTGGCTCGGCCAACCTCTGCCCATTTCATCTCTCCAAATAGATTTTTAACTCATTGAAGCCTCACTTTGGGCAGAATCCTTTCCAAGGAAGCCTTTGAGCTCAAATCAAAGGAAGTTACCCGATTTAATGGTAATGTCTTCACTTGTGTCCTTTTGTTTTATTTTGCTTCTCGAACCCCCTAAACTATTTTTATTCGTTTATTTTGTAACAAATCCAGTATCTTAAATATAATAGTTTGTTTTTATAATAAGGATTCGAGCTACACTTACACACACCTACATCTAATGGTTAAAGAACACAGTGTTTCCGTGGATGGCGAATTTGTGCCTCCCGAAACGATGATTGTTCAACATTCTTCTAACAACTTCAAAGGTGGCCATTAAGATGACACTATATTTATATATGATATCTAATATGTTTATGTTTTACTTAAGCTTATTTATTTTTCATTTATGGCATACCTTTATGGTTTCCATTATGGGTAAACGTGATATCTTCATTTAAGGAAGTGCGGACTATCGCCCCCTCAAAGTGATTTGATTTGTTAATACCATATTTGGTACGTATAAAGGATATATTTAATGATATTATATATGACTACATACTGGAATTAAAATAATATTATGTATCATTTTGATTTAATTCCATTAAATATGAAATAGAAATGGAAGTAGCGTTCATGCGTACGTACGGCTTACCATCTCCATGAACGGTGCATTTCATTTCTTAACTCTAAATGTTATGTAATATTATAAATGCATGAATATACTGGATATATATGATATATATTATATCTACATCATGAATACAACTCGTGATATAATGAACCTTCGACCACATGAACAACATGTAATTGTAAGAAGTCCACTTTCGACTTAAGAACCAAATATCGACAAAACAAACATTATTAACATAAATGATTACATAATGTTTATTACATGGTAATAAGTGATATAAAAGGAATAATGAACTTGAAAAAGGTTCTTAAGGAAGTATAAATTAACTCAATTTTATTATTCAGGAGATTAAAGAACGATCGAGTCAAGTCGAACCCAAGGTAAGGGAACCTACTCCTCTCTTTCTTTTTACATACACTCTTTTATGTCATTCCTTCTAAGCTCGTCTTTCTTGTGATTGATATGTTCTTTTATATTACTCTTACTGTAATTTTTATGTTCATATTATGAGGACCATATTCTCTCTCATCAATACATTTTGGAATTTTTGAGTGGCGCTGTTAGGCTGCCGAATTTTCGTAAGAGATCTAACCTCTCTCTTTCTCTTTAAGTACTCTCCTTTATGTCACTTCTTTTAAGCTCCTATCTATTATGATGGGGGATGATATTTTATATTCCCCTTTCTGTACATTTTATTGTAATGTGATGAGATATCCTATTTGATCTCATCAATCCATTTTTGGATGTTTTAAGTGGCGCCGTTAGGCTGCCCAGTTTTTGTAATGGATTATTCATCTCACTTTTATTCATGTGAGATTTATGCTACATTTGACACAATTTCCTTTGAGTGGTGAATGTACTGACCATTATTTTACTCATTGTGTAATATTCGTTCATTTATGAGTATTTACATCAATGTTGTATTGTCCTTCTTTCACGGGGCGTATGTTTCGATAGATACCCATGTCGGTAAAGGAACCTTTCACCCTCCTCTTTTTAAAAGACTTATTTTGTTATGTCTTTTAATTCACAAAATATTATTTTTGGATATTTTCTTCTATATCCTTATTGATGTAAATTTTATGTCCAAGTGATGGGATACCCTTTTTATCTCTCATCAACTCTTTTTCTGAATTTTGAAGTGACGCAGTTAGGCTGTCTAATTTTTGCAAGGGAACTTCTTAACCCAATTTCGATTCTTTGGGATAAACTTGTACACTATGAATATGTCCTTCTATGATTATGTGTGAATGTCCTATAATTGTGTTACACTTAACACCCACTTATATTTCTAATATTCGTTTGTCACACATAGTTATGTAACTGATTTATCCTTAATCCAAGGATACCATCTTTGTATGGGACTTCGTCTCAATCTCCTTTCATTGAGGCATATTCTTTTTTATACACAACCTAATTTTATATGTTGTATAAACCTCTTTGACTTTTACGTTATCCTAAAGGAATCTTTTTTATACAAAGCATTTTACTAAATGAAAAAAAGGGAATGTTTCGTTGTATGTATGCGGCGACAACGACTTCTCCGCCGCCGTGACCATTATTTGAGTTTTGGTTTCTTCTACAAGCCATACCTTATTTTTTAAAGAAAAATTTATACCATGTTTTACATTTCTTTTATTTTGGTATTGAAAATGTTTTTCATAATGTTTTTATATCAATGTTTTGTATTTATATCTTGTGATTGAAAGGTGGAAATGTTATGTTTCCTTTATGCATGTTTTATGTGATATGATTATGTTGAGGTTCTTGGGCATTATTATGAAGACGGGTGGTTCCGTGATAAACTAAGGGTGGGTGAGTCCGATATAGCTCTCCAATGCATTGGGTAACGTGAAGGAGTGAAACGTTAAGGTTTCTCCGAAGATATTTAGATAATATACTATGGTGGGTATTCCATACGTAACCAAGAGGGTTACTCCCTACGTAAGAATGTTATGAATGCCTAAAGTTACCTTTTATGTCTTATGATTTCTATGATTTATTCATGATTTAATGAGTTTTGTTAAAGTGCCTATGTTTTATGGGTAAAGTATGATTTCATTCTTATGTATATATAAACTCATGTTTCCTTTCCATATTTTTATATTCCTTACTAAGATTTTTATGCTCATCCCAAGTTTTTGAAATGTTTTTCACAGGTAAAGGGAAAGTTACATGATGTGATAATAGTGTCAAGGATGTGTCAAGAAAGAATCCGTGTTTTATTTTAAATATGTTTCCATTGATGGGAAGAATGAATATTGTCTTTTATGTAACCACTTTGTTTAAATGTGGAATGTAGTGCAAGTTTTATGATCTAATTTTCTGAAACTCTAAACCTAAATAGATCCTCAATGTGTAATATTGTAAAAACTCAAGATTAAGTATGGTTTATGTCTAGGGCCCTATAGTTGGTATCAAAGGTCGGTTTAGACAACATTAGGGATTATGAGTTCTTGTGAGACACATGATTAGTCCCTATTTATATTATATCAGTTAAATACTCGTTTTATAACTTTTTTTCAGGTCAAGTAAAGTCTATTATGAATGGAAGGAGAAGGATCTCAAACGACATTCTTATCTCTTCCTGATGACATGCTTGCAATAATTATTGCAAAGTCATCTTCAGATGATTGTGAAAAATTTTCTAGTATACAACTCACTTGCAAGCAGTTGTTTGAGATATCAAACACCTCCACTATACCTTGTTATCATCGTGGATCATGGGTTGTTTTTAGACAAATACTATTTTCACAACATTCTCATATTTTCATGAAAGGTAAATATTATCAAGGTATTTTCAAATATTTTACCTTATCACAAGAATTTGAAGCATATTATGATTTTAAAAATGGTGCTGGGGATGGAGACCCTTGCGCAACCTATTTATATTTGCTTTTAAAATATAGTCTCACATCACATACTTATGGTATTTTAAAAGGACCAATAATATAAAGTTTCAACTCAATTTCAGTCCGACTATTTTATAGAAATCATGTTTTCTCAGATGTTTTGAAATTATATATCATACATGATTATTTTCCAAAACTGTTTTTCTGTGAACACCCATATGACCCATGTTGTACGAGGTGTTTTTGGATGGAGGAAGCAAATGATTTTGAAGGATATCTAAATCATTGTTGTAATGCATGTGACTTCTACCTACGTGAGTAGGATGATGATGAAACCGAGTGGACGCCATGATCAAGGTATGATGTTATTCATTTTGTGAATCGTTTTATTTTATCTTATGGTGGTGAAATAAGACTTCAAGAATTAAGATGTTGAGATCATAATGAATTCGGATGAAAATTAAAGGTATAAGGAAATGATTGAGATTAAAACATGTTACGGTTATTTCTGGAGTTTTATAAAAAGGACAACACGTAGACCGTGTGACAACCCGTCGCGTCGGACAAAGCTACGGGAATCGAACCCACAACCAAAGTGTGACTGATATTTATCGCCTACCACTGGTCTACATGAATTCCCTGGTTAGTTTGACTAATTATTTTTAGTTATATTATTTTATAAATTAAGAGTAAGTTGATTTTTGGTTATCTATGGATATTTATTAACCTATCATGGAGGATATGTGATTAGGTTAATTACATTTCAATACGAGACATTAAGAGAAACTGATGTTGTTTGGAGATAAACGTTACAATTTAACAGGGAAGACTATGTGACTAAATCCTTCAAATATTTGGGTTTCAATATTAGTTTGGTTTACTTTGAAGAATTTTTATGGAAAATTTTTTTATCGAATGGTCCTCGTTGAACTTTGGGTTTTGTTGGACAAATTTTGAAGATTAAGAATAGATTTTCTTTTTATAAAGGGTTATCTTTTTCTGGATTATCTGATCCTATACTAACCTTTTTGGTTTTGATTTTGGTTAGAGTCTAAAGACATGGGAAGTATATAGTTCTCTATTGTGGATTAGGTGATTCTCTAGAAATTGATTATAGTACTCTTAATGTGAACAAGTCTTCCTAAATACTCGTATTTTGGAGAAAATATGAGTTTGTCTAAGGAATCTAATAAAAGTTGAAAGTCAACATGATAAGTGATTATGTTTCCTTATGAATAAATTCCTCAATAAAAAGTAACTTAAAACAAAAATGTTTTCTATTAAATTTTCCTACTGGGGAATTGAATACCGCTTAACTCATCACAAGTTTGTGATTTTATTGTGGTTAACTTTCTCCTAAACATGATTTCTATCACTCTCCATCAGAACATGACCCTAATTTTTCTCCTCCATGTCCATATTTTTCTACATGGAATCTGAGTATGGGTTAACTCGGGTGAACTTTGTACTTATCTTTCTTTATTTTAAAGTGATTGTTTTACCGACTCTTGTACCGATGTTGGATGTTCAAGGATGTTTCCAAGCTCAATATTAAAATTGCGAGTACACAATTCCCAAAAGCGGGGAAGGATGTAACATCCCAGGTTAATAAAGAATATGACATTTTTATATTTATCCCTATTTGAGAATAAAATTTCAATATTAATTTAAATGGAACGCTATGCTCAATGTCTTACCCAATATGCAACAACGAGTTCCTTTGAAATCTTACGTTGCACTCTAATAATAAAATAATATTATTTTAAATGGTAGTTAACGCCTAGTCGTTGTATTGACATGAATGAATAGAAATAACTATAATATGATTATATATGTTTGTTAAATGTTTTTACATTTATCCAATAAATTTTAGATGCTTAAAATACAAATGAATCCCATCTTAAGCATTGAATACACTAGTATTTTTAAAAGATTGTTTTACTAACTTTTGATGGAAAACCATTTTTTAAAATCAAACTTTTGACAATTTTATAAGCTATATTTTTCAAAATAAACCTATTATTTATGATTGGGACATTGAAATTTACCTTGGGTTAATTTTTGGTATTTTTCCGAAAAAGTTCAATTTTTAATGAATAGTGAAAAATGTTGTATTTTAATTCAAAACCTCTTTTTAATATAATTTATTTATATGATTAGATTATCTGTTGAATTGGTTTTAAAGTTAAATTAGAATATATTTTTACCATTTAATCCAATAGTGGTCTATGGAATTAATTTCACTTTGAAAAAGGACTTAAAATAGTGTCAATCTTTTGATACATTTTGTTTCATAAAAACACGCTATTTGTTTTGACAGCGGGAATTAATTATTAAATTAATTAATGAAACTTATATGTTTTGAATTTTTTAAAATAGACATCATTTTTGAATTCGGTATATCAAATATATCTTAGGGTGAATTTTCGGTAAATTTCTGAAAAACATCAATTTTTGATGAATAGTGAAACCACTAAGTGGTACTTATAAAAACTGATTTTCCGTTTAAATGAAATTTTTCCACCTTTGTGTTTTGAATTTTGAAAATCCGACATACATGGTTATCATTAAGAAGTAAAATGTGGTTCAATGGGATTAAAATAATATTTTTTGTGAATAGTAACTTATTAAGTTTTTAATCGCGATTAGAGGTAATTAGTGTAGTTTAGGGTAAAAATAATGTTTTAATAAAATGAAATGACCTATAAAAATGTCCTACCCTCATTGGATGTGGCATTTCCGACCACGAAAATCCATAGGTAAACTTGGGGACCCCATGGATCCACTTTGGTTGGGAAATGACATAAATACCTTTTTATTTAATGATAACGTAAAAATGACACAAACATGAGATGTTTTACTAAAACAATTTTTACATGGGGTTATACAAGTCCGCATTTTGACTATAAATAGTCATTATAAAGATAAAAAGATTTCCTATATCAGAGTAATTTTTTTATAATTTTTTGACATTAAATAATGTAAATTATTTATGACATCATGATGATGCAGCGATGACCTCATTATTTAACGATTTAAATAAAATGGAAAGATAATGTAATATCTAAGACCTACACATGTCCAAAACCAATTGTATGGGTTTATTTTGAACCCGTATCACCTTAGACACGAATAATATAAATATGGGACCTTTTAAATCCGAAACCCATTTTCAAATAAAGTAACCTTTGCTTACTTTCCAAGAGTGCCCCTCCTCTTCTCTTATAAAAGGCCCCCACCTCTACCTCCTTACCCACACCTCTCAAGACTTTGGATCGGCCATCATCTGCCCATTTCATCTCTCCACATCCCTCAATAACTCCTTGAAGCCTCACTTTGGGCAGAATCCTTTCCAAGGAAGCCTTTGTGCTCAAATCAAAGGAAGTTACCTGATTTAAAGGTAATGTCTTCACTTGTGTCCTTTTGTTTTATTTTGCTTCTCCAACCCCTTAAACTCTTTTTATTCACTTTTTTTGTAACAAATACAGTATCATAAATATACTAGTATGTTTTTATAAGAAGGATTCGAGCTACACTTACACAAACCTACATCTAATGGTTAAAGAACATACTGTTTCCGTGGATGGCGAATTTCTGCCTCCCGAAATGATGATTGTTCAACATTCTTCTAACACCTTAAAAGGTGGCCATTAAGATGAAACTATATTTATATATGATATCAAATATGTTTATGTTTTACTTAAGCTTCGGTATTTTTCATTTATTTCATACCTTTATAGTTTCTATTATGGGTAAATGTGATATCTTCATTTAAGGAAGTGCGGACTACCGCCCCCTCAAAGTGATTTGATTCGTTAATACCATATGTGGTACGTATAAAGGATATATTTAATTATATTATATATGATACCATACTGGAATTAAAATACTATTATGTATCATTATGTTTTAATTCCATTAAACATGAAATAGAAATGGAAGTAGCATTCATGCGTACGTACGGCTTACCGTCTCCATGAACGGTGCATTTCATTTCATAACTCTAAATGTTATGTAATATTATAAATGCATGAATATACTGGATATATATGATATATATGACATCTAAATTATGAATACATCTCTGGATATAATGAACCTTTGACCACATGAACAAAATGTAATTGTAAGAAGTCCACTTTCGACTTAAGAACAAAATATCGACAAAACAAACATTATTAACTTAAATGATTACATAATGTATATGACATGGTAATAAGTTATATAAAAGGAATAATGAACTTGAAAAATGTTCTTAATGAAGTATAAATTTACTCAAGTTTATTATTCAGGAGATTAAAGAACGATCGAGTCATGTCGGACCCAAGGTAAGGGATCCTACTCCTCTCTTTCTTTTTTAGTACACTCTTTTATGTCATTCCTTCTAAGCTCATCTTTCTTGTGATTGGGATGTTATTTTATATTACTCTTACTGTAATTTTTATGTTCATATGATGAGTGACCCTATTCTATCTCATCAATCCATTTTGGATGTTTGGAGTGGCGCTGTTAGGCTGCCGAATTTTCGTAAGAGATCTAACCTCTCTCTTTCTCTTTAAGTACTCTCCTTCATTTCACTTCTTTTAAGCTCCTCGTTGTTATTATGGGGGATGTTATTTTATATTAACCTTGATGTACATTTTATTTTAATGTGATGAGATACCCTATTTGATCTCATCAATCCATTTTTGGAAGTTTTAAGTGGCGTTGTTCGGCTGCCGAATTTTCGTAAGGGATTTTTCATCACACTTTTATTCCCGTGAGATTTATGCTACATTTTCCAAAATTTCCATTGATTTGTGTATGTACTGACAATTATTTTACTCATTGTGTAATATTATTTCATTTATGAGTATTTACATCAATGTTTTATTTTCCTTCTTTCATGGGGCGTATGTTTCGAAAGATACCCATGTCGGTAAGGGAACCTTTCACCCTCCTCTTTTTAAATGACTTATTTTGTTATGTCTTTTAATTCACATAATATTATTTTGGGATATGTACTTATTTATCCTTATTGATGTAAATTTTATTTCCAAGTGATGAGATATCCTTTTTATCTCTCATCAACTCTTTTTCCGAATTTTGAAGTGACGCCGTTAGGCTGTCTAATTTTTGCAAGGGAACTTCTTAACCCAATTTCGATTCTTTGGGATAAACTTGTACACCTTGAATATGTCATTCTATGATTATGTGTGAATGTCCTCTTAGGTTTTTACACTTAATACCCACTTATATTTCGTGTATTCGTTTGTCACACATAGTTATGTAACTGATTTATCCTTAATCCAAGGATATCGTCTTTGTATGGGACTTCGTCTCAATCACCTTTCATTGAGGCATATTTTGTTTTATACGCAACCTTATTTTATATGGTGTATAAACCCCTTTTACTTTTACATTTATCCAAAAGGAATAATTTTTATGCGAAGCGTTTTACTAAACGACAAAAGGGAATGTCTTGTCGTACGTATGCGGCGATAACGACTTCTCCACCGCTGTGACCATTATTTGAGTTTTGGCTTCCTCTACAAGCTATACCTTCTTTTTAAAAGGAAAATAAATACCATGTTTTACTTTTCTTTGATTTTGGTATTGAAAATTGTTTTCATAATTTTTTTATATCAATGTGTTGTATTTATATCTTGTGATTGAAAGGTGCAAATGTTATGTTTCATTTATGCATGTTTTATGTGATACGATTTTGTTGAGTTTCTTGGGCATTATTATAAAGACGGGTGGTTCCGTGATAAAATAAGGGCGGGTGAGCCCGATATAGCTCTCCAATTCATTGGGTAACGCGAAGGAGTGAAATGTTAAGGTTTCTCCGAAGAGGTTTAGGGAATATACTGTGGTGGGTATTCCAAACGTAACCAAGAGGGTTACTCCCTATGTAAGAATGTTATGAATGCCTCAAGTTACCTTTTACGTCTTATGATTTCTATGATTTATTCATGATTTGATGAGGTATGTTAAAGTGCCTATGTTTTATGGGTAATGTATGATTTCATTCTTATGTATATATGAACTCATGTTTCCTTTCCATATTTTTATAACCCTTACTGAGCTTTTTATGCTCATCCCAAGTTTTTGAAATGTTTTTCACAGGTCTAGGGAAAGGTACATGATGTGATGATAGTGTCAAGGATGTTTCAATAAAGAATCCATGTTTTATTTTAAATATGTTTTCGTTGATGGGAAGAATGAATATTGTCTTGTGTTTAACCACTTTGTTTAAATGTGGAATGTAATGCAAGTTTCCTGATCTAATTCTCTAAAACTCTAATCCTAAAAAGATCCTCAATGTGTAATCTTTTAATAACTCAAGATTAAGTAAGGTTTAAGGCTGGGGCCTTATATTTCTTACCCTCATACATTATAAATCCAAATTAACAATAAATAAATTGTAATTTTTTGGATGATGACTATAACATCTGACTTGAATCTATAATTGTGGGATCCACTTGATATTTTTTTATTGGTATGATTATTGGTTCTATTTTGTTGAAACTCGATGAGATGAGGGTGTTCCATATAATTCATCATATTATGTACTTTTTAGAAATCACATGATATACATTTTTCATTCCATTTAGGGTTAATTAAATATTACATATATTTGTGATACGTGTCGTGATAGTTATTCATGTGGTTGTGATAATAATATTGATATGTGTTATGGTATGGATTTTATGGATGTGAGGTTTACTCCAATTGATGTAAAGGCTCTCATTGATAATAATATTTCAAACCACATGGTTGATAAATTTCAATTAGTTGTGAAATCAATGTTAAATGAGTATGAAATAAAATGTCAAATGAATATATACAAAATAATTGAAAAGTTGATTTTCTTATTGAAAAAAACATAAATAGAACCGACTATAGTAGTGGAACTAGGTAGTATTTATAGATTTTATATGTTTTCTACATCACAATGACCTCAATATAGAGTAGGAATATTGGTGTGTTCTTAGAAAGGAAGTCTTGTACATATCCTTCTTAAAAATGTATGTGTCTGAGCTGCGACTTTGATAATGATCTTCAACTAAGATGCATGTTTGGATTCGTAGATTCAGGCCACATGAACCACCTCTAGTCATACACTGTAAGGGTGAAAATGATCATGATCTATAGTTAGTGGGACATGTGATACCAGTAGATCTTCTTGTAGTGACAAATGTAGAACCATTGTTTATACTGGACACAAGTGGTGAGGCATAGTTCAACAATGGGTTATTGTGCTATATAAAGACTATCCATGGGTCCCTCCAACCTACCATTTATATGGAAGAGTGGACAAGCTAGTTTTAGTAACAAAATACACCCATGTTTTAATGGGATGTAATTACGTTGGTTGTAGATCATTGGGTAGAGTTCATGCTAGCTATCTTCAGGAATTTAGAGAAACATCCTAAGATGAGGTAAAAACATGCTACATATATGTTTCATGATTCCACCACGATATGGTGGGGAATAATAAATCTGATGGAAATTAAAATAGAAATGTACTAGAGGGGTTTTCATATGGTCTTATATGATTATATATATCCTGAGACATTGAGTGCTGATAGAACACATGAGTTATTGCATCTGAAGCGGGGAATATTTTTAGTTATGGAATATTTAGGCCCTCTTACTGAGCTCCAGCTTGATGCACATATTCTAATTTGTGACTTGTTATTTAATCTAGTTAATGCTAATATAGTATCAGGTATTAAATCATAATGAAGATTATTGTTTTATCTCTACCATTTTTTGAATTATAAATCTAGTGCTTATCACAATGGGTAACCTAAGTGAGGCTGGAGGTGGGAGCAATGGAGGTTTAGCATGTTGATCTAGTACTTCATCAACCTATAGTAAAAATAATCATTTGTAGATTCCATGTAATGATATTAATATATACATAACATAATCAAAATTCTATTTGAGGTGATACCATCGTGGTAGGCTTGGACATACGAGACCACAATGTGCGGGGGACCCAATCAAGTGCCGATATTGAAGAAATATAGGACCTCTAGAACACTTATACATAAAATTTCACAAAATATCTCATAATAGATGGTATTAACCGACTCCATGTTCAGGTGAAGGGTCACTATCTTCTCATCTGGAAGGGGGTTGGAGTACATCTGGTCGATTGGGATGAGGTGGTTGTTGTGTCTGTGGTGTTCAGAGCCCAGTTTAACATAGATAGCATGGTGGATCTACTCAGGGGATCCATGTAGTTTCACATGACCATCGTTCAAGATAGGTATATTCAGTGTAATATAATCTTGTCAAGAAGGATCCCCAACCTTCTACTATTATATGTATTATTAATCTAGCCTCTACTTTAGCTTCTTAACTTTTTGGTATAGAATATTCACATAGATATATATTTTTGACCACTATTGTGTTCCTTAAGCTCTGTGTATAAAACATTGATGGTTTTATATATCTTGATTCTTTTTTGGGGATTAGAATAGGTTGTTCATGTCTTTGTAGGTAGTTCCCCTTAATATTTTTGGGTGTCACTTATTATGGGACATCTTATCCTCAAGATGAAATTCATTGATATCATTCATAGTATTGATTGGCTTGTTCCGTTTTATGTTTTTAGTTACTTTTATAACTATATGGTGACCTTAAAATCACCATAATAAAGATCTTTTATTCACAACTATTAATGGGATGTCCAGGTGAGTCAATATGGATCCGAGAATTGGGGAATGAGAGTGATGATATCCTAAATTAAGAGTTTGTATCTGGATGATCAAAGATCTTGATTGGAGTATTTCGTTCCATGGTTTGACTGTTTTAGTGGTGTTTTCATGGAAAACATTATTATATTTACTATATTGAGAGTAGAATAATTATCTATTGATCTTGTGTCAAGTGCTACATCGACATCCATTCATCCTTACAGGATGTCTATTATGGAGTTATATGATCTCAAGAGGTAGATAGTGGATTTAGATGAAAAGGATTTCATCTGACCTAATAATTCTCTATGTTGGTTGACCATTCCTTTTTGATATGACGATGAATAGAAATCTAAATATATATGTGGATGAATCCAAATTAAAACAAATCATGGTTAAAAACCGATAACCTATGAATAGATAGATGCTCACTTCGACTGGATCCTTAGAGAACAAGTATTATAGAAGATTGGTTTTCAAATTGATTATCATTAGGAGCATTTTAGACCATCAAACATACCTTGCATGACATTTGGTATAATGTATGGTCTATATGGGTATTTGGTCATTTCATTTGATCTCACGAACATGCCAGTGGTCCTATGGAATAGATGAACCGAGTGTTCCTACATTGTCTGGATTCATTTGTTGGGGTTATCATTGATTACTTATTAGTGTATTCTCATAACATACATGACCATGAAATAAATTTCTATATCTTATTGAATATGCTGAGAGATAATCAGATATATTTCAATCTCACAATGTTTTCCATCTAGATTGATCTGATTCATTTCTTGGTTTACATTATCTCAAAGAGAGGAGTATCAGATGACCAAGAGAATGTGAGTGATGTATTTTACAAGGAGCATCCCAATAATTAATATGGTGCATTGAGTTTCTTAGGGATGGATGGTTATACCATGCATTTCATATAATATATATCACACTAAGTATCTACACTGACAACCTTGACTAATAAGTGTGTGAATTATTCAGGAAAATATTCATATGGTAAGGAATTTTAGGAGATCAAAGGGTGATTAACTTTAGCACCGATACTAATTTTTATATAGACAAGCAAGAGTAACATTGTGTACTATGATTCATCGTGTATAGGTATAGAGGTAGTATATATTTAGGGTGATAGAGTCATGGAATATGGGTATTAGAATTTGAAATTACATGAGAGGAATTACCCAATGCATGATCTCATGGTATCTGCAGTTGTTCATGAATTGTGTTTTTGGATAAATTTCATACATGGAGAGTGTTTTGTGGTGTAAAGGTGCCAAAAAATACACATGTACAAATTTACACGATGTGTTATTAATATAAGGTAGATAATGTGGGTTGAATACCTATATTATTATTTTTAGATCTTACATATAAGTTTGTTAAAGGAAATATAATGAATAATGTATAGATTAAGAATACTCAGATACCAGAAGTGCTACAAGCCAGTTGCAAGTGGCATCTTATGGTCTTGTTCTCTAAAATGCAATGGAAGGAGCATGAAAGTTAGAGAAAGCCTTTTAAATCATCCATAAAGGTTACCTTTACCCTTATTGATAGAGTTATTATAAAGTAGATTTGAGGAACTAAGTTCTTACTCTTATATGAGAATGTGGAAGTTGATGACCCTCTTATATAATGTCCATTAGGTGAAGATGAATCCTATGAATGCATGGATGCAAATGGGTCTCTTATGACATTCATGATGAGATAATAAGATATTTTCATGCATCAACTATGGTAGTGCACTTGGGTTTCACCCATATGTATTGGGATTTACATTGTTAGTAATAGTGGAAAGGTATGAAAATTGATGTAGCTAGATTTTTATGAGGTATTATATTTTTTAGTAGGTGGAGGTGGAACACCAGAGACTAGAAATACATTTATAATAGCTACCCATCCCTGAGTTAATGTTTCTTGACATTGTGATGGATTTCATCATAGTTTCATAGAGGTTATATTGAAGTAATTATATAGTTTGGTCTGTAATGTACTAGATCATGAAGGATGCACATTTCATACCAATCATGTAAACCTTTAGTGTTTATATGATTGGGTGGCTATATATCCGTGCGATATAAAAGTTCATTGGGTCCCACACACTATAATTTTAGATCGGGATGCCTAGTTTGCTACACAGTTTTTGAATTGGATACATTTGGAATTGGGTACACTGGTTCTTCTGCTCATAGCATTCCACTCCTTTATATATTTCAAGTCAAAGTGAATGATTCAGGTTATTAATGATATGTTGCGATCTTGCATCCTATATTTTTGGGGATCTTAGGAAATGTATATACTCCAAGTTCAATTAAACTAATGAAAAATATTTCTGGATACTATTCATAAGGTTCCATATGATGCTTTATATGGTAGACCATTCTAATAACCATGTTTTGGTCAGAGGTAAGAGAGGCATCTATACATGGACCACGTATTGTTCAGAAGACCAAAAAAAGGTGCAGTTGATTCAAAAGTGGATGGTCAGTGTTCCATATCATCATAAATCATATGTCAATATCCATAGCTGAACTCTATAGTTAGATGTCAGGGATCATGTTCTCTTAAATATTTCACTGAGCCTAGGAAACAAGAAAATAAACAGACATGGTAAAATTTCACCTTTGTATGTCAGGTCATTTGGGATTATGGAGAGAGGCATCCCAATAGCTAATCATTTTCAATTACGTCATAGGCACTAATCCATTCATGAATCCTTTTATGTTTCTCAACAATCATTTATCTATTAAGACATGTCTCATTCCTTTCATCACAATGTGGTTGAGCTATTTGTTGATTTGTCCATTTAGGGGAATCTTATATTTATTTTGGATCATTGCATGATGGATCTCAAAGTCCAAATGGTTCTATTAGTATTTGTGCTATGATAGAATTACAATGTTCAAGATATGATATAGGAGAGAGAGGTTGATGCATAATGGTAATGGCCAGAATTATTTTCAGATAATGCTTCACCACCTTTTTAAGGGAATGTTGTGGACAAATTTCTTTATTGGAGGATGTTTGAAAGAACCCAATCCTTCATTGAGGTATAAATCATTAATTTTTGTATATTTTATTTTTAAATGCTTATCTATCTTCAAAATGAAATTTCATTATTAATATAGAGTTTGTGATGGTTTCTAAGGCTAGTTTGGATCCCAAAACCCGTGTTTTGGGTTGAAATGATTTGGTTCATGATTAGTGAAAGCCACGAGGGCTAGGCAGCAAAGTTTGAAAAATCATACAATACATGGGAAGAACTCAGGAGGACACACTATTTTACTAAACCATGTGATTTGATTTCTAATGTTGTGTGATCACCTTTATATTTCTTGAATCTTTGTTATTTAACAGTTTTTAGTCTTAATAAACCACTTAGGGTAACCATACTATGCATGGTTTTCACTAGGTTTTCCCAAAATATTCAAAAAATAATTCATCCATAATATTTTTATTAAAATTAAATATTCCCATCATTAAAAATGTATTTCAACCAATTTTTTTTCTTATTCTCCCACACAATAAAAAAAATTGTGATCCCTCATTGGGGACTATTTTTTTGAGATATATCATCCTTCCGAGAACAAATTCAAGACCCTTCTATTTTGTTAGATCCATTCCACACATATTTAACGTCCTTTTTAATCCTATGTTGATCTTCAAGGAATTAGGATAGGTATTGTGGCGCAAGAAGATTTTCACTATGTTTTGTTTCCTTATCTGTTATTCAATTTTCTCCCAATCTATGGTGAATCAGTAGATTAGACTAGACTAGTTATCAACCACATACCTACGGTAGGTGGTCTCATTCTTATCCCATAATGTAGAGCTATTTATATATAGTTATTATGATGCATTCCCAATTTTTGGGTGTCTCAAAGAAATAAAATAGAAACCTAGAATATTTAGGCTAGTCTTATTCAATTAAAGATGTTTTTAAATCTTAGTGTGTAGTTTTAGATACTTTAATTAAATTAAAACACCATATTTGGGTGTGTTGGTTTTATAAATGGACCACCATGGGTGGCCTTGCCTATTGGATTCCATTAAGTTTGATTTTACACACATATATTTGGATTTTGAGCATTAAATTGATAATTTTATATTTTAATTTATATTGAGAATAAAATTGAAATATTAAATGTTAATTTCATGTTGAATTGATTATTGGGAAGGGAATGTGAGCACGTCCCTTGGCCCATGATATGAAATTTTCTTGAGTAAGGTCAACATTATCATAATGCTAATAAAACCATATAAGATAGATAGAGACAATGGCATGCAATTTTTTTTTCAAAGATGTGGCATGAATTGGTTACCCAATCCATGCCAAAAGAAATTTATTAAATAAAAAGGTTACAAGAAAATCCCGAGGTGTAAAATGCATACACCATCTTAAATATAGAAAAGACTTACAAAGATTCAACTTTAAAAACTGGGTAAGAATCATCAAAAGATTACAGAAGAAGATCTACATGATCTGCCCCACCATATCATCATCATTCTGGAACATCAAAATCCAGTGCAGGATCAACACTTGTCAAAGCATATATGAATCAATCAGCACATCATCTCAGCAAGTCCACAACAATACAGGTGCAAGGAAGGACGAACAGAAAAAAACCAATACAGAACTTGAGCATTCCGTCCAAATAAATCTTAAGACAATAAAGATTAAGCATGTTTTCAACTAGGAAAAAAATATGCTGACATGAAGAATAATCAGGATTAACTTCAAACAAAAATAGATAGAGGAATCCAAAAAAGATGAAACAGTGGGACTCTAGCAAGTAGTAATCTCCATGTGCAAGTTTCCCAAGAAATCTAAGGGCTGGACATCAAAAAGCTCCAGAAGAAGATATGCACGAACTACCAATAGAAAGAGATCAGACCCAGCATGACTTCAGCATTCTGATATCTCAAAATCCAGAACAAATCAGCTCATCATCAAGGCAAGGGCACAACCAAACAGATGTATGTAAATTCAAGCAATAATGCGAACTCGAGCAGTCCATCTAACTCAAACCTTTAACATCAGAACTAGAGGCAGAAAACATCATAAGAGGGCTTCAAAAAAATATCAAATCATGCTGCTAATCAACAAGCATCCTAATCATGAGCTCATCCCAGAAAAGGATAACCAAAAGAGCATAAAGGAATCCCAACAAGACAGCAACTTTTTTACTGTATAGAAAATCCAGAGTCCATGAAATATTGACAGTACAGGCTCAAAGTCAGGTTTAGAAGCAGTTCCAAATCAGAAATTTTAAAAGTACATAAGCAATAAAAAACTCAGTCAATTATTTCTGATCTGAAGCAAACTTCAAAAGAAGTATTCAACAGGAATTCTAGAGGATTAATAGCCTTCTTCTCCTCGAAATACTTAGTTCAACATTATGAAATGTTTCAGTAGAAATTTCACCACTTTTCATTTTCACATCAGCCAATCCTTTTTGCTCTTCCCAATGAGCATCAATTTTTTTAATTGTTCCTCAAGGGAGAGTTGTGGTGTAATCTCATTAGCCTCATCAGCTGGAGTGTCATGAACTATCTCATTATTGACAGACTTAGTGGTATTGATAGAGTGAGTGGTGATGGTTCTTTCCATCTGTGAGTAATATCTCCTTTTCCTAGTTTTCCTAGGGTTAGGAGTGATGAATCCATCTTCATCTACCATGAGTTTTTTTCCCTTTCTGGACATTGAATTCAAGAAATTCTCTTCTAATTTCCTAGTCTGGTCTTCAACTTCTTGAGGAACATCACTGGATTTTGAGGATCCTTCCTGTTCAGTCCCTTGGGCTTCCTGGGTATGGGTGATCATATCTTGTTCCTTAGCCAAAATAGTAGGTTTTGAATAATCCCCTGTGTTAGAGGGTTCTAGTAAATCAGGTGGTCTGTCCATATGAGTAGAATCCTTTTCTGTGGAAACCTTAACAACATTAGTAAAATCTGTCTCTTGAGAATCTAGATCTTGCCTCTTATCCAAGTGCACTACTTGCACAAAGTTGTCCATCTTCTTTGTTGAAGTGGAGGGGTCAGCTGTTTTCTCTTTTTCCACCCAGATGGACTTAGTGACCTCTGTCCCTACTGGTCTTCCACAGTTGGGGGTCACATGTCCCAACATAAAACAACGTTGACAATAATCAGGGAGTTCTTCATAAACCACCTCTTAATAGAAACCATGATCCCCATTTTGAATCTATATGTAAGGAGGGAACTGCTTAGAGGTATCTAACTCAACACATATTCTAACAACAGAGGGACGAGTGATATTTTTGGTTGCATTGTCAAGTTTTAAAGGGTTTCCAATTAGCTTTTCTATTGGAAACAAAGCTATTTGTTTGAACAAATGAAGCAGCAGTCCAGGAAATCCTACCCAAATGGGGACAATCGGAGATTCTGCAGAAGGGTCAAAGTTGGGTGTCCATTTTAAAACCCTCGTGGGGTATCCCCCAAAGAACTAGATTTGTCGAATCCAGATCCGGTAATAGTCTTCCTCTGAATTAAACCGAAGAGAAATATGTGTAGAAGTGAGGAGACCGATGTGAAAACCCGAGAATCCCAACAATTCGAGTGATGTTCTAAGAAATTTCAGGGAAGTTCTGTGCTTTGGAAAGTAACCAATCAAAACATATCGCAAGTCCGAAGAAAGAAGATTTACCTCCTCTGAAGAGAAAGCGATGGCCATTTTCCCGCGGTGTCGGTATGCTTTTGGATCTATCTTCACATCAGAGTCTGCGATACCATTTGCAGCTAGATCCAAAGATCTACCCGGAACGACATCTGCGAAGGATCGACGATTAGGGTTCGGCTCAAAGGGTATCAGGTGTCGCCGCTTATCTTCAGGAGTCGGTCTCCCCATCTTCTTTATTCCCAAGACAATGACATGTAAATGTTTCTTTAAGATTTGGATTCTTAATATTATGTTTTTAAAATTTTAAAATTTGATTGAAATTAATTCCAATATTAGACCATGCATTCATCCACCATTGTGCTGAGTTTTGAATTGAATGTTTGTCACAAACCAGCCCGAGTCAACCCTGAAACGGTCACCTAGGCCATCCCGCTACAAGTCCCAAGAGGCGTTCCTGATCCTCCTGGGATGGAGAAAATAACTAAGGTAATAAATAGAGTACACAAGGTAATGATATCTGCCAAATATAAACAATCAAATAAACATCATAAAGAAATGGACATCACAAAATACATTTAAATAAAAATTGAACTGAACATTATTTTTACATGAAACAGAAATTATAACTAAACCAACAACTCAACTGATAAAACATGATAACCAACTAACGAAATGTGACCCTACTGGTCACTCTCCAACACAATGTTCACACATCTCCAAAGGTGATCGAACTCATGTAGAAATCTGCACAAGGGCTAAAAACAGAAGAAGACTATAGGCGTGATTATTAAAACATAATAGGTTAGCCCAATATTATATTCCCAATTCACATATATTAAAATAAAAGTAACATAAATTTCATGTTTTAAAAACAATATATAAAGGTATGTTTTTCCAAATGAGGTCCCATTCTATAAATAAATTACCAGACAAAATATTTTATTTTTTGAAAACAAGAATGCTAGTATCAATTTTCAAAGATGTGCAACATCAAAATGAAAATTGTTTTCAAGAGGGATGATTTAAAGAATGTCAATATTTAAATAAATAACACACACTAATGAATTTACCAACCAAACACATCGTATGCCGACAGTGAGTAAAAAATATCCAATGAGCACAAGTCACGAGAACTCTCCTATGCACCAGTTAGATGCAAGCCCCAGGTACCTCATATCTCGGTGAAATTAACCATAATAAATATACGTTCTCATGAACGTGAGCCACTATTAGGGAGAATAAACATAACATAATCTTCCACCAACAACATCATCATCATTGTTTAGTGAGTTTTGTCATTGTTGAAAATGCTACATGAAACAGGGGCCAAACCCCATGGCATCACTAGCATACTACTATACCTCTACCCACCCAGATACCTGTGTTTCCCTTTTTTGCTAAAAAAAGTTACACGTATATAAAATACCATTTTATAATGAATATTCCATTTAAAAATCATAAAAACATCAAATAGGAAACATACATGCCTCACATTTCTTTCACGGATCAATAAACCACCTAAATTTTTATAAAAACATTTCTTGAAGTATAATGAGTCAAGAACATAAAATCCATTGGGAAAATTATATTTTAAGGGAAAACCCCATAATTACCATACAACCCATGTTTTTATTCCATAAAAGTAGTTAATAAATCAATTTCATGAACCATAAAATTTCCCCAAATGATATAACATGAAAAACACATTGAAACTATTTTTATAAGAAAAACAAATGCAAAATAGGCTATTAAGACATTCTCAAAACAAACATTTGACAAAGGTATACATTTAAATTTTTTAAGGATGTTTAGACACACTATTTAAATCACGAAAATAATTAAATATATCCCTTAAAACACTCAGGTTACATATTCAAAACACATCCATTTTTATAAGGACGTGAAACATGCCATTTTCCAGAAACTCGGGCCAAAACATGTTGCAAACCAAAACCCATTTGTTTGTAAAACCAAATCCAAATAGGAAAGGCATAGAAGGAACCAATAATACCATTTTTTATTATTTCAATTCAATTATATATCCATAAAAAAACAAATATTCTAAGGAATAGAAAACAAATATCAACACAGACATTTGTTTATAAAAAAAGGCCGCGATTTTTCAGCACAAAACAATTTTGAAAAACAAACTAATTAGGTGGGTTTCCACATTAACCGAAGTTGTTTCACAAATTCTCACCCACATATAAAATTCTATTCCACCCAAGAACCCAACCACCAATCCATATAGACCATTCATCCAGGTATTAGTAAATGTATGCATGTGAGCACCCATGAAAACACCAATGTCTAAAATAAAACAACCCCATTCCAAAAAATCGTGTACCTTCCAAATGATAACTAACCACCAAATCAAAAACCATATCCATATTTCACAAAATAAATCACACATCATCAAGAAAAATGTGCATAAAAACATACTCCTTTTCATTTTTAATAACTTTTAAAACAACCAAGCTACTCCAAACAACTACTTACCATTTTCTAAAATTCATCAAGAAATCATTTCATAATCCGATGTCCATTGAGACAAATATCCTTTCTAGAAAAACACCAACCACTCAAAAACTATTTCCAAAAATAATTTATCAGATTCAAACACTTTTCAGCATCCCAAAAAACCCTATTTAAAACAAATATTCTGAATCAACTTAAAATTATTCACACATTCAAATAATTTTATTTCAACAAACCACAAATTTATTTAGGGAAAATACAATCCCTGTAAACCATTTCCACTTCCTCCCAAAAAATTGTTTTATAAAATGAAAAACCTTCCAAAATCATTCTAATATTTATTTTTGGAAAATGAATTTTCCACTTTTAAAAAACCTACCACTCCATTAATACTCATTTTTTCAATTCTCACAAAAGTATATTAAAAAAAATAAGAATTCAAGTAAGGTACATGAGTCCGAGAAAATGGAACTGGTGTCTGTGGGTGACATGACCATATAGTTGGCGGCCATATGTCAAACATAACACCAACATAGAGAGATTTATTAGGACCATTCCCTAGCTCCACATGGGTTTACATGCCCTGAAATATCATAGAGGCCATTATTCATACTCCCCATATCATATCCCAACACCAAACAATCAACGAGAACAAAATAGAATAATAAAACCGGACATCCCATGGAAACTCGAGGATCGGAATGAGAAATATTTCACGAACCAATTCTCACACATACCCCTCATGGCCCATAAACCCTACTATATAAACCTTAACATCCCCCAAATAACATGGGATCACTAAAATTAAAGGTCTACTAAGATCCAACCTCCTTTGATACCATTTTTCCTTGGACCAGCCCAAGTTGACCCTAAACCAGTCACCTTGGTCAGCCCACCACAGGTCCCGAGAGGCATTCTCGATCCTCTTGGGATGGAGAAAAGCACCATGGGAATCAAAAGCATTCACAAGGGATCAATTTCACCCAAATATAAACAATAAAATATATAATGGAAAGAAATGGAAAGACCAAAATACATTTATATAAAAATTGAACCGAATATTATTTGTTTAAGAAATAGAAAGTATAACTAAACCAAAAACTCAATTGAAAAAACCTGATAATTAACTAACTTCATGTGACACCTATAGTTACTCTCAATCACAGTTATCACACATCTCCCATGGAGATCAATTTCATGATTTAACATGCACAATTGATATAAATAAAAGAAGACTATAGGGCTGAGTATTAAAACATATTAGGTTAGCCCAATATACTATTACCAATTCACATAATTTAATATAAAATAAACATATATTTAAAGTTTTAAATTAAAGATATAAAGATATGTTTTCTCAAATGAGGTCTCATGCTATAAAAAAATTACCAGAAAAAAACATGGATGTTTTATTAACAAGAATTTTAGAAACAATTTTCAAAGAGGTGAAACATCAATATGAAAATAGTTTTCAAGAGGGATAGTTTAAAGAATATACACTTTATAATTAATTTTAAAAACTACATAAATTACCAACCAAACACACCATATACTAATAGTGTGTATAAAATATCCAATGAGCACATGTCATGGAGACACCCCTATGCACTAGTGAGTTGTGAGCCCCAGGTACCTCGTATCTCATTGATAGTAACCATAATAAATATACATTCTTGTGCAAACTATCCACTAGTAGAAAGAATACACATAACCTAGTGGTCCCCCAAAATCATCAACAAAATAGTTTAGTTAGTGTTTCCATCTTCAAACTTGCTATGTGAAATAGTGGCAAAACCCCAGATGATTACTAGCATACCAGTACAGGTTTGCCCACATAGATACCTGGGTTTTCCCTTTTTGTGCTCAAACAAGTTACAAATCTATAAAATAACATTTTATCTTGAATATTAAATTTAAAAATCATGCGCACATAAAACAGGACACACACATGTCTCAGATTTCTTTCACAGATCAATAAACCCCGTAAATATTTATAAAACAATTTCCAGAAGTATAACAAGGCCTTGAACATAAAATCCACTCCAAAATGATATTTTATGGAAAACCCCCCATAATTAACATATAAAACCATAATTGGAATCCCTAAAACCAATTAATAATTCATTTTCATAAACCAAAAAATTTTCCCAAAATATAGAACTTGAAATACACATGGAAACCATTTTTATAAGAAAATCAAATGCCAAATGGGCCTTTAAGTCTTTCTCAAAACAAAAATTTGACAAAGGTATTGATGTAACTTTTATTAAGGATGTGTATAAATACCTTTTAATGTAGAAATTTTTTTTCATAAATCCCTTAAAACTCCCAGGTTACATATTCGAAACACAACCATTTTCATATGGATGTAAAATGGGCCATTTTCGAGCAACTAGAGACAAATCATATTATAAACCAAAACCCATTTGTTCGTAAAACCAAATCCCATTTGGAAAGCCAAAGAATGACCAAAAAATAAAATTTTTTATTATTCCAGGGCATTTATAAATCCAAAATGTAGTTTTTATGTCAAAGTTAACACGTTAAAGCCCTTTGGGAAAATTACTTAACACATGACATACCCTTTTAAACAAAACAATTTTTTAAGAAGTTGAAAAATAATAAAACACCAATTTAATTCCATAGTTTATACAATATAATGTATCATTTTTAAAATATCATAAACCAGGTTCTAAACCTCACAAAATAGCTACGAAATATAGTGGTGCATTTAAACAAACACTTGGTGTGACCATTAATGACAAAATAACAATACCTTTCACAAAACAATGTTCAAACAACCATTTTACACACCAATGAAAATATAAAAATGTTGAAAATAATAATAATGATATATATAGGATCAAAAAAATTATAAAATGACTAAACATAAAGGATAAATGCATGTGCAAGGTATATCCTACCTTATATCCTTGGCACAATAGAAGCACACACCCAATTTCACTATCTGAGGGTTTACAAAACCTAATCCTATGAAGACCATCCCCAAATGAACAAAACACCCAGAAAAATCATGGTATAACTGAAAAATAGGTATATCATGACTATGATAGATTATAAAACCAATAAATAATATAGGAGAAATAAGAGGGAGGAGAGAGGAGAAAGAATATCACCTTTTCAACTAGAAAAATCTTGATCTTCCATTAGATAAGAACCATTAAAGAAAATGAAAAAGACTGGAGATTCATGGAGAGGCTCCTATGGTATGGAAGAAAAGGGGAAAGAATCTTTGTGGAAAAAACATTACTAATTAAATTATTTATGTATGAAAGAATTTACCATCTTAATTCTGAATGATTTGAAGAAACCAAAGAATATTCACCATAATATTCCATTCAAATGAGCTCCCAAGAGGTAAAATCGATAATGGGTGTGAGGAAATATATTTTGGCTCCAAGTGGGTGGTTTCAAAAAATTAAAAAAATCAAAATCTGAATATGATATAAAAGGAACAAATTATTATTTTTAAATGGAAATGGGCCAATAGGCCGCCCCAATACCTAAAAAAGTAAACCAAATTCACCATGATTATGAATTATTAAGGTGTAAAAATGATATCGTGGTTTGAATATGTTAGATGAGGAAAAGTAAAAAGTCTAATGGGTAAATTTTTCAATAAAAAATGAGTTATAAATTAAACAAATTAGGTTTTGAAAACTGAAAATTAGCTCATGGTTTGCCCAGGTCATGGCGTAACCACTGTTTCTCCAAAACCTCTTACACCAACAATGGGGAACCCAAATTTATGTGATTAAAAATATATGGTAGATAAAAACTCAAAATTAGTCTCACAAAACTCCCAAAGAAGTATTGGTATTTTTAATCAACCTGATCAAAAAAATGACATGAAAATAAAAATAATATGGTTTAAAAATTCTCCCCACCATTAATGCTTTCCACCCCTGGAAAGCCGTAACACTTTTAAACTAACAAAACCAAACCTAAGGATTCATTATCAACATAATACATCCTATATTCTATGGAAATATCATTCACTAACAATTTAACTTTATATTATTTCCCAAACAAAACACCAACTCACAACCACTTCTAGAGAGTCAATGGAATGATCAAGACACCACCTCTACAACCAAACCAACAACTAGATTTTTGGGCATTCTCCCAATGAACCCAATGGTCACCCAAACCATAGTTCACTCACAAAATCCAATGACATGGTGTGGAGGCCTAAATGGTCTCCCCACCGTTAAATCACTACTACCATTTGAAATATTTTAATGGAAAGATCTTAGAGTCCTGTAGATTGTCTCCCCACTATTAGAGAACAACAAGAAATGAACAAAAAATAATTCAAAATGAACTATAATTGGGCCTAACCTTCACATGACCACCAAAAATCTCACACAACAACCTACAAACCCTAGTTAGTAAACGGAGGGAATAAGAACTGGGACAACACTTTCGGTACAGATTTGGACCCCCACCACTCAGGGAGGGGAGGGAAGGGGGCCAAATAATTAGGCCAATGAAACCACAAAAAATGAACTACCCAACACTCTCAACCTACGAACATGTAACACCAATACTACATCAAACATTCATAGGCGGTCCACATAGGAACATTTATTGAAAACCCTCATCCATTAAGGCATAACCATAGACACTGTGTGAGCGGTAAGACCCACATGCTTGTTGCAACAAAGAGAAATTCATAGTAATGAGGAACCAGAACAGATACAGAGAAACTAACATACGATAATAGTATAGGCATGATCCTAGTCATGATCCCCAATCCTCTGGAGATTTCCTGACTACATGACAAGCTTCACTCCAAGGCCTATGGATGGAGCCCTGATTCATAAAGCATCTACTACACTGCAGTCCGGTGCTAAGGATCACACCACTCAAAAAAACTCACATTCTCAACAAAACACCTTCATCTAAATAATAAATCATATATACATATAAAAATTATATCTCACCCCAAACTAAGAGCAGAATGGAAAAAGAATACGGTGAAACACATCAACATCACCGAACAGAAGTGCTACATGAAAAGAGTTATCACGGCATGGATGAACTTTAAATAGATCCTAAATAGATATATATTACAACAAATGGGATGAGGAATCATACTAAGTGGTGGATTTAACATTAGAAATGAATCCTTAGGTTGATCAACATGAACTATTTTCAATAGATAACTATCCATGGCCACATCAAAACATCTAACACATCTTTTGAAACCCAATGAACATTACTCCAAAAACTATCCACCAACATTATCTCATCTCAAGATACATAAATAGTATTTATTCTAGATCACAAGGAATATTACTAAATAAAAAACTCTTCTAAAACATAGAAAAATATATCCACATTACCATTGGTTTATAAAAAAAGGACAAAATTTTTCAGCTTAAAAAACTCCTGAAAAACAATCTAATTTGTTGGGTTTCCACATTAACCAATGTTGTTTCATAAAGTCTCACTCACATGTACATTTCCATTCCACCCAGGCACGCAACCAGCAAACCAAATAGTCCATCCTCCATGATATTAGTAATACCATGCATGTGTGCACCCATGAAACACCAAAGGCTAAAATAAAACAACATCATCAAAAAACTTGTACCTTCCAAAGGAACAATAACTACGAAGTCAAAAAACCTTTTTATATTTCTCAAATAAAACAACACTTCATTAAGAAAAACTTTCTTAAAAAACTAATTCTATTCATTTTTAACAACTCTTGAAATAACCATGATACTCCAAACAACCACTTACCATTTTTTAAAATTCATCAAGGTATCTTTTCATAATCCAATGACCATTGAGACCAGTACCCTTTCTAGGAAAACACCAACCGCTCAAAACCAATTTCCAAAACTAAATCATCATATTCAAACACTTTTCAACATCCCAAAACGAACCATTTAAAACAAATATTCAGAATCACCTTAAAATGATTCAGACATTTAAAAAATTTATTTCAACAAACCGCAAGTTTATATTAGGAAAAATTCAATCCCTTTAAATCATTTCTGATTCCTCCGAAAACATTTTTTTTATAAAAAGGAAATTCTTCCAAAAACATTATTATATTTAATTTTTCAAAACCCCTTTTCAAATTTTAAATTACCTACTACTCCATTGAAACTCATTTTTACAATTCTCACACAAGTATTTTCAAAACAAAAATTCAGAATTCAAAAATGTTTCAAGAGACCCAAAAAAAGGAACTACTGTCGGTGGGTGACTTGACCATATGGTTGGTGACCATATGCCTAACACAACACCAAAAAAGAGAGATTTAGTATGACAATGCCCGGGCTAGACATGGAATTCCATGACTAGTTATCTCACATAGGCCATTAGTCAGACTCCCCTTGTCATATCCCAACACAAAAAAATCAACATGAACAAAAGACACTAATAAAACCAAACATTCCACAGAATCCCCAGGATCAGAATGACAATTATTTCATGATGCTTTTCCTGCACTTATCCATAAGTACCAACAATCCTACTCTATCTACCTTAACATCCCCCAAATTATATGGGTACTCTAAAAAAAATGTTATTCTTATATCCAACCTACTTTTATACCATTTATTCACAAACCATCCCATGTCGACCCTGAACCGGTCACCAAGGTCATCCCACAACAAGTCCTAAGAGGCATTCCCGACACTCCAAGGATGGAGACAAGCACCAAGGGAATAAATATGCACACAATGGAACAATTTCACCCAAATATAAAAAATAAAATAAATAATGGAAAAAATGGACAACCCACAATAAATTTAAATAAAAATTTAACTGAACATTATTTGTACAAAAAATGAAAGTTTAACTAAACAAACAATTAAACTGACCAAACATGATTACTAACTAACTACATGTGATAACTATAGTTACTCTCCAAAAATAATTATTACACATCGCCCAAGGGGATCAAAGTCAAGATGAAACGTGCATAAGGGATAAAAATAGAATAAGACTATAAGCGCGAGTATTAAAACTTAGTAGGTTATCCCAATATTCTATTCACAATGCACATCATTTTAAAATAAAGAATCATCAATTTAATGTTTTAAAAAAAAAGATATAAATTTATGTTTTCCCAAATGAGGTCCTATTCTATAAAAATATTAACAGACCAAAACATGCATGTTTTATAAATAAGAATTCTAGTAACAACTTTCAAAGAGGTGCGACTTCGAAATGAAAATAGTTTTCAATATGGATTCTTTAATGAATTTAAACTTTTAAATTATGTCACAAAAAATACATAAATTACCAACCAAACACACCATATATAGATGGTGAGTACAAAATATATAATGAGCACATGTCATGGGAACACCCCTAGGCACTAGTTAGTTGTGAGGCCCAGGTACCTTATTTCTCGTGAAAGTAACTATAAAAATATCCATTATTTTGCACACGAGCCACTAGTAGGGAGAATAAACATAACCTAGTGGTCCCCCCAAAACATCTTCCTCATATTTTAGTTAGTGTTTCCATCATCAATCTTGCTACATGAAATAGTGTCCAAACACCATGGGATCACTAGAATACTAGTACAAGTCCGCCCACCTAGATACCTGGGTTTTCCCTTTTGTGCTCAAACATGTTACACATATATAAAATAAAATTTTATCCTAATGATTATTTTTAAAAATAATAAACACATAAAACTTTCAACAGACATGTCTCACATTTCTTTCATGGATAAATAAACAACATAAATTTTCATAAAACAATTTCACGATGTATAACGAGGCCCTGCACATAAAATACATTCCAAAATGATATTTTAAGGACAAAACCCCATAAATACCATATGAACATAGAATATTAAGCCCTAAAACCAGTAAATAAATCAATTTCATGAACCATAAAATTTCCCCAATAGATAGAACATGAAATACAAATGGAAACCATTTTTATAACAAAAAAATCCTAAATAGACCTTTAAGCTATTCGCAAAACTAGAATATAAAAAATGTAGGAATTTAAATTTTATTAAGGTGGTGTATACACTCCATTTATGTAAGAAAACAAAATTCATAAATCCCTTTAAATACTCATTATACATAATGAAAACACAACCATTTTCATATGGACGTGAATAATGACATCTTGTAGGAACTCGAGCAAAAACATTTTGTAAACAAAAACCCATTTGATTGTAAAAAAAATAAAAATTTGAAATACAAATAAGGACGCTAAAATAAAAAATTTCTATATTCCAATGCATTTATAAATCCAAAAAAAAAATATTTATGTCAAACTTAACACATAAAATCAAACCGGTCAATTTATTGAGCGCATGACATTCCATTTTAAACAAAAAAAATATTTTAAGAACATGAAATGGAATAAAACACTAATTGGATACCATATTTTATAAATGTTATTGTAACAAATTCAAAATATCATAAACCAAATTTTAAACCTCACAAAATAATTGTGAAAAATAGTGGAATATTTAAATAAACACTTCGTGTGCACTTTTAGGACAAGACAACATTACCTTTCACAATATAAAGATTATACAACCATTTGACACACCAATAAAATTATAAAAATAATGAAAAAAATAATAAAATTATATATTAGATGAAAAAATATTAAAATGATGAATTATATATGATAAATTCATGTGAATGGGATATCCTACCTCAAATCCTTGGTGTAATTGAAATTCACACCCAATATCACCATCTGAGGGTTTACAAACCCTAAACCTATGGTACCTTAACAAAACAAAAAAACCCCCAAAAAATCATTGGATAACTTAAACCTAGTACTCTAATGACTATAGGAGACTATCAAACCATGAAATAATGAAAGAAGTTAGAAGAGGGAGGAGAAAGGTAAAATAATCTTACCATTTTACGTAGAAAACTCTCTGTCTCCCATTAGATCTGAACCCTTAGTGAACATTTAATGTCATGTAACATCTTGGAGAGGCCCATAAAGTCTGGAATAAATAGGGAAAAAATCATTTTGGGAAAAATATTACTAAATGTATGATTTACATATGAAACAATTTACATTCTTAATTCTTGGTGATTTGAGGAAACCTGAGAACCGTCACTCTAATATGCGATTCAAATGAGATCAAAAAAGGTAAAATAGATAATGGGGGAGAGTATAGGTATTTATGATTCATGTGGGAGGTTTAATCTCAAAAATATATTAAACAATGGAAATGATATAAAAGAAAAAAAAAATTATTTTTTAAAAAATTGAAAATGGGCCCACGGGCTGGCCCAATACCTAAATAAGAAACCAAAATTCACCATGATTATGAATTATTAAGGGATAAGAAATAATATGGTGGTTTGAATCTTTCAGTTGAGGAAATTTATTACGTGGAATAGGTGAAAAATGTTGATCAAAAAAGGATTTATAAAAGAAACAAATCTGGGTTTTAAAATTGGAAATGAACTCACGGTTGGCCCAAATCATGTAATAACAACCAATTCTCAAAAACTCCTATTCAAGAAATGGGGAACCAAAATTAGGGTGATTAGACATATATGGTAGTTCAATACTCAATATTAATCTCACCCAACACCCAATAAATGGATCATTATTTTAAATTAATTGGATAAAATCCATTACATGAAAAGAAAAAAACTTGCTGTGACAATGTTCTTAGTTTTGACCTTAAATTTATTAAATTGAATCTAATCAATTTTCATGAATTGGATAAAATATTATTACCGATGGGTGTAAAATTGATTAATAATATAATTCCATGTATGGATTCATCTGGCTATTGAACTTTATTTTGATGTGATACATGGTTGCTAAGGATACAATGAATGGGTATTTTACTATTATATTCTGAGTAACCCAGATTACTTATGGATTTTCATGGATGGACCCAAGAGAATATGATAATATATTTTATGAGTGATACTTGGTCTCCATTACTGGACTAAAAAGGATATACTCATGTGTTTGATATGTTATATTACACCTAGAGTGATACATGTGTTCTTGAGAGGTTCTTCGTGGGTGGGATCATAAGGTGTTTGTTCATATTACACATGGAGTGAGATTTGGATTAAAATTTTGTAATTCTAGGAACATGTTCAGTTTAAAAATTAACTAAAGAATAAAATTATTAATATGATGTGTCTAAAAATCCAAATCACAATTTTAGTATTCTTTCATGATTTATAATTAATGGATATCATATTTAGGTATCCTTGCCCAAGTTATCACGAGGGACGCCAGGCTACACACTAGGTTTCAATATTTGATATTCAATTGAGAATTAATGTACCATTGAACATGTTATAATGATAAATAAATTAATGTTAAATTAGATACCAATATTTTAAATTAAATTGATTAATTTTATTTTTATTAAATGAGAACCTGGAATTATTGTAATTTTACTTTGATTACTTCCTTCACTCGTTATATAATTTCCATCACACTTTCGTTTTTTATATACACGGACTGATTGGAACCGAATTGTATCTATTTTCCTACTGGGATAATGTATCACACCTTGTTTGGGACACCTAGGGTAATTAAATTGAATATATGATTACATGTGTTGATAAGGTAATGTTATTTACTATATATTTTTGAATTATTCTTTAGAGTACGGGAGCCTAAGGCTAAGTTGAGGCTTTCACTGCTATCTTCGATACTATTATTTCATCTAGTAACTTATGGGTGATTAAGTGTTCTATTTGGTTGTATAAATATTTTTAATTTTTCATTCAATCATGACATGTTTCATCATAATCCTCATTGTATATGAGATTCTATCTAACTTATTTTTCTATTCTGTCTTGTTATTAATTTTTTTCATTATTTACTTCTTCTCATACCTACAAGTAATTAATATTCCATTGTGCTAAATTTGAGTGATGAGCATATAAGCTTACCACATACACACAGAGGACCTCACTGCTAGATGAAAGTAATTGGCATTTCGGTAAATGCGCTTGAGGCTATGTTACCCACCAAACTCAGGGGATTGTTGAGTGGGACATGGGTCGATGATGTTATAGACAAGTTATACATTACCAACAAAACATTACATGTACGATTAGTACATCTATATAAACTCTAATTATTTTTTATCTATATAAAATGCAATGTAGATATATGTTATCTCATTTCAAAATTCATGTTACTCGTAATCAATTTTCCTCAATTGAGTATAGTCTGCTAGATGATGTCTCTTCCCATCATTAATTAGTTTTTCTGTATTATATGTTAATTTTATCATTGTTTCGTAAAGTATATATAGTCTTCTAAACAATGGGATGATAAGAAAGTACCATGCAACTTTAGAATTAATTTCTTCATATTTATTATATCAACTCTCATTACACTTAGGAAACTTTATGAGCTATTCATCATATATGAAAATTCATTTTCAATCATGTGAATAACTTTTTTGAGCTTATTGTAATTGAATGTGTAATTACTCTATAATCATATGTTCTATATGAGTATTCATTTTTCTATGGTAGCATATATATTGCAGGAGACCAAGTAGTTCTGTAATGCTTGTGCCACTCTATTCCATCCCAACATTCTTATTATATAACATAAATATAGCTTAAAATATTTTTTATATAGTAAAGAAATTTTAAAATAATATCATATAACACATATCTATAATATTAAACAATATTAAACAATCTTGAACATCATCATAAATTACCATTTTAATTTCATCCAAATTATCTCTATCACCATTTACAGTAGTATTCATATCAAATTACCTATAAACTATAGTATCATCCAAATCAGTATGCACATTCAATATTCCCCCATGTTTAGTAAAAAAATTATTGATCGAATCTATTCACTGTTAGATAAAATTGTGATCCAACTCTTCTAGATTAATTTGTCCTTAATAACAATAATATTGACATGGAAAATGAATTTGGAATGGACATATGCATGTTGTGTTGTAAATATTATGAACTCCTCAAATCCATCGTAATAAATATTTTTAATAAGATTATCATGAATCAATTTTCAATTAATATTTATAATATTAGGCTAATAAATATTTATTTTGTAAAAAATTAAATAATTACACTTAAGAAATTCATATTCAAAAGTGAATGTTATAGATAATTATAATAAAAAGATTCCAAAATTTGAAGTTATAAATTATGATTCCTAACAAGTTATCACATTAAGAAATAGTGGAATGGAATTATACAATGTAGGTTACATATATAGATGTTGGCCTAGGTTCTCAGTTTCATGATTTGTGAGAGAAAATGTGGTAATAAATATTTTGAAAAATTAAATTTATTAATTTATGGATGGAATAATTCCTTTGAAAATTCTTGTTATTTATTGTAATATATTATTAATATTTATTTTTATATTTTTCTAAACATAGAATTCCCATAAATATAAATGGACATGAAATTAAAATAATTAAAAAGGCCCATGGAACATTTAATTTCATGAAATGAATAGATGAAACTATTATTGATGAGATAAGTCATGTTGCATTCCATGTTAATCTCAGTTTATATATATTATTCAAGATTATGTGTCATAGGAATACCAATAAATATATTTTTAATATATACAAATGAATAAAACTTATTTCCAATATAATAGGGTTATAAATCATATATTTATTTAAAATATTCTTCAATATCTAAAACTTCTATTTATTTCACTTAAAAAACAAAAAATTCATTTCACTAATGAAAATTCAAAGAAATTATGTTAGTATGGATTTCACATAATTATGATACCAAATCCTCTTATTTCACCTCAATTAATGAAACATATCACCATAATATATATCCTAAATCTAGTAGTCAAAAAAATTCACAAGTATATCGAAAAAAATATTGACACTATTATAAAATTCATATCAAATGTATGGTTAGTGGATATTATAATAAACAAAATAAAATTATTCCACTCCCTTCTAATAATCTATATGTCTTAAATAAATTTGATTTGAATTACATATTTTTAGGGGTGACACTGAAGCCATTCCCAATGATACACATTACATGAAAATAATAATAATATTGTGTAAATTTCATAATGAATTTAAATATCATACAATAATAATGAATTTTTCTATAAAAATAGTCATCTACTATATATACATAGTTAAAAACTATCCCTCTTTACAATTGTTAAGATAAAATGAAGAAGGTCTTCAATATAAGGGTATTCCTAGACTAAAGAGGAGGATGGGTCATAAGGTAACATAAAAATTTGAAAGGATGAATATTATTTACCCAAACCGATGAATACTATATCCTCCAAAAGGTGGAATTACATTTTGAAGTAAGGTTATCCCATGATTTTGGGAATTTTAGATTAAGAATATGTTGTAGATGATGGGGATTTTCCCATAAATAGTGATTTATATAGGAAAAATGGGAGGATGTCATGGTTTTTGAGAATTCTTTAGGCCTTATCATGAATTTGGAGAGAGACATGGTTGATGGGATTAATGTGATTAATTCTACACCAGATGAAGAGGATTAGATGTTGTGAATTTTGATAAGCATAGACAGTAATCATGAGTAGTGTTCCTAGATTGATATGAAATATATTATTAAGATAAGATGAATTAATAAAGGGAAGTTCATCCAAGAGGAGTACATGAATGGTTGAGAAAAATTGGCATATCAAATTAAATTCCTCATAATGAATGGTCCATATATACAGGTAACAAATATTTTCTAGAAGATATTTTGGGAAAATTATTCTAATAGGCTGAATTAATCATTACATAATTATGATATCGCTTTTAGTGTTTGTTATCAGTGAACCCTGAGGTTTATCAGTTTTCATTAACAAATTTTTTATAATAAAAAAATTAATTTTCATTCTGTTAGACACAATAATACCCACATATTAGATGTTCCATTTACCTTCTCAAAACATGATTTATAGAATTTTACACCTTGTATCACTTGTTTCATTATAAAAATTATTAATTTTTATGGAAATTCAACAACTAAATATTCCATTTTCATAATTCATAAGAAATTTCAATCAGACTCATTCCCAATATACACATTTAATCATATTACAAATGTTCTAAACAATAATTATCATTTTCAAATCTTTATGACACATGAACCAATCATTACCCCATAAAGATAATGTAAATAATTTAATATAATTCATTTAATATTAAATTCAATAAAAAAATTAAAACATAATGATATATCATACCTAATAAAATTCATCACCAAAACTAACCACTTTTATAGTGAATTAAATCACAACTAAAACAATTTTTATATAACCAAAAAATTCAGTACCCAATTATATTAACCTAGAAGGGAAGGAGTTTAAAAAAATAATATCATAAAAATAATTTTAAACAAATATATACTCATAAAAAAATACATTCCTTAGGAAATGTGATAAGAACAATTAAATTTTATTCATAAAATATATAAAAACTAATTTATTTCTAATAAAACCTTTACATCCTGAGAAACAAATAAATATTCAGCATCAAAATCATTAAAATGTTTATATTCTATATAAAACATCCTAAAAAATACAACCATAAATATAATTTATAGAAACATAAAAAACCCATTAATAAAACCCATTAGATATGAATATACATATATAATCAATTTATTATATGGAATGAGAATTATTCAATTAAAATTACATTTAGTCACATTAAAAATAAAATATTTAATTTACCCTTGGAAACAACCAACATAAAATCATTCTTTCATACACTGTGATATATAATAAAAACATTTAAAAATGTATATAAGTTACTATTATTCTAAAAAGTAATATATTTAAATAAAATTATATATTTAAATTATATAAATTAGATATATACAAGTAAATTATAAAAATAAATTAATCAAACAATTAAAAAATATATATATATATGATTAAACAAACACGAGAAACACTGATTTTTCCTTAAATCTCATTATGGAAAAGTATTCTGTAAAAGTATAATAACAGGGAGATTTATTTCAAATACATCAATTAAAAAATTCACATGAAATGATAACAATTTATATCTTCCCATTTAAAAATAGAATGATATGAATTAAAATTCTCAAAACAATTTTGAAATCAGAATATTTTAAAAAAGAGATCAACCAAAATGAGGTTTTTAAAATTTAGATTTGGAATTTTGAAAACATTTTTCCCAAATATTATATATTTTTTTAAAAATAAATAATATTAGATGACTAAAATATTAATATTGAAATGATAATCCAATAAAAATATTTTTCTTTATTAACCTATGATGCCAAAAGATCCTCATGTTTCTATTTCTAAACACCCTATTAATGGATGTCTCTAATTAAGTTCTCTAACTTACTGACTAACCCTCTCATTTACTGGAAACCATGTGCCATACTGGATAAGAAATAGAATAAAGATATGTTTTCTAAACACTGATTTATAAAATTCTACTATGAAATGTTTCCCTAACACCTTCTGAAATTGGACTGGAAGCTGATGACCATGACAAAAGTGGGGTCATGTTTGATGGGGATAGAACAACGGTGAGGAGGTGGTTCAATAGAAATTGGATAAAAACTATGGTGTCGAATAAATAAATATGGAACATCATAAACCATATTTCATTGATGTAAGTTTTATATGAGCTATAGTAGGCTAAAATAAGGAATACATAGAAACATAACAAATGAACCATTAGTGGAGGATGGGGAATTATAGGGTCTTCACTCACATGGACTCTAAACAAGGAAACATGAGACCACTATGCCAAGATGACATTGCACTAGAACGCACTGTTCAACCTAATATAGAAACCAACGATAGTGGTGTATAAAAAATATCATATGTTATATTTCAAATTTGACTCATCCAAGATAAGATCGAGTTGGAGCGGAATCAGTTATGAACTTATGCACTATCTTGAATGGTGTGAGAGAAAATAATTTAGTTTGTTTTATTTTGAAACAATCATTGAGAGTTTTATCATCAATTCTAATAAAGCACATATAATGATAGGTTATTACACTATTAAAATAAAAAGTTCTCATAATAGACCTTGTTATCATCTATTTTTAGCATTGATAAAATTCAAATTCATCAGCACTATGGTTTTTGGTATGATAAAGATATATATTTTTAGTTCTTATTTAGCACTGATAATTATTAACAACTATAATTTTAAATAAATATATTTTTAAATATATATATAAATATTTTTATATAATTGAAAATATATTTATATCAATATATATATTTATATAATTATATATGTATGTAATAAATATTTTAATATATAGTAAATATATTCAGTGTTAAAATATATTAATTAAAATTTTATAGTTATATATTTTTTTATAATTATATATATATATAATATATATAAATTTAAATTTAAATATATTATAAATTAATTATTTAAATATACTCATTATAATTTTATAATTATATATATATACTTATACCAAAACTATTTCAAAAATATTTACAGGCATTATTTTATATTAATGAACAAATAATTTTAAAAATATAATACACATACATTTATAGACATATTTCTTTATAAATATATATATTCATTTCTATATTTAACACTATTAATAAATATATAATATTTAGTACATGATAGTTAATAATGAGTGAAATTGAACAATTAAAAATGATTACACATTAAAATTATTATAAAAAGGAATATGTTTGTAAAATTATCTAAACATTAAAATAAAAATATATATTGACATGAAGATTAAAAAATATCAAAAATAATGAAACAAAGTAAAAAAATATAAATAAATAAATGATCTAAAATTATTAAATAAATAAAAAATATAAAAAATGTCTAAATAATACTAAATATATTAATATTAAATATAAATAAATATGACATAACAATTAAAAACATAACATATTAAATATATTATTTAAAAAAATGAAAAAATATAATGAAAATTAAAATTTTATTTATTTACATAAATATTAGATCTATGTGATTCTATTAGATATTTCATTATGTAATCATTTTTTCAAGAGATGTAACGCCTCAAGATTTTGAGAATTATTTTTTTCAAATTAATTTATCTTTTCAATATTTTTCATATCACGTGAAACTAAAGACATTTATTTATATATATATATATATTAAGCTACTAATTCAAACATTCATTTCACAAGGAATACTAACATGACTTTTTCTACACAAAATACAATTTTGTTTTGCAAAACAATCAAAACCAACAAAGCGTAAAATGCACACAAAATAGAGTTTCTATAAAAAAATCTTCTTATTATATTATTTATTTAACTAATATAATTATATCCTATCGGTTAAAATTAGTAATAAATACTTTTAAAATATTTTAGGTTTATATAAATACATCATATTGATAATGAAAGATAATATTTTTGGTAAAGTCCTTTTAAAGATTAAAAACATCATTTTCTCAAAAGAACTGATTCTAATAATGAATGTAATTTTAGAAACATTTAAAATTTTAATTGGATAAAATAAAAATCATATTTTAATTTATGACATCAAAATTATCCAAGGGTGAATGTTTATTATTTTTATGAGAAACATATTTTTTTGATAAATAGTGAAAAATACTGCTTTTTATTTAAAATTTGCATTTTTATATTTAATTATTAATTATGAATGAAATTATAAATATGATTTCAGGAAAAATTATATGAATATTACATATAGTAATAAAATATAACTCATTATAATAAATATCTCTTTTTAACAGAATATAAAATGGTAAAACATTGATCGTTTCCCAAATTTAGAAACATCTTATTCCATATTGTATGTCAGATTGGAACTAATCTTAATTTTACCACATTTGTGATTGTAATTCAAAAATTTTGGCATAAATTTTTTTTAGTTTAATAATTTTTTCTAATAAGACCATGTGAATTTTTGACCAAAATAATTAGTAAAGGTTTAAAAAATTATTCATAGCGGTTAAGGCCAAATTAATCATTAATAGAGAGTAATCATTTACATTAAGAGCCAAAATGAACTATACACTTTTAAAACATCCAATTTATGTCCATATTTTATTATAAACCATACATTAATGTGTATTTTGGGTTTGGTAAACCTTTTTTTGGTTAAGAACATGTCCACACATAATTTGTTTCAAAAAATTCCACATGAGTCCTTTTTCTTCCCTAAAAAAGAAACCACTTCAACATATTCCTCAAACCTCTCGATCCATTTATTTTCATACATTATATGTCCAATTATACATCCCAATAAACTCTCTTTTACCTTGAATCCTCCATTTGTGAAGAATCCCTTTCATGGAATCCATTTTGCACAAAACAAAAGGAGTTACCCAATTAAGAGGTAACGTCTTCTCTGAAGCTCCATTCCATTATATTTTGTTCTCTACCCCTATAATATATTTATTCCATTATTTTATGACAAAAACAATATAATAAATATACTATGATTTTGTTTTTAAATGTTCCTAACCTACACTTACACACACCTCAAAATAATGGATGTTGACCATACTGTTCCTGTGTATGCAGAACTAATGCCTCATGAAAAAATGATTGTTCATTTCCCATTTACCTCCAATCTTGGTGGACATTATAATGGAAAATATATTTATATATGTAATATTATATATTTATTATGTATTTAATATTACTTATTCTATTTAAAACACACACCTTTTTACCTTCTTTTTTGTGTTAATACAATAATCTCATTGGAGGATATGTGGACTACCGCCCCCCCAAAGCGATGTGATTTATTCACAAACCACATAGAATGAATTAAGGTTGGGTTTATCAAACATAAATGATATATTCATGCTTCAGTAATAACGATATATATATTCATACACATACACACACACATACACACATATATATGCATATATACATTGTTCATTTATATATATTCTTTCAATACAAAAAAACAGAAATAACGTTCATTTGTACATATGGGTTACCATTTCCATGAATGGTGAATTACATTTATTATTTCAATATGGTATAAATTATTATAATATTAATATAATATATATAACTGATATTTTAATAATGATATAATTTTGGGATTCATGATATAAATATAAGGACCAACGAAATAACATATTAAGACACATGTGAAGAATGAAGTGAATATTACCCAAACTGAAACATTAATATAGGATCTTTGAAAAGTAGGTAACATAAGGTTATAATAAAATCATATATAGTAATATATATAATAATATGATTATGGAAAAAAATATAATAAAATAATATTTATTATACATGATTCTTTTACGAGTACAGGGATATTCAGGATACAAGGTTTGGGGATTTCATATCACTTTTAATTTCTATTAGATTCAAGATATGTTTTCAACTATTTCCTTTTGTGTAGTTTATTTAACGCCAATTATTGTATTATATTTATATTTTAATTAAAAGGTTGTGAATTCACATTCCGATTTTATGATCCTTCTTCCATTGGTTTACCATTCAATATTTACCAAATCGGTAAAATAGTTTTTCTCAAAATTTGCCTTCTTTGTCATTCATGTTTTATTATGAACCTAAAAAATTATTCTATGTGTATATACATACATTTTACATGTTATAACATAAATAAAATTATTTTAAATATATATTAAGGGACATTTAAATTTATTTTTTTACATGGATATTATGATACCATGTTACTGAAATATTGGAGTTTGTTGAGACAATTTCATCACATTATGAGATTGTTTATTTTATTGATTCCCTTAATGAAATATTATGATCCATCTCAAAATAGTATTCATTATTATAATAATCCTCTATTATTCCATGATATTCACATTTATTAGTACCATATTCTACTATTTGATTTATAATATAGTTAAGAATGTGTATTTATGGAAGCCCAACTTTACCATTTCTTTTGTAATAAATTTAAATTTTCTAAAAAGGGTTTCCAATAATATTATAAAATTATCCAATCATATTATAGAAACCTTTATACCCTTTTTACATTTTACCAATGTATTCATGGTAATCATTTTTCACTTTCTAAAAAAGGCATTCATTCTAACCCTTTTACCGTTCAAAAAATGAATGTTCCGTTTTACTTCATACAAAAAGTAAAAATTTACCCACTGTCATTGCTTTGTACATTAGTTTTCATTTTTAAGAGAATAATAATTAAGAAAATATTATAAAATTAATTTTCATGAAAAAATATTTTCAAAATGGTATCATGTCTTCTTTATATATTTCCATGGTATTTTATATGAAAATAATTTTTAAATGTTTTTTTGTATTAATAAAACTTTTTTGAAGATGAAATGATATTTTCCTCAAGAAACCTTTATGAAAGATATATAAAAACTATTTTCCATCTATGATGTCATCCTTTGATGTTACTCATTCCCATTTTTGAAATAATCGTGAGGTTTCATTCATATAATTTCTATGAATGGGTCACACATAATGTCAGGGTCTTTGTAAAAATTGTTTCTCTTTCAAGGGTTATATTTTTATGATATCCATATCCATTTCATGGATTATGCTTCGATAAAATGGTTTTGAAGCCTATATATTTTCCCTAGGTTAGGATCTGATTATATTTTAATGATACCCATTTCACTTTATGTGCAATGTTTTAGATTTTTCTATGAACTATGTCATTTTATAGTTCATGTTATGATGAATGTTTTATTATCTTGTGGTATATGTAATAATGATTTTAATATGAGATGTGTGGGACCTATATCTACCACCAATGCATCAGATAATGATATGTTTTATATTATCTCAAACGGTACATAGGTTGTAGCCCATTCATTAAAAAAGGGGGTGTATGGGTTGTATCTCAAGCCAAATAAGAAAGAGTGTGTATGGGTTTTAGCCCAATATTAAATAAAATTTGGTACATGGGTTGTAGGACAAAACTAAATGAAAGAGGGTACATGGTTAGTTGAAGAATCCAAAAAACAATAACATATATGGGTTGTAGCCTAAGCCTAAAAGGAATATGGTACACAAGTTGTAGCCCATGCCTGAAAAAAAGAATTTACATGGGTTTTTGCGCAAACCTAAATGAATGAGGGTACACAATTTTATCCCATGACTGAAAACAGGAATGTAAGTGGGTTTTCACCCAATACTAAAAAAAATGTGTACACAGGTTTCTAGTCCAATCCCAAATTCTGTGCACAGGTCATAGCCCGAGCCTAAAATGTTATAAATTTCATGGTAGGTATCCCTGACATAAATATTTCTTTTCGTATTGGTACGCCAAAAATCATATGACTTATTCCATAGAAATGATTTCATGTCTCAAGATGTTTAATTCCTTATGATTCATATCTTATGAACTACAATGCTTTACACCATAGATCTTGTTTTTGACCTTTAATAAGCAGGTTATGAACTCCTCATGTTTCGATCACATTATCACACTACTGTGTTCATGTTTGCGATTGCATTTCTCCCTTTTTTTCCCTTACTGAGCATTTGAGCTCACCCCCTTCTTATGTTTCCTTTCTCTAGGATATGAAGAATGGTTTTCGATAGATGTAGAAAATGTTGATATCTTTATGGGAGATGTTGAAGATCATTCACCAACATAGATGATTTTGATTCCAAGTTTCCAAAGGCACAAAACTATTATGGAGATAAAGCCTTTATTTTTGTAATGTAATTAATACTCATCTAAAATTATGTAATATCTATATGTGTGAAGAATGTGTTTCTACATCATAAATAACACCATATAAATAATTTTGATAAATGTTTTATGTAAAAATTAAATTTTTTAATATGGAGTGTCTTATAATGAAACAAATAAATTTAAGAATGAATAGATATTGAAAAAACAATGATTATTAATTATATAGAAAATTTTAAAAAAATTAAGAAATATTTATATTTGGTAAAATAGAAATGTGAGAATACTAATTATATAAATGACATTAATATTAAACAAAATAAATGAAAAAAAATAAATAAATATAGTTAGATTTTTAGGATTGATATAATTATAATTATATTAGATAAGAAAAATTTGAAAATGAATAAATAACAAAAATATTAATAAATTCATATTATTAACGAATAAATAATATAAAAAATGAATAAATTAGACAAAATATTAAAATGTTAAAAATCATATATATTTAATAAAAATATTAATTTGGATATTTTAAGATAGATACATAATATATATTAAATATGTTATTCAAAGATAAATAATTCTAAAATGAATATTAAAAATTAAATAAATTAATGAAATAATATGTGTGTATTGTACGTAAAAATTCATTACATACATATATATACGTGTAAAATAGATTTAACACACATTTTATATTTAATAAATTTGAAAGTTTAATGAAATTCAATTAAATTTCCATTACTTCATACAATTAGTCAATATTTTTAAATAGTATTAAATTTTAATAATAAACCATTTTTCAATATATATATGTATTGTTTAATGTAATAAATAATATTTTGTGTTATATAAATCATATATTTGTACATATTATATATAATGATATATATTACTATTTCTATATTAAAAAAATTAAAAAAATAAAAAATTTATTTCTAATTAAATCTAGTAAAATGAACAATACATTAATGTGTTTTAAATTATTACATTTTATTCATCTTATATATGTTTATTTAATACATATTATTCATTAAAATTTATAGTAAATATAGGTATATATATTTATTAAATTTATTCGTTTTCATTAATCACTGTTTCATTAAGATTTCATTTAAAAATTATGCAATTTATTCATTTTTAATTATTTTTTATATTTATTACAGGTTAAATATTTTAATAAAATAAATTTAATAGATACTGTTTATTAATGTTTATAATTTATATATATTTATATTAAATTTACTCAATTTTAATTACTGGTTTGTAATTAATTGAATTTTTAATAATATTTTTAATTTATTCATTTTTAAATTCTATTTTTTTAGAATTACAATTTATTTATTTTATATGTCTATATTTAATACCTAATATTTATTAATATTTATAATTTATATACATATTAATTTCTTATTAATTATTTAATTAATAAAATTATTTATATTTCTAAATTTATGCATTTTTCATTTTTTATTTTGCAATTTTTTATTTTTTAATATTTTTAATATTTGTATCATTTTAGTTTATGTAACATTGTTTTTATTGGTATATGTGAAAAACGAGGGTCATGTACCAAATGGGGTGGTCAAGTATGTTGGTAAACTAACCCTTGCATAGGCGAAATAATAATTCCAATGGGACGCATAAGGTGGCCCAAGGCCTGCCTGGGCATGTTTGTGTGGACACAATACCATATTGGTACATGTGGAGTGTGTATGTAGGAGCCCATCCATTCAACACACATTTGGGCTTCATATGTGGCATTATTCATATAAAAAATTGGTAGAATATCCACTATTTCAATGTGGGACACATGTCTGTGATTGGTACCATTATAAGCATTGCATGTAAAGAGTTAGTAATGACTCCGTTTATCAATGCTAAAAAGGAATAAATAAAGGGAACCCTTTATTAGTGGTAATTAAAGAACTAATAGAGGAAAGTATTTTTATCTCTTTTTAGCATAGATAAAATCTACTATTTATCAACACGAATTTTAGACCTAAAAATATTAACATTGATTAGATATTTTCCATAGTGATGATAAAAGATAGAGATGAATAATGACAAAAGTATTGTAGTGTATTTTCAAAAATTCCATCTGTTTCCACTCCACAACATATTAAAAACCACATCATATCCTCTCCTTTAAAAACTTAAAAAACCCATTATTTCCTCAATCCTCTAACAAAATACCTTCTCATATCCCTCCCAATATCCTAGAGTCCTTTTTTGTTAATAAATATATCATTGGAAGGATTTTTGCGTTATCATATAGCAGTTTTCCGAAGAAAATGAAACATCATTTATTAGTTATATTTGTATTATTATGTCATTCACTTACATTAAATTATATTAAATGATTCTCATAAAAAATCAGTATTTTCCTTGTAATAATAAGTTATTTATGTTAATTTCATAACCAGAATCCACCTCCTCATCTTTCAAATGGGAAATCTTGTCACAGATCATGTGTAGGGTGGACTACTTCCTCGCAAAACAATGTACTTTGTTTTAAATAACGTTTTATGAATGTTGGAAATAATTATGTCACTATGGGTAATATGTTATATTTATTATATAAGTATAAATATACATTTATATCCTATTATATAATTTCTTACTTTACATTTTATATAGAGTACACCAATGTCACAGGTGTACGATTTACTACAACCTTGGGAATTAATGTTATTTGTTTCACTAATTCTATTAATGTAGTGTAATAAGTACTAATTTTAAGCCTATATATATTTGAAATATGATATTAATATTTTTTTGAAATAAATATATCATATACCTTATTTTTATTCCATCCATTTGACACATGATTATGTCCATGTTTATATAGGAAAACTATCTCACACATCGATGTGACATGATTTTACAAATGCATAACATTGAGGGTATAAGTAAATATATTTAACAAAATAATATTATTTTTATGATCTAATTAAAATTTTTAAATTATTAAATAACACATACCATTATTCCATCATATGCATTTAATAAACAATTCATTACTCATGCATACATACAATTTACCGTCTTCATGATTGTAACATAGTTCATATTAATAACCACTAGTAATCATTAGTTTTAAATTTATAATTGATGCATACAAATTATATCTATTTCATGTTCAGTATTTTTTATTTGGTATGTTAACAATCACATTAAAATTAGTTATCTTAATAAATTGATTTTTGATATATGAGATGAACATCATTAAAACATTTGACTTGAATGTAAATGATTATTTAATTGAACACAACATGAAAATAAATAGAATAAAAAAATAAAAAAATTAATAGTTTATTAGGAAAGAAAATAATTTACATATGTTTATTTTTAGCGATTTTAAATAACACCAACGAAAAATTATGATCGTGGTATGGGATTTTTCTAACATATACATTTTTTTGGTTTTGAACATTTTACCATTAACTAACATTCTCTCACATTAATTTCATGTAATTATTATAAAATTTTTATATATTTATCAATCATATATAACTAAATTATCTTCTATTATTTTTTGGTGAAATACATGTCTAATTTTAATTTCTTAAATTAATTCATTATAAAATTTCATTTGATTCTGATATGAGGAAACATCATTAAACTGATATTATTTCCATGGGTTATTATTATATTATTCCTTATCATTAAATTACATTAGGTGGAAAAAATAGATCATGAAAATTTCATGATTGGTTTTTCCATATATTACTGCAATGAATTATGTAATGGTTTAGTCTCATGAGATATTATGTATGGTATTAGGTAGTAAAAAACATCAATTATGGTACATTTCCTTCCACGTGATATTGTTTAGGATGTAAGCATTGGATCAAGTTTAAGTCTTGAGATATATTATTTTAGAAAATCATTTTTTACAACCAATTGATTATATCATGTTCATTATTTCATTCTTTTATTCTATTATTCATGAGGCTTGTTTTTTATGATATAATCTTATTATATGGGCTCATGTTATGATTCCATATCTTTTTTATTCCATTACTGATATTTCTATCTCACCCCTTTATGAATAAATTCCTTAGGTTATCCATTTATGAGTTAAAATATGAAATGTATTTAAGAGTTATTTATATAGAACAAATTTACGAAGTAATATATTTGGTTCATTTTTATAATATCAACCTTGTCTTCCACAGACATTTTATTGTTTCTATTCCTATATTCTTTTATTTTATATTTATGTTTTGAAATCAAGTAATAATGTGTATAAAAATCATTAGTCACTATATTTAGTATCAGAGTAAATTTTTAGTTATCCATTCAAATTATGATGAAGAATCAATTAGTGAGAAACCATGGTATAATTCTATAGATAATAATAAGTATTAGAAAATATATTTGAATATTGGTGAAGAATAGAGTGAGTGGTTTCAACATAAATTCATCCATTTCTAGATAATAAAACATTATGTGGTTTGAAAACATATGTACCTTGGTATAATAAATCATAAAATGGTAGGTCAAACCTGACTTGTGGTTTACATGGTACATGAAAATGGGCCTTTTTTGTTGCTGGTTTTATACTCCTTGTAGATTTTTTTTGGAAATTACATAACACATTAAGAACCATTATGATATACTTGAAACTTTTGTTAGGATAGAAATGATAATAGGAAATATTACCAAGGATAAGATATATTGAAGTATATATACTCATAAAAAATGATATATTTATCATATATAAGTTACACATCCCTTGTTTTTATATATCCCTTTTGTGTGTTAATGTATTATAATCATTTTTCTTCTATTTAATTGATTGAAATTTTATAATATCAACCAACAACCAACATGATATGAATGGTTATAATTTCCCAAATTATATTTCTAATTATATTCGTTCAGGAGAGGATATCTTCCTATGTCATTGTTATCACTAAAAATTGTATGTTGGAACAATTATTTACTGTGGTGAAATAGTAGCTATGAAATGTTTTGAGATTCAAGACATTGATATCAATGACGAGAATATGGGTTTTCACCTCAATATTCAGATTGAGATTGGTGAAAATTATTTTTCTCATGGAACAAGGGATTAAAAAGATAAAATGGATTTTTCAATGGGGTATTGATATATAAATATCATGGAAGAAAGAAAACCCAACATCCCAAATTTCAAATGTTTGGGAATAAGAATAAAACAAAGTGGCTAAAGTAGAACTAAAAGATTCCCAATGTGTGGAAGGTAAGAGAGTTTTTCTAATTTGAGCTGAAGGGAAATATATATTCTTACTATTGAGGAAATGGGAAAAGTGTTTAGAATAAATATTATACCTATAGGTAAGAATTGAATTGTATGTATCATGGGAACATTAATTAATAATTCCTAATGATTGGGGTTTTCAGAGCCAATCGTCGACAATAACCTCCAGCGAATCAAGTAGGGAAATATTTTATAACTATTACTAACGTGGGTACTAACAACAACGTCATGATTAGTAGTCGACTTATTCTTCATAGAGTAGATAATTCACATTTTTATGTTTCTAAAAATTATTTCGTATCATGCATGTTATGTATAACTATTCAAACACCACCTCAAAAAATGGTTGTTGAGCTATCTACAAGAATAAAAATTAATGAAACTATTTCATCCATGGTATATAACTCCCAAAATCAGTGTTTTTGGAAATTATTACCTTAAATATTATTTTACTTCATTAAATAGAGTTTAATTAATTTCTTCACATACACCTGATAACCTTATATAATGTAAACATCAACGGTCGAGTGAGGGAGTTAATTTTCAACATATCAATCATCAACTGATTCTGTACACCTGAATGGAAGTTGATTAATCCAAATCAAATATTATGTTCATGAAAGTATATTATTTCCTTACTAGAAATCATATCTAGAATAAATTGTTGAAAACAGAATAGTATCATTCTTGAACGAATTATCAAATTGAGGTATTATATTAATTTATTCACTGAAAATTTTCAAGATCTTACTCCTGACAAGAGGGTGAGTTATCAATAAAAATTAACCTTGTATTACTGAGTGCTTGAAAGTGGAGTGCGTTACTCCTCTACCTCATGATGAATTAATTTTCAGTGTCCCACTTTAATTATTAATGTTAAATCCAAAAAATATTTATATATTTAAAATTTCCCCTTCTATGGATATATAACTTATTTGATAAACTATTTGGTGATATATATTTTTTTACGGTGGCTCATATATTAGTATATCACTAATTATGGTGAAGCAAAATGATATTCCCAAAAAAATATTCAAATAAGTCTTGGAAACTATGAGTTCACATTTATTCCTTTTGTACTCACTAATAGTATAGAAATATTTAGGAATTCGATAAATAAAGACATTATTCATAAACTGAATAAATTTATAGTTATCTTTATAGAAGATATAATGATTTAATCCAATTTCATAGATGATTATAATGATAATTTGAATGCTATGATATGATATATGAGAATATAGAATTGATATGAAAATTATTGAAAATTTTAGTTTTGAATGATGGAAATATAATTTTTTGGGAATATTATTAGTATCAATGGGATATATATAGACCACTTGATGAAAAATAAAATCATTGAATATCCTAGACTAGTGTATGTAACAGAGGTAAATATTTTATTGGATTATCCCTTTATTATTGAAGATTTGTTGGAATCATTTTTAGAATGGTCAAACCCACTAACTAAGGTAACACATATAGCTGTAATGTTTTTTTAGACCAGTGAATGTGAAGAGAGCATCAAGTAGTTGAAAAAGATAATCATAATGACTCCATTATTTATATATTTCTCAAGGGGGATATTTTTAATATTATACACTAATTCATTGAATATGTTATTAGTTTCTATGATGATGAAAAATTATAAAGTGATATCATATGACTCAATCTTGTATAATGTTCATGTAAAGAACTATACGACACATGATCTTGATTTATCCATACTGATCATTTCATTTATAATGTGGATACACTCTATGTATAAGGAGATATGTGAAATATATAAAGATCATAGGAACCTTAAATATATATTCACGCTGAAGGATATTAATGTTCACCTGTGATGATTGTTGGATCTTATCATAGACTATGAATAATCGATCCATTTCCATCTCTGAAAATAATGAAATGATGGAGATGCTCTATATGAAATATTACAAAACAAATTATCAGTGATGAGAATTGATAAGAATCCATTATTCATTGTCATTAAAAGTATGGATGTGAGAATTGTAATGGATGGATTATCATATGTCATTTTTTCAAATAATTGCAAAACCATCCCTTTTAGAGAAGATGAATGGTTCTCAAAGAGATGATGCATAGCATAAGAAGATGGTGGAATATATAAGGATTGGTTAATCCTAAAATTAAAAGATTAATGAATAAGTAGAGGTAAGATTTTTTTTTTGTAATTTTGTACCATCATGTCTTAATATAAAGAGTGATTTTTTGAATGATGTACATAGCTCAACTTTTTCCATCCTCTATGGGAGAATGAATATGTATATAGATATATTTTAACACTATTGATTGTATAATATGATGAATGAGATCATAAATTTTTCATAAATGTTTATGGTATGTAAGTAATAATATTTTTAAAGGAAACAATTATAAGGAGATGTTGTCGCCATTAACCATACCAACATGTAAATGAGAAAACATCAACATGGACTTTTACACATTCGAATACAAGGCCTCAAGAGGAAAAAATGATTTATGTCTTATGATGGATAATTTTTTAATGACATAAAAACTAAATTAAATTTTTAATAAATTATAGCACAGTCAACATGTAAGGATATGCATGAGAGAATTGGAGAGGTTTCATGGAACACCACTGTTGACTATATATATTAGAGATGTGATATTTACCTCTATGTTCTTGATGAGCCTCTAACAAGTGTGATAAATTGATTTGAACTTTAGTACAAATAACCTTTTCTAAAAAAGATGAACAATATGATTGGTTAATTATGGACTAGAAAACATGTTTAGATAATTCTTGATGGACATAAAATATTTATGGGATCTATATATTTATCTTGATGAGTTCTCATATGATAAATATTTCACTCATGAATGGAAATGACTCCCCAGTTTTCCCATTATGACAAGTGAAATAGATCCCCAATATGTTATAATTAATATTGGAAACACTATATGTTAGGACCTGAACTCATTATAGAAATTATATAATTGGACATTTGTATTCAATAATAAATTAGGACTTCTCAGAGTTGTAATAAGAGTTGTCTTGAACATCATAGATGATTCAAGGTTTTCAAGGGTGGAGAAAATGTTTTTCTCTCTATATCTCCTTGTAAATGAATAATTTCACATAGGATTAAGGGTATACTGAGTCCTAGTTACATCAACCCCATTGAGATTATATAATAAATTGTAGTTGTGGATTATCAAATTACACTAATATTAACCCATTCTAAAGCACATAACATTTACAATGTATCCTTATTGAAGAAGTACACACATAATCCCTCACCTGTACTGAATGTCGAGGTGCAACATTTAGAAAATTAAATCTCTTGTGTGGATAATCCATTTTATATACCACCTATATTTTCACCTTATATAATAATATAAAATATTTGGGTGAAATTATTTAAGGATAGAATAATGCGACAACCACATATTTTTAAAAAGACAAATATGTTGGATAGAATGTGTAAACATCACTAAGACTAAATGAACTGTGATTAAATATAATGTTTAAAACCTGACCACTAAATAGAAAGATATTAATAGAAAAAATTAATTTATAAAATATATATAATGAACCTAATCTCTATAAATTCATTGATAAATTCATATTAAATAATTAGTAAAATTTTAATATAGAAATTTATTTTTTGAAAAATCATTATTTCTTAAAAAATTATTTTATTTGTATTTATCCTGAAATATTATAATTTTATATTATAAATTTTATAAATTTTATTTTATTATTTTACAATTAATTTAATTTATTTATCTAAATAAATTTAGGTTCATATTTCATGATATTTTGAAATATGTTTACTTTTCAGTGAATGGTGTAAAATACATATATTTATAAAATTGTAATTTTTTATATATATTAAGTGTAATTTTAATTTTTTTATATTTTAAATTAAAATAATATTAATTTATTTCAATTAAATGATGTTATTTTTTATAAATTACTTTGACTTTTGATTATATAATTAATTATAACATAAGAATATAATTTTTTAAAAAATACTATATTAATGTGTATAATGATTCCCATAAATATGGGAAAAGGAAAGAATGAACTATACAAAACACAATACTTTCAATATTCATCGACTGTTGAAGCTGGTCATCTGGCAGCCTCAGATCATGGACCATCGAGGCTTTCATCTCATGATGTATAAATGGGCTTGATTGGTCTATATCCAAGATCAATGACACATAGTTCAATCCTAGATTTACAAGATCAACCCACTTTTAATTATATAAATTTTAGATCCCATCTTTCTCATTTTCCATCATGATTCCCATTTTCGTAGGTTCATGTGGTTTGCCAAACATCTATAGGTGATGACCTCCATATTCTTTCTTTATTTTCTCATGATTTATCGATATCATCAAATCATATCAAATTGACATTGGTTGCATGCTTTGGGTTGGATAACCCACCATTTAGGATTATAAAAAATTCTACTGACTCCTAGGTTTTATGTAATCCATATAATGATTAGTCGCTTAGAAGAAGATCTTTTTGCAAGGTCATGGCCTCTTTTGATGACTTTTTATGGTTTGGTGTCCAAGTCTCATACCCTTATTCATTGGTGCTTCCACTAACTCTAATGGTCGATGAACGCTCGTCTAAATCAGTATTCCTTGAAGGTGGTGGTATAGATTTATCTTCTAAGATACCTCATCCAATGAATAACCTCATATTCAACTGTGGGATTGGTAACATGCTTTGATCCTTTCTCTACGAAGATGATTAAAATCTTCATACTGAATAATCAATGACAACTTAGATTTTTAGTGACCTCAGTTTATCATGTCTGCTTCCTATGAAGAGCCTTCTCCCGTATGAGGGTTTGGATTTTGGTATCCAAGATTTGGTCTATCTATCAGATCATCATTTCTGCATAGGATTTCTACTACAATGGAATTCATTACATAGGTGTCACATATGTCTTCATCTCTATCCTAATATCTACCATACAGATCCATCTGGGGATAATGATGTTTAGGATCCTTCACATCCTAGAGTCACTCCTCCACTCAATCCTTGAAACATAAGAAGCTCGTGGTACATAGCAGAAACACTAACAACTGGATCAGATCCCAATCATTCTTCAGTCATCGTCCTTCACTGATCCTATAGGGGTGGGTCCTTCTTGCTTGGAACTTGATTTATTTAGATCATCTAGTGATAGAAGTCCCCTCTTTCTTTACTTTTTAGAGCTGGGTCAGAATATAAATTATTAATATCATCATTCTTTCAATAAATAGAATAATTAGATTATTCATCCCCACATACAAATTTAGGATGGATCCTTTACCACTGATTTGAATATTGTGGGCAGGATGGTTGAGGATCACATTATATGCCACATTTTTTGTGTAAATATGGAAATGCAGGAAGGGTACCCATGGGGAAAATCATTATTATGGGATTCTATTCGGAGTGTGGTTCAGAATGATGTCAATTTGAAACATGAGAAAATTCAATAAAATGATATTTTTGATGTGGTGAAAATTTTAGAACAAGAGAGATCACCTTGGCCCAAATTATTTTTGGGATCCATCTATGTGGAAAAATGGATGGTGGTTAAGGATGGGCTAGATAAAATTATTCAATAAATTTTTCATTAGGGTATCCTACTAGGGGTTTCTTGTGAAACATCTATTACTCTCTAACCAAAGGATTATTATTTTTTCTATAAATAATTATAGAAAAATAAGTATATGTAGTTTTCAATAAAATATATTTCATAGTGTGATCAATAGAAGAGTCTATGGGTTTCTTCAAGAGCTAATATCAGAGGCGAAATTGGGGTTCATCAAGGGCAGGCCTTTACAAGATTTTTTTCCTCATTACAAGGAGATTATTGGTGACATTAACAAGAAGACTCCTAATTCAAATGTGGAAATTATGATTGTTAAGGAAAAGACTTATGAAATACTCGAATGGGGATTTAACCTGAATGATCTGGAATAAATGAGATTTTCTCAATCAGTTTCTAAAATATTTTTTAGGTGTTTTAGTTCAATATATTTCCTAGTAAATTTTATATGAAAAAGGTATGGTTTTTTCAAATACATTTTTGTACTGATACAAGGATATCCTCTATTTCCAAGCCATTTATTTTTCTCAATATTCCCTTAGTAATGTTTAATATAGTTTCATGCAAAACAAGAGTATAATATTGTTCAGTTATAGGAAGCACGTCAATGGTATCTCTCGTATACTTTTTGTGTACAACATCGTTCTGTTCATTAATGGGGGTTTGAGATCTCTGTTGGTATTTTCTATGGTCATAAAGGAATATTGAAAATGGAGTGGTCAATGTATCAAAAACGAAAAGATCAGTATCTATGTCTCCAAATCATGCTTTGAGAATCGAGATTGAATGATTAAAGACTATTGGATGATTAATAGACGGAAAATTACAATACAATTCTTGGGATCATTAATATCTATGGGAAGTGTAGGAATTCACCACTTTTATAGAATCATTACAAAAAACTCAGGATGTATTAACTACTGGAATAAATAATGACTTCTATTTAGTGGGTGCATCACATTGATCAATTGTGTTCATTTGTTGATTACTATACATGTTATATCAGTAATCAAAGTCCTAAAAACTATTCTGAGAAATAATTAAAAAACGATACTTTCTTTTTATGGGACTCACATATGGAGGGTAGGTTCCACTACTTGTATTAAGTTTAATTGGAAAATTCAGTAGAGGTAGGTGGTATTGGGCTTAGGTGTGTGGTTGATACCATGAACAACATACAATCAAATATACATTAGGAAGCCCTTGAATGGTGCTCATTAAGGGTACAATTTGTCAATAGAGTGTATGACAATGTGTAAAGTGATCCATGAGGTCATACTTGCAACCCATTGAATATGATGTTTGTTATACTATAACTACACCACAAATCATGTTGGAATACTTGGAGTGGTGAGATTAAATATTTAATGAAAACTGTGTGGGAAAAATGTCAGATTTTCTAGATGATCAACCCCGAGTATAACATTTTTTGAATCCTTTTACTATCTGTCTTCTATTCATTCCACCCTGTATAAGTCACATCATGTGTTTTTTAGTAGTATCATTTTATCATCGGTCCCTAGAAATCATGACTAAATTAGTACAATGTGAGGGATCTACTAGGACAAATAGTATCTTCACTCTTTTAAGGCTAGTTTAGACGGTTGGTGGTAATCTAATATAGTTTAATGATCTTATTTTCAAATAAAAAATATTTATGTGGTTTATCTATAAATTACACCATCTAATTGATATTTTTGTCAAATGAAAAGTCATTAGTATGGTATCCAAATGCCTCTGTTTTCACAACTCCATAAAGGAATCACACAATCACATCTTATTTGTGGATGAATGGATGATGATCTGAAGCCGAATTGGGAACCATATAACCATTTATATTTATATAGATGATAGAAAAAAATTAATATTCTCATGGATTAATTGGATGAAATAAAATGGTTTGGAGAGGAAGGTGACGGCCACCCTGATCTCCACATATTTTTTGACTATAAGGGATAGAAAAAATATTTCCCAAATGAATGTGTATACAAGCACTTGCTTGAAATTAAAAACACATATCTGCTGCCTCATTTTGGATCTTGGGTTCCTGCAAAAATGATGGAGAAATTAATCTTCTATTAGAATAGACATACATTGAAGGAGGTTTGTTCCTTTACCTAAGCAGGTGTCTTTGCCCGATAGATGGTTATAATGGAATCCTTCTTGTGTTGGGTTCAATCTCAACATTGATAGCCCACGTAACATTGGAATAATGAGACGATATGGGGAATTTTATGACTCTAGTGGTTCCGTGTTTATTTAGTTTAGTATATTTTATTGACCAGGTGATACACTCATGGTGGAAAAAAAGGATTTATTAATGAGTTATAGATTTGTCTCTCTAATAATAACATACCTACAGAAATTGAAATAGACTACTCAATTATTTGTGATTCCATAAAAGGATGTTACTAATCTCCACACAATATTATTTACATTATTCACCTAGTAAAAGAGCTTATTGGTCATGAAAATAAAAATCATACATGGTGAGAAGGTAATTTTTTGCGGATAACACTGCTTCAAAGGGGGGATAATGAAACCCCTTAGTTATTTACTATAATTTGGATTCATTTTTGAATGAGTGTACTAATTTCATTAAGGATCACTCCTTGGTTCTTAATTATTTTAGACCCCCATGAAATTGTTGTCTATTTCTCTTACCTCTTTATTCATTATCAAATTCCCCACTTTGATGTATAATGTTTCCCCTTTTCAATTAATTAAAATAACCCGTAATAAGAAATAATGTAAATGATATGTATAGGAAAAATATATAGGAATTTTAATTCCAAATTCATTTAATTACTATCCCTTTTTGTATATTAATTATATGATTATCTTATTTTTTTAAAATGAATTTCTTCAAAACCCATTTTTTACACATTTATATGTTTAATTTTAAATTAAATTCTGTAACTTTTGTGATTTGATTTAATAAAAATATAATCCATAATTTTAATTATAGTAATCTTTATATTTTAATATTTTGAACTGAATTTTTAATGTTGATGAATAGTAAAAACAATACAAATTATTTTCCACAACAAAGGTATTAACTAGTTTACTAGACAATTAAAATAAAAATTTAATTCTTAAAAATGGTCCAATTATATTTTCTAGGAATATTTATACCTTTAATCTTCTATAAATATAAAATTGTGATTTTTTTAAAAATCAATTATGTGAAAAATGTGGTTTTAATCATGATTTTCAAAATTCCTAAAAGAATTATATGCAATATTAATAAAATTCCATCGATATCATATATTTTACATGCCTAAAACCCCATTGGCTCAACCAATACCCCAAAAAATACCTTCATTATCCTCTCCATATATCTTTGAGTAATTTAGTGATCATAATGAAAACCTAGGATAACTTTTCAAAAAATTATAATGATGTTTTCTGAGGAAGAGGTAACATTCCTAACTGGTCATCTATTGTTTATTAATTCATTTGATTCCATAAAATATTAACAAAAAATTATAATAGAATAACATAAATATAAAATATATAATGAAATGTTGTTATGTTAATTTAATAACAGAAATACATTTCCACTTCTATCAAATGCTTGATTAAATCATTAATTGTGTACACAATATAGTACATCCTCACTAGCCAATAGAAATCAACATCCATCAAAACCACCAATGGCTAGATATAATGATTTTTTTGTTTCTATCCAATATTCCTAATATTTTAATAGTTTTGAAAATATAATACCAAAAATAATTTTTTACATTACGTTCAATATAGAATATTATAACGTCCCTCTGGTGTACAACATAGGACCACATAGAGAAGTGATATGATTCATTATTCAAAAACACTTAAATGTAATATAATAATAAATAATTATATATTTTTAAATGATATCAATTACATATTAATGAATTTGAAAAAATATAATATAATTCATTAACATACCATCTATTTAATAAAAGATAATGCCATTCATGTGCATGTTGGACAACCACCTCACAGGGTGACATGATTCATTTTTATTACAGTTTGATCGGGATGGAATATTTATGAATATTTAAAACAATGATATGATAATTATTATATAATGATAACAAAATAAATATGAAATAACACTTACCTTACATCCATCATGAATATTTAAAAAAGGATATGTTACATTTACGTACGCACGACATACCATATACATGATTGTAATGTACATCCATTTTATTAACCATCCAGAATTATTGATTTGGAAATTATAATTTATGTATATAATTAATAATTAGGTAATAAATATTTTTCAATAATTGATAAATTCTAAATCGCTTCTCGAATAGTCAACTTTGCAAAGTGATTCTGCCCAAATTAGTCGATCATCCTCAAAATGCATGACATGAACATAAATGAATATATAATTTATCATTAAATGATAATAATTGAAATAAGATGAATAAAAAACACGAAAATGGTTCTTAATAATGTTATTAATTTATATATGTTTATTATTCTAGAATATAACTAACAAATGTGATGAATCAGGCATGAGGTGAAAGATCTTTCTAATACACCCTTTTCTCCATGTTATAACCTCCCCCACTCTAACTAAAATTATATATCATTAATTTAATGGAAATATTCTTAATTACTTATATATAACTCTCAAATTTATAGATATCTTGTTCTCACTTCCTTGAATTTGGACATACAAGCATTATAATCATTTCAGAAATTCATTTACTAAAAAATTACATTTGATTATGATATAAGGAAAGATCATGCAACATAATTTCCATAAAATGGTAATTATTATTTTATACATTTTTATTGAATTTATTTATGTTTCATACATCGAACATAAAAATATTATCATGTTTTTACAGAAATATAACATCAATTCATTAGAAAATCTATTAATCTCATGACACATCAAGTATGAGATTTGAGATTAAACATAATTTATTCTGTGACTTTTTATACCATTTGATATTGTCTAGTATGTTATCGTTGACTCTTATTTAGGCCAGGATATATGTTTTTATCAGATTTAGTATTCTATCATGATCATACTATCCATGAAAATTATGTTATTCCTCCATGTGATTATACATGGGCCTTCTCTTTTTTGTTATTATGTTATACCATTGAATCACATCGTACGTTTACCTGTCATGTTTATTTACCTACTATGTATTTTAGCTCACCATATTAATTTTTTTCATTCCCCTAGTTATCTTTTGCAGTATTAAGATCTAAAATGGATTTACGATATCAATATGGAGAATAAATTGAGGATTTCTTATTTTATTTTCATTTAATGTATTATGAACGTAGTCTTAAAAATTCAGTAGGACTCTATCAATGATATATTAAGTTATTAAATTTTATAGATATAATGCAGTAATATGTATAAAATGACTGGGTCTTTATGTGGTTTATTATGTCATGTTATTTTTGAAACATGTTTTAATAAACAACTGGTTAATATTCATATTATAGCATCCCCAAAAATGATCTTCATAAGTATAATCATTATAATACATAACATTTTTACTACCACTCTTTTTAATATAAGGAAAAGAAACGTAAGAATGGGTGGAATGATTTGAATTATATGGGTAAATACGAGGGATATAGACATAATCAGAGAATAAATTTATGAGAATGTGAGAATAAAATATAAAAACATTAGTCTATATATCATATATCATAAAAAATATTTATGGAATGTATTATGCTTGTTTAGAGGACATGAATTTTGAAGGAATAAGATAACGTAATCCATGATATGATAAAATCAAAAGAACATATAAATTTTTCTATACTCATAATCATTGAAATAGAAATTTCAATGATACCCACCAAGACATTCACAACATGATAGTCTTGGGATAACCTGACATTTACCCTCTTTTAAGCATCAATTAACCTCCCATGTTACCTATAAAGTTTCTCTTTGTATAACCTCACATGTATTCTCTTTAGTATGATTTTGATATCCTCCCATGTACCCTCAAATTTGGGTATTTAGATAACTTATTGTGAAAACTTTGCGACCATAGAACAATACTCTTTACCCAATGCATTGGAGGGAAATACTGACCCAAACCATCACATAAAAAATCATTCATATCTATGAAAAATGACCATATTACATTCATATTATCTTAATCCAAAAAAATGAAATATTTTTCATTATCTTTTCTTTAACTAACAATTACATACACCATTAAAAGTCAATAAGTTTATAAAAAATCATCTAAAAATAACCATAAAATATCAAATAAATGAATAAGGATATGACCATTGTATAATTTCTCCAGTAAGAATAATATATATATAAGTATGTCACCATAGATGGAAAACGATTATCAATGATAACATGGATTATTTCTTGATGAAAATAGAGTTTTTAATTACAAAACACTTATATAAAATATAAAAAATTCCCAAATATTGAATAAATTTATTTAAAATAAAATTATAATTACATAAATGAATTATTAAATCATTTATAGGTAGTGATGATATTAAATACCTTTTCTTCCATATATGTTAAAATTACAATTCCCTTCATAGTTTTTTTAAAAATTAATAAGGAGTACTTTTGGAAATTAAATTGAAAATTTGTTTTTAACCATTTATTAAAAAGAATTACATTTGAAAAATTACTTAAATCAATTTTTGGATAATACTAAATTATTTCAATAAAAAAATTTCAAAAATATTCACATGGGAGAAAAAATAATTTTCAACTGAGGTGGAAAATTAAATTTTCTATTTCTAAAACAATATTTTTTTTATTTTTAATACATAACAAGATATTAATAGAAAAAAAATTATTGAATAAAAAATTAAATATTTAATAGTAATATTCATGATTTTATTGATATATATATAATAATATTTCACCATAGGAAGCATACTCATGAACAATCTTAACAAACAATTCGATTGTAACATAATTAATTTTCCACATTTGTAATGTTTGAATTATTTCCAACTTTATTTAATTAATCATGTATCGATATATATATATATAATATAAATTTCTAAAGAATAATTATTATTCATTAGTGAATAGTATATACACAATAAATATAAATTGGTTTTGAATGTGTCATGTGTCCTATAGAAATTTAATAGAGATTAGAATATGTTAACTAAAGTATCATCTTTCATCATATATTTTTAAATCGCATATTAAATAAATATAGTGTAATTTTAATTTTAATTTTTATATATAATCATATATATCATTTCATGTATTATTTACGTAGTAAATTTTGTTACCCATTTTCTAACAAATTTTTTGTTTAAATAATGATTTTCATAATAATTTTTTCAATTTTGAAGCATGCTGTGATTTGTAAATTTCAGTCAATTTACAATGATATTTTTCATGTAATATACAGAATTTTGATAATTTTATAAATATATTATATATTAATTATATATATATTTTTTAATTTAATCCATTAAATATTAATGATATAGAATTAATTACACCTGTCATGGAGGTAGAGGATTATAAGTACGTTTGAACATCATTTACATTATCTTGACTGGAGGAACTAAATAAATTTAAATACTACTTCATCTTTATAAAATATTTTTACATAATTAATATCATATATATTTATTAAATATTAAATATTAAAATATATGGCCAAATAGAATTAAAAACATGTCACATCGCTACGTGGAGGCAACAATCTACATGTACAAATGAGTGATGTAATTTTTTTAAACATATTTAAATGTAAGAAGCATGATGTGAAATTATAATTTCAAAATGATTATTATGACATTAATATCATGTAAAATTTATAAATCAAACATTATATCTATCAATTATAGCTAGTGAAGGGAAACAATTACATCAGTTCGCGACACAGAAGTTCTTCATACACATAATTGATTATATCACATCCCATTTTAGTGATGAGGAGATGGATATAGGTTACTAAATTAACATAATAATGTAACATTATGTTTGATATATTAATTTTATTTTATTATAATTTTTTAAGAATATTTATATGAGGTGTAATATAAAATAAAATAAAATTTATTGGTTAAAAAAATTACCTCTTCTTCGAATAACCACAATAGGTTTTCACAAAAATCATTCATAAGAGATTTTTATAACCAAAATATGTCCTATATGATGTGTATAGGGAAGTAAGGAAGATATTTTGTAAGTTATTTAATGTTCTAAAAGTTATGGGTTGTGTAAATAATTGAATGTCATTGGTGTCCTTTTTTAATTAACGGGGAGTGACAATTTTGTAAATACCATAAAGCATTCAGTAATTTGATGTCACTCTCCGAACTTGTTCCTAAAAATGATAAATAATGTATTGGGTGGATTATATTTCCAACACCAACATCCGAAAAAAATATTAAACATTCATTAAAAACTTTTCCCTTATATTCTAACTTTATGGACATTAACTATTTTAGTTTTCACTATGAAAACTAGCTTATTTTTGTTTATATTGATTATATATTAATTATTCCTAAAAATGAAATCATAATTATTAGATAATATGGGATAAAAAATTATAAATACTAAATACCTTTTATAATACAAAAATCTAATTTATGTTGGAAATTAAATTGAACATAAGTGCATGTCACGCATAAAACCATATTTTATCCAAAAGTGTTTTAATTAATGATTAAAATTTGTTTATAGTATTCATGAAAAAAATATGTTGAATCTAATATAAATTTTAAAATATACAAATTATAATTATTTAATCCATTTTATTGTAATGGCCCAGGTTTTGGGGTCCATTACTTTCTGAAAATCTCGTTTTGGGTTTTCTGGTCTGGGAATCACGGTTGTGTAGGCCAATCGGTAGCCTTAGCATACTGGTAGTAGGCCTACCGGCAGCTCGGTCTACCAGTAGCTCGGCCTACCGGTAGCTGCTGCCTACCGGTAGCTCGACTACCAGTAGTTGTGGCCTACCGGTGGCTCAACTAAAGGTAACTGCCGCCTACCGGTAGCTCGGCCTACCGAAACCTACAGCCAACCAGTAGCTCGGCCTACCGGTAGCTGCTGCCTACTGGTATCTCGGCTACCGATAGCTGTCGGCCACCGGTAGCTGCCGCCTACCTATGGCATTGGTCTACCCCATGGGCCCCACGGGATATTTCCAGTAACGCTCCCTTTAGCGCAAATAGGGTTTTAAACCCTATTTTGACTCGTTTAAGCGTGTTTTAAAGACCCATAACGCGCATAAGAGTTTTCATTAAATACTTAAACAATTAATGAGTAGGTTTAAACCACCCGACCCACGAGTGGAGCCGCGTGGTCAACCCACGACCCCCGCGCCTTACGCAGTTTCGCGTTTTCTCCTCAACCATCCGCGGCTCCTATAAACTAAGGGTTAGTCGTGGTTTCTCCTTTCCTCAATCGAGGCTTTTATTCTGGTGCATCGGGTGCACCGCATCGTTATCCGTAATGTTCCACACCCAGCCTAAACGTCGATCATCTATCAACAGGTAGGGAATTTCTCCTTAGTCTCTCTCTTTTGTGTATCATGCGGGGTGGGCGTGTTTCGGTTTTGTAGAATTGGATGAACCAGACTCAAATAAAGATAATGAACTGGTTTCTATAAATAAAAGAGGGGGGTTGTGATCTTTGATGCTGTTTTTATTATGACTATCTTGTTGAGTTGTGTTGGCTTATGCCTTCTGAAAATCGAGGCCGTTGGTGGTCGTTGTTTGTGCACTAATGAACCCATGCTGATATTTTAAGTGAATTTTTTTGGTTGTAAACCCCTGCTGAGTAAATTGGTTAAGCACGTATATCCAGACAAATAAATTGAGGCACCAGGATTAATCCTTCTGTGATAACCCCGGTTAAAACACACGAAAATTGAAATAGTGGAGTGTGTTAATTTGTTTAAATATGAAAATACCGGCATGGCCCTGACATGTGTTGGTGGTGGTAGTTGGTTGTTTTCTTTTACGGGCCGATTTCTGGAGATGTGGGAGGGGATGGGATCCCATGTCTTAATAATTTCGGTAGTTGTGTGAAAATGGGGATGGGATACCCTATTGGTATGGATTTGGTGGTTGTGAGTTTTAAGACCAGGTGGGTACTTGTTTATATCACAAATTGGGGTGGGATCCACTGTTGTTGAGAACCAGTTGTGGGCATTACAGTTGATGCTTGACTGTTCACTTTCCTGGACTTGTGCATATTCCTACTAGTTTCCCATTAGTGCTTACACATAATTAAACATTATTTCTGAACATGAAACAAGAATGGGACAAATGGGTTTTGTTGGCTAGGGTCGTGACTTGTGACTTGGATGTATTGGTGTTGAGTTCTGTAGGCTGGTTAGAAAAACCTAAACCTTGGGTGAGTGATTGTTACCTATATCTATAAATTGTAGTTATGTGTTTCTTATTCTCTCCCCACCCAAGTTGAGCACTTAGTGCCGAACACCCCCATTTCATTGGGGAGGGTGTTTTCCCCAACAATATTATTAGTGGCTGGTTATTAGCTCCTTTCTGCTCCTTTTCCCGGATAGCCCAAGTATCTTCGGGTAGGCTGTGATGTCCTGAGGTCCATTATTAGCCCAAGAACCTTCGGGCGGGGTAGTGTGATGGTTGGCCAGGTGTGTGCAGTAGGTGGTTTCCCAAGCATCTTTAGGATGAGGCCCAGGTGTCTTCAGGCGTGGAAGTGGATCTTCTAGCCCAGGTGTCTTTGGGCGTGGTAGTAGTTGTAATAGCCTAGGTGTTTGTAGGTGTGGTTATATGGGGAAATTGTGTCCCAGGTGTGTGCGGGCGGGATTTGGTAGTGGGACTGTGTGCGGTTGTGGCCCACGTGTGTGCGGGCGGGTGTGGTAGTGGGACTGCGGTGAGAATGGCGGGATTGGTCCGATGCGTAGGATGTCTCAATAACTAGTGGGTAAGTGGCGCAGGGTACACAAACATCGATGTTCTCCTATTATATATATTACTTGACTTGCATTATTTGGGGAGTGTTCCCTAGTGAGGCTTGGGTGGATATTTTACCTTGATAGTTGTTTGGTTTACTCCTTTTCTCACGGGACATTATCACGTTACCCCACTTGTGCACGAGAGTCTTTGGTTTCCCTACTGAGTGTACTTGTATGCTCACTCTACGTATATAAAACTGCTTTCATGTTTCTAGGAGGACTTCAGGGATCCTGCGGGACTATACTAGCTCAGACCCTCAGGGTAGTTGCAGCTGCTGTTTTTCTTTCGTTGGTACTTTCCTTTGTAGTCACCTTCTGTACTTGTGGTTTTTACTTTTTGAACATGCATGTGGGAATGGTTTACTTTTGGTTTTACTTTTCTTTTACCTTGGTTTTGTTGGGATTCATCATCTTATCTCCTGATCCTATAAAACAAAAAGGGGTAATGCCTTCCATTTGTGAGAAATTTCTATACCATTGGTGATTGTCGCTACTCCAGGACTTATTGATGGCAGGTCTCGGGGGTCATTATCTCTCCTTCAACTTAAGGAAGGAAGGGCTTGTCAATATTCTAACACTTCCCTCCTTTTGGTGAAGGAGGGTCATGACAGAATGGTATCAAAGGTGATGGTTGAGACATAAGATGGAGTCTGGAGTTAGGCATAGTGAGGATTGCATGGGATGGTAAGGCAACAATGTTGGGTGACCTTGGCGTGTGAAATAGGCCAGGGAAGATTGGCTAGGACACAGGATTTTAGGGCCCCCCGTGATTCGATGCAAGGACTCTGGACCTACCGAACGACCAGGTGAGGCCACACTAACTGCAGGGTAGAGACCCTAGGAAAGGTACTTGAATCATAATGACTTGTGTTCTTTTGTTTCTAGGATGTCTTGGGAATTATGATTAAATTAAATTTTTTTAATAAGTTTTAAGAATGATATTTTCCACTACTTGGGCTTAGGCGTTTGTTCTTTACCTTGCAGTTATGGCACCTGGAAGGCTACCACGTGTGGTACACGTGATCGAGGCCCCGGAGACTACTTCGGCCGATCGAAAGAGAGCTGATCGAGAGGAAGAGGACGACCTGTGGTAGAAGACTCTTCAGGCCTTCCAGTGACAGACCCTCGAGAAGTATGAGGGCAGCACCACCGATATGAAGACAGAAGGCTGGATAGAGGAGCTAGTTATAGTCTTCGTCCTAATTCGGGCCCCGACTGAGTACTAGGTTCCTCTGGATATTAGCCAAATGCGGGGAGCGGCTCGTCAGTGGTGGACGCTTTACCTGGGAGAGAGGAGAGAGTCTGAGGTGGCTTGGGCGGACTTTGAGAGGGAGTTCTGGGCAGAATTCCTCTCCTCGATGATGAAGGTAGAAAAGAGGCAGGAACTACTCTCCCTCCAGTAGGGGAGTAAGTCCGTGACAGAGCTAGGGATCAAGTTTAAGGACCTCCTACATTTTTCTCCTGACCACTTTCCTGACGGGGAGTCTCAGGCAAGACGTTTAGAGGAGGAACTTCGACCCTCCCTCCAGTATGATGTTACCCCCTTTACCATGCCGACGTACTTGAAGGTCCAGAAGAAGGTGGAAGTGGTGGAGAGGATGCATTCTCTAGGTGGAGTGTCATGAGAGGGGATCCAGCTGGGACCATTTAAGGGAAAGGTCGTCAGCACCAGGCCTCCAGCGTCAGGACCCTCCAGGTTCTGACCAGCAGGGAGCATACCGCACCATTTTCAGTTTCGATCCACTGGCCCTTGACCATTTCCATCAGGCCTGGGACCACGGTGTTTCATCTGTGGGAGCCCTGGACATCTCTGGAGTCAGTGTCCCGACGAGGTGCAGTACAACAGTGGAAGTCATCCCCAGCACCCGCCCCAGCAGTAGCTTCCAGCCAGACCTTTCCAGCAATAGCAGTAGGGACAGCGAGCACCAGCTCCTCCGAGGGCAGACGTAGGAGGAGGAGGCCAACCTCAGGGCGCTCCATAGGGACCTCGACCAAGGCATGGTCGGGGAGGTGTCTGACTGCAAAGGGGCAGGGGAGCTGGGTGTGGATAGTTACACGCCGCAGAGGCAGTAGTTCTAGCAGGGCCAGAGGTTGTTCGAGGTACGATCAGTCTGTTTAGCACTCTTGCTTATGCCTTGTTTGATACCAGAGCTTTGCACCCCTTTGTTTCACCCAGTCCAGCTCATGCATTGGGTCTAGGTGTCGAGAGAATTCTAGTTCCCTTGGTGTTTATCACACCAGTCGGAGGTTAGACCAACTTGTTTTTTGTTTTTCGGGGATGTAGACTGATGATAGGGTCACATCAGTTGGTTAGAGATCTTCTTCGGCTATAGATTTAGCCATACTATGTCATCCTAGGCATAGACTGGCTATTTTCTATGTGTGTCGTCATCGACTGTTTCCAAAGATGGGTGGTGTTCTCAGACTTGGACTGTCGGCGTGTTACCTTCACCTGCGAGTGGAGCAGTCCGAAGGGAAACAGGAGAGAGGAACCTATCCTCTCCTTGTTGACCGAGATGACAGTGGAATCAGTAGATACTGAAATGGTGGAAGTGCCAGAGATCATCTGTGAGTTTATGGATGTCTTCCCTGAGGAGGTAACGACTCTACCCCCTCGGCGTGATATAGAGTTTGGGATAGACCTGCAGCACGGCGCTCAACCGATCTCGATGGCTCCTTACCCGATGGCGCCTTCAGAGCTATGGGAGTTGCGGATCCAAATTGACAATCTGATGAAGAGGGGTTATGTTCGTTCGAGTGCGTCAGCGTGGGGTGCTCCAGTCTTGTTTGCAAAGAAGGAAGATGGTGGTCTTAGGTTGACCATAGTCTACAGGAGGCTGAATTAGGTGACGATCAAGAATAGCTACCCTCTTCCAAGGATAGACGATCTCTTCGACCAACTTAAAGGGGAAGGATGGTTCTTGAAGATCGACATGTGGTCTGGGTACCACCAGCTGAGAGTGAAGGAGAGCGACATCCCAAAGATGTACTTCAGGTGTAGGTATGGACACTTTGAGTTCATAGTCATGCCCTTCGGTGTTACGAATGCCCCGGCCGTGTTCATGGGACTTATGAACTCCATCTTCCGGGAGTACTTGGATCAGTTCGTGGTTTTGTTCATCGAAGATATCCTGATCTATCGAGGTCAGAAGAGGACTATGTAGAGCACCTGAGGATAGTTTTGGAGGTCCCCCGACAGCACCATCTCTATGGGAAGTTGTCAAAATGAAAGTTCTGGGCACGAGAAGTGAACTTCCTTGGGCACGTAGTGTCTGAGCAGGGGGTAGCGGTCGTCCCATCAAAGGTTGCGGCAGTTGTTTCTTGGGCAGCACCGAAGAATGTGGTGGATGTTCGAAGTTTCCTTGGGCTGGCAGGTTACTATCGGAGGTTCGTACCCAACTTCTCATGAGTAGTAGCCCCTTTGATCACTCTGACCAAGAAAGGAAAGACTTTCGCATGGAGTGAGCAGTTCAAGTCAGCCTTCAGCTATCTGAAGGAGAAAGTTGGTCAGTGCCCCAGTGCTGAGATTACTAGAAGAAGGGGTGTCCTATGAGGTGTTCTGTGATGCTTCAGGACAGGGCCTAGGATGCGTGTTGATGCAGCGACAAGGGGTGATCTCTAATGGGTCCAGGCAGCTACGCCCCCATGATCGTAATTACGCCACCCACGACCTGGAGCTTACAGCGGTTGTTTTTGCGGTAAAGTAATGGAGGCACTACCTCACCGGGGAACGCTTTGTGGTCTTCACAGATCACAAAAGCATGAGGTATATCTTCTCCCAGTGGGTCGTAAACATGCGACAACGCAGATGGGTCGAGTTCCTCCAGGATTACAACTTTTTCGATCTCTTATACTGAGGGAAAGGGCAATGTGGTGGCCGATGGATTGAGCAGGAGGACGTAGAAGGATGACGTCCGAGAGTCGGTGGATGCCTGGAAAGCGATGGGAGAGTTAGCTACCTTGAACTTAGATGCGAGGGTGGATGGTGATAGGGGTTGCCTATACCAGATGACAGTGCAGTCATCCCTGTTTCAGCATGTGGAGTAGTCTTAGTGGGGAGACATAGAGTGCGAAGTGATGTGTGACCGAGTTGACCAGGGAAATGCTCCGGAAGGATGGATAGAGGATGGTCAGAACTGGATGCTTTTCCAGAAAAGGTTGTTTGTCCTGGAGGCGATGCGTGGCAAGGTTCTCATTGAGTTCCACAACTCACCCCTGGCGGTACACCCAGGAGTTTCCAAGATCCACCAAGGTTTGAATAGTATGTTTTGGTGGCCTGGAGTTAAGTGAGCAGTGGTAGAGTTTGTGGCCAAGTGCTTAGTATGTCAGCAAGTGAAGGCTGAACACCAAGTTCCAGGCAGCCTACTGCATCCTCTAGTTGTTCCCGAGTGGAAGTGGGACGACATCTCAATGGATTTCGTCAAGAGACTACCCAAGGTTGAAGGGGGGTACGATGCCATCTGGGTGGTAGTGTATAGGTTGACAAAATCGGCTCACTTTATGGCAATCAGGGAGTCGAGTACCATGGATTATTTGGCACGAAAGTACGTGGATGAGGTTGTGCGGTTGCATGGAGTTACGAGGTCTATAGTCTCGGATAGGGATGCATGCTTTACCTCGCGAGTCTGGAGAGGATTTCAGCATGCTTTTGGCACCCAGTTACGCCTTAGCACTTCTTTCCATCCCCAGACAGATGTACAAATAGAGCACACCATCCAGACCTTGGAGGATATGTTACGGGCATGTGTTCTCGATTCAGGAGAATCATGGGTGTGATACTTGCCTCTGGTAGAGTTTTCCTACAATAATAGCTACCATCCTACCATCGGTATGGCCCCGTTTGAAGCTTTGTACTGGAGGCCATGCTGTTCACCAGTGTGTTGGACCAAAGTAGGAGAGGTAGGTATCCTTGGCCCGGAGGTGGTGTAGAGCACGACAGAGAAGGTTCAGCTCATACGGGAAATGATGAAAGCGGCCCAGGACCGACAGAAGTCGTATACGGATACCAGGAGGAGACCATTGCAGTTTGAGGTTGGAGACCACGTGTTCTTGAAGGTATCCCCTCTTCGTGGGTAGTGGAGGTTCGGTAAGGGGAGCAAACTCTCTCCCAGGTTTATTAGACCCTTTGAAGTGTTGTGGCGGGTTGGCGAAGTGGCTTATCAGCTAGCATTACCACCACCGCTACTAAGGATACATGATGTCTTTCATGTGTCCCAGCTCTGTCGGTATCTGCACGACAATTTACACGTCCTTGATTGGGGCGAGCTGGACATCAAGGACGACATGACCTTTGAGGAGAGTACGTGGGAGAGGGAAGCACAAATGCGTGCCCAGTACCCAGAGTTGTTTTGATCTTTGTTCCTTGTCAAACCTATTGCAGTATAACGTTTTGTCCTTTTTACTATGGAATGTAATGGTATTCTTTCTTTTGGATGTGTGTGAAAAGCCCTGGCTATGGGGAAGGAGACTCCCCAACCCACATGCCCAGGCAGTTTGGCATGGTATGTTGCTTGGTTCTTGGCAGGGAAATGTGTTAGTTAGCATGAGTTCACTCCTAAGAGGTATCTTTCGGGTGGTTGTTCGGACCCTTTCTTCCCTTCTGTTTTTTTTATTATCGAGGACGAGAATCGTTTAAGTGGTATCTAATGTAATGGCATGGGTTTTTGGGGTCCATTACTTTGTGAAAATCACGTTTTGGGTTTTCTGGTCTGGGAATCACGGTGTTGTAGGCCAACTGGTAGCCTTATCCTACCGGTAGCAAGCCTACCGGTAGCTCGGCCTACCGGTAGCACGGCTACCGGTACTTGTAGCCTACCGGTAGCTCGGGCTACAGGTAGCTGCTGCCTACCAGTAGCGCGGCTACCGGTAGCTGTCGGCTAGCAGTATCTTCAGCCTACCGGTGGCTCTGGCCTACCCCGCGGGCCCCACGGGTTATTTCCAGTAACACTCTCTTTAGCACAAATAGGGTTTAAACCTTATTTTGACTCGTTTAAGCGTGTTTTAAAGACTCGTATTGCGCATAAGAGTTTTAATTAAATACATAAACAATTAATGAGTCGGTTTAAACCACCCGACCCACGAGTGGAGCCACGTGGTCAACCCATGACCCCCGCGCCTTACGCAGTTTTGCGTTTTCTCCTCAACCATCCGTGACTCTTATAAACTAATGGTTAGCTATGGTTTCTCCTTTCCTTGATCGCGAGTTTTCTTCTGGTTCATCGGGAGCGCCGCATTGTTATCCATAAATTTCCGCGCCCTGCCTAAATGTGGATCATCTATCAACAGGTAGGGAATTTCTCCTTAGTCTCTCTCTTTTGTGTATCATGTGGGGTGGGCGTGTTTCTGTTTTGTAGAATTGGATGAACCAGACTCAAATAAAGATAATGAACTGGTTTCCATAAAGAAAAAAGGGGGGGGGGTTGTGATCGTTGATGCTGTTTTTATTATGACCATGTTGTTGAGTTGTGCTGGTTTATTCCTTCAGAAAATTGAGGTCGTTGGTGGTCGTTTTTTTGTGAACTAATGAACCCCTGCTGATGTTTTAAGTGACTTCTTTGTGGTTGTAAACCCTAATGAGTAAATTTTTTAAGCACGTATATCCGGCCAAATAAATTGAGCCACCAGGACTAATCCTTCTGTGATAACCCCGGTTAAAACACACGAAAATTGAAATCATGGAGTGTGTTAAGTCGTTTAAATCTAAAAATACCAGCATGGCACTGACTTGTGTTGGTGGTGGTAGTTGGTTATTTTATTTTACAGGCTGATTTCTGGAGATGTGGGAGGGGATGGGATCCCTTTTCTTAATACTTTCAGTGGTTGTGGGAAATAAGGGATGGGAACCCCTGTTAGTATGGATTTGGTGGTTGTGAGTTTTAAGACCAGGTGGGTACTTGTTTATATCACAAATTTGGGTGGGATTCTCTGTTGTTGAGAACCGGGTGTGGGCGTTACGGTTGATGCATGACTGTTCACATTCCTGGAATTATGCCTATGCCTACTAGTTGCCCAGTAGTGCTTAAACTTAATGAAACATTATTACTGAACATGAAACAAGAATGGTAGAAATGGGTTTTGTTGGCTAGGGTCGTGACTTGTGACTTGGACATATTGGTGTTGTTTTCTGTAGGCTGGTTAGAAAAACCTAAACCTTTGGTGAGTTCTTGATACCTATATCTAAACATTATAGTTATGTGTTTCTTATTTGCGCCCCACCCAAGTTGATAACTTAGTGCCGAACACCCCCATTTCATGGGGGAGGGTGTTTTTCCCAACACTATTATTAGTGGCGGGTTAATAGCTCCTTTCTTCTCCCTTTCCCGGATAGCCCAAGTATCTTCGGGCAGGCTGTGATGGCCTGAGGTCCATTTTTAGCCCAAGAACCTTCGGGCGGGGCAGTGTGACGGTTGGCCAGGTGTGTGCGGTAGGTGGTTTCCCAAGCGTCTTCGGGATGAGGCCCAGGTGTCTTCGGGCATGGAAGTGGATCTTCTGGCCCAGGTGTCTTCGGGCGTGGAGGTAGTTGTTATGGACTAGGTGTTTGTAGGCATGGTTATGTGTGGCAATTATGGCCCAAGTGTCTGCGGTCAGGATTCGGCAGTGGGACTGCATGTAGTTGTGGCCCAGGTGTGTGCAGGTGGGTGTGGTAGTGGGACGGCGGTGAGAATGGCGGGATTGGTCTGATGCGTAGGATGTCTCAATAACCAGTGAGAAAGTGGTGCGGGGTACCCAAACATTGATGTTCTCCTATTATATATATTACTTGACTTGCGTTATATGGGAATTGTGCCCTGGAGAGGCTTGGGTGGATATTTTACCTTGATAGGCATTTGGTTTACTCCTTTTTTCATGGGACTTTAGCACGTTCCCCCACTTGTGCACGAGAGTCTTTGGTTTTCCCTACTGAGTGTACTTTTATGCTCACCCTACGTATATAAAACTTCTTTCAAGATTCCAGGAGGACTTCGGGGATCGTGCGGGACTATACTAGCTCGGACCCTCGGGGCAGTTGCAGCTGCTGTTTTTCTTTCTTTGGTATTTTCCTTTGTAGTCACCTTCTGTACTTGTGGTTTTTTTAGTTTTGGAACATGCATGTGGGAATGGTTTACTTTTGGTTTTACTTTTCTTTTACCTTTGTGTTGTTGGGTTTCATCATCTTATCTCCCGATCATATAAAACAAAAAGTGGTAATGCCTTCAATTTGTGTGAAAATTCTATACCCTTGGTGCTAGTCGCCACTTCGGGACCTATTGAAGGCGGGTTTTTGGGGTCATTATCTCTCCATCAACTTAAGGAAGGAAGGGCCTGGAAATCTTCTGACTCTTCCCTCCATTTGGTGAAGGTGGGTCGTGACATTTATCATATTTTATTATCATATTTACATTAATTTAATTTAATATAGAACCTGCAGAAGTGATTAAAATGTAGACGTCCAAATAATATTTTTTCCAAAAATATAAAATCATTTAATTTCACCCAAAAATGAAAAATTGATTCCCATTAACAAAATTCTTTTTATAGCAAAATAATTTAAATTATATAACTTTTAAAACCTTTTTTAAAAATAATATATTTTTTCAAATACTTCAAATAAATATTTATTTTTCTAATAAAAAATAGTACCATTCACTATCAATCAAAAAATTAATATGATCATGAAATTTTATAATTTTTCAATGCCATATTTTGAAATTTTCATACCAGAAATATGTTCCTCTTATGAAATAAATTTGTAATAAGTTGAATATTTAAATTATATTTCTTTATGTCTAACAAAAATAAAAATAATTTCGAGAGGAAATATATTTTCTATGTATATAAAGACATGACAAAAAATTATGTGAATATTTTTCATGATATATTCATTATATTAAGCCACTTTACAAACTTTTTCAAAAAAAATATTCATATTCATACCACTCTGTTTTTTATATATTTTATAGTTTTCATAATTAAATACTAATATTAATGGTATTTTTTGGATCATTAAGAATCAGTGTTTTATGCAACACAATCTACTCTAGTTTAATATATATGAGAAAAATAATTCATAAAATCTTGGTGTGTCACATTTTTAACTCAATTTCATATAATTATTTTAAATATCACATTAATTTAATATTTTATTCTATAATTATGTATGTTATTTCCTTTTATTGATTAGGTTTTTTAATTGATTAATATGGGATAAAATTTGATTCAAATAATGATTTTATTTATATACTGATATTTAAAATTAAAAAATTATTCAGAAGGGTTTCCTCCTAAATATTTTCCATTTTCTTAATTATTCTATATTCATCACTATCCTCTTTTTGCGTGGTGCTTATAAAACCCACAAAATATATTATAATTATTTTCCCAAAAATTATTCGGTCAGAATAAACCATCTATTCTTTTTCTATAATGTTCTTTTATATAAATAGTAAAAAAATTATTTAACTATTAATCATAATATATACTTGTTTTCCTAGTCAATATATTATTCAACATCAATTGAGAGACATTATTTGGAATCTCAGTCAATAACATCTTACATTATATATCTTCTAGTTATTTTTATGATTCTCATGTAGTATAAAAAAAATATGTATATTTATACAGAAATTTAATTTGTAATGTTTTTTTAAAAATATCAAATAATTTTTCATATTTTGTTGTAAATATTTTTATTCTATATCATGTTTCATCAAAAGTAATTTATTAATGTTATTTTCAAATTTTAAATGATTGGGAAATTTATTTTCAAACTCTCCATGAAAATATTTAAAAAAAATTAATAAATCACATTGTTCCAGTCAAAATGGGTTTTTTCATACCCCCTATATAGATTTTAAAAGTAATGTTTTAAAATTATTTTAAAAATATATATTTTTCTCCCATAAATCCATTTAGTCATCATAATTATTCTTCCAGAAAATTTTATATTTATACATTGAATTACTTTTCTCCATTTTTTGTATAATTTTTAGTTTTAATAATTATCAAAAGATATAGATTTCATTTCATATTTTTAAATAAATATTTATAATGATTATATAAAAGGGGTTTTCATCTATTTTATAATCATTATATTTTTTTATAATTTATTGACTATATTATCATATAATACTATCCATTTTATTTCTATGAATATTTTATAAAGATGAATTTATTTATTTTTTCAAGAAACTGGTTTTTTTTCATTGAATAGTTAAACAATTGAAGAATACTAAGTGATCATATGTTCAGAAAACATATATTTGAATTTTTTATAATTATGAAATTTAAAATTCACTTATAAAACACTAGTACATTGGATGATTTTTTATATCTCAATAGATAAAATGGTACAAAGTATGATTCCCCATGACTAATGGTATTGGAATTGTTATCCCAAGTACAAGATGGATCTATTATGATAATCTATAGTATAAGAAGGTGTATATGTAGCTGTTCCATTAGGAAGAATGTACATAAGAAGATATCCCAATCCTAACATATAACACCCCATGTTTTAGAACATAAATTCAATAGTTAATGCGTGGAACACTAAGTGTCTAAAAAACAAACACATCTGTGTTATGAATTTTGATAAACAGACATACATAGTTGCATTCAGTAACATAATTAGAGTCTTATAAGACAAATTTAATTTTAGGTGAATATTATCGTAAGCATATAAATAGTAATATGACACTTATGAATAGTAAATCATATTAATATTTTATTTTCATAAGGTTATAATATAATGAGATATTGATTAATTTTTCAAGGTGATATAAAACAAAATTTAGATTTAAAATTTTATTTTGAAAATAAATTATGATTTTATAAAAAAATTAAATTTATAATATTGAGAAAATTATTTTTAAAAAATTGATTTCATTTTTGAATTCTACATGTTGAAAACGGTAGGGGTGAATTTTAGTAATTTTTTTGAAATACATGAATATTGGTGAATCGTGAAATTTGTTAATTTACAAAATATACTAAATACGTTAATTTATGCATCATTCTTGAGTCATGAATTATGTAATTGACTATTGGTTCAAAATTAAATGCACATATTACTATTTTTGTTCATAAGAATCAATAATTTTGTATGTATTTGAACAAAAAATTAAAATAATAATTAAAAGAATGGGAAACCCTCCTCTTCTCCACTATAAAACCCCCTAACTACCCCTTTGTTTCACAACTCTCAAGCCTTGTACATTGTATAAATTCTAACAAAATGACCACCTAAGATCCTCTCAAATGTCCAGTATCACTTGGTATCATAAAAAGACCAAATCCTCTCTCTTAAAGAGGCTCTCAAGGATGATTACTTCGAGATGTAAATTCCTCTTTTCAATTTTTCATTTTATATTCATTTCATTTATTTCCTCTCCACCTTTCATACAAATTTTTTGATGAATCCGGTAATAGAAATTTACTAAATTTTTATTATGATAAAGGAATAATTCTTCATCATCTCTCCTTTCCCCTTATTTTATACTATAAATGAAAACAACATCTGTGATGTGTTAAGTTATCACAATCAAGGAAGAGAGGTTTTCAATTTCTATTACCATTTACAATTGTGGTCATGAAACCATTTTTATGGCTAAACCAAATAATAATATATGTTTTATAACTTATTTATGGTTATTTAATCTTTTTTATATATAATATTAATTTATAAATCAAAATAACTTTGTTGGGATCAAGAACTGCAAATTAACCCAAACAATTGTCAGTAATGTTTTATATAATGATTTGTCATAAATCCCAATAACGAAATGAATTTTATGAACATGTAATGTAATTATTCTTCAAAAAAATATAACTCTTATTATGGACAATCATGTTCATTCTACATTTACATTAGTACTTGAATATAAGTAAACCAATCATCAAAACCAAAGAAGAAAACACCCCCAAATAGTGAAATTGAATCTCTTAACCCATAAAAGGCCATGAATGAACCTAATAAGGTTATAATAAATCAATTAAATATATAATAGGTTCTATAATAAGTAATTTATGAACATAAATTTTATTATTCGGGTCATTAAGATCAAGTGAGAAACACCTTCACACTTAATGTAAGGGTTTTCTACTAAAACCTCCATCTTCATTTGGGTTACTTCTGTTCTCTACATATCTCATTTAAATTATAATTTATTAATATTTAATAATCATATATTATGTGTGAATGTAATTAATATTTGTACAAACTATATTCATATGTTAATTTAGGGGAAGTATTATGTTTTAAAAGGATCTTTCATTAATTATTCCCAAAATGAGAGCCATATTCACGAGTGGTTATCAAATTATTAACTATATTAAAGGGAAATATATAATTGGTTTTTGGAAAAAAAATATCTACAAAAAATCCCTCATTTTATTATGAAAATACTATCATACTTCACTTTTGGTTTTATAAAAATATTTTTCCAAAATAACACTTCTTTTCAATGTAAGTTAGTATTTATCTTAAGAATTAATCAATGATTTTATAAGATTATCATCATCTATTTCAATAGAGTTGTTAATTATTACATATTATTGGGATTAATACATTATGGTATAATCTATGAAATTTAATTGAATTGATTATTATTATTTTAAATAATGATATTCTCAATAATAATTATATGTTTTATTTCATTTCAAGTTATAATGTTGAACTTAAGTGTGTATCTTGTTTCCAAATCAACTAAACTATTCATTCCATTTGGATTCATATTCCTTGTTTTATGCGAATGTAATAAAATAATGCACTGACTCTAGGAAACTAGGGTCGGGTCCTTACAATTGGTATCAAAGGTTGTTTAGTATAAAAATTGTAATCTAAATCTATAAAACATATAATAGGGAACAAACTCTTAAGATATTCTATGAGGATAAAACATACAAGAAAATCCTGGAATTTTTGGTAAGGAATATATTATCTGGATGTGCTATCTTAAAAAATTTAACTAATTTACATCTAATGGTTAGTGTTTATGCTTAATGATTGGGAAAACTAATTTACATTTAATATATTAGTTTCTATATTAATATATATGTTATTTTATTTTTATCACCATTCATATGAATAGTGAATTCTACTTAGTAAGTGTCATGTGGGGATCATTATAGCCCTTGAGTGTATCGGTGTGTCTCTTCAAATAAACTATTGGATTGGCATGAGGCCTTGAAAAAATGGATAATTATGGTCGTGACACAAGTCCTTGATGATAATATTATGAGGTCCCACATTATACATTCCCTAATTATTAAAAGTTTATGGATAGTTCATGTATTTATTAGTCTATTAGAATACCCCTGATTATGTTTTATTATGTCATTATTTATTTTTCTCGTATTCATGCTATATTCTATTCATGTATAATTTTTAAAGGCATGTGTTCTTAGTTATTCAACATGCCTAATTTTTATGACTATGATATCTTACACTTTATTTCATACATTGAATTTATGATCACCCCTTTTTTTGTTTCATTTTCTCAGGACATAATGAAGTTTATTATGTTTGACCTGTAAGGATAAACTTATATTTGTGTGTGTTCCCAACAAAACTTATATGTGTCACTTCATTTAATGTTGTAATGTTGAAATTATATGTTAATATTGCTTCCATATATACTAAACTATTTCTTCATTATGAATGTGCATTCCTTGTTTGTATGCCAATGTAATAAGATAACGCACCAGGTCCGGGAAATAGGGGTCGGGTGGTTATAGTTGGTATTAGAGGAATTTTAGTAGAAAACATAAAAAAATATTTAGATGATGTAGATTAAGAAAAAAAACCTCTATGATATTCTATGAGGATAAAACATACAATAACATACTATATTATTTGTTAAGGAATAGATTATGTTAATCTTTCTAGAAAAACATCATAGTTTGGATATTATAAGTGGATATAGTTCCCAAAAAAATGTACCTTGGAATGGAAACTCTCGCAAAATGTATTGGGAATGACCCATGTATCCTGGTAAATGATAATGGGCCTTATTGTGCACCTTGATTGAAACTCTCGAGGGAAGTTCTTAGGATAATTCTCAATTTTTCCATTCCATTATGAAGGATTTAAATATAATTTTTTTCAAAGAAACTAGTTTTATGATTTTGAGATTAGATATATATATAATTCCAATTCATGGTAATTATTTTTCAATGTAGATATTATAAATTATAATATATAAAATAATTTATTGTATTCCATTATTTTGGAATAGTGGCGAGTGGATGGAATGGAAACTGAATGAACATGCTTATTCCATGTTTGAATTTCCCTCTATGAAAGATAATCATGTTTTCTCTAGAGCTATGACTGGTGTTGTGAAACTTATAACTATACTGGGAAAGTAGAATCAGGATATGAATAATAACCTTACCTATTTGGACCATCCTGATCCACAACGTGGAGGAGCTATGTTAGATCTCTTTATGTGACAACAACCTCTATCATTTAATGTGAAAACAAACCCATATATAATTGAGTAGTGTATAAGTTCCCTAATGAATATATTTCCCCTATAGGGATATAATGAAATAGAAATTTATGTCATGGTAGTTTATAATCTATGAGTATATACAGATCAGTGGTGTTCATTAATCCAAAAAACAATGGAGTCGGATGAAATAGAAGAGATGGAATGGATGGATTATAAAGAAATCTTCCATGAAAATATTTTACACATTAAAAAAGTGGATATTGAATGGAAATTCTTGAATCTAATGAAGAAGGGGGATGAAAATGATTCAACATATGATGATAACTTCACAAGGTTAGTAAGAAATGTCACAGAATATATATAAAATATAAGAAGCAATATTGATCGACTATTTGATGGTTTAAAACCATTACTCCAAAGGGAACTAGCCTCCCAAAAATTCTCATCATATGAAGATATATACTTAAGTGCTATCAAGATGAAAAATGAATTTTCTATGTCATTTTACATTAAAAGAAAAACAAGAGAATAATAGGGCTTATAAAAACTAAGAAAAAAGAAATAAAGAAATGGGGAAGAAGGGAAGAGATGACCATTCATCATGTAGTAATTGTGGGAAGAATCACCATAGAACTTTCATGAATGGAATAGGATTATATTACAAGTATGGAGAAAAGGGGAACTTATGTTGGGACTTTAAGGGGAATAAATAAGCTACAAATGTTTAATTCTACAATTGTATTGATATGGGTCATTATGCACATTAATTTTCTATGAATCAGGAAAATATTCCCCAAAGAATGCCAAGGGAGAAAGTCCAATATTATGGTCACAACAATAGAGGATGAAGTTCTTAAAGATTTTTTGTCAGTTACATTAATCTATTCCTCAAACATAGTCAATTCTTTATTTGATTCGGTGTCATAACATTCATTCATAACTTCCTAGTTTTCTATAGAACATAGATATTTTCAATTTGATTTGATAAGGGAGTTTTTAGTGAAAACTCATAACAGAAGTATTATTGCAACATTGTTATGTCAAGATATCCCCATTATGGCATATAAAAGTGATTTATCTATTAATTTTGTGGTCATACTAATGGCATACTTTGATATAATACTCAGTATATATTGTATTTCAATCCATGATATGAAAATTAATTGTAATAAAATAGAGGAAATTTTTTTTGAGGGTGATATGGAGTCCCTTTACTTCATGGATGAAACAACATCATCTCATTCTCATATAGATCCACCCCCTATAGCTCTAATAAATTCAATTATTGGGTACGATGGGAATGCAAAAACTGTTGGAAAAAATGATTGATCTAATAGAGAAAATACAACCTATATTATGTTGGGAAACGAAAATCCTAGACTTGATGGAATGAATTTGACCGCTGGCCCATCTAAATCTAGTGAAGGGATAATGATTGATGTGAATAATTATGGTCATCCCACTGATAGAAAGGGAATGTTGGTATATATGGACGCTTGTCTTATTATCACTAGTATAAATAATGTCACAATATCAATGGAGGAGGATCAAATGAATATGATTGATTCAGTTGTTTCAGGGTATAAGGTAAAAGGATACCTCTATGATGACACTCTTCAAGAAGAATAAGACATAGAAGATAGAATTGAGGAAGAGTATCTCAAATAAAGTGCTCAAAAAGAAAAAATCCGATTCTGGATATGGATGGATACATTACCCCAAACCCCACGAAGATAAAAAAACATATACACTATTCTAATTTAGAAAGAACTATAGTCACAAGTTCCCTTTATGGTTTAAAAAAAGATATCAAGTATCATAAATGGATGGTTGAACATGTTGCAATATTTGATAAGGAGGACGAGTAAAAGAAAGATACAATGTATAGAAAGTCATATCAAATTGGGGAGGATGATGATGTGAGTGATGAGGCTTTATCATGGATGGAAGAGCTAGATGAAATAAAACATCATAAATATATTTATTATTAGATTTAGGCTGACACATACCTTGAAATCCAAAAACAAATATACACTAGGATGTTTTGGGAATACAAGAAGAATCATAACCTTAACTTCAATGACAGACCATTGGTTTTATCTTCTTTAGGATCTGTTCATGGTCTCTAGATTTGTTATCTGCTATTTTCATTCCTTGATTATCTCAATATGGAGGATTATATTAATGGAATATTATTATGAGATGGTTCAAGATTAATGAAATATGGTTTTTTGACATGAGGCCTAATACTCAGGTGTGCAGGGGCATGAACCTCTATTTCCCTCAGCACTCTTCTATAATTTTATATTTTGATGTTTCCGTATACTATTTATGGTTGATGAGGCCATTGTTTTGTGGGTGGACCTAGGATATCCTACCTCATCATGATGTTTATAGTTTTGTTAGTATGTTTTCTTACTGAGGACATCAAAGACCTTGAAGCTACACTTTTTGTGGTGTCTATTGCATGTTGTTGTTGGTGATGCCTCTTCTGAGGCCATATTTCTATATAAGGAAACCATGAATATTGATGTTTTATCACCTCATTTTCAATCTCAGGCCATGTTGGATAATGATTCTCATTACAGTAAAACCAAGACTTCAATGCTGCACTATGACTACATTGAGGGCACGGAGCTTGCTCGAAGCTGCTGCATATTGGCATGATTTGATATCTTCTTTGAAGGCATGTTGATTTTGTTGATTGATTTTTTGTGGGTTGTTGTTTGAGTATAATTGATATATCTCTATGTATTTATCTCATGTTGTGTGGGTGTAAACACATTACATGTCAAGCTTGTATTGTATCACTATTTTCAAAATTAATTTTGTAGGCAAATGAATTGGGTGACAATTTCATGTCTCTATTTGTCTTAAAAAATAGAGGTCATACCTATTGTGCAAGAATATTGTTGAATTTGTTACATATGATTTACCTCTATATTGTAACAGCCCAAGATTTTATTAAAAAATATTCTTTTTAATTTCACTAATGTCTTGTGTTGTACGCTACACCAAAAGGAGCTTGCACAACACGCATCCTTGACTTGCCTTTCATTACACGGAATCGCGACCTTCCTTGATAGCGTGTGTAGTACGCAATACCGAGTTTCACTAAACAACGATATGCTATTAAAATATAATTAAAATTAGCCGTTATGAATAGTAATAACCACTTTTTGAAATTTTGTAAATTTTATTTTTCAAAATGGACTTCATTTTTGGATCCGGAATATCGAAATTAGCTTAGGGTGAAATTTTGGTAATTTTCGGATAACTTTCATATTTTAATGAATAGTGAAAATTACTTAATTTTAATTAAAAACAACTTTTTCAATCGAAATAATTAATAGTGATAAATTTTTAATTTGAGTGGTTTTAAAGTATATTTAGAATATATTTTTACAATTTAATACAATGTTGGTCATTGGATGTAATTTCACATTTAAACCAGTTATAAACAAGTGTCAATCTTTTGATAGTTATTATCACTTAAAAACATGCCTTTTGTTTTGATGACGGGAATTAATTTTTAAATTAATTAATTCAACTGATATGTTTTGAATTTGGTAAAATATAAATCATTTTTGAGTTCATAATATCAAATATATCTTAGGCCTAATTTTTGGCATTTTTCTGAAAACTTTCAATTTTTGATGAATAGTGAAACCACTAAGTGGTAGTTAAAAAACTGAATTTTTCATAAAACATAATTTTACCGCTTCTGTGAGTGGAATTTCGAAAATCCGAGAGACACGGTTAATATCAAGGACTAAAATGTGGTTCAATGAGATGAGAATAATTTTTGGTGAATAGTAACTTTTTACTTTTTTTTTACCACGGTAAAAAGTAAATAGGGTAATTAAGGGTAAAGATGATATTATTATTACCCTAACACATGTCCTAATTCTAGTGGATAAGTGTAATTCGACCAAAAACAAGCTTAGGAATAAAATATGACCATTTAGCCCCACTTGGATTAGATTAGGACAATTATTATTAATTTATTTAAAGAAGGGTTAAAATAGTTAAAATCAAAGTTTAATAAGTAAATAATTTTTAATATAGGGTTATACATAAGATAAACTCGACTTTAAATATTCATTAGAACGATAAAATTATTTCCTACATAATTATATTTTATTTATAATTTTTAGACATTAAATAGATTAATTTATTTATGACACAACGATGATGCAGTAATTACCCTTTTAAGGAAATGTTAACATAATTGATGTTATAAATGCTCAAATAAATGTAATTTTGAGACTTTTTATGAATTACACTAATTTTATAGGTTAATATGATATATTAGTGTTTATTTAATCAACTTGGTTCGAACATATAATTCTGTTATGATTTTCAGAAAAATCAATTACTAAATAGTGTCAAAATTGACATAAAATAGTTTTTAAAACAAATATTATATTATTAATAGTTATTTTATTCCTAAAAATATATGTTTCATCCAAATGACTTAGATAAGGATATATATATTAATAATAAACAACTTGGGGTTCGTTTGGCATGTTATAGTAAGTGTATTAACCATATAGTGTAAAAAAACAAAAAGTCACGATAAAAGTTAAATTATTTAACTTAGAGTTAAATCTAATTGATAAGGTTAAAATAATAACCTAAACTTGTCTAAATCCTATTGGTTTATAGTAGTTCGACCCATCCCCACTAAACCTTCGAAATAAGACCCTTTGGAACCATTATAAACTGATTTTGACTTTAATATAAAATAATATTTTGAGATATTCCTAAGGTGCCCCTCTCCTCTCTTATAAAAAGACACCTCCTCCCCCTCCTCACACCAATTTGAGCACTCAATCTCGGCCAACCCCTGCCAAAATCCCTTCTCCACTTCCCTAGAATAATCCTAGAGGTCCTGGTCGTCTTCAAAGACCAATCTTAGTTCCCTAAGTGGAGGATTCAAAGAGGTGTTTCAAAGAAGAGGTAATATCCATTACCGATCTTTTCAATTTCTTTCATCTTCAACTTCTTCTTCTTTAGTTGTTTCATGATAAAGTAATAAAATCAGTATTAATTACATACTTATATGTTATTATAAATATTAAGCAACCCTAATTCACCTTCTATACATCCTACGGAAAAATGAAATCACCGCGCGTGCGTACGTACGGAATACCGTCTCCACGCCGTGGTGTAATCTATTTTCCACCACCACCTTACTTGGATGGGTATAATGGTGTAAATAATGACTATATATGACTATTATAAAGTGATATTGATTCTGAAATAGTATACATATACTCCAATACAATTCCACGATCATAGGAACGATATTATCACTCGTGCGTACGTACGGAATACCGTCTCCACGATGTGATGCGACTCGTTCTACATGATCTTCATTTCAAAATGATTATATAAATGAATTTAATTAATGAATATCATATATATTACACTCATACCATTCTGGATATAAGGTATCTATAAACATTAATGAAGAATAATAATTTATTCGGCAAAACACGCATAAGAACAAAAGGCAATAAAGACCCGAGTAACAAGTAACAATGAAATATTAATAATAAGAAGCTATGAATATGACCATATATGATATCATATCAATATGTATGATTCTGTAATAAGACAATAACATTATTTAAACCATTATACAGGAGCTTAGGACACGTACAAATCAAATCGGACCTAATGTAAGGGAAATATCACAATCTCATTTTTATCCGAGATTGTTTATACATTGGCATTTACTGGGGTGAATTTTATCATCCACATTCATGTTTCCTCGATATGACATATTATTTATATCCACCTACAATGGTTTAAATCCTATTTTACCCTTCGGTGTGTTTTTAGTAAAAGATATGAAAGGAATCTTTTGTCGTTTTTCGTACGAGGTACTTTTTTTGACTTTTCCGACAAAAGTACGTGAAGAATGTTTTTTTTAACTTATACGGAATGAATGGATTTTTAAAACATTATTTCCAAGAAGATTTATTTACAAGTTTTAAAGTTTATTTTTAATCAACTTCTTTTAGTTTAAATTTTTATGACATGTTAAGAAAGGAAAAATGTTTTTAAAGAAGAAAAGATATTTTCCTCAAGAATTCATTTCAAGTGTATTTTTTTTCAAAACTATTTTCCATCTAAGATGACGTTATTTGATATGTATGTTTCAAGTAAAATGTCTCTATGATTTAAATGGTTTCAATTTTCTTATGATGAAATGATATCAATTATTTTTGGATTATGATGGAATGATGTTTAAGAATCCCATTTTATTACATGGGTTATGCAATGATGTATGATTTATGATTTTGTGGCACACATAAGAATGGTATCATTATGAGATGGGTGGGACCTATATCTCCCTCAAATGCATTGGGTAAAGATTTTATATCTCATGAGATAGACATGGCTGGAACGGTATGTTATACCGGTTTAGTGAAACATGACTGAAACGAGGGTGACTCGGTTCAGAAAAGGACTTTGTCCACTAAGATAGTATTGGCAATGAGTCTTGACTAACAAGAAATGATTCTCTATGATTATGTGTGTATTCCACAAAGTTTAATGTTTTAAGTTATGATTTTTGTGATTACATTTCACTGCCATGAGTTATCCCAGGTTATAAAATTACGATCTCTTTTACAGGTTAAGATTTCCAAAAGATATGTGCTTATGTATATGATTTGATTGATATTTCTTTTGTTTACCCTTACTGATCATTTGAGCTCACCCTTTTATGTTTTCTTTTCCCCAGGATATAAAGAAAGGTTTTAGGTATAAAAAAAAGGAAGATCTTTATGGGAGATGTCGAAGATCTTTCACAAGGATTAGAAGATTATATTCCGAGTTTCCAAAGACACTAAACTATTATGATCCTTGTGTGTGTGTTTTTGTTATGTACTAAGTATTCCGCAAATGTAATGTAATGTCCATGTACGTTAAGCTTCGGGTCTCTACAGTTGGTATCAGAGGAAAGGTTTAGTCAACCTTTGGAAACTAGGATGCGAAAACGTTAGTGAGATCCCTAGAGATATTTTTAAGGTATGTCTAGGGATGTCTCTAAGGTTAAGTATACGTATAGGTTATAGTCCTAGAATTGCGCTAATGATATTAGAATTTAACCTAAGATGTTAGATATTGAAGGTACTCCCCATTTATTATGTTGTTTTCCCTAGCATGATTTTTGCCTCTCACACTATTCTTTTTGGGTTTTAGACGATTGCTAGAACCCGAAGGAACCGTGTTGATCAATGCAATGGACAATGCAATGATTTTCCTCCAGAACAAACAAATGTTATGGGAGATGGAGTGAAAAATATTATTGCTATACTTACACAAGCAATGAATCATTCTGGACTTCCAAATGAGCAGAGAAGGGAACAATATTCTATTGAGTCCTTCATGAGGCAACGTCCACCTTCTTTCAGTGGGTCTTCTGATCCACTTGTTGCTGAACAATGGATCAGTACCACTGAAAAGATATTTTCTGTTCTTCAATGTTCTGAACATGATAAAGTCATCTTATCAGTATATCGTTTGGAAGGTGAAGCTGATCAATGGTGGAATCTTATCAAGAATACGAGGCCAAGAGATGAAATTGAGTCCATGGAATGGGATGAGTTCAAGAACATGTTTTTTAGTATGTACTTCCCTCGTATTCTTCGAACAAAGATGGAAAAGGAGTTTCTTGAGCTGAAGCAGAAGGATGATGAATCTGTTGGTATATACGAAGCGAATTTTACAAGACTTGCAAGGTATGCATCTGGCATTATCATCCAACCTGAAAGTAAAGTTGATCAATTTTTCAGTGGCTTAAAACCAAGTCTTTGAAGGGCATTAGCTATAAGATACTTCAGTAGCAATGAAGAAATTGTGCGTTGTGCTATCAAGGTAGAAATGGAAGTTGGTGTTACATATCCATCTCATGGTTTTGACAAAAAATGAAAGATGGAGTTCAAGGAGAAATCTCAAAATAATGGTGAAAAGAAGATGAATGTTTCCTTATGCACAAAGTGTGGAAAGAAGCATGGTGGAGATTGTCTTAAAGGGACTAGAAAATGTTTTAAGTGTGTAAAAGAAGGTCATCGAGCAGCTGAGTGTCAATGTAATGGAAAAAGGGTTTCTAATTATGTGAATAAAGAAAACACTGCAGAGAACGCCCCACCAACACCTCAATGCTTCAAGTGAAAGGAAATGGTGCATTATGATAATAAATGCCCAAATCCATGGGTTAGTGATGATCAACATGAGCAACCACTTAAGGCAAAGGACACAGGGAAGTCACATGCGATCACTATTGGTGATGTTGAATATGACAACGATGTGGTGGAATGATTAAGTGTTTATATAATGGGATTCCAAAATAATGTTGTATCATAAAGTATTGGAATATTTATGTGTTGGTCTAATGTGGTATTCAAAGTGCTTGAGATATTTTTGGAAATAAGATGATATGCGCATAATGAAGCAAACACTGCAGAGAACGCACCACCAACACTTCAATGCTTCAAGTGTAAGGAAATGGGGCATTATGCTAATAAATTCCCTAATCCAAGGGTTAGTGATGATCAACATGAGCAACCACTTAAGGAAAAGGACAAAGGGAAGTCACATGCGATCACTATTGGCGATGTTGAATATGACAACGATGTGGTGGAATGATTAAGTGTTTATATAATGGGATTCCAAAATAATGTTGTATCATAAAGTATTGGAATATTTATGTGTTGGTCTAATGTGGTATTCAAAGTGCTTGAGATATTTTTGGAAATAAGATGATATGCGCATAATGAAGGGAAAATGAGAAAACGAAATGTTTAACAGTATTCATGAGCTCATGATTGATATAAGGACTAAGTGATATCATGGTTTTAGTATATAGAATTTTGAGGATTTTGGTTTGTGGAAGGTGTTAACTTTTAACTGCATTCTTGTTTTCACTAAAGTTCATTGGGTATTCAAGAGAATACATGATTAAGGACTTTGAATGTTTGGAATGTGACCAACAAAACATATCTTATGATATATGGGGATCAACGATGGTACTAAATCTCTAGTAATCATTTTCACTATGTTATGAGAGTGGACTGCAGTATTATGGATAAGCCTAAAGGTTGGAATGAATTATGTTGGACATAAGTTAGTATTGTTTAAGGATAGAAGTTTTTTCGATATTATTGATGGGATGTTATAGAAATATAGTTTTAGAAAAAGGACAACCTGCAGGACGGGCGACAACCCATCGCGTCGGACAAGGCTGTGGGAATCGAACCCACAACCGAAGTGCGACTGGCCTTTATCGCCTACCACTGGCCTACAGGAAGTCCCTGGTTAGTAGAAACTATTTTTATTTTATTAAGCGGTATGATATATGAATTATAAGTTCATTTTTGGAACCATATACGATTAACCATAAGATGGACTTATAACTTTTGCTAACCTTTTGTTTGAAAGAGATGGAATGACCCATCATTCTATCACATGATCTGCTAACACATCACGCATGACAAATTCAACTTCATTTCTTTAAGAGATGAAGTGGAAATTTTCCAAAGAACGACAAATGGTGAGACTATACCAAAATCCCGAAAGTATTTCTTCTAATTCCAATTTTATCAACTTTAGGGAAATGATCTTGAAAACCAAAAATGTTGTCTTAGTGCTCTTATATCTGATTAATCAGATGGTACCTTAGATCATCACAAATTTATGGCTTTGTGATTTCTAGCTTTTCCATAGCCATGTTCTCTACCACTCTCCATCAGAACATGATGGTTAGATTTCTCTTCCATGTCCATATTTTCACCTATGTGGAAACCCAGTGATTAGTTTATTTGCGTAACCGTTACGTTTCATACATTTGTTTTTAAAAATTGGTTTTGGTATTCCTTTTTACGATGTGGGTTTCTATTAAAGAAACATTCTAATAGTAAACCATTTATAACCCCGACGAATTTCGAGGGCGAAATTCATTTTAAGGGGGGTAGAATGTAACAGCCCAAGATTTCATGAAAAATATTCTTTTTAATTTCACTAATGTCTTGTGTTGTACGCTACACCAAAAGGATCTTGCACAACACGCATCCTTGACTTTCCTTTCATTACATGCAATCGCGACTTTCCTTGATAGTGTGTGTAGTACGCAATACCGAGTTTCACTATACAACGATATGATATTAAAATATTATTAAAATTAGCCGTTATGAATAGTAATAACCACTTTTTGAAATTTTGTAAATTTTATTTTTCAAAATGGACTTCATTTTTGGATCCGGTATATCAAAATTAGCTTAGGGTGAAATTTTGGTAATTTTCGGATAACTTTCATATTTTGATGAATAGTGAAAATTACTAAATTTTAATTAAAAACAACTTTTTCAATCGAAATAATTAATAGTGATAAATTACTAATTTGAGTGGTTTTAAAGTATATTTAGAATATATTTTTACAATTTAATACAATGTCGGTCATTTGATGTAATTTCACATTTAAACCAGTTATAAACAAGAGTCAATCTTTTGATAGTTATTATCTCTTAAAAACACGCCTTTTGTTTTGATGACGGGAATTAATTTTTAAATTAATTAATGCAACTGATATGTTTTTAATTTGGTAAAATAAGAATCATTTTTGAGTTCATAATATCAAATATATCTTAGGCCTAATTTTTGGCATTTTTCTGAAAACTTTCAATTTTTGATGAATAGTGAAACCACAAAGTGGTAGTTAAAAAACTGAATTTTTCATAAAACATAATTTTACCGCTTCTGTGAGTGGAATTTCGAAAATTCGAGAGACACGGTTAATATCAAGGACTAAAATGTGGTTCAATGAGATGAAAATAATTTTTGGTGAATAGTAACTTTTTACTTTTTTTTACCACGGTAAAAAGTAAATAGGGTAATTAAGGGTAAAGATGATATTATTATTACCCTAACACATGTCCTAATTCTAGTGGATAAGTGTAATTAGACCAAAAACAAACTTAGGAATAAAATATGACCATTTAGACCCACTTGGATTAGATTAAGACATTTATTATTAATTTATTTAAAGAAGGGTTAAAATAGTTAAAATCAATGTTTAGTAAGTAAATAATTTTTAATATGGGGTTATACATAAGATAAATTAGACTTTAAATATTCATTATAAAGCTAAAAATATTTCCTACAAAATGATATTTTATTTATAATTTTTATACTTTAAATAGATTAATTTATTTATGACACAACGATGATGCAGTAATTACCCTTTTAAGGAAATGTTAACATAATTGATGTTATAAATTCTCAAATAAATGTAATTTGAGACTTTTTATGAATTAAACTAATTTTCTAGGTTACTATGATATATTAGTGTTGATTTAATCAACTTAGTTCGAACATATAATTCTATTATGATTTTCCCAAAAAATCAATTACTAAATAGTGTCAAAATTGACATAAAATAGTTTTTAAAACAAATATTATATTATTAATTTTTATTTTATTCCTAAAAATCTAAAGTTCGGCCAAATGAATTATATAAGTATATATATATTAATAATAAACAACTTGGGGTTCGTTTGGCATGTTATAGTAAGTGTATTAACCATATAGTGTAAGAAAACAAAAAGTCACGGTAAAAGTTAAATTATTTAACTTAGAGTTAAATCTTATTGATAAGGTTAAAATAATAACTTAAACTTGTATAAATCCTATTGGTTGATAGTATTTCGACCCATCCCCACTTTACCTTCTATATAAGACCCTTTGGAACCATTATAAACTGATTTGGACTTTAATATAAAATAATATTTTCAGATATTCCTAAGGTGCCCCTCTCCTCCCTTATAAAAGGGCACCTCCTCCCCCTCCTCCTCACACCAATTTGAGCACTCAAGCTCGGCCAACCCCTGACAAAATCTCTTCTCCACTTCCCTAGAATAATCCTAGAGTTCCTGGTCTTCTTCAAAGACCAATCTTAGTTCCCTAAGTGGAGGATTCAAAGATGTGTTTCAAAGAAGAGGTAATATCCATTACCGGTCTTTTCAATTTATTTCTTCTTCAACTTCTTCTTCTTTAGTTTTTTCATGATAAAGTAATAACATCAGTATTACTTACATACTGATATTTTATTATAAATATGAAACAACCCTAATTCACCTTCTATCCATCCTACGGAAAAATGAAATCACCGCGCGTGCGTACGTACGGAATACCGTCTCCACGCCGTGGTGTAATCTATTTTCCACCACCACCTTACTTGGATGAGTATAATGGTGTAAATAATGACTATATATGACTATTATAAAGTGATATTGATTCTGAAATAGTATACATATACTCCAATACAATTCCACGATCATAGGAACGATATCATCACTCGTGCGTACGTACGGAATACCGTCTCCACGATGTGATGCGACTCGTTCTACATGATCTTTATTTCATAATGATGATATAAATGAATTGAATGAATGAATATGATATATATTACACTAATACCATTCTGGATATAAGGTATCTATAAACACAAAATAAGAATAAAAATTTATTCAGCAAAACACGCATAAGAACAAAAGGCAATAAAGACCCGAGTAACAAGTAACAATGAAATATTACTAATAAGAAGCTAAGAATATGACCATATATGATATAATATCAATATGTATGATTCTGTAATAAGTCAATAACATTATTTAAACCATTATACAGGAGCTTCGGACACGTACAAAGCAAATCAGACCTAAGGTAAGGGAAATATCACAATCGCATTTTTATCCGAGATTGTTTATACATTGGCATTTACTGGGGTGCATTTTATCATCCACATTCATGTTTCCTCGATATGACATATTATTTACATCCACCTAAAATGGTTTAAATCCAATTTTACCCTTCGGTGTGTTTTTAGTAAAAGATATGAAAGGAATCTTTTGTCGTTTTTCGTTCGAGGTGCTTTTTTTGACTTTTCCGACAAAAGTACGCGAAGAATGTTTTTTTAACTTATACGGCATGAATGAATTTTTAAAACATTATTTCCAAGAAGCTTCCTTTACAAGTTTTCAAGTTTATTTTCAATCAACTTCTTTTTGTTTAAAGTTTTATGACATGTTATGAAAGGAAAAATGTTTTTAAAGAAGAAAGGATATTTTCCTCAAGAATTCATTTCAAGTGTTTTTTTTCAAAACTATTTTCCACATAAGATGACGTTATTTGATATGTATGTTTCAAGTAAAATGTCTCTATTATTTAAATGGTTTCAATTTTCTTATGATGAAATAATATCAATTGTTTATGGATTATGATGGCATGATGTTTAAGAATCCCATTTTATTACTTGGGTTATGCAATCATGTATGATTTATGATTTTGTGGCACACATAAGAATGGTATCATTATGAGATGGGTGGGACCTATATCTCCCTCCAATGCATTGGGTAAATATTTTATATCTCATGATATAGGCATGGCTGGAATGGTAGGTTATACCGGTTCAGTGAAACATGACTGAAACGAGGGTGACTCGGTTCAGAAAGGGACTTTGTCCACTAAGATAGTCTTGGCAATGAGTCTTGACTAACAAGAAATGATTATCTATGATTATGTGTGTATGCCACAAAGTTTAATGTTTTAAGTTATGATTATTGTGATTACATTTCACTGCCATGAGTTATCCCAGGTTATGAAATTATGATCTCTTTTACAGGTTAAGATTTCCAAAAGATATGTTCTTATGTATATGATGTGATTGATATTTCTTTTGTTTACCCTTACTGAGAATTTGAGCTCACCCTTTTATGTTTTCTTTTCCCCAGGATATAAAGAAAGGTTTTAGTTATAAAAAAAGGAAGATCTTTATGGGAGATGTTGAAGATCTTTCACCAGGATTAGAAGATTATATTCCAAGTTTCCAAAGACACTAAACTATTACGATCCTTGTGTGTGTGTTTTTGTTATGTACTAAGTATTCCGCAAATGTAATGTAATGTCCATGTACGTTAAGCTTCGGGTCTCTACAACCATACCCCCCTAACCCCATGTACCACCCCACCCTTCCCTTGTATTATCCTCCCACCAAACCATTACCCTCCCCCCAAAACCAGTCCCCTCCCCCCTACACCACCCCAACCCCCTAGCCTACACAAGCTACCCAACCCCCTAGCATGTACCAGACCCCCTATAAAACCCCCACCTTATCCCTTGTACTATCCTCCCCCCAATCTATCCTCCTACCCCCCAAACCAGTCCCCTCCTCCACAACCATCCCCTACCCCCTGCAGCAACCCCCAGCTCTCCTAGCCTACACCAGCCCCCCTAAAATATTCAAAACAATAGTTCAACACAGGTGTTATCATGTAAATAGAAGATAGAATCATGAATACTTTAATAATATCAATACTAAAATGTATTAAAATAAAATTAAATCTATACATATTGATTCAAAAATATAAACTCACAAGAACAAGAAATTACATGGAATAGATTCATGTAAAAATTATACAAGCTTAACATGCTGAACAGAAACTAAAATAACCATTTTTATTAACACCAAATAAAAAATCATGATTAGTATGAGAAGACAAGATCAAATATAAGTGATCACCAACAACACCAATAAATATAAATCAGTAAAAAAATCATAAAAAGGATACTGGTATTTTTATGTACTTTACATAATTGGAAAGAAAGATTCAACATAATCGGGTTTCTCCAAACACAGTAGAAGAAAAGATATTAACCTCATGAACCCACAGTGGTGTTTCAGTTCCCCTTATTAAGCACTTTTTCATCATCGGTAACTCATCATTTTCCGTCAAACCTAGTTTAGTTTTAACAACATATCAATTAAAAAGATTGACTTGTATAGGCAGACAATCTGAAGTCGAAATTTCCCTTTTGAAGCCAGCAGTGAAAACCGTAGACCACAAGCTGCACAACACCCATTTTAATATCACTATTTCTAATAGGTAAATATTCAATGCAAAATGAATGAACTACAACAGTGAAAAAATGAATGAGTTGGTTTTCCAACCCATACCCCGATAAAAAAAATTGAAGGTTCAAGATACAATGAAAACATGAGGCGCAATGAGCATGCACCATCAAGTAATTGAAAGAAGATGTAAACAGGACTTATAATAAAACTTCATATAATGAGAAAAATGAGTCACTCTATGAGCTAGAAAGAACAACAAAAATACATACAGAAAATCCTGTTGCAACATCCACTTTTTCGCTCTTCCATAATTAGAAGTGTTTCACTTCATCAACAAAAAGTCTTCATATTCAACTCAGACCAACCTGAAAATCAAGTAAATAAGCATTTTCTAGACCTATATCCAAGTTAATCAAATGAATATTCAACTAATCATGATTATATGAAACATAAATTTAAATCATTCTATCATATAGGCATTAACAGATAGTCTTCAATAAGAATGTCCTTAAACAAAATCATGATTCCAAAAGAATGATCAAAGTGCACCATGGAAAACAACAATGATTTCTAATTCAATAGGTAGATCTGATTGAGAACTCAAAACATGATTTCCACTAATTTGCAACTCCAATCTAGAAATCTAATACAATAGAAAATAAAAAATACTACATTTTATGGTGAAAAGATATAGGTAACAAAAACATGATTTCCACTAATTTGAAACTCCAATATGGAAATGTAATACAATAGAAAATAAAAAATACTACATTTTATGGTGAAAAGAGATAGGGAACCACAAGTTCATAGAAGGATATAATCATTCATTCTCCTCACACCTACACTAATATAACACTGTTAATTTTAAAATAATGAAATAATGGAGGAGTGGAACCAAAAGTGCATGGAAGAATTAAAATAAAAGTGAAAAATGATGAATATAATGAAGGGTGACCTTATATAATTCTCTCATTAATTATATAATAATATCTTATAAAAAAAATTCACCCACTAAATAATACCCTGGAATGACCCAAGATCTGAATCCATTCACTCTCTCTTTAGTGTGTTAGGTTGGGTAGTGAAAAAAAACGATTTTCAATACACTACTTTCACCAACCCATGGTAATTGAGAATTCTTAATAACTCCTTTTTCACCCCTCACTCCCCAACATCAGATTAGAAATGAATGAAAATTTTGGTAGTATTATGTGTAAACCAAATTAATAGATAAAACCATGATAAAATTTAAAGGCGCATAGTTAATAATTTAATACCCATATGGAAAAAATCAGATTTCATGAAAATCACACTAGGGAAATGAAAATAAAATTTTGTTTAAATCCATGGATTTTCATGGGGGGATGTCTCCTCAACCACACTATAATAGTCTAAACATCATCATCATATAAAACAATTAACAAATCAAAACCCATTATGATATATTATAATTTAATTTTGTTTGATATTAATATATTTATAAGTGGGAATGAGTTTTTTAATATAATGGACACATCAAGGCCATCTTCTACCTCTTATTTTAGTGTCGATAGATCAATATCATTATTCACTGGATGGGTTAAATGTGCCTATCTTTAAGGGTTGTTAGGTCTTTATCTAAAATCTAAAATCAACAATATTTTCTTGACACTCTACCACAAATAATAAAATAATATTTAGGAAAATATTTCTAAGATGTCAATTTTCTCTCTTTTGAATATATAAAATCACTTTTCTCTAGATTTTAACACCCATCAACAGTTTCCCCATGTTCCTCTCATTGAATTTCAATATTCCCTAACTAATTCACTCATTATCCACCTCTGATTTTTCAGTTTCTAATGTTGGTTATTCAATTTTTTCTATAATTTTGAAGACTCTAATTGTTTTGGATTCAATGGTTTAGGTTTTAAAATAGTTTTCCCACTCTTGGTAATAGTCATTACTTTGATTTTTTCATGAGAGTTTTGTGTTTAACAAGATTCTTCTAAGATATTGAGGAAGGGTAAACCTGAGTGGTAATGGGTTCTATAGCCATTTCATTGTTTTATATATCTAATATCAATGATGAAAATTGATAATTTATTTTCAATATATTTTTAAAAAATATTCTAATAATTTATATGGAAAATATTGGATTCGATGTAGACACAAGGATGCATACTATGCCACTAGGGTACAACGAGTGGTGACTCCTGAGACCCATAAACGGGGATATCAGTAGCTTAAAACATCTTCAAACGCATATAAAAAATGTTTTTTAGGTTTTCATGATGAAAGGGAGTGTTTCTAACAAAAAGATCCTCATAAGTATCAAACAATAGAAGAAGTTACTCAATGTTCATAAAAGAAGATGAAATGGTATCAGAATGAAAATGTATCTAATGTTTCTTGGAATGATATATACATTCCCAATTTTTTTTTGGATAGAAGATGTACCTCAGGCATGACCTGAAATAAAAATCGTATTACAGATATCAAATATGATAAAGGTGGATCAGTTTTATTTTCTAGTGATGAATAAATCATGATTCAAAATATACTTTTTATAATAAATCAAAGAGTTCTGAGAAGGTACAAACCAAGTTTAGAAAAGAATCAAACAAAAGGGAAGACAAAAAAATCTCACCTAGAATTATATCGGACAATAATAGTGAAGATCAAGAGCATCTGCGATGACCAGATTTTTCCCCTCCCCTGGAAGTGATCTGAAACATGCAAACAGAGTTACCTTTTATTCATAATTCACCTTTGAACCTAGAAAGTCTTCCACTGTGTTCCTTTCATGCTAAGCATGAATAACCTCCGGGCTATTTTTCATAAACATTTTTCTTTTCCATATGGTGTATTCAGTAGTCCATGGTGTGAGACTACATCTGAGAAGGGAATTTAATACCATTAGAGAATAAGTCTCAATTTCCTGAAGTGCGATATGATTATACCTACAAATGGTGAGACCACTGGGCAAAACATTAGCCTTGGCTTGTAGCGAATAATGAGTTCCTAACTGAATTGATAATGCCAACATAATTGATCCCCAAGGATTATTGACGGCACTCCCCTCCCATCTCATGTAACCCAAAATACAATAACCATCTGTGTTTATATTCAAACCTGAACTGTACGGAAGACATTTGATCCATCTGTCCATATTTCCACTGCCTTCACTAATGGGGCTATGAGTGACTTTGATAAATGGTCTCACAGAAGGGGATGTGGTGTTATCCTTACATAATCATATTAGATCAATCAAAATGATCTTTTTGTAGATATAGATGCATGTTTTGTGACCTGTGTTGCCGTTGAAAGCATCAGGGATGAGGGATCCGCGGTGACAGAGGTCGTCGGGGAGGAGGGCACTATGGTGAGAGAGGTATTTGGGGAGGAGGGAACCACTATGAGAGAGGTCATCAGGGAGGAGAGTTCTGCTGTGGGAGAGTTCGTCTAGGAGGAGGGCGCCACTGTGAGAGAGGGATGCATGGTGAGATCGTTAGGGAGATCGTCGGGAGGATGAGACGTCGTCGGGGAGGAGGGTTGTACGATGATAGTGATACGAATCAGGGGAGGAGGATGAGGACTGTGGGGAGGAGGAGATGTCATCAGGGAGGAGGGTTGTGTAGTGATAGGGCTTAGAATAGGGGGAGGAGGAGTAGGGATGCAAATTGGGGGAGGAGGAGGAGGCCGATACAGATTGAAAAAAACAACAACACTCATGCAGTGAAATATTTATTTAGCCAAGGAGGTTGAATTGAACCATGTCAATAAAAAAGCTATAGCCATGGACCTATAAAACCGTGGATATAGGTCTGTGGTTATAGCTTAAATTTCTATTAGTTATTATATCTTATGATCATGACATGTTCTTCTATATCATAATGGATTAATTTTTTTTTAAATATTATCGATTTTTTATTTTATTATGAAAAATCCTTATTTAATGACCCATTTTTAGTGATATTTTACTGATTGGGTATGAATTTTTTTGGTAATGATCATCTTATCACACACATTTTTATCTAATGATTTCATACGATCATCGATTGATATAAATCATGCTTACCCTTACTATTAATCATATCACACCTTATTTTGTGGTCCATTTCCCCAGGTTACATAGAAAACATTGAGGTTGGTTATTTTTAACATGTTTACTATTTAAGAAAGGAGTTGAGGTATATATTGTGAATCTTTCATGAAATTAGTTTTTTTAACTAGTATCCAAAGACACTAAACCGGTACAGTTATAGGGAGGCTTTTTTATGACATGTAGTGTATATTTATCAAATATTATGTTATATTTATGTATATAATGATAATGTTTGCTCATGAATAAACCAAACATGTCATAGAAAAAATATATAAGTAACTATGGTAGTAAATAAAACCATAAGATAAAATGGTCCATTAAGTACAAATGTTCAAAAAATATACATACAAATAATTTAGATAAGAAACTATTAATATTATTCAAAAGGATGAATCTATTAAAAAACTGTAACTAAAAATAAAACACCAAAACCTATAACATTATTTGGGTGATATGAGGGCTTACTCATATAATGTCACCACAGTATTACAAAGATCTACAAGGATGAAAATCCACCAATTCCATGTAATGACTTGAATTTAATCTTTTCAGCCTAAATATAGTCTACATAAATCCAAAGTGTGTATGTAGGGTATGAGCATAACTACCCCAGTATGATCCAACCAAGTGTTCCATGAGAAACCATTTTTAACAAATCAAAGAATGATTTTTTTTGAAATAAACATATGAAAATACAATTTTTAACATTGAGAATCAAGAATACGGATAAGGATTTAAAAAATAAAAATTCATAAATCTAATGTTCTAGATAAATATACATTTTCAACATTGTTTTATTAGATAATCCATGGGTTCACTATGGTCAAAACCTATTATGATCCATGGACTAATTAGTATCAACACTAAGTGTCTCACGTAGTGTGCATGGCCACTAGACAAATTGGAATACTAAATGTGTGGAATCCCCATAATCCATAGTAGCATCATAACAAGGGAGAAATATTAAATGAATAGCGCAAACATGCACTAGTAATGTGATTTTCATGGGTTTCATACCCAAGAACATGGTGATTTGATGAGACATCATTTTTATCAAAGAGTTGTGCTACATTATCCAAATAATTTCATCAAACATGTTGAATGAATTAAAAATTTAACAAGTACAACATGAACTTAATATCACCTTATTTACTTACAATAATAGGGGGAATCATTTAATTTCTAAAAACTAGAATATAATACATTAAATATATGAAAACCATTTTATAATATTTGAGAAAATATAGTTATTTAATAAAAGTTATTTCAAATAACCACCAACCTTAAATCAATGAATGCATTGTATAGTGATAAAATCATAAGAATAAGGGAGATGATATCCTTAGAGGAGGATAGAAGGAAATAAAATAAAAAACCTCTTTCACAGGTTTATAAAATAAGAACCCTAGTCCACCATTTCCATAATAAAACAAGAAAACTACGAAGAATAACAGAATATAACAAATGGGTATAATGAAAACAACTTACAAGTATTTTTGTTAGTGTAACATCACTAGAATAAAGTGAAATGGGAGGATATGTGATAGGGTAGATCTCCAAGCCCTATCTATTTCAAAATGTGAGATATGGATGAGATAATTGTATTAAAACAAGAATGGTTACATGTCACGAACCAAATATTGTCTCCACAAAAACTAGTGCCAAACTCGGCCCGTGAAAAGGCCTAAAGGGTGTTTCCAATCCCCATGGGCTCGAAAAAGTTCTCGGGTATCATAAAATGAGAATTGGGAATTATTTACCTGAGTCTATAAACATAAAACACTAAATGAATCCAATAAAATGAATCTAGATTTTTCAAACCAAAAAATCATTTACAAAAAATCAGAACTAAATTACATAGTTTAAAACAACTCACCAAGACTATAACAAAAGTACAAACCCAAAAGGAAACTTCCCATGAACCCTTATGGAATGGGGAACCACCCTCAATCCTTCTCCATAAGACTTCACCGCCAAGGACCTACTAGAAACCCGAACCACTTGCACAAAAAACTGTACCCAACCTGTGAAAAAAATAACCAAGCTTACTTACAACCAAGGGTGTAAGTAGGGTGTGATACAATTCCCAGTAGGATACCACCACTAAGAGATTGCATGTGATAAACATTCAAAGATGAAAATCTTGCAAGTCTTCATAAACAGGAATTGCTAGTTACAATTTCTAAAAGATGTAACTTAAAAATTAAAACTGTTTTCAAGTGGGATATCATTAGGAATCAGCAATTTTAAAAATAATGTCAAAACTACTGAATTTTTCATCCACCCATGATGTATTATGATGGTAATCACAATGTAACTAATGAGCATAAGAAACAGAAAATAACACCTAGGCACTAGGTCATTGTGGGTCACAAGTACCTTGTATCTCGGTGAGAGTAACCATCACAATATATGTTCTTGTGCGCGATATACTAGTAGGGAACATACCCATAACCTAGTGGTCCCCAATCATCATAATCATCATAGTTGGTGTTGTAAGAGTCAATCTTGCAATGTGAAACTGAGGCCAAACCTCATGGATTCAATAGAATACTAGTACACATCCACCAACCTAGATACCAGAGTTTCCCTCTTGTGCTCAAACAAGTTAACAAGTCAATAAATATAATTTTCACATGAAATTACTACTTCCACATCACACATTCACCAAATATCTCACATGTACATCACACAAGTCCCAAAATCCACGTTTTCATTCAAATGCATTTTGAAAACATACATACACCAAAATAGCCCACAACACTTTTCAAATTTCGTTAACACTTCCAAAAATACTTCAAAAAATTTTAAAAAATCATCCCAAGATATTCCAACCGACAAAACATCCCACACACATATCACATAATACCCTTCTAACCTTCAAAATTCATTTTGTTAACAAACTCACACAAAACAGCCCACAACTAGGTTTCACACCCACAACACAATTTAGTAAAACATCTCAACAATTTTTAAAACATTCTAAACTTTTTTGACATATCAAATCACCAAATTACCTTTCAAAAACCCATATTATGTGAACACACTCACCCAAACAGTACATATACACCCTTTTCCCACTTTTTTAAACCAAATAAAACATTTACAATTTTGATAAAAAAATCACAAGAGGTATAACCATGGTTTTGACACAAAAAACATTTCAAAATCCCTATTCAAGACAAAAAACACACCAATATGAATCCAAAATAGAATTATAATCCCTAACAACATTTATTAAACCACCCAAAGTGTTATAAAAATACCTCAAATAATACCGTAAAAGATACACATGAAAAACACATGTTTTCATAAACAACTTTCAAGAAGTATAACATGGTTTGACACCTTAATCCCATTAATAAGCACCTTTTCAAGGCCCACATGACACTAACACATTAATAAACTAGAACATTCATCCCATTTAAACACTAATAAATCACTTTCATATATTATAAAATACTCCCAAACATTACCCCATGAGTCACACATGAAAAACACCCAATTCCAAGAAATAATGAAACTACAAAATTAAACTCATAACCAAATCCATCAAAAATAGTTCTTCACCACACACAACAGATTATAAAAAAGATAAATTAATAAAAAAAATATAACACATCATAAAATGGTTATGCATGGAATAACCTACCTTTTGATTTAAAACACTTGAATCTTGGTGTGAAACCTCAACTGTACCTCTGCCGCACCAAAAGGAAGTGAAAATGAACACTAACCCATAATATTTCACCAAAAAGACCCCAAGTCAAACCCTACATATAAACCCTAACTTTTTTACACTCTATAAATTCATGAAAGAGTGAGGAACCCTAAAGAGAATGAAATAATTATAGAGAGAAACACTTACCCAAATAAATCTTGAATAAAACGACACAAATACACCAGTATCCAGATAATTAAAACAACCATAAATGAAATGAGGTACGAATAAGGCTAAGGAGGTCATGTAGGAATGGGAATGGGAGAAAAATAGTAAGAATAAAAGGAGTTATGAAAGGACTAATTTACCTCTTCAAATCTGGAATATTTGTGAAATCAAGAGATGTTTCACCCAAATTATCAATTCCATTGAGCTCTAAATAGGGGGAGGAGGGAATGGGGGTGTGCCTTGTGTAAGTGGTCTTGAGTGAGAGTTATAATCATCGAAACAACATAAAAATTGAATAAGATATTAAAGAATTAAAAAAATATTTAAAGAAAGAAATAGACTTTCGGGCAAGCCCAACACCTTAATAAAAAACCGAAATAGATCACTATTATGGTAGTTCTAAATGTATATGGGGGTTTTAGTATACCGTTGTATTCTAATTGAGAGGTGTAATGGGTGTAAAATGTTAAAAAATGGAGGAGTTATAAAAGAAACAATTTTTTTTTAAACCTGGAAATGGGCTCACGGTTTGGCCCAAATATTGAAAACCCACCATTTCCACCAAAATGCACGAAAAAACCCCATAACAAACCAATGATGGAAATTAAATTAAAAAATTATTTAAAAAATTCATGGATGTGAAAATTCTCCCCACCATAAAACTTTCCTCCCTTGGAAATCCACAACAAGGCCAAAAGAAAAAACCAAACCCAACTGATGAACCAGAAATTTACTCCTTCGCCATGTTCGGACTGCCCATGAAAATCCAAAACACCTCCAGTGATCAATTAATGAAGGAATGCTCTCTAAAAACAAAACATACATCCATTTACTGAAATGATCAAGAACATTAAAACTTCATCCCCAAAAGGAAACTCTTAAAGCACTATATGAACAAGACTCAAGTAATCTACCTAGCTGAACAACAACAATGAACAAGGTTACACTTACTTTTATTTAACTAAACCATTGGGAACTCTCCAATCCCAACGTTTACCCTAGGATGATGTTGGTAGTTATATAGCTCTGAACAAGTCTACCTTCCACCAGGCCAAGACTAAGGACCAATCTGAGTTACTATTCTGGGGAGACACAAATGGGTTCCCCACCATAAGATACAACTTAAATTTTCTCTAGATAGATTCAGGACACTAACAAGGGGTGGATTTAACTAATACCCTGGTTTAAGGGGTAGAATTCCATTTGACCTTTACAAAAGAACTTATATAAGACTCATAGTGGGTCTCCCCACCATAAGAGCTAACCATCATAATCGACCAATACATGCCAGTACGGAAACACCCGAAAATTTAAAGAGTTGGGATGGTCGCACGGTTAGTAAGCACAGTTTGGGAAACCTTTCCCTAACCATGGGGATCCTTCTCTCTACATGGTTTTATGGGAAATGGTCACTACTAACCACGCACAAATAATGTTCTCAACCTGTCTAGCCAAACATCAATACTTTCTCCAAATACCCAGTCGATAAAAAGGGGAAAGTATGAACTCAGGCTACAATATGGAAATGAGGTCCTCCCACCTCTAACACCAAACGGAATCAAATGTGTCACAGCCCATCCATCAGGACTCATATTGTGACTACCCCAAGCCCGCCTTCTATTGGAAAGGGGATGGTGATTATCACCAATGGTGTAATTCCCTAAAACTGGGAAGGCATTGCTTTTATAACCTGTAAACACACACAACAGAGCACATAGCTGGATACGAAACACTAGGTAAAATGTATAACAAACGATTGCTGAAAGAAAATACAAGACAAACTATAAAGTACAAGGAATTGTAAGTACAAGTACAACTGAAGAAAGGAAAAATAGCTACTGGGTTGTCCTCCGAGATTCCTACATGAAGGGCAGGTACAGATAACCTCGTCAGCACTCCACGTCTGTCAGTCTCCTCCATGTACAGACTCGTCGTAAGGTCCACCTCTGGTTACCTTCTAGTCTTGGTACTCTCAACCTCATTCAATGATGTTCATCGTCTGCATCCAACACAACAAGGTGCATGAATATATCGTGTAATTGTGAGTATAACGATACTCAGTAAGGACCCCAAGACCCTCAAGGTATCACAAATCCAACAAGGATAAACCACAAAGTAATGAATCAACAGATAACCGTACTTAGGTATATGCCCATACGTATACCTACGTTATTAAGTAATCTGTCTCAATCATGAGGAAAACACAAAAGTACTGACTCAGCTCAACCAGGAATTTTAATCATATTATCAAAACCTTGGCTACTAGAGAACTCCTCTATCAAGTACAGTGGGTTTGTCGCGACACCAAGCATGCTTCCCACTAACCTTGGAATACTGAGGTACTCCTCCTGTCGAGTACCATGGGTCTGCTGTGTCACACAGAGGCTCTCCCCACCGCAGGTCTGTTTCCACACCCAGGCGCTCCCCCTCATAGCCTGCAGAGGTACTCCACCTGTTGAGTACCGTGAGTCTGCCACCTCACCAAGCGCGCTCCTCCACCGTGGGTCTGCCGCCGCAACCAGGTACTCCCCACCGGGCTAGTAGAATCACTCCAAGTCAAACGGTCAGTAGTCGTCAGGTCTCAGCCAGATACTAGGTCTCCGCACTCGGCTCACTCATCACTGGAAGGATCCGCTCCACGAGCTACTGGTTGATACTCTAACTTTCACAATGTCCCATGAAGAAGTATCTCAAAGGTTGGCCATGTCATAAGGGTCTCAACTCAACATACAACGCATCAATCGAACACCTGGTCTGTGAGTTATTAGCCTTTTAGTCCCGGGGGCCCGGTTGGATTCGTTCTCGGTCCAACCTGACCGTATCTCAACTATACCACAAACTCTAGTGGGGTATACTCAAAGGGACCGTCATGCTCCAAGATTACTAGGGCCGTTGACGGTTTGTCAAAATGGACATCTAGTGCCAAAGATATGGACAAAATAATGTAATGGGTCATAGTGGACCTGGGTCAGGCCCGCCCCGGTCAGACCAGCCCGTCCTTTTGGGCGGGCCATCCTGTTAGGTTCGGCACAGCCCACAGCGCCCAGCCCAATAGTTCTCAAGGGGCCGCGGAGGGCATAGTCCGGCAGCGAGGGCACAAACCGGCCGTGAGTAGGCGAGATGACAGTTCGGCATAGAGGTCACCGCGTGGACATCTCGACCTGAAGGGCTCCGCGTGGGCGGCTCGGCCCAGAGGGCACCGCGATGGAGAGGGCTGGTTCGTCCAGGGCACCTCGAGTGCGAGGGCCGGTTCAGCCAGGGCGCCACGAGTGGAGCGGGAGGTGGCTCGGCCGGGGGTCGCGAGGGGCGCGGGAGGCTGGCTCGGCTGGGTCGTCATGAGGGGAGTGGGAGTCGGGCTCGGTCGGGGCGCCATGAGGGGCGTGGGAGTCCGGCTTGACTGGAGCGTGGGAGGCCTGCTCGGCCGGGGTGCCGCGAGGGGCGCAGGAGGCCGGCTCGGGAGGGCACCGCGAGGCCGGTTCAGCAGAGAGGCACGAGCGTCCTGGAGCAGGGGCGTGGTGCGGCCGAGGTGTGGCGCGGATCAATCTGGTTCGACCGCTGGGCGGCACATCCAGCAAGAGGAATGGCCGATGCGGCTCAGAAGCCGGTGGGCGGCAAGGTTCGGCCCGGGGGGAAGGAGGCCGATTCGGCCCAAGCGTCGGAGCATCGCGGGGGAAGTACAGGTTGCAGTGGCCGCAGGTGGTGGCGTCATTTCCTTCATCACCTTTGTCATCTTGTCACCTCGTTGCCCTCATTTTGAAGAACACCTCTAATCAACACAGGGGTTACAGAGAGGAGAATTCATGTTCGTTTGGCCCACACTCTCCATATTAGAGCGGTAGCATGAGGTTTACCAAAAACATAAACAACAATGGGCACAGAAGATATTTTCAATTCCCATAATCCCTCATTAATTTCTATTCCCAACCCCACAAGGAAAAAGAGGGGAGAACATGGGAAGTGTTAATCAAATAATGAATAAACCCCTACCTTGTTCATTGTTTATCGACAGAGTCGCGGGGAAGAAGGCGCAATATTGAGAAAAAGATGAGCGTCGATTCACCGTGGATAAGGACGTCCCACGTCGGAAGGAGTCTGAGGAAGAAGGTCAGAGGAGGTCGTTCTTCGTAGTCTAAGGCATCCCTCATCGGCGTTCTTCGTCGGTGGAGTGTTCTTCATTGGGAGATTTCTCCCAATATTTTTCCTCTCCAAAGTTCCACCAAAATGTAATAATATCCTCCAAATAATAGATTAATTTGTTGGTATAATATTCAAAATGGATATATTAATCACATGGTTGGCACATTTAATTGGTGCATTGGAATAATTAAAATTATGGAGGTGTGACGAGGCTCCCCCCATTAATGAGGGAGTTGAGAGGTTTTCCACTCATTTAAATGGGGGGGGGGGGGGGTTTAGTCCCAGATTGTCCCCTTCACCATAACCTCTCATGGGAGGCTAGGATCAGGTGGGCCCCACCACCATAACCTCCCATGGGAGGTTAATGTCAGGTGGACCCCACACTTCAACTCCGACATGGGTGGTTACAACAAAATAAAATAAAATATGAGCTTATTTTATTTTATTATTTCCATGAAAAACCCAAAAACTAACTTCCACCCTCGACCAACAGCCATCGAGGTGAAAGTCTTCTTAAGCGAAAACCGGCGCTGCAAGTTCAACGATTCCCTATGATTTCAATTTCGAGCATTGGTTCAAAAGTTAGAAAAACTCACTCGTACATTTGCTGAACGTACCCAAAAAAAACTTCAGAAATTGATTTTGGGAACTCTGGGCTTCAGAATCACACGCCGTTAATTTTCAGGGACACATAAAATTACCATTTATTTTAAAACAAATATTACATGGAAATTCCAGGTCTTTACATTCTCCCCACCTCAAGCTTTACATATCCATAAGCCACAAATCAAACTAAGGGAACAATTGGGGGTACTGAGCACGCATCTGAGGCTCCTGCTCCAATGTGCTCTTCTGGAGGTTCCTGTGCTTCCAGAAAATGCATACTAGAGGTATTGACCATCCACAAAGGACCTTCTCCTATCTATCCTCAATATCTACTGAAATCTCCATAAAATTCGCCCCATCGTCGACATCCATCTCTCCATGGTCGATGATGTGAGAAGGGTCGTGCACGTATCTCCTCAGCTGGGATATGTGGAAGATGTCGTGCACCAAGTGCAACTGAGGTGGAAGAGCTAAGTGGTATTCCACCTCGCCAACTCTGCTAAGGACTTGAAAAGATTAGATGAACCTTAGAGATAACTTACCGCCCTGGAAAAATCTCTAAAAACCTTGTCGAGGTGAGACCCGTAGAAAGACGTGGTCACCATCCTCGAACATTAGAGGTCTACATCACCTATCGACATATGACTTCTTCTTGCTCTGTGCAGTCTTCATCCACTCCTGGATGATCTCCACCTTTTTTGTGGTAGCTCTTACCATCTATGGTCCCACTAGTGCTGACTCCCCAGGGTCAGTCCAGTACATAGGTGATCTACAAGGTCGCCCATATAATGCCTCAAAAGGTGCCATCCCAATGGTGGAGTGATAGCTTTTGTTGTATGAAAACTCTACCAAAGGCAAGTGATCCTCTCAACTGTGACCTAAGTCAAGGACACATGCATGAAGCATGTCCTCATGAGTCTAAATGGTCAGCTCAGCTGGCCATCTATTTGAGGATGGAAGGTGGTACTCAAACAAAGTTGCATCCCGAAATCCTCCTGCAACCCCTTCCATAATCGGGAAGTAAAATGTGTATCATGATCGGATACAATCGTCAAAGGCACACCATGCATCCACACAATTTCCCGTACATAGAGGCGTCCCAAGATCTCTACTGAAACCTTCTCTCTGATCAGGTAGAAAGTGGGACGACTTGGTGAGTTAGTTGACAATCACCCAAATCATGTCATGTCCCCTAGATGTACATAGATGTCTTATCACGATGTCTATAGATTTATCATCCCACTTCGACTCTGAGAACTCTAATGTCTGAACCAAGCCTGCTGGTACCTGATGCTCTGCCTTTACATACTGGCAAGTGAGGCACCGAGAAACAAACTCTGCAACCGCCTAGTTCATTCCCGGCCACCAGTACTATAGTCAGAGATCCTGGAACATCTTCGTCACTTCTGGATGTACCGCTAGAGGGGATGCGTGGAACTCCATCAAGACTTCATCCTAAAATGACCCTGGTACTATAGTACATCCTCTGACGGGGATGACGTGCTCCCCACCTTCAGAAAATCCATCAAGTTCTTGTCCTGTGGATATCTGAGCATGTCGTGTCTCGTAGTCAGCGTTCCCACGCTGTGCTTCCCTGAATCACTGAAGAAGTGGACGAGTGACTTTAAGATACTGAAGAAAAGCTGCTCCATCTCTATCCACAAATGATATCTATAAAATAGCCAGCTACTCAATCACCTCTCTTAAGAACTGCATACCATATCTCCTACTGAGTGCATTGAGAATAACATTCCCCTTCATAAGAGTATAGACACTCTCGAAGTAATAGTCCTAGAGGAACTCAAGCCAACGTCGTTGTCTCAGGTTCAGGTCCTTCTGTGAGAAGATATAACTGAGACTCTTGTTATCAGAGTACACAGTAAAATGCTCACCCATAAGATAGTGTCGCCACATCTTCAAGGATAATACCACTGCTGCTAAATCCAGGTCATGGGTTGTGTAATTCTGTTCGTGCTGTCTCAGCAGTCGTGAACCTTATGCAATCAATGATCACTCCTACATCAGGACACATCCAGGTCTGGTACCTGATGCGTCGCAGTAGACTACGTACCCTACGACTTCCTCTAGAAGCATAAAGATGGGAGCACTAGTTACCCTATGCCTCAGCAACTGAAAGTTCTACTGGCATCTCTCTGACCACACAATGGATTTCCCCTTCATCGTCAAGGCTGATAGTGGTGATGCAACTCTATAGAATTCTGGTACAATCCTATGGTAATAACCATCCAAACCCAATAAACTTTGTACCTCTGTCACACTCTTGGGTGGATCCCGAGCAAGTACCACCTCAATCTTTGCTGGATCCACTGCAACTCCAGCCTCCGAGATGACATGTCCTAGAAAGTGAACCTCTTGAATCCAGAACTGGCACTTCGAGAGCTTACCATAAAGATAGTGCTCTCAGAGTGTGTCCAGTACTACCTTCAAATGATATTCATGCTCATCCTCTGTAGTCGAGTAGATCAAAATGTCATCGATGAAGACTATGACAAAGCGATTGAGGTATGGATGAAAGATCTTGTTCATGAGTCCCATGAACACTACTGGAGCATTGTTTACACTGAATGGAATAACCAAGAACTCGTAGTGGCCATACCAACATCCGATGTCCATCTTCTGCACATCCTCGTCTCAAACTCTGAGCCAGTGATAGCCTGAGTTGAGGTCTATCTTCAAGAACCACCGTGCTCCCTTAAACTGATCAAAGAGGTATTAAATCCTCGGGAGTTGGTATTTGTTCTTCACGGTCACCTGGTTTAGGTGTCGATAGTCAACACAAAGCCTAAAGCTCACATTTTCCTTCTTGGAGAACATAATTGGGGTTGCCCAGGGTGAAACACTGGGCCAGATGAACCCCTTCCCCTGCAAGTCGTCCAGCTATACCCGCAGCTCACGAAGCTCCGCAGGAGCCGTCCGATATGCTGGTGTAGATATTAGTGTCATCCTGGGGTACAAATCAATGTAGAAGTCCACCTTTCTGTGAGGAGGTATACCTGGGACATCATCAAGGAAAATATCCATGTATTAGTCCACCACTATAGAATAGCTCGGACTCTCTACATCAACTGCTCTGAGGGTAAGGCTAGCCAACTGATGTGTGATCGACTGCACTATCCTCCGAGTAAGTCCATCCTATTCTAAAAAGGCTCCCTTATCACCGATGAAGGTAAGCCTGGTCCCATTCATGTGGAAAACACTGCACTTTGCGCTTAATACAGTCAATCTGAGTATAGACTATAGATAACCATTTCATACCCAAGATGGAATCATAAGGCCTCGACACCGCTACTATGATATCCCAGACAATGCTCTCGCCTCCTAGAGTAAGCTCACACCGTCAGCACCAGTGCGTAATCATTAAATCTGATCCTGTAGGAGTCTCTAGACATAAGGATCAAGCCAATGACTCCGTTTTAATATCCGAGCTCTGAATAAGTGTAGTGGAAATGAAAGAATGACTAGTACCTGTGTTTATAAGTACTGAAACTGTGGTGGAGTAGACATAGATCATACCTCGAATCATCTCCGGGGCACCATGATCATAAGCCTCAGCCGCCTGGAGCTGAGCTCTCCCCTGTTCACCTGCTCCCTGTGGTTGGGGTGGACCTCTTGGTGGTGCTGGCAGTAACACATCGAATTATCACCCACCGCCTGTTGCACAACCAGCTCCTCTTCCGAATCCGCCTACTCCCTGCAGACCACCTCGATCGAATCTCTACCTCTGCCTAGGCGGTCTTTTGACCATCTAATGATCGTCCGTACGACGAGTCGGACAGTCACGAGCCATGTGACCCTGCCCACCGCATGCGTAACACTGCTGGCTCCTGGTATGTTTTTCTCTACTTCGGGTGCCCGCACAACCGATCCTGAGTCATGCGTTCATCCACCTGTAGGTCTGGTCCACTTGGACCTCTCCGAAATCTGTCTACCCCAAGCTGCAGAAGACTCCGTTGCATGTTGATGAGTGGTGGATCTCACTGTTGGAGACTGTTCGGCAAGAAAACTCTCCACTAGGAGGGCTCTCTCTAACACCCCCGCCTGCGTCGGGATGCTGAGTGAGATCAACGAAGCCCTGGTCTCCTTCCTTAAGTCCCTGCTTGAAGGTCCAGGCCTTAAAGAATGGGTCCTGCACCATATCAGTGTAGTAACATGAGAGGTCTATGAACCACACTGAGTACTGAGATACCGTCATGCTGCCCTACTGCAGACAAAGTAGCTCCTAAATGCGCATTGCACAAAGAGTTGCTGGGACAAACTCTACCCAAAATAGGCTCTCTAAGTCATCCCTAGAGAAGCGTCACCTAATCATGAACCTGGAGCATCAATCTCCACCATCTTCCCGCAGCTTCCTATAGAAGGATGGCAACAAGTATCACCACGATGTTTGTTGGTGTCCCTACCAGTCAGAAAACTCTCACCATAGCCTCCAGCCAATCCTCAGCCGCCTGTGGGTTCGTCTCTCCCCTGACCCTGGGTGGCCTCGGGTGCTAGAACTCGTGCAACATACTCAAGCAGCGTACACCGTCTGTTTTTGGGGCTGGTGGAATTCGTGGCCCAATGGGGAGTGGTACCGCTGATGCCTCCACTAGAAACAGACCCTACACCGAGGCCTCATTACTCGTTGGGCTATCAGTGTGTTCATCTCTCAGAACTCTAGTCGTATGTCTACATAAAGGCATCCAAAAAATAAATAGGTGTGCTATGGTTAAAAGGTTATACCTGGTGATCTGACCTGGTTGAGATGACTTAGAGAAAACTTTTGAAAATACACACACAATCAGTGTTTTCATGCACTGAGTTAGAAATCAGAAGTCAGGGTCCTGGTGTATGGATACGTCGGCCGCCGCACCAACACTGGACTCCCTGAACTGAGAACCACACTCACTACCCTTAACACTATTTCTTCATAGAAAAGATCAGAGTCCTAAGTTATTAGATGGAACCGACTCCTTTTATACCAATTTGTCATGACCCGTTTCTCGGGGCTCAGAACGTGAAAACCCCAAGCCCGCCTTCCATATTCCAGGGGCTGACGACTAGCACCAAAGGAGTAATTCCCTAAAACTGGGAAGGCATTTCTTTTTTAACCTGTAAACGCACTCAACAGAGCACACCTCTTTATACAAAACACTAGGTAAACTGTATAACAAAAGAGTGATGAAAAATGAAAAGGGTTCATAAATGCAATAATAACTGTAAATTATAAGGAACTGGAAGTACATTTACAAATGGATAAAGGAAAAATAGCTGATGGGTCATCCTCCTAGATTCCTACCTGAAGGGTAGATATAGATAGCCTCCTCTGTACTCCATGTCCGTCAGTATCCTTCATGTACCGACACGTCGTAAGGTTCACCTCCAGGTGTCGTCCAGTCCTGGTACTCTCAAACTCAGTCAGCGTTGTCTGTCGCCTCTATCCAACACAACAAGGTACGGGCATAGCCCGTGCAGGGGTGAGTATAATGATACTCAGTAGGGCCCCTAAGACCCTCAATGTCTAAGTAATACACCAAGGATAAACAAAAAAAATAATGAACCAACATATAACCCTACTTTGGTATATGCCCATGCATATACCTATGTTATTAAGTAATTTGTCTCAATCATTAGAAAAACACAAACATACTGACTCAACTCAACCAAGATTTTTATTCACATTATAGAAACATTGGCTACTGGATATATCCTCCTCTGTCGAGTATAGTGGGCCTAACATGACACCAAGAACTATTACCACTAACTACGGACTGCTGAGGTACTCCTCCTGTTGAGTACCGTAGGTCTGCTGTGTCACACAGAGGCGCTCCTCATCGCGGGTCTGCCGCCACACCCAGGCACTCCCCATCATAGCCTGCAGAGGTACTCTTCCTGTCCAATATCTTGGATCTCCAACATCACTAAGTGCGCTCCTACATCATTAGTCTGCCGCCACAACCTAGCACTCCCCAATGGGCTAGTAAAATCACTCTGATTCAAACGGTCAGTAGTCGTCATGTCTTAGCCAGCCACAAGGTCTCCACACTCGGCTTAGTCTTCACTAGAAGGATCTACTCCACGAGGTAATGGTTGATACTCAAACTGTCATAAATTCCCACGAAGATGTATCTCAATGGTTTTCCACGTCATAGGGGTCTCAACACAGTAGACGACACGTCACTCAGACACCCGATCTGTGAGTTGTTAGCCTTTTAGTCTCGGGGGCCTGGTTGGATTCGTGCTCAATCCAACCTAACCGTATCTCAACTATACCCCAAACTCCATTGGGGTATATTTAAGGGGACCGTCATGATCCAAGATTAGCAGGGCCGCTGACATTTCCTCAAACAGACATCTGGTGTCAAAGATATGGCCAAAAGAAAGTAATGGGTCTTAGTGGGCTCGGGTCATTTCTGACCCGGTCAGACCAACCCGGTTTAGGGTGACCTGGCCTGAACCGTTGGGTATGACCCAGCCCGTTGGGCGGGCCATCCCGTTAGGTTCTTCCGAGCCCGCTGGGCCAAGCCCAACATGACTCGAGGGGTAGCGGAGGGCCACGAGGGCGCGGATCGGCCTCAAGCGGCATGGAAGGGGTGCAGGAGGCTGGCCCAGCCGTGGCACCATGAGGGGCACGGCAGGGGCACCTCAAGGGGTACTGGAGGCTGGATCAGCCAGGGCGTGGTGTTCCAGCTCAATCGGGGTGCTGCGAGGGGCACGGTAGGCCGGCTCGGGAGGGCGCCGCGAGGACGGTTCGGCCGAGAGGCGTAGGTTTCCGGGAGCCGAGGCATGGCGCGACCAAGGCACAACACGCCTTTGACCGGTTCGACCGGTGGGAGGTGTGGTCGGTGGCCGGTGCGGTCGACGCGGCTTGGAAACTGGTAGGTGTCACGGTTCGGCCCAGGGCGATAGAGGCTAGTTCGGCCGGAGTGCAAGAGAATTGCGGGGGTAGTGTGGGTCGTGGTGGTCATGGGTGGTGGCACCCTTTCCTTCATCACCTTCGTCGTCTCTTCACCTTCGTTTCGAAGAACACCGAAAATCAAAACCAGGTTTACATAGAGGACAGGCCATGCTAGTTTGGTCCACACTCTCCACAATAGAGCGGTAGCATGAGGTTTACCAAGAACATAAACAAGAATGGGCAGGGAATATATTTTCAATTCTCATAATCCCTCGTTAATTTCTATTCCCAACCCATCAAGGAAAAAGAGGGGAGAACATGGGATGTTTTAATCAAATAAAGAATAAACCCCTACCTTGTTCGTTATATGTCAATGGAGTCTCGAGGAAGAAGACGAATCGTGGGAAAAAAGATGGGCGTCGATTCTCCAGGGATGAGGACATCCCACGTCGGAAGGAGTCCGAGGAAGAAGGTCGAAGGAGGTCGTTCTTCGTAGTCGAAGGCATCCCTCGTCGGCATTCTTCGTCAGTGGATCATTCTTCATTGGGATCTTTCTCCCAATATTTTTCCTCTCCCATGTTCTACCAAAATGAAATAATAGCCTCCAAATAATAGATTAAGTTGTTGGAATAATATTCAAAATTGATAGATTAATCACTTTTTTGGCACATTTATTCGGTGCGTTGGCACAATTAAAATTATAGAGGTGTCAAGAGGATCTCCCTCATTAATGAGGGAGTTGAGAGGTTTTCCTCTCAATTAAATGTGGGGTTTAGTCTCGGGTGGTCCCCACCACCATAACCTCTCATGGAAGGTTAGGTTCGAGTGGGCCCCACAACTATAACCTCCCATGGGAGGTTAAGGTCAGGTGGTCCCCACACTACAAGTCCTACATGGGTGGTTACAACAAAATAAAATAAAATATGAGCTTATTTTATTTTATTGTTTGCACGACAAACCCAAAAAATGACTTCTACCCTCAACCAACTATTGTTGAGGTGAAAGTCTTCTTAAGAAAAAATGGGTGCTGTGAGTTCAACGGTGCCCTCAGATTTAAATTCCAAGCACTGGTTCAAAAGACAGAAAAACCCGCTCGTACGTTTACTAAACATACCCGAACAAAACTTCATAAATTGATTCTGGGCATTCCGGGCCTCAGAATCACGAGTTGTCAATTTTATCGGACTAGTAAAAATCCCATTTATTTAAAAAAATTAAATGGAAATTCCGGGTCTTTACAAACTTGAAAAAGGCGGTGACACCAGATATTTAAACTCTTATTATCATTCATACTGAGGATATGAAGTTTTTACAAGGGTTCGAATGACCATGAGATTTCCCCTAACTATGTGCCATATTTTCTCTAGGACCTATGGCTAGAGTTCAAATGATTGAAGCATATTCATCCTCGTATTTAGGCTTTGGAAACGACCTGAACATAACTTTTTCCTGTGATACAAAAAACTACCCCACAATCCCCGATTATTTTTCCAAGACATAACAGATTCCAAACTCACTTTACCTTAACCCAATATTTCAATGAAACAAGGACTTAAAAGATGCACACACATCACACCTTGTTTCTCCATGTGAGAAACTACATAAGGAAAAGAAACATATAAACACCTTCCTCTGAAATAGAGGATTTTGACATTTTTCAAAGGGGTACATACTCCCAACATAATAGAGACTCTAATAGGATTCCACAACCTTCACCTTTATAGTCAAACAAGCACATGACATCACAAGGCCTCACCGAACATGACCATTGTGACTAATAGAAACAATAAATGGAAAGAGACCTTATTACAAGTCCCTAAACAACACACATGTCCAGAAAGTTGACACAATAGCCTCTCATTACCAGATTTCCAAAACTGGTGGTTTAACATGAACTCTTGCTTCAAAGAAACTATGAAGATCCCATAGGCTCTTTTAGACACCATCAAGATATTCATCCACATTAACAACCCCAAACCACTTCCCCCTTCGATGAATCAGTAAACATAAGAAACTAAGGTCTCTTTCAACCCCCCACAAGAACTCTCCTGATATAATAAAATCCAAAAATCAATGAAAGGAAATGGTGAAAACTCAATCACTAAATCAGGAGAAAAAAATATCTTATATTGATCAACTGGAGGATTTTCCAATCTCGAAAAAATCCAGGTTGCACTTCAGTCATGCACTAACGTATAATGGAGACATACTTTATTTAGGAATAGAACCCAAGGACCCAACCAAGATGGTCCATTGGTCAAAATGGTCCACAAACCAGATCCAACCACATGAAGGGAACCACCGTAAAGGCATCCAGAAATATTTCTCAGAAGATACCACTAACAAGCCCTTCAGCCCATCTTACCGACCGAACACAAACCCAAAACACCATTCAAACAGAAGGGGTTCTTGGACTCAAAACATCCCACAACATCAACATTTTCAAAAAAAAACACATAAAACACACTAGCCCAAATAAGTCATCAAGACATCATATTTTCCATTAAAAACATTTCTTCGAAAATAAATGGTTCAGTGGTAAGCTTATCTACCAGTGGTACCCCATGGGGCTCACACATGCATGTTTTTGTGAAACTGGGAACCCTCCCCATATCCATCACAGCACTCATCCAGTAATGAAATTGTTCATCCATCATCCCATATAACCCCATTCATGTGTTCTCTCATGGAAATAAAAAAAGTTAAAACAAAAAATCAATCCACTTTTCAAAACCAAAATGGTCAACCAATGCATCCTTTTTCTCAGACCCACTAACCACAAAATCAAACCCAATTTACAACATACAAAAATTTTCATAAAGGCACAACCATTGAAATAAAAACTCACTTTCAAGTTATTCACATAAATTAAAAAACAGCTCTTCCCATTCAAACACCTTTAAATATTTTAGAAATCATTATTGGAAACACTTTTTCAAATCCAGCTTTAACATAGTTCCTGCTTTCAAATGTGGTGTAAACACACCATTTTTCATTTAAAAAAATTCTGAAATATCAGTTTCACCATTTCAAAATTAAAACCCTTCCCTATTTATTAGACTGTCATTTCCCAAAAACATTATGCTTCTCAAAACAGTGTCATTTTTCCTTTAAAACCAAAATTCCATGATTTCCAAACAAAAGGACACAAGACAATGCGAGAGGAAACTTGTTTCGATGGGTGACTTGGATATATGGTTGACGGCCATACCCTAATACCTTCACCACCATAGAGAGTTTTATAGGGAAATATCCACGACTTCACATGGCTTTCCCGGCCCTGTGAGCTCACTGAGACCATTAACCCAACTCTCTTTTCATTTCCCTTAATCATCATCAAACCAAGAAAACCAAAGGACTCAGATTAGTTCCAACTTCACCTAGTGACTTGAATCTAATTATGATGTGTGGTTATCAGGAACACTACCCATAACCAGAATGACAAGTCCTGAATATCCTAACTCTATAATATCCCAACATCTCCCAAAATAACATAACCCAAAGAGTTAACATGTACCTCCTCTGATACCATTTTGTCACGGACCAAATCTAGTCTCCACCAAAACTGGTGCCAAACCCGTCCCGTGATAAGGCCAGAAGGGCCTTCCCGATCCCCATAGGCTGGAACAAGAGACCGAGTATCATAAAATGATAATTGGGAATGATATACCCGGGTTTATAAACATAGAACAACAAATGAATCCAATAAAACGAATCTGGATTTTTCAAACCAAACAATCATTTAAAAAAATTCAGAACTGAATTACATTGTTTAAAACAACTCACCAAGACTATAAAAAAGATACAAAACCAAAAGGAAACAACCTTATAATCTTCATGCAAAGGGGAACCACCCTTAATACATCTCCACAGGTCTTCACAACCAAGGACCTGCTAGAAACCCGAATCACTGGCACTAAAAACTATACCCCAGATGAAAAAAAAGTCTACTTACACCCAAGGGTGTAAGTAGGGTGTGAGAAAATGCCCAGTAGGATACCACCACTAAGAGATTCCATGTGATAAACATTAAAAGACAAAAAGCGTAGATGTTTTCATAAACAGGAAATGATAATTACAATTTCTAAATGATGAAACATAAAAATTAAAATAGTTTTCAAGTGGGATGTCATTAAGAATCAACAATTTTAAAACAAATGTAAAAAATACTGAATTTTCCATCCAAATGTATTGTATGTCGATGGTAATCACAAAGTAACGAATGATCAAAAATAAAAGGAAATAACCCCTAGGCACTACCTCGTTGTGGGTCCCAGGTACGTCGTATCTCGGTGAGAATAACCATCACAATATCCATTCTAGTTTATGAGACACTAAAAGTGAACATACCCATAACCTAGTGGTCCACAATCATTATCATCATAGTTTATTTAGTGTTTTAAGTGTCAAACTTACTATGTGAAACTGAGTCCAAACCTAACAGATTTACTAGAATATAAGTACATGTCTACCCACCTAGATACCTGGATTTCCCACTTGTGATCAAACAAGTTAACAAGTCAATAAATATAATTTGCACATTAAAGTAACACTTCCATATCATATATTAACCAAAAATACCAGAGGTACATCACACAAGTCAAAAAATCCACTTTTTCATTCAAAAGCATATTGAAATCATAATTACACCAAAATAGCCCCAAACACTTTTCACATTTCTTTAACACTTCCAAAAATTCTTCAAAAATTTTTTAAAAAAACCATTCCAAGATATTCCAACTCACATAAAATTCCACACACATATCACATAATACACTTTTAACCTTCAAAATTCATTTTTTCATCAAAATTACACGAAACAGCCCACAACATGGTTTCGTACCCACAACACAATTTAGTAAAACATATCAGAAATTTATAAAACATTATAAAAGTGTTGACATCTAAAATCACCACTTTACCTTTCAAAAAACCCATATTATGTGAACATACTCACCCAAAATGTACATACATACCCTATTTCTACTTTCTTTAACCAAATAAAACATTTACTATTTTCAAGAAAGAAACCCAAGAGGTATAACCATGGTTTTCACACAACATCCATTTCAAAATCCCCATTCAAGACCAAAACCATACCAATACCAATACAAAACAGAATTGGTATCCCTAACAACATATATTTAACCACCCCAAGTGTTATAAAATTACCTCAAATAATACCACAAAATATATAAATGAAAATCAGACGCTTTCATAATCCACTTTCAAGAAGTACAACACGGTTTTGCACCTTAACTCATTCTCATGTATCTTGAGATTCAACCTCATGAAACCAAAATACCTAAATAAATGGAATATATTTCCTATTTCTCATTTAATTATAAGATTAAAAAATAAAAATTATTTACTCAATCACTGAAACACCCATATCTAGTTCTAGTTCTACTTAGTACAAAAATTGAGATAGACCAAGGATCGATTTATTTAATAGAAATACATAAAATAATTTATAAATTTATTTAATATTTGGAGAAATAAATATATAATATATGAACATCACAATAATTTCAGTGATCATAACGTTTCCCACATACCTCAGGGTGAGTTTTCCTTTCTTTATGTGGAGTGAGAGACTTAAAATTTGTCACACCATTAAGAAAACATAGTCCCCAAATGAAAACTACAAGTGATAATGATGTTGATCAACAGAAGTATTATAGTGTTTATGGGACAACATTAATAACTATCTAGTATTCTTAATATTTTTGTCACCTCTTAAATGATGCTTGGTCTCATTAGAGAATTATCTTCTACCTCCATCAAAAAATTTGGAAACCAAAAGGGATGACTATATACATTATAAAAAGTATCAATTTACAAATAATATAAAAAGAGGATATTATAATAAAACATAGCCAATTATATATGGGCTCCCATGATCTTTCAAAATCCATGATAGAATCATGGAGTATTTTCTCCAAAATCTAGACTTTCCACTATACCGTTCAATCAATATGAAGATGAAAAAACATGATTAGTTTTTCTTGAGATATCATTTCCTATTGAGAGTGTTTCTAGAATCTGTTGTTGAATAGTGTATCATAATAATAAATTAAGAAATAAATACCCCCATGAAGTTTCATGATCTTCTATACATAGCACGTCCAAATATTTTTATATTATTATTGCTCCTAATATAGAAGAAATTTCCTTCTCTTATCAATTAATCAATCATAACCCAGATATGTTATATAAATGATGGTTATAATATAATATAATATTGAAATATATGGATATATCATCCCATATTCATCTTGTAACTTAAAGAGTTTGGATAAAGAGAGATGTTCTCTAATTCTATCTTTAACCTATTGACAAATATAACATCACGATACATAATCTACTATATATCACCTCATAGAAAGACACCAATATCAGGGTCTTATATCATAAAATATATTATCGGATATCATATAGAATACACCTTGATAGTGATGTAAATTTTTCATTACTATGTTTCTCTTGGTGATGAAATTGAATAAGGACTCCTAAAATAGGGGATTTTCTTAGGATTGGAGACCACTATCTAGTTTCTTACCCCATTATATATTATTTTAAAAATATCATTTTACTCTTCATCCAATAGTTTCTCTTAATTAATGATCATAATAAGTGAATTTTTAAATTATATATTTTAATCAAACATGTTACACTCTTCTTCTTCTAACACTGTGTGTATCTCATCAAAGAGGGTCATAAGGTTTTATTAATCATCAGATTCTTTTATTGATTTCAATATAAATTTCCTATTTTGACTGATAACAACCATAACTCTTTTTCATTGTGTATAGGAAAGAAAGAAATCAAATCATTGAAGGCATTCCACTAATAATAATATCTTAATATTCAAATACATATGATATTAAATGTAACTCATTGTTTTATGATGAATAAACACCGTGAATTTAATCAAAATAGATAGCATCACAAACATTTAATAGCATAAAAACCACTTATAAATAAATTTCATAGTTTAGGTATTTCTCTTCTTGTGTATCATGAAAATGGGGACCATTTTTTAACAATTGATCACCCTCTAGAAGTAAGTATCCAAAACCTACAGCAGATTCATCACAATACAACACATAGACTTGTCCAGGAAAAGGGAGAACAAAAATAATATCAAATGAAAACAACTACTAAAAATAATAAAATGAGGTAAATTATTAGGGGATCTATAGTAATTTCAACTATTATCAAGTGAGATTGGTTGAAGTAGATTCATGGATATGTATGTCCTTAACATATCATCGATAATAACCTAATTTGCAATGAATCATACAGTTATATATAAAATTCCCTATTTAATTTAATTATATGTCTTATTAAGTAAAATAGTTATATAAAAACATGATCTTTTTTTTTATTAAATCCAATAGGTTTTAAATGAATGTAAAGTATCATTACCATTGATAATATAGATATTGAACAATGATCATGTGATTAGTATAAATATAGAGTTTTAACAATCCAATTGTCATAGAAAAAATGTGATGGAATCAACTAGTAGGATCATACAATTGAATCCAGTTTATTATAGATTATAATAGATGTAGAATATATGGTATTTTCCCTTCACCAAGACTAATCTGAGATCCAAAAACTTATGTATGATAGAAACCATTTATTGGAGAATTTCAAGCTCATCCAAATCACGGTTGAAACCATGTTCACCGAACATCCCCATGAAAGTCCCACCACCACGCACATTACTCTTAGGTAATTTTCTAGTGTATTAAATTGATATTTAACAATACCCTAGAAATAGTTATATATGCATTATTTTTTATTTAATAATTAATAAATTTTAAAATTATTATTTATAATTTTTAAATTATTTTTGTTTTGATACAAAAAAACCAAAATTGTATTTTTGGTTAATATTAAAATTTAATTAATGAATTTATGAAATTAATGGATTTTTAAAATAAACAACATTTTAATAAATATTATTATTGAATAATTATTATCAAATATAAATTATCATAAAATCAAATGAAATTTTTATATGTGTTGGAAACATTTTGTAGTAAGAAAACCCATCATTTCTTAATAAATGTGGATTTTATATTAAAAGTTAAAATTACTATATTTAAAAATAAATTTTTTAATTAGTGTCAAAATTATCCATTTGTGATTTTTTCATAATTATAGGAGAAAAACGAATTTTCAATTAAAAATTGAACACCATATAAATATACATTGTGTTTTATGAAATCATAATGACCCAAAAGATATGTAATAATTAATATAAATGAGATACATGACCAAAAATATGTTTGGCCTTTAAAATAATGTTATTTTATTTTTATTTAATTTATTTTTTAAATCCATTATGAATCCTCCAAAACCTATAAAATAATTTAAGGTTTTAAAATAATTTCATTAAGAGTTTGAATGACATTCACATATATAAGAGAATTATTTTAATATATTCAGCCCTTGGAATTATAAAATAATTAAAACTACTCCCATTTTATAGAAACCATGGGAAAAATATTGGGATGGTTTTTGGTTTTGGATATTTTATTATGTAGAGTCCAAAACCATACTAATAAATAAATCCCTATATTTCCTTTTATAAACCCACCCTAGCTCCCATTTCGTATCACTAGAACTACTTGGATCACTACCATAATCTGTTATCCAATCTCTAGAGTCCTATTAAGGTCCCCAAATCTATAAATAAGTCCCTTAGAGAGTCTTTTTACGTCACACAATCAAGTAAGGGACCTTCCTCTCCTCCTTTCAAATTCAACCACGTTCATTGAAATTAGTTATTTTACTTTAAATTGGTTTAATTTTAATTTTATTTATAAAATATATATTACTGTAAATTTGATTTTATTTGAATATCAGATCATTTATCCTCCCTCATTTGGACCCTTACCTAAGTTGTTATTGTGCCAAAATTCAGTAAAGGGTCCTCCACTGTCCTCTTTTATCTAGAACCCTTTTTATGTTATGTCTTTTAATTTCTATTTTAAAATGTTAGGATATGTATTTATAAATCCCACTTAATTTTCATTTGACATATAAATTATTATTTCCCTATAAAAAATCAATTTACCACCTATTAAGCCTTATGTTACCATGTTGCAATTTTGTAATGGTTCTTTCTTTTCTCTTAATTATTAATGTTTCTTCAATACCATATGACTTATTTTTACAATTCTTCATGTTGGTAGATGACATTAAATATCCATGTTAAATTTAATATCATGTCTAAATGGTTATTAAACCATTTCTCTCCCATCAATCGATTTTATGAATTTTTTGTGACATCGTTATTTTGTCTAAATTTCACTAAGAGTTTCCAATCCAAAATAATCGTGTAGTGAAAACCATGACCATTTTTCTATCAATGTTATTCTCTATTATGAACATAAAAATATTTATTCTGGACATAGATGATTATATTCGACATTATTTAATCTTGGAACAAATTATGATGATCAATTAATCCATGTTGTATGATCAATGTGGCCCACTAAAGCATGAGTATGAAATGAATATGATGTGTGTGGAAAGATAGTGATCCAATGCATTGGGAAATGTTTAATATCATGATTAGTCACGCTGTCATAGGGAGTGAACCTTATTACACAATGGGGATTTTTCCTCCATGATTTTGTGGTTGTTTTATCCTTGTCATATGTTTATGATGTAGTGTTTTAAGTTGTTTCCATATTTACCAATTTATGATTATAATTTTATACCATGAATTATTATTCATGCTTCTCTTACTCTTCATTTATCTTTATATTGTATCATATGTACCACTTATTCCATTTTTATTCCCTTACTAGAATTTATATCTCACCCCTTTCTTATGTATTTCCCTATGTTATCACATACCATTCAAAGGACTATTTTTAGCATCTAAAATAATATTTCAAAAAATTTGTTGTATTCCCTATTTTATGTTGTTATGTAATGTAACTAATTCCCAAAGAAACTATACTTATCAATAATATGGGTCATATTAAGTGTATTATTATGTAATAAATCAAATCTTGATGTGAAATCACAAGTAGGGTTATAATAGTTGGTATTAGAGGAAAAGTTTAGTTATTTTTTCAGATTATGACTTTAGAACTCTAGATAAAGACATAGGGATAACACTATGTATAAGAAAACTTCCCTAGACATTGGTAAGTATAGATTAAGTGATTTATCATGTAAATATACCTTTTTCTGAATACTAAAAGTGGATGTAGATCTAGAAAAAATTTACCTAGGTGTAACAACTCTGAAAAGGTGATTTGGTTCGGACTAGGCATAACCTGGTACATGAAAATAGGACTTACTACACACCTAATTTAACACTCCATGGGGACATGCTTTAATAAATTCATTAGCTCAATGAAAACCATTTGTAATTGAAAAATACCCATATGAATTCATATTAGGATATAGATCAGGGATAACATATATTGAAGCCCAGATATTCATAATTAAAGGAAATAAATATAATTTATATGTTATCACTTAATTGTCATTAGATTCTTGTTTATGTGTTTAACAATTTAAAAAAATCATACCAAAGTATATATAGGAAGAAGAAGAACCAAAATCAAAAATTTAAAGGTAGGTTTATCGTATATAGTTCTATTCATTCCTTTATATCATGAATATTTAGTAGAACTATTCGAACACAACCACAATGCATGAAATTATAGCTATCAGTGGAAACTAAAAATATGGAAATTATTTCACCCCCAGTACGTAACACCTCCCATATCACAATTTGTGGGCTTAACTTCCCTTATAACCTTGTCATACTCCCTTCAGAGGAATTTGATGCAATTCTGGTCGTGGATTATCTTTCCCTATATACAGACAACACACATTGTCATAAGAAGGAAATCACTCTCTGTATAGAGAATCAACCCCTAGTTCGGTATAAGTGAAATAAGAAGTATCAAAATTATTTATCACCATCATATCAAGCATGGATATTATTTCCCTATGAGAAATCATATGTAGCTAAAATGATTGACTTTAAGGAAAGGATCATCCTCAAAGAAATTTCTATTATGAATGAATACATTGATGTGTTTCCCAAGGAATTGGATGGTTTTCCTCCTAGCCGAGAGGTTGAATTTTTAATCAATAATATATATGGGGTGGTTCCAATATCCAAGACACTATATAGGATGGTTGTTGTGGAACCTGAGGATCTAAATAAACCACAATTTAAGAATACATATAATGGGTTTATATGCCTAAGGGCATCATCGGAGGGTGAACTAGTCATCTTCTTCAAGATGAATGACGGGTCAATACCCATTTTCATTAATTATCGTGAGGTCAACAAGATCAAAATAATGAAATAGTATCATTTTACATGGATTAATGAATTATTTAATCAGATACATGTAGAACAATACTTCTCCAAGGTAGATTTTTGTTCAGGATATTACCAAGTTATTATGATGAATTAGGATATCCTCAAGACTACTTTTCATACAAGCTATGGACACTATGTGTTCATAGTAATTCCATTTAGACTCACTAGTGATTTAAAAATTATCATATACATGGAGAATATATTCTTTAGATATTACCTTGAAAAAATTATGGTAGTATTTATAGATGACATTCTAATTTACTCTAAAACTAAGGATGAGAATGAGGAGATTTTGAGAACTATTCTAATTAAATTGTCAAAGGATGAGATTTTGGAAAAGTATAGAAAGTTTGAGTTTTGTTTGAAGGAATTATAATTATTAGGGAATATCATCACAAGAAATGGGATATACATGGATCCTTAAAAGACAAAATTAATTAAAGAATGGATGAGGACATCATTTATGATAGATATCCCTAGTTTTCTTTGGTATATGAATATGATCACTAATATGTGAGAAATTTATCAAGCTTTTCAAACCCTATTACAAAGATAACTCATATAGGAGTGATGTTTTATTGGGGTGATTAATGTGAAGAAGGATTAAATGAGTTGAAAAGGAGGCTTATCACCGCCCTTGTTCTCACACTACAGAAAAATGAAGAACTTTTATAAGTGTTCAGTGATGCTTCAAAGAAGGGATTGGGCTTTGTGTTGATAAAAAATGATAAATTCATAGCTTATACTTTAAGGTAGTTGAAATATCATGAGAAAAACTATCCCACACCTGATATGGAGTTGGAAACTATGATCTTTAAATTGAAAATAAACCAGTATTATCTCTTTGCGGAGAAGTGTGAAACATATATAGATGAAAAAATTCTAGAATATATATTAACATAGAAAGATCTAAATATACAGCAAAAAATATGGTTATATCTAATCAAGGACTATGAAAACTCAATCCACTATAATCTAGGTAAAGGGAATAATGTGGTGTATTCTCTTAATTGAATAGATCTAGTAATTTTACCATTAATGAAAATTAATAAGGTTCCAATATTCCTATAATTGAATAGGATGGAAATGGGAATCAAAAAGTAAGGAATATCATCAATTCTTTCACAAATTATTTCTTACCTATCTCTTTTATAAAGGTTAAAATATTTAAAAAGAAATTATGTAGAAATTTAGAAGGAGGTGGAAGCCATTAGAAATGGGAATTCCTCAGAGTTTAAAAATGATGATGAAGTAAGTGTGATATTTTGGTTAAGAATATGTGTTCCATTAATTATTGAGTAATTTAAAGAACTATTGGATGATTAACATATTTCAACTTTATCCATTCACCAAGGAAGAACAAAGATATATCAATATCTCTATGAGCTCTATTGGTAGGAAAATATGAATAAGAATATATCTGAATATAAAACAATGATTTTAGTATTCTAGAAATTAAAGAATTATAGTTAGATTTCTAAGGGGTTGACAAGACCATTACCCATATCAACATCTAAATAGGAAAACATTAGCATATACTTTTTTACTAGACTTCTGAAGAAATCTAAAGAAAATAATTCTATCCCAGTTGTTGTGGGACGTCTAAAAAATATGGAACTATTCATTTCAATTTGAGATTATATCTCACTGGATAAACTTAAACGGATATACATCAAACAAGTGGTGTGGCTACATGGAGTACCACTATCGATTATGTTTGATCGAGAACAAATATTCAATTCTATGTTTTGGAAAAGTCTCCAGAATGATCTAAACAGTGAGATGAACTTCATTACATATTATCACACTCAAAATGTTGAAAAATATATGAGTACTATCCAACCACTTAATAAAATGATGATAGAATACTCAATTGACATCATAAGAGGATAGTAAAAACATCATCCTCTAGTTGAGTTCTATTACAAAAATAATTTTAAACTCAAGCATCCAAATGGTTCCCTACGAAGTATTTTATGGGAAGAGGTTCAAAACACTTGCATATTGCGATGAATTTGGGGAACGCAAAATCCTAGGTCCAAAAATGGTTGAGGAAGTGATAGAAAAGGTTAAAACCATTCAACATCACAAGAAGGTTACTCAATGTCAATAAATGAGCTATATTGACAATCATTGAAGAGACCCAGAGTTTGATGTTAGAGACATGGTATTATTTTTAATATCTCCAAGGATGATATTGACGAGATTTGGGAAAAAAGGAAAGCATTTTCCAAGGTAAATCACCCTTTTTATATCCTTGGTCGCATCTAAAGAGTGGCATATCGACTAGAACTCCCACTAAACATATCCAAAGTACATGATGTATTCCATGTATCTCTCTTGTGGAAGTATATGCAATACTCATCACATGTACTCAATCCAGAAAAGGTACCACTAGATAGTGACATTTCCTATTAAGACCGGCTAGTGAAAGTATTAGATCATAAAGAATGTCACACCTCAACCCTTTTTATTATAATTTATTTTATTATTTCTTGACTTCAGTTATCTTCGTCAAGGCGCAAGTTGAACGCCGGTCTAAAATTTTTATCGTTTAATAGTTTTGGTAGGTGTTAGACCGGTGCGTGGACATAGCATGGTTGACGGTGACCGCACGATCAGCCCAAGTTCCTGCACAAATGTTTAATGTTTAAAATAAATAATGTTTGATGAAAATAAAATTTGTTAAATGTTTGAATCGTAATAATAATGATATTATTGCATAGATATTTTATTATTATTTGAAATTGTTGATAATATTATTATCATTGAAATTTTTATAGATATAATTATTATATAGTTGTTATTAATATTGTCATTATTTAAATGAACATGAATAAAATTATGATTATAATTATTATTATGTGATTAAAATTTTTATTATTAGGATTATTATTATTTTTATTTTTATTATTAAGTTTTTTGGTATTATTATTATTATTATCATTATCATTATTATCAATTTATTATTGTTATTAGTATTATTTTTATTACTATTATGAAATGAAAAAATAATAATAAAATAAGAAACCCTAAATCTTCCCAGTGCACACCCCCTTTCCACCCATACTGGTCACGGGCCGCACCCCTTTCCCCCGTCGCTCTCTCCCTTCACTGTGTCGCTCCCCTATCCGCCTGGACTCCACCTCTCCACTCCCCTCTCCTCCCGGCCTTTGCCTCTCTGCTTCCCTCTCCTCCCACCTCCTTCAAGTCGTGCGCAAGCCAACCCCCATCTCTTCCCTGGTCCAGCGAAGCCACGCACCACCGCAAGCCCCCTCCTGGAAGGGCCTCGCCCTCCATGTTCGGCCTGCGCGACGCCGCCACACCCCTTCCTGGTGGTCCTGCTTTGCCGCCCCTTCCCCTGTCAAGCCAGCGCAAGGCCACCCGACCCCCCCTGCCTGTCTATCCAACACAAGAACCCCATACCCCCTTATTTTTTTTCCTTCCCTTGGTGCGACCCACCAGCAAACTTGGCCTCATTCCCAGTGTGATTCCAGCAAACCTGACCCCTGTCTTCTGACTATCTTTCGGCACAAACCCGAATTCCCATGCGCAACACCTCCACTCTGATCGGGCGCAGTCTCGTTTCCCCTCACTGTCAAACCACGATTTTCATCTCATTATAATTTTGGTGTTTCTTCAATTTTAATGAACTTTGACATCTCAGTTTGGGTTTCATGCTTTTTAAAAAATGTCTAGAGTAGGCGATTAATGTATCGGGACCCATTGGTCAAGGTTCCGGCATCCACCACCAAGGGAGAGGTGGATGAACTCGATTTTCCTTGCCACCAATTTTTCATGTAAGGTTAATGCACCCACTCTTTTGTTTTGAATCATCCAATTTAGTGTCTTGTGTTGTTTTTGAGTCCCTATTATTTATTTGGTTTTGCGTTGGTCTTCGTCGCACAGACTTTGGGTGTCCACTGTATTGTTAAGGGGTGGCGATGATTTTTTTCTAGTTCCTGCGCCTTTGTGGGAGTGCGTGTACGTGAATGGGTGGATGTGTGAATTTGAAAGCATTGGCTCGGCCAATCCTTTTAGGTAGTTTCTTCCATGTCTTTTCTTCCAATTTCATTCCATGCAATACTTGTATTTCAGTATTTAATTGTTACACCCTAATTCGCACTTTTATTACAAATGTACTTAGTTTATGGTAATGATTTATAGTTATTTTAACTTTCTAAATATAGTTTTTGACATGTCCTTCAATTCATGAACATGTTTTTGCCGATGCAGTTGAATGTGGGAAAATAATATTTTTTTTAAAAATGATTTTTGTTAAATGCTTTGAGTGTTATTTATAATTTTATTATAAGATACTTAAATGGTTTATTAAATTATAGAAGGTGTGTGAAACTGTTTTTGGAAAATGTTTTAGAGTGCGTATGATTTAAAAAGTGAACTTCAACATGTGTGGCTCCTTTTCATCAAGTTTCACTTACTGCGTGTTTTCTTTAAATATCCTGATTTGAACTTTAAAAATGATTGGTGAATTCTTGGTGTAAAGGCTTATTTGGATTTTGAAATAGACTTTTGGAAAACCCTTCTTGGGTTGGTATCCCTACCTAAATGTTGACTCATGAGATGGAAGGGTCCTTGATATGGGACTTCTTTGAATGATAATTATTTTGAGGCAAGGGAAAACCCCTTGAGGTGCCGGGGTGGTGCCAGTTTGTGTGGTGTGTTTGATTATATGTATGTGACTTGTTGTCTGAATGATATGGCACACCCCCTTGAGAACTTTACATGGGAACCTAGCATAACTAAGAGGTTTGCTGAGAATGATTTCTGCACTAGTTTAGACTACACACTGGCTTCTGGCCCCATAGAAGGGGAATACTGATTTATTATTACTATGGGGATTGGGCCCCTAAGTTATGCCATGCAGGGCTATACTAGGTAGTAGTATAGGAATTATGATGTCATCGAGTTAGGGCATGCCTTTAGGATGAGTCAAATGTATAGTATGTTCTAGTCTTCCTCTACGTTCCTAATATTTCTCGTATTTCCCCGTTACGAGTACTATTAGAGCCATTTCCCTCTTTGTGTGGAAAATTTTTCTTTGCAATTGGTTTTGGTATTAATTTAAAAAAATGTGAGATTGTGATTACATAAAAAAGGATTTCAATTAGATGTTTTGAAATAGAAATCACAAATCCCCTTTCTTTCCCCTTGTATTTTGTTTTAAACTTGTAGGGCAGTGGATCATGTTTGTTTGTTTTTAAAAAAGAAAAGTGTGTATGAAAACCTAATTTTATTTTGTAGTTCAAACTAGTATTACTGGAAAGTCTTGTGGAAGAAATGACATGAGATCTGTGGTGGTTTCCTACTGAGCTATTAGCTCAGACCCTACCTATACCACTCGACGTCGGTAGACCCGAGTTGTTTTGCAGGTTCTGTCTTTGTTCAAGTTTCCCTACCCGGTTCATGATGTTGGAGTATAGATGGTCTTATGGTTGGTGGTGACCAAGAGGTCACATGGAGATTGGGTTGTTGCGGTTTGGTTTCTTCATTTGGGTTTTCAGTTTTGTATTTTATTTTTCTATCTGTTGAGTTGCACCTTAAATCTGGATTAGTTTATTTTATTTATTTTCAGTTGTCCATACTGCTGCGTCCTTAGTTTATTTCATTTATTTATCTAGTCCTGGTTGTTTATTTGTTTTGGGCTTCATTTGTTCCCAGGTGTATGATTGATGTCTGGCACTAGTTGCCATCTCAAGGGGGGGGGATCAAGAATGCCTTGCGGGACTTGTCGCGGATTGGCTCGGGTGACTGAATCAGGGTTGACCCTGAGCTGGTTCATGAAAAAATGGTATCAGATCCATGTTCTTGTTATTTGGGGTGTCTGGTAGATGGAGATTAGGACTATCGGGGCTTAGGAGGTAGGTTACAGGTCGGTGCCTGATCACCACCACTCGTGACGGGACCTGAGTTACCAGGGGAAGTCCGAGAGTGAGTCTTGTATCTTGGGATGTTTTGGAATGAGGGATGACATTAGAGGTGAACTGGTGTCATGTTGCAGCATCACGTGGGGTGGTGATCCATGTGGAGTCCAAGTGACCAATTTGAGGTCATCTTAGTGTTATGTCTTACTTGGGTCATGACTCACCACCATGTCGTTGGGTTAGGCACATATACTAGTTCCTCATTCTGATGGTTTATAGTTGGTTTATTGTTGTTTTGACCTCAGTCGATGTGAGTGTGTGTTGCAAATGAAGGTGATTTTAAAATGGAAAAAGGGTTTATTCCAAATGGTTTTTGAAATTAGTAAAGTTTTTTTTTAAAGAGAAAGTGTTTTGGTTTGGAAAAACATGGTATGTGTTTGGATTTGGCAAGGAAAAAAAGTGTTTGATCCTTGGAGCTCCTAATGGAGGGTTACACGTGTGTGGGTATGTATGGAAAGTGTGTGGGGGAAAATGTTCGTAGATGATGCGAGTGAGATTGAATAAACGCACATATGACGGTTCATAAAATGGCATAGGTGAGTTTTTAAAATTTTAAAGAAATAACAATTTTGGAAAAGTGATTTCTCATTGTGTTGTATATGTTTGTCTTATGGGACTACTTCCTTTGGATTGTGTTGTTGCCTTGATTGAGTTTTGGCTTGATGCCAGTTTTGGTGGTGTTTTTCGTGTTGTCATGAGTATGCCACCCAGAAAGCCTTTAAAAGATGTTAATGAGTTATGCTTAGTTCTCAGTTCATTTTGTGTGTTGCTTGCTTTTCGATGTAATCTAATTCTGTTAGAGGTAGTTGTATTATTCTAAAAGATAGTGTGTCTTTGGGTAGTTGAGAACTCTCGGGGTAGTTAAGGTTCGTACTGTCTCTGGTTTATTTGAGGGTCTAGTTCTAGACTAGTAAGGATGAGATGTATCTTTGTCGTTGGAGTTCGGGGTGTAGTTGGTGGTGGTCGGTGTTTGTGAAGGTTCCCCATTTGGAAAGCGGGGTTCACCAGAGTAATCTATTTCTGAAGAATCTTGTTCATCAGTGCTGACTTCCAGTTCATCGGACCATTCCCTTTCATGCCACTAGTGTAGCCGGTTCAGGCATTCTAAGTTACTTTGTCGCATTAATCCAAAGTCTTACTACTGTGCCAATGCTTGGGTCACCGGGGAGAGTTCAGAAAGGAGAGACGTTCAGAAGGGAGTTGGATACTGGAGGATGCAAATGTGTGACTGTGAGGCAGGAGATGCTTTAACCATTAAGGCCCCAGCCATAGGTCTCGGGGTGAAGCTAAAGCATAGTCAGGAGTTGCCGAGGGTGTGTGGAACCTCGGTCCAAGTAATGTTTTCAGCTTTGGGAGTGAAATATCCAAAGTTTCCTTGTTCTATTCTTGTCAACGTTGTAAGATCATCATAGCTGTGGTGATGTGATGAACTTTTTCTACCGCAGTCTAAGCGGTCTTATCTGTTCTCAGTGTGTTTTCAAATCGTTCGTATTTCCATGAAGGGTGTTGGGCCCGCGAATACATTGGTCATTCTAATTTTGATTTGGGTCTCAACTGTGTTCTTTAGGGGGATATTTCATTTTGTGAAATTAATGGGTGGTGTTTTTGGGTCCTTTATGAGTTTGGGCTAGGTATTCCATAGTCTCTGGTTGTGATGAGGATTTTATTCTATAGGTGTGAGAGGTGTTGAGTTAATTTCGTATCCTCGGGGTGTTGGGTCGTTTTGTATTAAGATTTCTGTTTATGTCTCAGAGTGTTCTTTGGTCCATGGGGAGAAATTAAATGCATTCAGTTTGGGAGTTCCCGCGTTGGCCCCCCTTGGGGGTGGTGTGTTTGGGTTTCAAGGTTTTTGTATTAGTGAATTCGCATGGTGGGGAGAACACTCCCATATTCTCCCCTAAACCTCGGGATTCAGTTTTCTCTTGAATTGGTTGGGTGTGACCTATTGAGAGTAAGGTTATCTTGAGATTCACAGCTTTTCCTTGGTTTTTTCTGGGCATGGACTTGAGTTATGTTAACTGTTGGCTAGGTGACTTTCTGGGTGCAGAAAGTTTTGGGGTGGGGAGAATTGTCACACCCTGACCCTTTTTATTATAATTTTATTTTATTATTTGTTGACTTAGTTTAACTTTGTGAAGGCGCAAGTTGAACTCTTGTCTAATTGTTTTATCATTTAATAGTTTTGGTGGGTGTCAGACCAGTGCACAGACATCGCATGGTTGGCGATGACCGCACAATCCGCCCAAGTTCCCGCAGAAATGTTTAATTTTTAAAATAAATAAAGTTTGATGTAAATAAAATAAGTTAAATGTTTTAATTGTAATAATAATGATATTATTGTGTATATAAAAATATTTTTATATTAGAAATTGTTAATAATAATATTATCATTGAAATTTTTATAGATATTATTACTATATATTTGTTATTAATATTGTCATTATTTAAAAGTAAGTGAATAAAATTATGATTATAATTATTCTTATGTGATTAAAATTTTTATTATTGGGATTATTATTTTTATTATTTTTATTATTAAGTTTGTTGGTATTAATTTTATTGTTATTATTATCATTATTATCAATTTATTATTATTATTAGTATTATTATTATTACTATTATGAAATGAAAAAAATAAGAAACCCTAAATCTACCCGGTGCACCCACCTTCCCCCGCCGCTCTCTCCCTTCGCTGCGCCGCTCCCCTCTCCTCCCAGCCTCCGCCTCTCCACTCCCCTCTCCTCTCGGCCTCCGCCTCTCTGTTTCCCTCTCCTTCTACCTCCTTCAGGTCGCGCACAATCCGGCCCCCTCCTCTTCCCCGTTCTAGCGAAGCCGCACACCACTGCAAGCCCCCTCCTGGCAGGCCCTCGCCCTCCCTGTCCGGCCTGTGTGACGCTGCCACCCCCCTTCCCGGAGGTCCTGCTTAAATGCTCCCTTTCCCCTGTCCAGCCGGCACAAGGCCACCCGACCCCCTGCCTATCCAGCCGACACAAGACACCCGACCCCCTTCTTTTTTTCCTTACCTTGGTGTGACCCACTAAAAAACATGGCCTCCTTCCTGGCACGATTCCATCGAACCTGACCCCTGTTGTCCGACTATCTTTCGGCACAAACCCAAATTCCCTTGCGCAGTACCTCCTCTCTGCTCGGGCGTGGTCTTGCTTCCCCTCGCCTTCAAACCATGGTTTTCATCTCATTCCAATTTTGGTGATTCTTCAATTTCACTGAACTTTGACCTCTCAGTTTGTGTTTCACACTTTTGAAAAAATGTCTAGAGTAGGTGATTAATGTATCTGGACCCGTTGGTCAAGGTTCTAGCATCCTTCTCCAAGGGCGAGGCAGATGAACTCGATTTACTTTGCCTCCAATTTTTTCGGGTATGGTTAATGCACCCACTGTTTTGTTTTGCGTCATCCATGTATTATCTTGTTTTTGAGTCCCTGGTATTTATTTGGTTGTGCGTTGGTCTTCATCACACTGACTTTGGGTGTCAACTGTATTGTTAAGGTGTGGTGATTTTTTTTTCTAGTTTGTGCGCCTTTGTGGGAGTGCATTTACGTGAACGGGTGGCCATGTGAGTTTGAAGGCATTGGATCAGCCAACCCTTTGAGGTAGGTGCTTCCATGCCTTTTCTTCCAATTTCGTTCCATGCGATACTTGTATTTTAGAATTTAATTGTTACACCCTGATTCGCACTTTTATAACAAATGTACTTAGTTTATGGTAATGATTTATTGTTAGTTTAACTTTCTAAATAGAGGTTTTGAGATGTCTTTCAATTCATGCACATGTTTTTACCTATGCAGTTGAATGTGGATAAATAGTATTGTTTTAAAAAAATTGATTTTTGTTAAATGATTTTAGTGTTATTTATAATTGTTTTATAAGGTAATTCATTGGTTTATTAAATTATGGAAGGAGTGTGAAACTATTTTTGGAAAATGATTTAGATTGCATATGATTTTAAATGTGTATTTCAACGTGTGTGGCTCTATTTCATCATGTTTAAATTACCGCATGTTTTCTTTAAATGGACCATTGGCACATTAAAAATGATTGGTGAATTATTGGTGTAAAGGCCCATTTGGATTTTGAAATAGACTTTTGGAAAACCCTTCTTGGGTTGGTATCCCTACCTAAATGTTGACTCGTGAGATGGAAGGGTCCTTAGAATGGGACTTCTTCGAATGATAATTATTTTGAGGCAAGGGAAAACCCATTGAGGTGGCTGGGGGGTGCTAGATTGTGTGGTTTGTTTGATTATATGTATGTTACTTGTTTTTTTGGATGATATGGCACACCCCCTTGAGAACTTTACATGGGAAACTAGCATAGAAAAGAGTTTTACTGAGAGTGATTGATGCACTAGTTTAGACTACCCACTGGTTAGTGGCCCCATAGAAGGGGAATAATGAGTTATTGCTGCTATGGGGATTGGGCCCGTCGGTTAGGCCATGCAGGGCTATACTGGGTAGTAGTATGGGCATTATAACGTCATCTAGTTCGGGCATGCCTTCAGGATGAGTCACATGTATAGTATGTTCTAGTCATCCTCTGCATTCCTAGGATTTCCCATGTTTCTTCATTACGAGTACTATTAGAGCCATTTCCTTCTTTGTTTGGACACTTTTTATTTGCACCTGGTTTTGGTATTTATTTATAAAACTGTGAAATTGTGATTACATCAAAAAGGATTTCCATTAGATGTTTTGAAATTGAAATCACAACTCCCCTTTCTTTCCCCTTGTATTTTGTTTTAATCTTGTAGTGTAGTGGATCATGCTTGTTTGTTTTTAAAAAAGAAAAGTTTGTATGAAAAAATAATTTTATAGTGTAGTTAAAAATAGTATTAATGGAATGTCTTGTGGAAGAAATGACATGGAATCTGTGCTGGTTGCCTACTGAGTGATTATCTCACACCCTACCTATACCACTCGGTGTCGGTATACCTGAGTTGTTTTACAGGTTCAGTCTTTGTTCAAGTTTCCCTTGTAGGTACTTGATGTTGGAGCATAACTAGTCTTATGGTTGGTGGTGACCAAGATGTCACATGGAGATCAGGTTTTGGCGGTTTGGTTTGTTCGTTTGGGTTTTTATTTTTGTATTTTATTTTTCTCTCTATTGAGTTTCACCTTCTATCTAGATTACTTTATTTTATTCATTTCCAGTTGTCCATGCTACTGCGTCCTTAGTTTATTTCATTTTTTATTTGGTCTTGGTTGTTTATTTGTTTTTTGATTAAATCGTTCCTAGGTGTATGTTTGAGGCCCGACACTAGTTGGCATCCTTGGGGGATCGGGAACGCCCCTCGGGACTTGCCGCGGACCGGCTCAATGTTGACCCCGGGCTGGTTTGTGACAAAGAAACTATTCTAGGAAATAAGATAATACACCTTTTCACAGTGTTGTGGAGAAACCAAAGGCTTGAAGAAGAAAAATGAGAACTAAGGGAGGTGATGAAGGAGAGTTTCAATTATCTTATTTAGTGTGGGAAATGAAAATTTTGAGGGTGAAATTTCTAAAGGGGAAAGATAGTAATGACCTGAACTGTTATAAATTAAATTACACTATTTATTTAATTAAATGTCTTATTAATTAATAAGGTTATAGAAAACTCATGGAATTATTTTATTTTATTATATCCAACTGTATATAAAATATATTTATGTATCATTACCATTGATAATATAGACATTGAATAGTGATCATGGGATTAGTATGAATATTGGGTTTTAAGAATCCAATTGAAATAGAAAAAATAAGTGATGGCCTCAAGTAGTAGGATTGTACCCCGTGATAGCCATTTATCGAAGGGAGATAGTATCTTTGAGATTTTACCTTTAACAATACCAAGATGTGATCCATCAACTAAATCTTAATGAAAACCATTTATGAGATAAGTTCAATCTCATCGAGATCCAAGCCCAAACCATGTCTATCGGACCGCCCCTTGAAGTCCCACCAACACACCACATTCCTAGGGTGTTTTCCGGTATATTAAATGGATATGTATCAATAACCTAAAAATAGATATATGTACATTATTTTTTATATAATAAAATATATTTTTTCATCCTATTATTGTTACATTTTAAATGATTTTTATTTGCATACAATAAAGCACAAATAGTATTTTTGTTTAATATTAAAATCAAATTAATAATTTTTTTAAACTAATTTATTTTTTGAATAAATATTATTTTAATAAAATATTATTATAAAGAAAATATAATGAAATATAATTAATCATATAATCATATTTATTTTTATATGTATTGGAAAACTATTTTTATCAAAAAACCCATCATTTTTTAATAAATTATGACTTTAGGTTAAAAGTAAAAATTCACATACTTAGAAATTTTTTTTGATAAAATAAATATTATTTTTTTAATTATAGTATCAAAATTATCCAAATGTGATTTTTTAATATTTTTTGGAGACGGTTAATTTTTCAATTAAAAATTAAATACTATATATATATATATTATGTTTTATGTCATCATAATACCCAAAGGTTTTTTAATAATTACTATAAATGATATCCATGACCAAATATATTTTTTATTTTTAAAATAATTTCATTTTAAGATTTTTTATTTATTTTGTATAGACACTTTGAATACCCCCAAAACAATAATATATTTTATGGTTTTAAAAACATTTCATCACGAGTGTGACTCATATTAAAATAAGAAAGGGAATTATTTTAATAATACCGGACCTTGGACTTATAAAATAATAAAACCCACTCTCATTTGGTAGAAACTATGGAAACAATCATGGTATGGTTTATGTTTTTGAATATTTATTATGTAGACTATAAAACCTAAATAATCCAGGAATCCCTATATTTTCCAATATAATCCCACCCAATCTCTCATTTCAATTCATTAAAACTCCTTTTAGAATGACCTTACTCTTATATAAACTCTCTAGTTTCCTCCCAAGGATCCCTCAATATCTCGATAAGCATTTCCAATGATTTTTAAGTCAAACCCTCAAGTAAGGGATCATTCTCTTATCCTTTCAAATTCAAGCACCATCATTGAAATTAGTTCCTTTAATTTAAATTTATTATATTCTAATTCATTTATAATCATTATATCACTATATAATTTATGTAATATTTGTGATCGAACATTCATCCTCCCTCATTTGAACCCTTACCTAATTTGTTACTATGCAGAACTTTTATAAGAGATCCTTTACTCCCCTCTTTTATTAAGCACTCATTTTTTGTTATTCCATTTAATTTCAATTTTCATTTATTGGGATATGATCTTAAATATCACCCTTACTTTCAATTTAATGAATAAATGGTTGTATCCCCCTTCACTCTCATTTTTCTTTTCTATGAACCCTTATGTACACCAATTAGCATGTCAAAATTTTGTAAGGTTTATTTCCTTTCTTTTCTTTATTAAAGTTTCTTCAATATAATATGACTTATATTTGTAATTACTCCTACTGGTACATGTAATTACATATCACTATTTCTTTAAATTGATTTATAAATTATTATAGTCAAATTTATCTCTCATAAACCCATTTTATAGACATTTTATGACTCGTTATGCTACCGAAATTTCACTACGATTTTCCATGAAAAAACAATTATTTAGTGAATACAATACCCATTATTTCTATCAAATTTACTCACCTTTATTAACATATACATAAAAATTAGGGACTTACCTGTATGTATTCAACATTACTTGATCATGGAATACATTATGATTAAAAATGAATCATTGTTGTATGATATATGTGGCACACTTAAACATGAGTATGAAATGAATATGATGGGTGGGCCCATATATAAATCCAATGCATTGGGTAATGTTTAGTATCATGATATACCATGTTAGGATAGAGATTGAACTTGATTTCTTTATGTTAATTTTTCCAATGTGATTTCTTGGTGGTTTTAGCCTTATCATATGTTTAGGATATAGTGTTTTAAGTTGTTTCTATGTTTCCCATGTTATGATTATCATGCTATATCGTACCTCATTATTCATGTACATTTTATTCATCATTAATATGAATATTATACAACATGTTTCACATATTCCATGTTATTTACCTTAATGGACTTTATAGATCAACACTTTCGTATGTATATCCTCAGGTTATCTAATGTAGTTTTAATTTGAAATGAGTATTTTGGGCATATAAAATAATTTTTCAATAAAGATGTTGTATTACTTGTTTTATGTTGTTATGTAATGTACCTAATTCCCAAATACAAAATTCTACTTGATTATATGGTTTGTATTATGTGTATTATTATGTAATAAATCAAGTATCAATGTGAAATAAAGATCAGGGTTGTTATATAATTGACCAAAGAATATATGTATCTCAAAGAAATTATATGGTTACACCCAAGAAATAACAACATTTTCCCTCTTAAGATCAATCAACATTATATATTATAAAACCACTTGTCCCAAGAATATTATATTCTAGGTTTTAAATATATACTATGGTTTCTTTTTAGAGAGCTTATGTTCATGAAGAATTTTCAATACAATTCTCATGTGATTCCCAATCTCCTTGGTGGTTTGGAAATAAACCAAGATATCATCCATGAATACCATGTTAAATGATTTAAGATATTATTGAAATATCTGGTTAAAAAATCTATAAATACTACATGATTCTTATTCAGTACCAAAGGCCTAATGGGATTCTGAATATGAAATTAAAAACATTTAAATGCGCACATCACTGCACAATCCTTATGTGAAATTTTTGTTCTTCTAGATTTGAAATATCATTTAGCACATATTTTTATAAGATATACGTGATTCAATAAAATCAAACTTGATTCCCCCTCTAGTACGGGTGGAATTGTTTACGAAATGATATGTAACCATGTGATTTAATCGAGAACCCAAAAAAATATATACAGTACTCCATTATATGATCTGAAATCACTCATAATCCTAATTAAATTTAAATGAATTACCAAATTCTCATTTCACATTCTCTCATGGTCACTTAAGGTTCCTTACGGCGAGTTTATTCTATAATCTCACACCCAACCAATACATCGTATCTCAATAGCCCAATCTCCATTCAAAATTAACTCCCCAAATGTTATAAATTGTAAATTGGAACATACAATATTTTATTATGAACCAGCCTGGGATACTCTTAACTCCTTACCAGAGCTAGATCTTGATAAGTCTTTAATGGAATTAAAATTCACCTATGGCTATCGAATAGTGAATAAGAACAAAGAATACACACTTTCTAATGGTTTAAAAAATAAATTATTAGTAGAGGGTTTCTCCAAGGAACCCAAAATTACCCCTCCATATGTTAACGATTCATTAATATAATTAAATCAATATATAAATAATTAATTAAACAGAAATGAAAAACATAAAAAAAACCCCCCAAAAAATAATAACAAAAAATATAACCACATATTTAAATAGTCATAAAAATAAAAGAGGTACAAAAATGGATATATAGATAATAATAATTGGGTGATATTAAGGTGATAAAAAATGATGTATTTTTTATAAAACCATAAAAAATTAAATAAAGAGAAATGATAACCATCTCCACGCGACATGAGTTGTAACTCCCACCATTTGACCGCTCGAACCTAAACTCTTATATCATGAACATGCGTAGCCTATAAGTGGGTCATTTTCTTTACCTATATTAGTTAAAAAAATATCTACAAACTCCAAATATATGTATGCAGGGTGTGACCATAGCAATCAAAACAAGATTTGACCATGTTATCCGTCATCAAAAACTATTAGTTAATCAAAGAAATAAAATTTGTGAATAAACATAAAAAATAGTCTTCTTATCATTGTGAATCTAGTACATGAAACCAAATTTAATATAGATAATTAATTAAATTAGTGTTCTAGATAAATAAAAATTTTCAACCAATATTCATGGAATAATATATAGGGTCACTAAGGACTAGTACTATGAGGATCCTTATAATAATTACTATACAAACTGTTTGTCTAAAATTAAATATAGGGACACTAGCCTCTGGGTAATACTATATTGGAAGAATCTCTATAAGATAGAGTGGTGTCATTTTAAGGGATTTATGAGATAGGAAGAGTGAAATAATTCCAATCAAATATAATTCTTTTAGGATACATAACAAAAAAATATGTGGTTCTCATTAATTCATAATTTCATTTCATCAAAAATATTGAAATCATTTCAAATTATATAAATGAATCATTGATGTGTGGCCAACTTATTTACTCACTCCATGGGGTTTTATATTAGTCTTCAAAAATATCATATATCACATATTAATAATTAAAAGTACCATTTATAAGATTAAATCATATATAGTTTATCAAAAAAATGTATCTCAAATAATCACATAACATACATAAATGAAACCTTTATTGAGAGATGAAGATCCACTTATAGAGGGAAGAAGATGTCCTTATGGGAGAAGATAAATTATTCACATAAAAATGTCATAAGATTAGCTAACAAGAACCATAGTCCACATTAATGGAATAAATCCATCGAGAAAAATATATTAAAATAAGAAGGATATGGAAAACCACTTTCTTATTTTGTTTCTCAAAGAAAAATACACTAGAATCAATATGAATTGGAGAATAAGTGGGAGGTTTATATTTATTGGGCTAGAATGTATGAATGGATGGATATGAAATGTATCGTGTGCTTAAAATGATAATGATGGTAACAGTAATTCATATTTGTAATTTTCTAGGAATGAAATAATGTTTAAGAATCTTTTCACCAACTGTTCACCACACAATATAAAGGAATGTCTCATACATCAGGATATATACATATTTTTGTCACACGGTTAGGAAATTTTGTACCAATTATGCAGGTTTTGTTCATATAAAATAGTATTCCACATTATTTATAATGTATATGAAATAATTTATACATGATTCCTTATAACAAGGAAATGATATTACGTATTGACTAACACATGCATAAGAGTTATTAGAAAAATTTGGTAATTTTTTTTTCAAATAATACTCTAGAAAATATTAATCTATAATAATACCCCCATATGTTATAGTTTTACTATTAACACTAAAAGTTCACTAACCATATAGTAATTTATAACATTCCCATTTTTAATAATTAAAAAAATAATCAGCATAAAAAATAATACTTACAAAAATTATAAATAAATAATAAATTCTAAAGATGCAAATGTTATTGTAGGTGTTAAAAATAATACTCTATATGGGTTACCAAAAAATAAATTGTTTTTTATTATGTACATTACTATAATAATTTAATTACTTAATACATTCCCTTTGTAGATTCTATACTCACAATCCATACCCATATAATCTATTAAATGAACATTGGAATGAATAAATCAGTAAAATAATTATTCAACTTCCATGGTTAATAGAGTAATGAATAACTTATTATCAATTAATGTGGATCAATATCACAATTACAAATATTTTATCAAAAACCCATGTTTCATAACATTTACTGATAAAAATAAATAGTGATTGACTAATATATATTTAATAAATTATTATATTAAAAGAGTGTATAAGTTAATAGAAATGAAAAGTGTTATAAAATAATTTATTAAGATGATTATACTATATATAAGTATAAATAAATTTCATATAATTCAAAATTAAAGGGAAGTGATTATTTCCCAATTTTTGTTTGAAATCAATACACTTTGTTTTTAAAATTCTACTTTAGAAAATTTTATGTTACATATCTCTAAAACCATATTCATTTCTTTATCTTCTGGTTATTTAAAGAGTTTTCATATCTATATACAATTACACCTCCCTTTGGTTCACAATTAAATATAAAGAAATCATATATGGGGATCCAACCATATCTTTTATTTTATGTTAGGAATTTTTAACCTCTATATACATGTTTTTAATATGATTTAATGGATTTACTTACCTATGAACATATTATTAATTATATTTATTTTATATTTTCCTTGAATTTATTTACAAAAGCGTGAAAGGAATATTTTTTAGTGTTTTCTGCAATTTCACATTATTTAATTGTTTATTTCTATTTTCTTTATAAATATTAACTTGATTGTTTTCATTTTTTATAGTAATTTTTTATATTGTAATTATTTTATACATCTATATATTTAATAGTTATTTCATCTTTAAGTCAATTATTTTAAAATTTTAAAGTGTATTTCTTTATATTTTCTATATATTCTTCTAATGATATTCCAAAAAATCATTTTTTACAAAATCCATTGACGTTTATCATATTTAAATAGGGTAATTATTTAATGATAAAAACCATCATTTTTCCAACTTATTATGATCATGTCTTTTGAATATTTTCATGACACCCATTTCTCTCTCATGGTTCAAATATGATATGTTTTAATTATGATTGTTTTTTTGTTCACGAACCCCCATGATGTATAGTGTTTCATTATATGATGATGGGTTATGAATTATAAAACCCTATGATGCATTAGGTATGGATTTATATCTCATGATATGATATCTAATGGACTAGGTTGTATACCAAATGTATTATTTTTACGTAAATGGAAAGTAAACCAAATCCAATTTAGTACATGAACTTTTACAGTATGTGATGATTGTCATGGTAGTGATCCATAACATATTCAATGATTTTTAATGTTTATTCTTAGTCAAAATTTCAATATTATGCCACAATCCTACATTATGATTCATGAATTATTATTATTGAATCATGTTCCCACATAACCATTAATCATTTATTATATTATTCCAAAAGTTATATGATATGATTTTGAATTTATGATCAATATTTTAATGCATATTTTTTCATTATGACATGTTCACATATCATGATTATGTTCTCATACCCATATGTTGATCTTATTCCCACTTAAAATCATTTTCAACATATCTTATGCTTAACCTGACTGTGTGTAGGAGCTCCTCATTTATTTTGATTCCATTCCATAGATAATGAAAAATAATTTTTATTTAATGCTTCTGGATGAATATCACGAGTGAGGATTATGTTTTGGAGACATTGAAAAAATATTTTGACATAAGATGTGGATGTAGATAAACTAAAAAACCCAAAACATATTTTTATGTTGTGTTATTTATTGTGACATAAAATGAATATTCATGTAAAATGATGTAATATTTATGTAATTTATTATTGGGTTATCTCAGTTTAATATCCTCCAAGGGTTGGACACCAAGATTAGAAATCCCTATAATGGGGTGGAGTAACCACTATCCCTTTTGGGGGTGTTCCATCAGAAATGATTGGGTCTGTTGGTTGGGTGTTATTGCCCACTGAGGCTAGCATCCTCCCCCACTAATTGAACTAGGGTTTGAGACACCAAGTTAACCTGTTAACAAGTATTGTGGTCCATGTTACCCCCACTATATTGAGATATAATCAAATTATACATTCCTTTCAATGGATAGTCTTAGAATGATGCCCCACCAAGGGAGCATCTTATCCTTCTTAAGGTTGTGTGGCCTAACAATGGCAAGCCCCACCCCAATCAAGGGATGGGTCACTTCTAGCACCCCTTATAGTTTGGGGATATATGTATAGAGATGATGTAAATGCTTAGAGTATATAGTTTGGGTTCATTAAAAACATCAAAAGGCCTTAGATAATTCTCACTATGATGTCAAACCACCTGTACAAGCTCTAGGGACCCTCTAAGGTGTTGATCAATGGATTAGGTTAAGTTCAGACCAATATTCCTAATCCACCATCCTAAAATAACCTTAGTTAATTTTATAAAATAAAATTATTTATAAATAATATTTACTCTGAATATTTATTATTAATAATAAAATTTTATAAATAATAAATTATGTGGATAAGTTCTAGTTTATAAAAATTTATTAAACTTTATTGTCAGTTGATAAAAGGAAAATTATTAAATTTTATTTTTAAATTATAGTTATTAAAATTTGAATTAATGAGATATCACTTAGAAATTATTGTTAAGTTTTATGGTGGATGAGCATATACTAAGACTAAAATGTTTATTTTTTGTATTTATTTAGTTTAATTAATGCATTAATTTTATGTGATTATTATCTATTAAATATATTGAGTTGATCTATAAATAATCCCTCTCCATCTTTTATGTATAGGAATGTGTTTCCATGGTGATTTTATATGTAACCCCTTGTTCATAGTCCCCCTCTCTTATGTTGGAGTATCTTTGTATAAGATTAGATCCCCTGAGGAGGTAGTTCGAGAGGAGAGTTGAAGAAAATGAAAATATGGGGAACCACAGTAGAATGGAGGCTAATTCAACTCGATCTAATATCGATACATAGAGTTACTCCCCATAGTGTATGATTGGTATACCACTACTCAGTAAACCTGTGACTTGTCTAATTAAAATTATTTTCCATTTTTCTAATTCATGCTCAGTTAATTGTTTTCTTATATGATCATGTTAAATAGAGTAATTGATAAAAAATCATGGATAAAAATAGATAATTTTTTATTTGTTTTACTAATAATGGTCTGTTATTCATGTAAGAGATCACATAGAATAATTAATGATCATGATCAATGTTAAAAAAATGATTATTTTTTACCAAAAATGCCTTTATGATACAATTAATTAAAATTACTAACATCATTTGGTGGTGAAAAACTGTATATCAAGGTGCGGGTCTTTCCAAATATGATATAACTTATAGTTATCAAATAGTTCAAACTAATGTGATGGTTCCACATTTCCAAATTGGGATTAAGGGACATGTCAATAGACAAATTCATATACTTTGGAGGAAATCATTGATAAAATATGAGAATAAGATTTATGGACATAAGATTTAACTAAACAGATCCATAATTTAAGAGTCAATGTTTTTTCCATATAACGTTTCCAATGTAAATAACATAAAGTAAAATCATTGAGATAAAACATTTAAATTAATTTAAATAAAGATATTTTCTCTAAGAATATTCAATAACTGTATATTTTTAATCAAATATTAATATTTGTGTAACACCCTAAGGTTTTCTAAAAATAAATTGAAATGATTGAAATTTTGATTAATGTAGATATTTATAAGTATCCTTTAAACATAATTTTACTGCTTTTATGTTTTGAATTTCAAAAAATCGTCATCTACAATTGTGTTCAATATGTTATTTGGAGTCTATAAGAACCAAATTGTTATTTTTTGTGAATAGTAACGTAACCTTATGAATATTAATATGAATAGTAATATGACCCTAATTAATTGTAAATTGTATTATTATTTTATTTTCTTAAGGCTTTATGATAATGATATCTTGATTAATTTTTAAATGTGATATCAAAGCAGTTATAGTTTTTAAATTATTAATTATTGAATTGAGTATGATTTAATTTAAAAATTAAATTAAAAAATTATAAAATTATTTTTAGAAAATGTAATTCATTTTTGAATTATTCACTTTGATAAATGTTTAGGGTGAATTTTGGGATTTGTTTTGAAACAGTTGATTTTTCAGTGAATAGTAAAAAATACAGTTTTGCATTTCGGTGTGTTAATGACATCATTAATGATGTATTAAGGATTTAATAAATCTAGTAGACTTGTGTCCAATAAAATAAGTTATTAACTGTCCCATGTGGCTTATACCATGGTAAAATACCATGGGAAAGCTTATGGTTTTGCAAATACCACAAATGACGTGTCCCTTAGAAATTATTAAAATAATACCTCACTTTTACTATAAATACCAACCCATTCCTTCATTAACATCGTTCAAAATTCCTCATCAAAAACTATCTGGCCTCCTTACCTCTCTAGTATCAGTCTCATGGTTTCCTCAAGCCCCTAAGGTCTCAACCTTCAATCTCTAGGAGTTACTATACAAGGTAAGAAAATTCACAATTTCTTTCTTGTTTCCATTCAAGTTCTCTTTTATGTGGTATAACTCTCAAGTTTCCATACCATGTTATTATTTCCTTCTTATTATTGATCTATTATATATTATGATTCATTTATATATGGGTGAAATTTGTCCCTTCTCTTTTTAATATTTTCTAAAACCACGTGGCATAGCCGTTAGGCTGCCGAATGTTTGTAAGGGATTTCTCAATTATTCTTTTATTTTGAGTTCAATTCTTTCCTTATTGTTTCTTCATCTCTTCTTACCCAAGAGGCATGAAATATCCATAAATCATTTATATTCTATATTTTCTCATGTTCATGGAAACTCATCATCATTATTCTTCTCCTCTCCCACTTATTCAAGGAATTAAAACATTGTCCTTGATGTGTTGAATTACCGACATTGTAGACGATGTCACTTCAATTTACTTTAATTATTTCAATTATGGTCATGAAACCATTTCTATGGTTTAAAAGGTTATAATATATTTATTATGTCACATCCATTATTTTATATTTCTTTTTTACTCATGGTTTTAATTTATAAGACAAAATGAGGTTGTTATTATCAAAGAACCACTAAAATGATCTAAACAAACATCATTAATTCTTTAACTTATGACTCATCCTGATATAAAAAATCAATGTCATAAATGGTATAAATTATGTTACTATAAATATGAAAATACTATTCCATTACAATTCTGTAGTTTCACTTCCAATCGATAAGAACATCCATCATGAACCAATCATGGAAATCATGTAAGAACCCACCCAAAACAGTACAAGGAACAAAATACTAACAATTAATGGGATGAAATGAGGTTATGAAAAAATAATATAATATTTTATAAACATTAAAATGTTTCTATAAAATACTAATAACTCTCTTTTAACAATTATACAGGATGTTTAAAAAAGTTTAAATTAAGACAAGCCTGAGGTAAGGGAATTCTTAACCCGATTTCCATCCACTGGGTTAACATTCTACTTTGTTATTTATGTGGTATTAAAATTTATTGTGTGATGGATATTTTTAAATTATGTTGAATTATGTATAATTATAGTGTATATACATATTTTATCCACTCTATTAAGTCTCGATTAAATTATATGATTTATGTAAGGGGCTTTTATTTTAAAATCCTCTTTTAAAATTCTATTTTACAAAATTCAAAAGTAATGTTTTTATGATATTATTAATGTATTATGATTATGTTCTGGTTCTTTGAAATTTTTTATTATGAATGTTGGGACCTATATATCCCTCCAATTCATTTTTTATGTGTATGTTTGAGGTCGGTCGTATGGTTACTCCAAGTGTAACTGCTATGGTTACACAAATAGTAAGGTAGTCATGAGGGTTACAAATTATATGGTAGCCAAGAGGGTTACAATATTATGTAAGTAATTCCCCAAGATATCTTTATGGTTCAACATATGTTCTCAGTTATTTTTTAAATCTAGTGTTTCATAAATTAATTATATATATAAGGGTGGTAAGTATGTCTTTTGAAAATGATTTCATACATTACAATTATTCATGTGCTAATGTGTTCTTTCTTTATTTTTATATCCCTTACTGAGTTTTTGTACTCATTCCAAGTTTTAAATGATTTTAAAAAGTTAATGGGTGTGTAAGAAAAATAAAGAAGTCGTGTTAAATGTTGAATAATTGTCAAAGAATCATGTTTTATGTTTTAATTTTTTATATTTTTAAAAAATGGAAACTATTTTTATTGTATCCACTCTGTAATGTTGTGTAATGTTATAAATGTATTATGTCCCAATTCTTAAATATCTAAACTTGAAGAGATCATCAATGTAAAAGGAATAATTTTCATTGAATAAATTCAATATAATGTATGTAATAAGGCCGAGTCCTTATAGTTGGTATCATAGAATGGTTTTGATAACTTTTGGAGTTAAGATGATGTTAAAAAAATACCATAAATGATTTTTATTATAACATTAATTTTAAATGTTATAAAATTTAAAGATTACCATGTTGCTTCATCTAAGATATTTTTGTTTATAATGGTTGTCTATAGAATGAATAGGGATGTTTAAGAGGATAGGCTATGACAGAATGACATCCTTCCGGATCTATAGCCCAAAATGGTGGGGATTAGAACCAAGCAGTTTTTGACAGTAATGGCTTAGTTAACTCAACCAATAAATGGTGGTGAAATCAATGAAATAGAACAAATAGACGTACTAAAACAGAACATGACAGTAGTGGAACATTTTATGAGACAATTCCCACCTTCTTTTAATGGATCTTCTAAACCACTAGCGGTTGAAGGATGGATTAAAGATTTTGAAAAGATAATTGATGTAATGGGTTGATTAGATAATCAAAATGTATGTCATGCCATTTATAGTTTTGAAGGTGAATATGATCAGTGGTGGTTAATGGTAAATAATATCATGGGTAGAGATGATTTTGATTCCATAGTGTGGGATGAATTTAAAAGTCTTTTCCTTGAAAAATATTTTCCTAAGGTGGTGCGACTTCGGATGGAGAAGAAATTACTCGAATTGAAGAAAAATAAGGTGGATTCAGTGGTTGTGTATAAAGAGAACTTCACCCTACTGGCGAGGTATGCTTCAAATATTATTTTGGATCTTGATAGAAAAATCAACCGTTTTTACTCGGGACTGAAACCAAGGTATCGAAGGGCGTTGTCCTCCCGTGAATTCAAAAGATATGAGAAACTTATCTGATGTGATGAGAGGGTAGAGATGGATTTTGTTGATGACCAGGTGAATTTTGGAAACAAGGAGAAGAAGAGGTCTGGGTGGAAAGCGATGTGAAAGAATCAACCAAAGAAATCTGATGGTAATAAAATTCAGTTTCCTATTTGTGAAAAGTGTGGCATGAAACACCCAGGGAAATGTCTTAACAAAACTAGAAAGTGTATTAAATGTGGTAAGTTTGGAAATATTTATCGAGATTGAAATAAAAATTATCCTAGGAATAATCCTAATAATAAAAATATAATGTGTTTTAAATGTGGTGAGATGGTTCATTATAAAAATGCATTCCAAAAGAGAGATCTGAATGATGTAAAGAAGCCAGACTATAAGTAGAAAGGTGTAGTGAGATCCTTTGCGACTACGTCAGTAGATATCGGGCCATCCAATGAATTTGTATCAGGTACTTTGTTTGTTCAATCAGATTTTGCTAAAGTTTTTTTGATACAGGGTCAACACATTCCTTTATCTCTGAGAAAGTTTTGAGTAAATCGAAAATATCACCTCAACAAATGAGACCTGAACTTGTTGTTAAAACACCAGAAGGAATATTATAGAAAAGATGAAATATAAGAATATTTTTATTGAGGTATATTGAAATAATTACCTAAAAACCTTGTTGTTTTACCCTTATTCAAGTGTAATGTTATTCAGGGAATAGATAGGCTTTCTATTTAGCTTGAAATGATTGACTGTAGAGCTAAAGAAGTTTTTTTAGAAAGAGTTTCAGTTTATATAAATGAATGAACCCATAAAATTGATAACATATCAAGAAGCTGAGAAACTGTTGAAAGATGTAAATGAAATTTATCTTGCTCATATTTTTGAAAACAAGGGAACTATTCAGATTGGTGATATACCTGTAGTAAATAAATACCTTGATGTTTTTCCTAATGAGTTACCTAGTGTCATACCTAATCGGGAAGTCGAATTCAAAAAGGACTTAGTTCTTGATGCTAAGCCAATTTTAAAACCCCTATATCATATGGCTCAAATGTAACTTCTTTAATTGAAAAATTAGTTGGATGATTATCTTGATAAAGGCTTCATTTTTCCTAGCACTTCACTATAGGGAGCTCTTATTTTGTTTGTTAAAAAAAAGTTGGTTCCATGAGATTTTTCATTGATTATAGATCTTTGAATAACATCACTGTTGAAAACATATATCCTTTCCTCTTATCGATAAATTTTTATTATCATCTCTAGTGAGCTCATAACTTTTCCAAGATTGAATTGAGATCTGGATACCATCAACTGAAGGTGAATAAGGATCACATCCCAAAAATAGCCTTTCGTACGAGATATGGGCATTATGAAGTTTTTGTTATGCCATTTTGGTTATCTAATTCTCCTACTGTATTCATGAATCTTATTAATAGAGTATTTCATGAGTTCTTGGAAATGTTTGTGGTTGGGTTTATTTATGACATTCTGGTATTTTCTAAAATTAAAGAGGAGTGTAAAAAACAACTAAGGGTTTCTTTAAAAACCTTAAAAGAAAAGAAACTGTATGTAAAATTTGGAAAGTGTGATTTTTGGTCATAAGAGATTTCTTTTCCTGGGAACATTGTTAATAATTATAGAATAATAGTTGATTATATCAAAACAAAATTGGTTAATGAATGGACAATACCCACAAATGGTAGAGAGATTCATAGTTTTCTTGGATTAGCAGGTTATTACCGATGTTTTGTTAAGAAATTTTCTCAATTATCTATCCCAATAACTATGTTAAGACGAAAAAGGATTAAATTTGTTTGTAAAAAATAAAGTGATGTTTGTTTTCAAGAAATGAAGAAGAGATTGGTAAATTCACTAGTTTTGGCCTTACCTTCCCGAAATGGTGATTTCATCATCTACAGTGATGGTTTATTGAATGGACTTGGTTGTGTTTTGATGCAAAATGACCCGGTAATTTCGTATGCTTCAAGAAAAATAAAACCTCATGAGTTAAATTATCCCACACTTGATTTGAAATTTCCAGCTGTAGTTTTTGCTTTGAAAATTTAGAGGCATCATTTATATAGAGCCAAATGTCAAATATGTACTAACCATAAAATTCTGAAGTATATATTCACTTAGAAGGAATTAAACATGAGGCAGAGAAGGTAGATTAAACTGATAAAGGATTATGATTTCATGATCAATTACCTTAATGGGAAAGAAAACAAAGTGGTAGATTCCTTGAGTCGAAAACATCGTGCATCATTAACCATGTTACATTTAGAACATGATCCATTGATCACTGATTTGATGAATTTTGGTTTATAAGTTGTTGTTGTAGGGAATACATCTATTTTGTTACAGTTTTTAGTGCAATCTTCATTGTCAGACAGAATTAAGAGAGAACAGAAAGAATACTGTGAGCTTCATAAAAAGGTAGAATTGGTTAAAATGGGTAAGCTTCCAGAATTTAACCAGACAAAGTTTGTGTTTTAAGATTTGGAAAAAGGTTGTGTGTGCCCTGTGATTTTCAATTGAAGAAATATTTTTTGTATAAAGCTCATAGTTCTCCATTTTTCGTTTATCTTGGCAGTACTAATATGTATAGAGACATTTAGGAGTATTATTGGTGGGATCAAATGAAAAGGGATATTGCTGATTTTACCATGAAATGTTTGACATGTCAGTAGGTTAAAGCAGAGTGGCAGTTACCGAAGGGGATGCTTCAGCCTATTCCAATGCTAGAGTGGAAGTGGGAGAATGTATCCCTATACATTGTGGTGGGACTACCTAATACATCTTGAGGTAACAAGGCAATTTGGGTTATTGTGGATTGGCTGACAAAATCTGCACATTTTATTTCTATACGAGATATAATGTCTTTGGAATGGCTTTCTTGATTTGTACCTCAAGGAGATTGTCAGGTTACATGGAGTTCCTCTTTCCATTGTATCTGATCGAGATCTCAGGATCACTTATAACTTTGGGGGAACTTCAAAAGTCATTGGGAAAAAAGTTAACTTTCATTATAGATTTTAATCAACAATCAGATTGGTAGTCAGAATAAACGATTCAAACATTGGAGGATATTCTTCGAGATTGTTCAATGAACTACCAAGGGAGTTGGGACCATCATCATTATTTAGTTGAGTTTTCCTATAATAACAGTTTTCATTCTAGTATACAGATGGAACCTTTTGAGGCTTCATACAGAAATCGGTGTCAGACTCCAGCGTTTTGGGATGAAGTTAGTTAAAGAAACTTGATTTGACAATAATTAGTAGAGGAAGTGACATAGAAACTAATGATGATCCAACAGCACAAGAGGATAGCTCATAGAAGGCATAAAAGTTGTGGAGATAATAGAAGAAAAGACTTATCTTTCAAGGTAGGTGACCATGTTTTCTTTAAAATCTCTCCATGTAAAATTTTGATGCGTTTTGGTAAGAAATGAAAGTTAAGTCTGTGGTTCATCGGTCCTTTTGAAATCCTGATGAAAGTTGGACCAGTTGTATACTGAGTAGCTTTGCCTCGGAGTTTGTCTCAAGTACACAATTTTTTTCATCTTTCGATGTTGAGGAAGTATGTATATGATTTGACTCATGTTTTGATCCCAGATGTAGTTTAACAGGAGGAGAACATTTTATATGAAGAGAAACCAGTTCAGATTCTTGATCGAAGGGAACTAGTATTTCTGAGTAAGGTAATCCACTAGGTAAAGATTTTGTGGAAAACCCACATGGTTGAAGAAGCAACATGGGAGTCTGAAAATTCTATGACGTAAAGGTACACTCAATTGTTTAATAAGTAAATAAAATTATGAGGACACAATTTCCAGAAGGTGGGGATAATGTAACACCCCAAGGATTTCTAAAAATAAATTTAAATTCTTGAAATTTTGTTTAATATAGATATTTATAATTATCCTTTAAATATACTTTTACTATCTTATGTTTTGAATTTCAAAAAATGGTTAGCTACAATTGGGGTTCGTATGTTATTTCGAGTCTATTAGAACAAACTTTTTTTTGGTGAATAGTAACATACCCTTATGAATAGTACTATGAATAGTATTATGAACTTAATGAATAATAAATTTTATTATTATTTTATTTTCTTAAGGATTTAAGATAATGACATCTTGATTAATTTTTAAATGTGATATAAAAGCAGTTATTGTTTTAAAATTATTAATTTTTGAATTAAGTATTACATTATTTAAAAATTAAATTAAAAATATTTATAAAATTATTTTCAAAAACTGGACTTTATTTTTTAATTCTACACATCGATAAATGGTTAGGGTAATTTTTGGGGATTTTTCTGAATCATTTGATTTTTTATTAAATAGTAAAAAATACAGTTTTGAGTTTTAGTGTGTTAATTAAATCATTAAAGATGTAAAAATGATGTAATAAATCTGGTTGACCTATATAGATTAAAATAAGTTATGAGGTTTCCCATGTGGATTATACAATGGTCAAGTCCATGGTTTTGAAAATACCACTGATGAGGTGTCCCTTGGAAATTATTAAAATAATCCCTCACTTTTGCTTTAAATACCAACCCATTGCTTCATTAACTTCATTCCAAATTTCTCATCAATGAAGATATGGCCTTTTTACAACCCTAGTATCCCTACCAAGGTTTCATCAATCCCCCAAGGTCCCAACCTTCAAGCTTAAGGAGTTACTCTTCAAGGTAAGAAAATTCTCAATTTCTTTCTTTTTCCATTCAAGTTCTCTTTTATGTGGTATAACATTCAAGTTTCCATACCATTTTCTTACTTACATCTTATTATTGATCTATTATGTATTATGATTCATTTATGGTTGGGTTACCCTTGTAACCTCTCTTTTTAATATTTTTTAAAACCATGTGGAATAGCTGTTAAGCTGCCGATTTTTTTGTAAGGGATTTCTCAATTATTCTTTTATTTGGAGTTTCTTTCTTTTCTTATTCTTTATTCTTATCTTCTTACCCAAGAGGCATAAAATATCCAGAAATAATGTATATTATGGATTTTATCATGTTCATGGAAAACTCAACATCATTATTATTCTCCTCTCCCACTTATTCAAGGAATAAAAACAATGTTTGTGATTGTCAAATTACCAACATCGTGGACGATGTGATTTAAATTTCCATTAATTATTTCATGTCTTGTAATTAAACCATTTCTATGGTTTAAACAGGTTATAATATATTTATTATGTCACATACATGGTTCTGGAATTATTTTTTACTCATGGTTTTAATTTATAAGACAAAATGAGGTTGTTTTTTTCAAAGAACCACTAAAATGATCTCAACGAACATAATTAATGTTTTAACTTATGAATCATCCTCATATAAAACATAAAAATTTTAAATGGTATAAATTATAGTTATGGAAATATTTAAATACATTTCAATTCCAATTTTTAAGTTTCACTTCAAATTTACAAGAACATCCATCACGAACCAAACATGGAAATCATGTAAGGAACTCACTCAAAACAGTGCAAGGAACAAAATACTAACAATTATGGGGTGAAATGTGGTTATTAAATGATCATATAAGTTGTTATAAACATAAAAATGTTTCATTAAAATACAAATAACACTATTTTAACAATTATTAACAATGTTTAAACAAGTTTTCAATTAGACAACCTGAGGTAAGGGAATTCTTAACTTGATTTCCATCCTTTGGGTTAACCTTCTACATCGTTATTAATGTGGTATTAAAATTTATTGTTTAATAGGTTTTGTTTATATTATTTTTAATTAAATATAATTATAGTTTATATACATATTACATCCACTATATTAAGTATCTCTTCAATTATATGATTTATATAATTGAATTTTCTTTTGAAATCATCTTTTAAAATTCTATTTTACAAAATTCAAAAGCAATGTTTTTATCCTATTATTCATGTTGTATGATTATGTTATGGTTCTTGGTCTTGTTTATAATGAAGGGTGAGACCTATATATCCCTCCAATTCATTGGTTATATGTATGTTTAAGGGCGGCCATATGGTTACTCCAAGTATAACTGTGATGGTTACACAAATAGTAATGTTGTTGCGTGGGTTACAAATTATAAGGTAGCCGAGAGGGTTACAAGATTATGTAATTAATTCCCGATGATAACTTTATGGTTCAACTTATGTTCTTAGGTATTGTGGAGATCTCATGTTTCACAATGTAATTATATATATACAGGTGTTATGTATGTATTTTGAAAATGATTTCATACGTTACAAGTATTCATGGACTAATGTGTTTTTTTTTCTTTTCTTTTATATCCCTTGATGAGTTTTTGTGATCATCCCATGTTTTAAATGATATTCATAGGTTAATGGATGTGTAATACAAAGAAGGAAGACATTTTAAATTTTCAATAATTTTCAAGGAATCATGTTTTAATTTTTAATGTTTTATATTTTGTAAAAAATGGAAACTATTTTTATGGTATCCACTTTGTAACATTGTGTAATGTTATGAATGTATTAAGTCCCAATTCTATAAATATCTAAAATTGAAAATATACTCAATTTAAAAGGATGTGTTTTATTAACTAAATTCAATATTATGTATTTAATAAGGCTGGGTCCTTATAGTTCGTATGGATTTGATAGAATAATTGGTGGGAAATAAAATAAAATAATAATATTTATAAAAGGTAATTAAGTTAAAATTCAAATTTACTATTGAATTATAATGTATATATAAATAATAACACCTTTAAAAATAAAATACAGTGAAGTATCTTAAAAAAATTAAATTATCTTATTGACATGAATTCTAACAATGGTGCAAGAACATGTGGGTTGTGATATTCCAAAAGTCGAAATCAAACATGATGGAATCCCCCCAACCCGCTAATCCTGATAAGGGAGCAAGTAAGAAAGATAAGTATTCATATGAGATTCATGTGAAAAATTCACTAGATATTCAATTTATCATGTTATAAATCATGTCAATTGATCTAATGATGATGAGGTATATTGATAGACTAAATAATCCTTAATTCCAAGTAAGTAAGAGTTATCCATAGACCATATACATTCTTCCCTACTTCTATTTTCACAAATTTCATATTTAACATTAACATGAATAGTATAGATAACAATCTCACTAAACTATTGGATATGGTTCATCTAGAATATAGGGATATAAAGATTCATAAATATTTAATGCTTGTGTTAAATTAGAAAAAGTCAAATCCAAAGATTTGAAATGTTGGATCTAATCTAAATTCCTTAGAATAACATTATTTTTAAGAATTCAATGATTACATGAGAGAGAAATGATCAAAAGGATATCAACTTCACATGTGTCAAGAAAAGGCCACTATAAGAGAAATTTCAAGGTGGAAGTGATGAATCAAGGGGATGATTCTGCTTCATCTTTGTTCTTTAATTATTTTAATCTTTCAAATTATACATTTTAGGTATTAAATATCGCTTGTAGATCACACAATTGAATCCAAAATTTTGAAACTGATTAGATTCAGGAAGATTTTAAGAGTTTTCTTTCATCTTCCAGTTACTAAAGGATAAATTAATGGTGTATTACTTGTAGAATAGTACAATAAAATATTATTTATCAAAATGATCTTTTTATTTGAACAATTTTTTATGCAACAAGTTTGGCTAAGAACATGATCTATTTTTTCAGTTTCAATAGATATTGTTTTTATTTCATGTTTAAAAATAAAAAATATCAATAAAACATATGTTATGGTATAGTTCATATGAACAATTTTTTAGATATAATTTCATTTAAAATTTATATTTTTGAAATCAATGAAGATGCCTAATCACATTCCACAATTTATTTCCATCATATCCACTTTTTATTGAGTCATGTAAACTAGAATTGTTTGACCAAGGTACACTATGAAAGGAACATAAACACTTTTTTGTTGAATCCCATGAATGTGTGTCATAATTGATTACATATAAAGACAATGAAGTTTCTTATTATTGGTAAAGTTGAAAGAGAAACAAAGATCATAGAACTTTTACATACTAATATATATAAACCATATCTAGTTTAGGAAAGAAGATGATTCACTTAGTTTATAACATTATGAAATCATAATATATTCTATGAGAAATAAGTTAGATCAAAAAATATATTTTTTCTATAAAATTAATATGTGTATCCTTATGTGTACTAAATCTCATTCATTTAGAAAGATGTCCCTTTCCAAAAAATTAAGTTCCTTAAATTCTTCCCACATATTGGTATATGAATAGTAATTTTTCTTTTATTAAAAAATATTATAAAAATTACATCAATTAATTTTTTATAGATGTACAATCAAGAATAAATGATGATTCCACATTAAAATAAATCAATAATGGTAGTTCATTTCACTGGATCATGTATTTTTTCGCATATTGTAAAAGACAGATTACCCTTAATTCACTAACCCAATGTCATTCAATATGTGGTAATATCATTTATGACAAATATAATTGTATCATTTATTTCAAACAAATCCTTCCTTGATGCATCATACACAGGTACACCTGTGAACCATAATAGATTCAACTCTATTAGAATGGGCAGAAGATACAAATCATTATCAACAATAGGATATTTTGGCCCTAAAATAATTACTGTAATGGATAAATATATACAGTTCATGAAAATTATTATTCAAACTGTATACAAATTAATGATTATGGGTCATATTTTATTCACGATATCATTCTATCTAAATGGATTAAAACTATCAAATAATAACGCTTTTTTACATTAATTATCCTAGATTAAAAATAAATAAATAACTTTGTAAACTACTTCTAGGATAACACTTAATTTTGGTTTTCCAAATGGTCACATTTTATTTAATTATATACATTATTTTATAAATGTGAAAACTTTTCCTTACTTATACATTCAATTGAATTCCCCATGTAAAAGAGAAGTGAAAAATGTTCTTTTAGGGAACATGAGAAAGAATTTCATTTCAATTTTGATTCAGATAAAAACACTACACATATCACAATTATTTAATGATTAATTTTCAACATAATACAACATAAAATCATTATTGGATGATTTTATTTCGTTCAAATAAAATCCATGATGGTCAATTAACATTTCACCTGATAGTCAGTTTTTGTAATGTTTACACTGTCAAAAATATATCCCCTAATAATGTCACTTAACTAGTTAATCACACTATTTCATGTTCTATATATGTCTTTCTAGAGAAATATACACATCATAAATCCATGTTTTTCCATATTTACTCAACTCGGATACATTGTTTTCTTATCATTCTCACCAGTATTCTTAAATTTCTCAATGTCATTATTCCAACTATTAGTAATTGTACTTAAAATTGAATTTATACTCAATTTATCAAATTTTATCATAAGTGCATGCATATATGATAATAAAAAAGAAACATATAAAATCTCATATCATATAAAATACTTCTCATTAGTTTTTCAATGTGTCCAACTTATATAATTGTATCTCTTTTTTGGTTTCATATATTATAGTTGGGTTTAAATATAACTCCATGTTATAATAATGAAACTTTTCATAAGCTAAATATGGTCTAATGATAACATTATTAAAAGGAAATAAAATAATAACCCCCTCTAGATCCTTTATGAATTCTAAATCAATAAATATTTTTTATTATTTTTAAACTCATTTGATACTTGATCAAGATAATATATCATATTTATATCTATTATTAAATTAAAAATAAAATATTGTATTGTGTTTTTCATGAGCACACATAAAATTATAAAAATATATACTACATTTCTTTTGAATAAATGATAAAACTATCTGTGTCTGAGTAATGATCATAGGGAATGTTTTTGGGGTGTAAAGTATGTGTGAAAATAATTTCTATGAAGAGGATGCAAGATTTTTGTTTAAATAAAGATAAAATAAAATGGAAAAGGATTTAAGAAAAATTATAAGATTAGAGAGATGTTAAGAAAAATAATTCACCCACCCTCATAAATCAATGGGTTATAGAACAATGTTTGATCATGTTATAAAATTCAATGTTATTTTTTGAGAGTGAATGTGCCATGGCTTTCTGGAGTTATTTTGGTGTTTTCAGAAATTTCTTAAGCTCTTTTTCAGATGAAACTTATTTTCTGGATAAATGGTTTCATGGTTTGAATGGTCCAGGTCTGGAAAAGACAGCTAGAGCTATGATTCTTAGTACAGGGTGATGGTGCATTTGGATGGAAAGAAACATGTCTCATTTTGTGGGTATTGATTTCACAGCTAGGTCTATTATCTTAAAGAAAATATTTCTTCTAATTGACCTGGTTAAGAGCTCAAAAATTTTGAGTGATACCCATTCCTTGAAGTACAATAAATATTATGATTCTTTTTTATCCCCTTAAGAAAAAGTGACAATGGGGAATTGGGTTCGCTGGTTACCTCCTAATATAGCCTTAAAACATAGCTTTGATGGATCTTGCATTGGGGGAATCATTTGAGGTGGTGGTGTTGTTCAAGATTGTTGTTGAAGAATTATGATTGAATTTATTGCATCTTATGGGAGGGGGAATTTTTTCAAGGCTGAGGCTGAGGAAATTCATACCGGTGTATTGTTGTGTTCTCAAAAAAATTTATTTCTTAGTAAAATTCAAACTCATTCCACGATACTCTAAGACTAGATGAATGGTAAGATTTCGCCTCTATGGTCGATCGTTTATGTTGTAAGGAAGTGTAGATACAGCCTTGGAAGAAAGAACATATAGTTTATTCATACATGGTGTGAAAGTAATAAAGTACTTAATTACTTGGCATCAATTGCATCCATGGCAGTAGCTGATCAAGGTACCAACATTTTTTTTTAGTTCTCTTCAAATGAATCCAGAATTAATGAATTTTATTATGGGTCCAGTTTGGCCTTCATTATTTTAGGCCACCCTAAAAGTTTTATTTATGTTCTACCCAGGTGGTGATGAGTTATTTCTTGTACAATAAAAAAGTGCAGTGTTGAAGTGTATACACTTAAAATAGATAAAATTGGTTGATTCCCAATTTACTAAGGATTCCTGATCAGCTAAACAATATTTTATAGTTTTTATTAGGCATCACTGTTTAAATTTATTCAATATAGATGTTAATAAAGAGAAAATATTTTTCATCCCCAAATTATACTAAACTTATTAGTATTTTTTATTGAGATAAAATCAAGAACTCGTTAGAATAAATTTTTTTATAGAAATAAATCAACAAAAAATCTTTCAATCATTGTAAAAATAAATTTAATAAATAAAATCTTTTATGAGTGAACCAAAATAACATTATTAAAATGAGCATCATAAATGTATCAATATAAAATCATTTAGATAGAAATGATACAACTAAAATAAATACAAATAAATAAAAATAAAAGAAAAAATATCCCATATACATCTATCTCAAATCCTCTATTGTAGAAATTCACTTTTTCTTAGGTAGATCTAAATATATTAGGCTGAATTCGACCCAAAAGCGTGTTTCACTTACCAATTTATGTTTATCAAACTCACACTGATTACATTAAGTCACCTGGAATATTTTCAACACAATGGTGTGCCAAATTCACATGAAACAATTCTAACCACTATATCTCAAGTCAAAATGTCTCACTGCAAAAACCATGCCCATCTACTCACTCATAAATTTTGAATGGCCAATGTCAGTTCAGAAAAGTAGTTTTCTATTTTTTTCATATTTTCTTCCATAAACCTCACGTACCTTACCAATCCCAAATCAAAAAATTTAGAATTCCTGATAGAAATATCAAATTATTAAATGATATTCATTCCATATTCTAAAATTATTTTTTTTCACAATAAAATTTTAAAAAATGAAACCCAATCTATGTACCTTACTTTATTCGATTGTTGTTAACATATTTCTCCTTTGATGTCCCCCATTAGAAAATTAACAAAATTATATTAAAATAAACATGTTATTTATATATTTATACTAAATTAAACTAAAAACTACACAACACAACTAAAAAATCATTTTCAAAAACAATTATCACCATTAATCCTTTATAATATTGATAAAAATACAATAAAACAACAGAAAACCATATTATATAAAAAATATAAAAAAATAAATAAAATATTTATTCATTCACTCATTATCTTATCTAAAATATAATTGAAAAAAAAATAACTTATTTGTACATTATTTTAGAAAACTACTTCCTACATATATATACATCATTGTGACTTACAACACTATCACTCTCATCTCTCAAAATTAATATTCCTTTAAAGTTATGAAGAATTCTAAAAAATGAGGATGCATACCATTAGTTTATATAAAATTTCACATATCTGTATATTAAAATTAAAACACCGAATAAAATAATTAAGGCTATCTATAATGTTCAAAAATTCAAATGACGGGGGAAACAATTTCTTGAGGTCATAGAATAAGTATGATTTTTTTCACCTTCATTTTTTATAAAAAATTATGGTCAAATATTTGAATAAAAAAGTGACATCCAAATATTCCCCAAATATTACAATCCCCCTATATATAAATATTTTACTCTCCTCAAGATACCAATTCACCCCCACCCTATTATTCTATTGATAAAATAAAATAACTAAAATTTATTTTAAATTATTCAAATAACCCTTCATAGATCCTTAAGAAAGAGACTATTTAATGTTATAGGTATCCTAAATAATGATGTTTATAACATCATTTATCACTATATGTAAATAATATTGGAACTAAAATTATCAAACTCATCAAAAAAATAGACACTATAAACGATAATTTGTGTAATTGGATTAATAGTATTAATGAAATTCCATTCTTTCAGTTAACATTTCTAGAATGAAATTTCAACTCCATAAAAGTAAATGTTCACCATGGGATGATGTAAAATAAAAAAGTGAAATTAAAAAAATGCCTCCCAAGGGGTTTTAAATAATGAATCAATAATTAAATTTATTATTCATGTTTTCGAAAATAATTTTTGAAATATTAACATATATTCTTGAGGATTCACTTTACAGAATGATTCATACTGGTAGTGGATGAAATGAAAATTATGAAAAGGGATACATATCCTATCATGTTTTGAATTTAATATTTGAATATAGTGTAGGTTAGATAGAATTTAAATAGAATATATTAAAATTTGTAACTAATATAATTAAATCCAATAATAAATGATAATTTAAAATGGATGGTTTATTAGTAGGTGTAATTGATCAACTGACTTTGCAAAATAATCAAGGGTGGGATTTTTATATTGAAATGAGATTCTGTCATTGAGATCCTAACTATAAAATATAATTCATATATTCATCAGGGTTATTTAAATTATAAAATGAGTCTGTTTTCTATAAAAAAATAATTAAAAACAAATAAAAATTCAATGAAATGAATAATGGCTTGGTGTAATGAAATATGGAATAAGTGAAACAAATAAAATGAAATGAAGTACCATTCACCTACGAGTTGGTATTTATTAGTATAATTAAGAAAATTGATGAAGGATATAATGGAGTATTTGGGTGTGAAATGTAATGGATGAGGAAATTATGGTATTTTTTCACTCTTATAAGAAATAAACCCAAGCCAGACACTAGAATAATGAGAATTTTTATTTTATTTTAATTGAATGTATTTAAAAACTACTGAAATGTTAGGATACCTCCCAAGAAGGAATTTTTTCACGTCAATAAATTAGAGGTCAAATAATTAAATCATGATCTAATAGAAATTATCTCATACATGATTACATACTAGTATTGTGGGATTATTACATTGAAATATGGTTTAAGGTCCAGCTTATTGGACTGATTGAATTTTCCAATGAAATTTGAGATTTCATTTGGTGGACTTCAAAAATATAAAACTGAAGTTTATATTATAAATACAATAATTAAGAAAATTAAAATGATGATTTTATATAAACATTACATCCAAATATCTTTCTGATTTGTTTCACTGAGTTTCAAAAGTTTCAAGAACTGGAATCCTAGTTTTTGGAAATTCAATGGGAGGAATAAGAAAAGTGTTATCCATGTACCTTAACTAGGTAGGACCTTGAGAGTGTCCCACAATTTGACAAAAATATCTACCTAAGGAAACATGGCCATAAAATTAATCCATTGAAAATTGAAAATCCAATACACATTGGAAGCACACAGTTATACAAACAATGCACTTCACCCATACTATTAGTTACACATAACTAGTTGGTGTGAGTTGTTGGTTCACGGTTTGTCCAAAACATGTTCCTATTTTAGAAGGAGGAAATTATATTTCCTCTACAAAATTCATTAATCCTTTTTCACTATTTCTATTCTCCACTCCACACACATCAACCTCCACATCCAAATCTCCATTTTAAATTCATCTAGAAATGGAGATATATCCAATCACTGATCTCAGAATATCTCTTTATATATCATTTTGGAATCCACAAAATGAGAATATAATTTATCCTTCCTCCATTATATGGTTAACATTCTATATTGAATATTATTTAAATGTGAGCTGATATACTCTATTTTTAGGGAATTTTTATAATCTCTATTTTTCTCTCAACCCAGATCAAATCAATGCTTAATAATGGACAAGTGAAGACTATTCAGCATGAGTCAGATAGTCTAGTTACATTTCTTTAAGGCCTTACTCATATATAAAATTCATTATAGTGCCCCATGATGGACTCCCCACAAGTTTTCCTTATAATGTATAATTCGTTAAATTAAATTCATAGACCGTGACCTTGTTATTTCATTGATGACATTAAAATTATGGGAGGTTAATGACCCCAAACAAATCATCCATTAAAGTCATTCCAATTTCATGCTTTTAAATAATCCTTTATTACTAATTATATAACCCATCTGGGGCATTCTTAAAATTCGTTGGCACTTTTGAACATTCATTAAATATTAAAATGGTTTATATGAACTACTTTTTCCTCAATATATTTACTTATTCTTAACATTTTTGGACAGGTAAATAATTTTAATTGAATTTAATTGGAATATTTTTAATGGAATTTTTTTATGAATTATTTTAGAAAATGGAAATTTCCCATGGCCTTTAAATGGAAGGGATAATTTAAAAGTTCAACTAAAAATGATATGGATTATATCACTTTTCCCCATTTTATAATAAAAAAACATTTTTATGTTTCATTTTTTATCTAATGAAATAGTGATCATTATTTAATGATAATCAAATTGTGTTATGGAATAGGTACTTCCCATAGCCTTATTGTTTTCATGTACACAGATTGGCTTAATTGTATAGTTTTAATTGATAATGACTAAGAATTTATTCTTTTTCCATGATTTATATTATGGAATGAATGAAATAATGTATTGTTTAAAAGATTAAATGAATTATGATATTGAAGGTACATTTTTCATTGATTGATGTCGGGTTCCTCTTGAAGAATTTATTTCTTAAGGTGTCATTAATAAAATAATAACCATATACTAGATTAATATAGAGGGGATTAGTTTGGGTTGTGTATAAGGAATTTAAAAACCCCCTACTAGTTAATGTTCGACATGGTGATTCACATCACATGGGTAGCTGGACAAGAAAATCCACACCCTCCATCATTTTTATTTTTGGAATGACCCTTATCAGTAGTATTCAGGATACATGGTCATAAAGTACCTTAAAATTGTGATACATGGGTATGGAATTATTTATAAATTTTGATCCGTAATAATGGAATCCTTATAGATTATAATACTTTGTCATGGAATCCTTTACTCAAAATATATGAAATTTATTATTCTTCATGGAGTCCTGAGTTACACATCATTTTTTTGGATAGTATTACACATACACACACATTACTATATATATGGTTCATATATATATACATACATATATATATACTTATATATGTAAATATATATGTTGACACATGATCAAGGGTATTTAATCATAGGCAAAAGAAGGTATGGTGGGCCATGTGTCCATGAGGAACTTGGGCCCAACATGATTAATTATATTTATTTACAACATTCTATATTATTCCCAAAAACTATGGTATTATATATTCATAGGTTTTATTTCATTGGAAACCATTAGTGATCACATTTATACTTTACCTCTCACCCTGTATAGGCCTCCATTTGGTACCAAAAAAACCCATGGTTGTATGATTAAGATCATGGATTATCATTGTATTTTTACTCTTATACATGGGAGCTTGGGATAGCAGGAGTGAGTCAGGAACTAGGATTCTCATGGAGAGTGCCTTTAGGGATTATTTTTGTGTTGTCTATTATATATCTTATTCTTGAATATTATAGATTCATATGGACATTCATGGTTATGTATTTAGAATTTTTCATTTTTTCATTAATTATTATCTTTCTCTAATACTAAATTAACTATTGATTATATTTATTATTTATTTTGTTTATACTATTTTTGGTACAGATTTAAAGTCTATAGTCTCCCAAAACATTCTGTCATTAAACCCTCACTTTTAATCCACAACCTTTTCAATATGGGAAGGCATTCTGAGGATATGAAAATAACCAGGTCGACGAACCATTACAATGGTTCCCAGTTATGGACATTACACACAATGAATGATTTAATTGTGGGAAATTATTCATGAAATTAATTTTCAAGAAGTGGGTACATGATTATTGATTTAAGAATAGAAAAATTTAATCTAATAGGATTTGTGATAAAAAACTATGATATTAGATATATCAAATCTTTAAATTCCACAAACTGTCATAACTATATCAGTTATAGAAAAATTTTGTGATTCTATTATAAAATTACCAAATATATATATATATATGTTTTTGTGTATGTGTGTGTGTATAAATAGTTAACACCATTTAAATCAATATTTAATATAAAATCCCAATCTCCAAAACTCATTTTTGAATAATTTCATACGTACTTATGTTTAGAATCATTAAATATTAAACTTATTATAAGGTAGAACCTTTTAATATTCCAATTGAATTTAGTGTTACAATATTTCAAAATTTCAAAAAAATATGAACTCATTCAGATAACAATTTTTATATAAATTAATTAATAGAAAATTCTCAAATCAAATTAAAAAATAAAAAATATAAAAAAATGTTCATCTAGGAAAGATAGATTATTCAAATGACTTCCACCATATTGAAAACATCAAAAAAATATTCATTCAAAATTGAGAATTAAATGAACAAAATATAATAATATAAGAATAATGCATCTATTTATCTTCTAAATGAAATTATTTATTTTCAAAATCGCCTTTTTTTCTTTAGTTTATCATCTTCTCTATGACTAAATCCGCTAACTTGAAATGTGTACCACTATGGTTTTTCTTAACTCCATCATAATGATTGATTGAATTCATACTAAGGTTTTTTCACATGGGGTAATTCTAAATTGAAATTGTACCATTACACCCTCTATAACTCAGGTAGAAAGGCATATTCACATTAAACCATAACTCTCTCCCATTTTGTATGGTTGGTATGGCCCATACATGTTCTGGAATGGAGGTGTTCTATTTTGGTAACATCAAATTGGAGTCATGTTAAATATTTTTCCCAACTCTCAGTTTATGAAATTCCACATATAAAGATTATGATTTATCATGGTATTCATAACACATTCTATAAATTCTAATTTTTTATATGTAAACAAAACAAAATTTAAACCTGGACTTGTAATATGTTTTATATAATTGTCATTGTTGCTTTTCTCCTATAGTGGATACCTATGGAAAACCCAAAAAATATATATTAAAACACACCATTTATATCTAAAAGTAAATTAAATTAACTAAAAAACTATAATAATTGTGAAACAACAAAAATTAAATTAAATTTCCACAAACACAACACTTTGTACACCTTGGAAAAGAAAATTGAAAGCATATCAACCACAATTGTTTAGATCAAAACTTTTTGAATATAATATTAAAAGATACTTATCCTTTAACCTAAAATATCACAACTTATATAAGATATACAATTTTAGAAGAAAATATCTTATGATATCTTTCTTTTAAAGACAAACTACCTTTATCCAGGTATCATTGTAATATACCTCACCAATAATATCATCTCTCAAGACTAAATTTTTTTTTATGTTATTCTATGTTGTCAGAAAGAATTATTCTTACCATATTTATGAAATGAACTTCTCATATATACCACTTAAAAATGAATGGCTGATAAAATATTGTGTACAGGCCAAAAATTTAAAAATATTTAAGGTTGTATGTAACAATTTCTTGAGTTTATCGGTGTGCAGGGTTAGTTTCTAGTTATATTATTACATGGTAAAGTATTTTAAGGGAAAAAAATTCATTGATTCCAAAAAAGTTTCACCCTCAACATCATAAAGTGTTTTTCTTATCTCCAAAAAACCAATCTAATCTACCCTAAAGGATTCGAGTATAAGAAACTAAATTCTAAAATACCATTAAAATTATTCATATAATCATTCATAGCTAAAAAATAATTGGATATATAACATGATAGGTATCTAAAAACTTATGGTTTTTCTTTAACTAAACACTAGATTTACATAAAATTCATTCCAAAAAATATATACTCCATTTGAAATTAGACAAAGTAATTATGTGTATTCATAAAATAATTCATGGGGTAAATGAAATTAAATGTCCTTAATTAGTCCTTACAGAATAATTTTTACTCTCTCCTCCAAATGAATTGATATAATAGGAATAATTAAAAGTATGATATGAAAGAAAACAATATTTTTCATAAAATGCATCAATAACTAAATAAAAAAATTAATATTTCCAATAATCATGAGAGAAAAATAAAAGAAAAATATAAATTTTATTCTTCATTAAAATAGTTTCTCAAAAATGTGAGTAAAAGTCAACGATGAAAATAGGTAATATTCCTCTCAGTTTTGGAATTTAAGATTTCAATATATCAAAAATAATCATGAATTTTAATACTATTTCAAAAAAACATTAAATTTCGTAATCAAATTATAGATAAAATAGGATATTATTAGTAATAATTCTTTATGGGTTTATTGATCAAATTTTTTTAAAAAATATTTCATGTGTATGATTTTTAGTGGAATTATGAGATTATGTTACTGAATGTTTGACAATTGAAATGGTTTTGGTTTCTTATGTGTTCATTTTATTTTCAACGAGTTAGGTTTTTTACAATTTAAAAATAATAAAAAGAAGGCAAGAAAATAAGAAAGGTAAGAAACAATTAAATTAAAAAAAGGTAGAATATTTTAGAAATTTTGTTATATAAAGAGTTCAAATATGGATTCATATTGAGGAAATTGAGTCAAAATTGAAAGTTATTATTGTTTATAAAATTTTATATATGATAGAATTATAGAACTGTTTCAAGTATGTATGAAAGGACCCCAATTTTATACAACGAATCATTGTGGTTTTTATTTTATCTAAATCATAATTTCATAAAACCTATCTACATACATAGATATATCCCAAGAACCTTTTATTTTTATTAATTACCACAACATATATATCATTAATCCATGATCCAATGGTATAAATATATTTTTTGAAAACATTTTAGTTGGATAGATGATCATGCTTAAACCACATAGAACAATTTAGCAGGGGTAATGTATAAGTAAAATTAATTTTTAACTTATAGAGAAAAGATTATTGATTGAAGATTTTGAATATTAAAAGTAAAAATATTTGACATAAATAACATGATATGAGATATTTGAGGATATTTAATTCCATGAAATCTCATAAATATCTATGTTTTAGATCATCCTTTTGAGTTTTTTTAAATTACAAAATATATATATAAAGAGAAGAATGGGATAGATTCACATTATAATGGATATTATTGATCACCTAAACATAGTGTTGAAGAATATATTTGGAAAAAAAGTTTAGAATTATCAAATATGGACTATAATCATGGGGATAAAATTAAAATTATATAATTAAGATTACTTCATAGAATTTCTCAACTTGAGAAAAAAAAACACTATCTAATAAAAAAATTAAAATTAATCCATATATATATATCAATCAAACCTTATAAAAATAAATTTAACAATAAAAATAAAAAATTTTCTACTATTAAGAAATTATTTAAATTAGTATCAACGTAATATTAACATCAAATTTCTTAAACATCCATTGATGCACCAAGGAGAAATAAAATACCAGATTATATAGAAAACTCATCCCTCAATCTTCCTTCACAATTCATTCATTTTAGAAACCCTTCTTATCTATAGAATATCTCATTTTTTTAAATAAATTATACCTTATAATTCTTGGATCCCATCTATATATACATTTATCTATAATAATGGTTGAATTAAGTTGGGTTGATAATTTTTTAGAAGCTGGGAAAACAATTTTTAATGACACTATGTTGACCACTATAACATGGTTCAAAACATGTTTCTATGTAAAACTGTTACCATATACTTTTTTATAGTGGGAATGGATTATGAAAATATAGAGAATAGTTGTGTTTATTTAGAATGAAATATCACATGTAACATGTGTAACATATTTGTATCAAGTCTCAAGTTATGAAATTCCACATGTCATTATGATGTTATTTCAGGGAACCCATACCACTTTTTGAAATTCCTTATTAGTTATAGGGAAATTTCGAAAAATTATTCCTTATAATTCTTGCTTTCTATATTTTATCATGATGAAATCTATATTTATAAAAACAGTACTCAAGGAAAAACATTACTATATAAGATAATGATATAAAGGTTAGTTCAAAATATAATGTAAATTAAACAGGTAAATCCTATAAAAGGATCAAAAAAACTAATTTAATAAAACTAAAAAACACTTAAAATTTTGAAAACATGGGAATCGAAATATAAAAAACAATATGGATAAATGGATAGATCAAAAAAATAAAATTTAAAAAAATTATTGATACTTTCATTCATCATTTTGTGATTCTTCTAAAACAAAATTGTTTAAAATAAAATAAATTATATATTCCATATTATCAAGAAAAAATTCCTTCCATTATAAACCATTTTAACAAACTACGCCATCAATCACATCTATAGATGTAGAATTGTTTTTGAACTTATAATTAATTCTCATAAACAAGGATGTTAACCATAAAATTTTACTTAATTCCATATCTTAATAAACTAAACTTAAAATAAAATATAAAACATAGATATATAGATAAAAATTTTACAAATGATAAGGTTTTATGTAAAATATTTATATAAAAGCCTAAAATATCCTTGATTATCCAAAATTTTACGTCCTTACATTTAATTATTTACTTTTATCCATTTAATATCATCAATCATCTCCAAAAATTCTTAATATATGATATACAAGTTTAAAATGCCTTTAAAATGGCTCAAATGGTCCTTATTATCTCCTAATGTACAAGGATATTTGTTTTTATATATAACCCTAAAAATGACTATTACTACAAACATAAGTCTTAGATAAAAAAGATATTGAAAAAAAATATTTATAATCATAAAAAAATTATCACTTGAAATAAGTATCAGAATAAAATAAAACATGGGATAAATGAAATTTATTTGATCAAATTAGCCTTTCCAAAATAAATTTTACACTCATAGATACATAAATTGACATATTGGATAGAAGTAAATATCCCAATTTAATTAAAATATGGGAATATTCACAATGGGGTTTCACTAAAGCCTTAAACATTTAATAAATAACTATAAATTTCCAACAATATTATTTGTAAAATCAAAGTAAGTTAAAAAATAATAATTTATTCCCATATTCACTAATAATTTAGATTAAATGGTTGTGTAAATTTCATTCAATTTCTAATTAGGAAAGGAGTTTAAAATATTAATAGGACATAGAAGTTCGTGAAGGTCAATAAAAGTTCCATAAATTAATACATATTATAAAAAAATTTCAAAAAAATGATAATTTAGAACAAATAATTTATTAATGTACCTGATGAATTAAATCATTTTAAATTGGTAATTAAGTTCCATATTATTACCAAAAATATGAGATTACGTTCATGAATTATTTTCTATGGAAACAGTTCAAATTTTATTATGTCTTATTTTTATTATAAAAGGATTATGTTATAAATTATTACAAATAATATAAAAATAAAAAATTAATATTAAAACACAATGAATGATGAAAATAAATAAAATATGAAATATCAATCATCTATGAGATGAAATTTCATATATTCTTGAGGAAAATTGAGTGAGGGTGTCGAAAGGAGTGATTTTCTTTGAAATATAAATCATAAGTAAATTTTTCTATCTTTTCATCCTAGTAAATATTAACCCCATGCCTCAAATTGAAAAAATAAGGTTTATTATTTTATTTTATTTGTGTATAAAGTGTCAAAACTTACATTCAATCCAACTTAACTATAAGTTTTTACATTGACTTTAATAGTTTCAAACTATAATTTGATAGTAAAATTTCCTTTAATGAATACTCAGTAATATTGTAGAAGTTAGGGGTCAACCCATATGGAATAGTATTGTGGAGGGATGGTATTTGTGAAATTAAATTGAATATAAAAAATAAATTATTATTGATTAAGAATTAGAATATAAAATGTCAAATTATTTTAGATATATAATATGATTAGAAGTATTGAAAGGGTTCTTAATCATCACAATATCCTAAATATATTCTTTTTAGAACAATAATTTGATTATAATAATAATATACTCATTATCTATATAAAGATAAAAGGTGTTTTGATTCCATCTTTACTGAAAATTATGGATCACCTAAATATATTTTTAAATATTCTATGGAGGAAGTTATTTATAATTGTTGAATTTGAATCTTAATTAGTGGAAAAACAATTTATTCCCCTAATTAAACTTTATTTTATTATATTTATTAATTGGGAACAAATAAAAACACATTCAAATGATGATTTTTATGAAAATTTATACATAGGAAATTCTAAATATAAATAATTAAATAAATTATTCTTTAATAGATAGATTATTAAAAATCAAATATTAATTCATAAATTTATTAATAAAATTGAATTATTGTTCAAAAATATATAAATTAATAACTTTTTTTCATCCCATACTCAATAGAAAATGGGTTAGTCATCCATCTGTAATGGTAGGATAAATATCATATAATAATAGAATAAAAAAATCACATAATCTTCTAGCTCAGTGGTTAGGTTTTTGATATCTTTCATTTACTTGGATTATGTCCTTCTATATAGTTGTATGCCACAAAAAAACATGAGGCATTAAAAAGTTGTGATTTTCCAGTTTGAAATGGTTTAATTGAGTTTTATTTACAATTTATTTCATGGTGTCTTGCCAAAGTAGTATGAAATCATTATAACCTTTATAAATCAAATCAAAACATGTCTCCACAATAAATAATGACCATACAACAACATATAAAATTGGAATAACCCAAGATAATTCAGCATGGACCATAATAATACAACATGGAATTGTTATATTGTGGAATAACTCCTATCATTTCCCTCATGTACCTTACTAGTATCAAATCATATCTTTAAAATTTGGGTACTGCACTATACTGATTTTCTACATCACTCGGGTCACTTTAGAAATTTCTATAATTTGTGAAAGGAAATATTTTAAAAGGATGTAATGTCCTTATACCATGTTATATAGAATAAAATTTAACTCTTTTCCCATTCGAATGAAACTTAACATAAAATATATTAGCATAATATAAAAAAATTCATTGGTTCCAAAACTGAATTAAATTAAGCGAAAAAATATATAAAAGGGTGAACAACCATTCTCATAGAAAAAATATCTTACATTTGAGTTAATTTACCAAATTACAAGATTTATTCATACATGACTATTTCCTAAATCAATGTTATCTACATAAAAAACATTAAGGTTGTGGGAAGAAATTGATATTAAGGGTGTGGTAAAAAAAATTATTTTTATAAATTATTTTTGTTATAGGTGAAATACATTAATGAAAATAAGAAAATTCATTAATTGACCTAAATATAATTCCAAAACACATAAATATTTTTTTCTCATAAATAAACTGATTTACTCTCTATTAGATGATCACAATATAAGAAATAGATAACCATTTTTTTGAATGACTCATTTAATCCTTTTATTCTCCTCTTATAAAGGGTTATTTATAATTTAAAGTATCCATAAAAATATGTGTTACCTCATAATTAACCACTATATGTACTTTATACTACTTTCAAAAATATTTAATCTACCTACTAAATAAAACAATGGAAATGGATATCTATGTAAAATAAATAATGGGATAAATTGAATTTGATTCCCTTAAATAACATTTTAAAAAGTAATTTAACACTCCCCTACACCCGAACTAAATTTATGGTCAAATGTAAACGTGGTTTATTTCATTAAAAAGAGGAAAAATCTTAGTCAGTTTTATTTAATATAGAAATCAATAAATATAGTAATTCAATTTTTCTAAAATATAGACTAAGAAATCAATTAAAGTTCTACAGAACAAAAATTATTCCAAGATTCACTCATGAATGTGATTAGATAGAAAATATTTCCAAGTCTCTAAGGCCTATTTGGTTTAGAAATTAATATTCTAATAGATTAAAGATAAGAATAAATTTTCATATATTTTTTGTAATGAACCGACCACGGTCAACTAGACAAATCACCCAAACTATCCCATCACATGATATATATATATAATAGGATAAAGCAGCCTTCAATATAATGAAATAAAAATATAAGACTATATTATAATGTGGATATAGAATATATACCCAAAAATGAAAACATACAAAGAAAAATAGTATAAACCAAAAACTCATTCAAGTCCCCATGTGGCCAATAGTCACCTCTAGACCAACATGTAATTAAAGAAAAAACAAGATAAACCAGTATAATGTTTGATGATTTTTCTATTACCTTAATCCTAGAAAATAAAATATATAAATTCCCTAATGAATAAGTACTGTGTGAGCCAATTCCCAGTATAATTCCATCAAATTTTCTATAAAAGGTATAATATAAAGAATCCAACAATTTTGACTATTAAAAAATAGTTTAATAATTTATTTTAATAAATCCAATCCATTTATGAACCATTTTCCCTTTTCTCTTCTTCCATTAGTTTTTATAAAATATTTTCATATTCTATATCTGTAAATATGAAAATTAGAAATGATAAAAATAGAAAATAATATCCAGGAATCAATTGGTATACAGTTAAAATAGGTGAGATACAATCCATGATAAACATTGTTGGAAAGTTAAACTATAACAACGGTTACAAACTGTTGGCATGGGGGGGGGGGGCGGGGGGTAAACCGTTGGTATAAAATATCCCAACAATTTTCTAAACTTTTGGGTAGTGTGGTATCAAGATACACATATACAAATGGTTTATAAATAACTATTGGTATATCGTAAAAAAATTATAGTTTTCCAATGGTTTCATAGAACCGTTTGGATAGATAATTACAAACGGTTTAAAATTATTGGTTTACAAAGGAAACAGTGTAATACCAACCATTTTTGGACTATGGCCATATTTGTTTTCCAACATATTCTTATAAACATTGGTATTCATTACATTTTTAGGGACATACCAACGGTTTAGTAACTAACCATTGGAATACACAAGCTCTTTCCGAACTATACCAACGGTTATAAACCGTTGGTATAATATTCACCCAGATTTGCAACTCTATAGAAGCTCTCCACAGTAGCTCCAACATTACACACATAAACCTACACATTGAATCCAATATACATAAGCCTATGATATTTCATACACCAGCCTATAACATTTCATAAAATTCACAAACCAAAAACATATAAAAAAACTCTACAATACTATATACAAACATCTTTAAAAACTCTATAATACTGTATATATAATTTCATAAACTAATAAAAACATCACATTTTTATTCCATTTGAGGGGTTTCTAGAATTTTTTGTAACCTGGAACAAATAACATAACTCACCCAAAAAAATCTATTGAGCATACCTCATCCATGGATATGAGATGTTCTAGATAGTGGGATGTTACCTACTGTATTTTTTTGAGATGAAACCATTAGAGCTGTGAGATACCAACTTATATCATAGTTTCTATAACACTTATAATTTTATAACTAACCTGAGAGTGGGTAGGGTGGTTGAGTTTAAACAGGTATAAGTATTAAACCGTAGATTAAGTGTCTTTTAACTTAGTGATGATGATAATGGGTGTGTATCAATAGGCTTGGGTGACTTAGGGAAAGTTGTTTTCTTTAGCGTATTAGATTTCATTTGTTTTATAATAGGGGTAGTAATTCCTCACATGATAAGTGGTTTATGTGAGGTTAGACCAAAGGTACTAGTTTTGAGAGCCCAATAATCTGTAAGCACATATTAATATAGTGTTGAGTAGGTAGGTTTGGTGGTTGTGGATATCCATGAAAGGGATCAACCCAATATCAGTGGTGTTTTAGATGTTTGGGGAAAATATAGATGTTTTAGAATATTAAACAAATAAACGGAGGTGTTATCAAGTATATTATATTGTTAGGGTGATGACATAGTTTTTATAAGGAAGGTTACCTAAGTGATAGTGATTTGGTATCGAGGTCAGTATTGGAGGGAAGGATCATTTGGATGCCTGAACCTGATATTATTTTTGTTTTTTTATGTGTAGTGTCAGAATAGGTGTACACGTAAGTATTTGAAATGATATGACATGTTAGTTTTTATTGATGTGGTTGCATTACTAGTGAGGTAGTTGGTCTAATAAAAAAGTTCTTAGAGTGATTCTTATTAAATTTAAACTAACATGTTAAAGGGAATCACAGTAATTCATGTTTAAAAATTTTCCACATCATGACATGTGACCCCTGTGTTTCAATGAAAATAATTCATTAAACACTATATATTCTTGGGGACTGGGAAATGTTGATGAAATTATTGTAGGTGTGGTGACCTAAAACTTTGGATGAGAATTAGGGGAGTGTCGCGGAATGAGGATATCGTGATCGATGGATCTTATTACATGTTTTGGGTGTTGTCATCAGAAGACAGAAACATGTGGTAAATTATGTTTGTACTATATCTTAGGTGATATATGGACGACCACACCCAATCTTTGAGTTTGTAAATTAATGTACCATGGTTCATGTGGGTTGTTATTTTGGTCTAGTGAAGTGAATGTAACAACACTCTTATGGTGGGGAGTGATGTATTAGTTATGAGCATGTGATATTTTTGATGGTAGGGCCAAGCTAGTGTGGAGATGACCATGGAATAAAATAATAACAATATGGTATTGGTGAATAAGTGGACCCAAATACATTTGGATTCTATGGTGAATTCCTTGTATAAATTTAGATGTGATATTGGGTGGATTCTGAGGAAGTATCTTGGCTTCCGAATGGTTTATGATGATCCAATAGAAGAGATCACACGGGGAATTAGGTAAAAACATTGGTGTGGGTACATAAATTACCATGGGGTACTTTAGTGTTAAATTCACTATGATTGTATGTTTAGGTAGTGTGAATGTAGTGAAAACCAAACGTTTTCAAAAAGGGTTTTCTGATGTATATCTGACTAGTGTTTTTGCATGAGATTGATTATGATGAACTAGAAGCTACATCTGGTGTATCTATTTTCATATGAAGGGTGTGATTTTAGAGTTGGATAGTTATTTTTTAAGAATATATAAAGTGTTCAGGTTTTCCCTATATGGTTAAGGCATTCCCATTTTAGCATGAAAAAGAGAATAAATTGTTGATACTAGTGGAACGATAGAATTCGTACACATGTCTTGGTGAGGGGAATTTAGAACCACACTGAATGGGTTGGTGGACCACTAGAATCATGTCATGGTAGTAAATTCAAATGGTGGGAGGAACCATAGCTTGGAATCAGCCTTATTACTAAGGTTCTACAGTGGGGAGAACCATAAAATTAATAATTAATTGACGATAATGTTCAAATTAATAAGAATGGTGACCCACCAATGGTTAGAGAAGGGGTTTCCACTAAATATATTTCTTAATATAGCATGAAGAAATATTCAAGGATAAAAGAATATGAAAAGGGTAACGGTAGTGGGGACTATCTGAAAAGGATGAACTCCACTAATCAATCCTTATTATCACTAGACATTGGAATGGATTTCAAGATTTCTAATCAATGTGATGAGAAACTCCAGGTCCCCCCATACCTTACATCCTCCACATCCCCCTACCTCACCCCTTGAAGCTTCCTCAATCCCTTATGCCCTAATGGCACCCCCCACCCCACCCACTTCCCCACATACCTAAAGCCCCTATCCCATCCACCCCCACGCCCCACCTGCACAACCCACCCACCCCACTCCCAACCTACACCCCCCTCCTGCACACCCCCCGCATCCTTGCACATCCCCCTGAAGACCCCCTGGACACCCTCCCAACACCCTAGAAGCCCTCCAGCCCCTGCATACCCCCAACCCCTAGACACCCTCCACCCCTCCCCCCACACACCACCCACCCCCGGTACACCACCCACCCCCACCCCCCTAGACACCCCTACCACCTTGGAAATCCCCCTACCCCTGCATACCACCCACCCCCTAGATATCCTGCCACCCAACTTCACACCCCCACCCCCTTGGAAATCATCATCCCCTAGATAAACCCCACCCTCCTGCACACCACCCCCCCATAGACATCCCCCAACCCCCTATACACCACACACAAAACTCCAAAACTATAATATTCGAATCTAAATATCACTAATAAGTGTAATTTCCCAACAAATGATAAAACGGAAACAAGATAATAATTAAAAATAAGTTAACCAAAGGAGAGACTTGAATCAAAGGAGAGACTTAAATCAATATTGCAGCGAAACTGAATGAAAAGAAGAAAAAATAAATATTAAAAAAGATGTCATAGATATTTGGTCACGATAAAAATCATCAAACATTAAATCTCAATAATATAAACCACTATAAATCATTAAACATCAAATCTTAATAATACAAGTCAAAAATGTAATGGATCAATTTGTCCCTCGTCACCATCACTATCATCACCATCATTATCAACCACATACTCATCCCCATTTCTGTCCCCATCATCATCCCTGCCCTCATCCATATCCTTATCCCCATCCTTATCCCTAGCCTCTTCCTCACCCACCTCCCTGCCCTCATCCTCTGCCTCGACCTTCTCTTTTCCCTTCTCTGCAGCATGATCCTCTCCCTCGACCTATTCCTTTCCATCTCCATCACCATCTCCAGGAACCACATCATCTCAACCACCACGAGAACTGCTACTTGGTGTAATATATAATGAACACATCAACAACATATATTCATCACAAGATGCACTGGTCTCTGGTTGAAGTGATAGACATAAAACTTTCATCAATCTCATGAATTTAGCATTTCCCTTTCTGATCATTCTTCCACCTCTGTAGCCATTTATTAGCCTTTTTTTCCTATGCCTTAAACTTTTCCAAATCGGTGCAAGTACAATTATTTCTTGAAGAGGTCTGATACCTCATCGAGACTACACACTTCTTAGGTTGGCAACGTACTCTTCTAGAATACTCATCTCCCAACACCTGATGTAAATGATCATTTAGATTAAATTATTTTGGTTCCCAGGAATCAATAGCATCGAAAGAAGTCTGTTACAAATTCAAATAGATTATTAAATAAAAAAATATATATATTAAAATTGTAAATCATCAAACAGAAACTTATAATCTATTGTTGTGTCACTTCGTTAAAAACACCTCCATATTTTTTCATTCTACTCAAGTAAAACAGTTTCTCTCAAAGCACGCGTACATCAATATTCAATTTCTTCCTCTTCAATGACATTGAATGTTGGAAACCATAATTAAAAATAAGTTACCAAAAATGAATTTCATAACTAAATTTATATAAAAATGGTAGAAATTGAATAAATTATAGTGGAATAAATAAAATTTTCATGTACTAAAAAAATTAAAAAAATATCATACTTGCTACATCTCATGATCTAACATCATAGTACACCCCAACGTGTGAATATATTTTTAAGCATCAATGTTTGGTTCATTTTTTTCTAGAAGATTCCTAAATAAAATTCAAAAATACAAATGATAGTATTAATTCAAATCATTAAATCCTTCATTTAAAAAGCTCAGATGTGATTAATACCTTAAATTTGGTAGTCATCCAATGCACAATCATTTGCTGATACTGTTCTATCGGACATTCATCAATGACAGGTATCGCCTCCATCTCTATGACAACTCTAAAATGCTATCCAATATACAACTCATGTTTATAGCCTCTCTAAAGCTCACCTAATTCATGTTGACATTATAACCATGCACCCTCACCATCGAGAAAATTAAACTGAAGTTGAGACAAAAAATATTAATTTATATAGATACAAAAATAATATATTACATTAAATCCAACAGAATTTTTTACCCATATATGTAACCAAGAATTATCCATGAGTTTTTTTAGAAACTGTATCCATGAGAGTGGTCTCACGGGAATGATGTCGGAGTATTTACCAAGTTTTTCCAAAAAAATATGACATTGATGCCCTATTTTTTATACCATTTAATTATCTTAATTGTAGTCCACCATAAATTTTGTTCGGCTATTCAACACCTCACGCATGGGTGTACACCCCCACCCCCACCCCCTATCAATAGATGTATCTGTTATGAAATAAAAACAAATATTATATCTGTACATGTAATAATAAAAATAAATTATGATATAATTTTTTTACTGTTCTATAAATATTCTTGTGGAAGTATGATAACTAGGCACTAATAGATAAGTATAAACTGAACGAATACCTTATATAGGTGGAGTTGGTCCCAGTGTATGATCTGTAGGCACAAACTTTGGTGGAGCAGGAGTCAAAGAAGATGGAATATAGAATCATGGAGGGAAAGAAGTAAAAGTATAATAAGAAGGCGAGATTGGATGACCAAATTCCTGATATGGATGAGGAGTGGGAATCATCATCAGATATGTTAAATATGTGAGAAAAGGATCAGATGAAAAGGGTGGTAAAAATATGGGAGGACTAAATATCATATGTGTACCTAATGACACATTGGGATCAGAATGTGGGATAGATGGTACGTCAGTGGGAGGGGTAGGGTATAATAGGGTACGCCGACTATATTGTCTAACTCTCATACCACCCTCACTCATACCACTAGACTGATAACTATGAACACTACTATAATCCATGTAAAATAAATTTAGCCATGAGATCGTTGTTTTACGTCATCCTTTTTCATCAAGCCTCTTAAATCGGTTTCATTTTCTGTATTTGAAAACAAATATGGAAGTAATTAGAAAATTATATCTAATGTGAAACCCAAAAAAAATAAGAGAAGGAATAGGGGGATTTATGGGTTTTGGGTTCAAGCATCCATGGTCAATAAAACATTAAAATGTTCCCCAAGTTAGAAATGTTTTTTGGTAGGTTTGAATACAGTTTAATTCCAAATAAGAAAATGAAATTCAAATAAATCTTCAACCAATATTGAAAATTCACATTATGGTCATGTTAGATACAACATATTTTTAATCAATATAAAATCAATTTTAATAGTATCAACCATAACAACCCACGTCGATCTAAACCAAAATAATTGAGAACATGGATAGATGATTATATATATTTCCCAAAACAAAATTAGGTTCACAGTCATGTCTAATAATTAAGCTATTGGAGTCATCAAAAGTAATAAATGGATTAGTTCTAATGGAAGTAGTGATGGTGTTAATTCCATCATCACCATCATCAAAAATATGTCTTTTAATTACTTCAATAATGACACAAAATTTAGGTAGAAGATGTTCTTTGACAAAAAAAACTTGTTACGCCATTAATGTTAATACATATGGTTCATCGGTAGCAAGCGTGTCAGTCATATCAATTACTCAAAATCCAAAATCATAAATAAATTTTCCTTTTCACATCATTTAATCAAACCACTCTAATTTAATCATAGTAACTCATTCCTGGGAGTAATAATCAAATATTATTATTATTTCAACGAATCCATAATAAACTATATTTTCAAATCGAGGTCTACTATCTGATGCACTGGCATAATATTCTATTTTGGCAGTAATCATAACATCATCAGGTTGTGTTCTCATTTTCTTTTCTCATTCAATGATAATAAATATGTACCTATTGATAATAATTTATTTACAGTCACGAACCACAATATTTGGACCAAAAGACAAAGATCTTTTTTCCTCAGAGAGAGAGTGATTAGGAAAACTCAATACCTGAAATATAAATAAATATTAAAATTAATTAAATATTGATTTATTTATTTTAAATAGTAATATTTTTACCATCAATTTTAGCCAAGAATAAAAAACTTTTCTATGCAATGTCTCCCTCTTTCTCATTAATAAAGAATGATTATTTCTATTTATCATTGGTTTATGTTCCCTATAGATAAAAATAAGAACAATTTAACAGATATGCAAGATATAAATATTCAATTTACTTACCTGGACTAGTCATCGAACAAATCATAGTTGAAAAAAAATTGTGCGATGTTCCATATTCTGATCTTCAAGGCTTAATGTTGTAAATGTATATGATCTAAGAAATCATCTTTTTTGAAGAAGTGATAGAAAAATGGGTTCAATTTTTTCATAATTTTCTTCTTCATCTCTCATTGTTCTATTTATTCTTGTAGTATGATCTGAAAAATACATAGAATAAAAATCCATACATTCTTGAGACAAGTAACCATTCATAATAGAACCTTCAAAATGATTCCTCTTTCGAACATAAGACTTTAATGTGTACATCGTTATTTTTGTTGGATACATCCAACACAAAGAAATAGGTCTTCTAAGAACTATTTCAATTAGAATATGGATAGTGAGATGTAGTATGCATGTGAAAAATTGTGGAGGAAATATTTCTCTAACTCACACAAAATTAATGGGGAATCTGCCAACATTTTTTACAAGAAATTATTGGACAAATTCTTAGCACAAAGATCTCTAAAAAATGGCACAACCAAATAACATCCACCTTTAAATTACTAGAAAAAATATAACAAATTTATATTGGAATCAACTTATGCAAAAGGACATATTAATCATGATTCATTAAAGATTTTAGCTTAAACTCTCTTCAGTCGACCTGTTTATATATATTTCTTGAATAACCATCAGGAATATTAATAGTCTCTAGTACTTCTAGAAATTTCTTTTTTTTGTAGCTGTCATCACATAAGAATCACATGGCACTTGCCATTTATTTTCACTAATACACACAATACGCAATTCTGGTCTGATGCCCCAATCCACCAAGTCACGCCAAGATTGTAAATTATCTTTTTTTGTTTCCCATAACATTTATAAGAATCGAAAGTAACATTTTACATATATTATTTTCAATGTGCGTGATATCTAAGAAATTATGTAACATATTGGTTAACTAATAATGAATATCAAAGAAGATACTCATCTTCTTCCAATTGAAAAAGTTTTATTGGAAATATTCTTTCTCATTCCGGATTTCATCAGACCCTTCCCAAATGAAAAACTTTAATCTTTAAATTCATTAATCACATCAATTCTAGACATACACTAAGTTAGGTCATCAGTCTCCATGGTATTTTCAAACATTTGATGATTATTTCCAAATGTATGGTCTATTGTAAATAATCATCTATTTCCCATAAAACTGAAACTAAAACAATGTTTCAATCTTCCGCATCGTTTATTCATCATAAAAATAGAACATGATAGTTTTCCCTTCGTGTTCCATCCACACATCATTTCATAAGAAATAAAATAATTTATCATCCACATAAGAAAACACCCATTTGAAATATGTCTTTAGAACATGCATTGTATGTGTATACACCCACAACCAAAATAAATTTAAACTACTTTATTAAAGTTTTCATGTATATGTTTATTTCATTTCTGGGTTTAGAAGGTCCAGATATGAGTATAATCATGAAAGTGATAGATTGTTTCATACACAACCATGGGGGAAGGTTATAAATGTATACCAAAACTATCCATGTGATGTGTGCAGTAATCCTCTACCCAAATTTATTAAAACTGTCACATTAAAGACCTAGACTCAAATTATTCAAGAAAACTGAAAGATCAGGATATCGAGCATAAAATCACTACTATGAAAATTCGTCTGGAGGGTGAACTAAATCATCATTAGTCTTCTTCCCCTTGGTATCATGCCATAAAATTTTTATTGATATTTCACCAGAAATAAAAAGATTTTAGAGTTAGAGGATCAATGGAAAGTGACACATTAATTTATGTGGAACACATGATGGTGTTCCATAACCTTTTGGCTTCCAACGGGATGTTTCACATTTTATACCATCATTTCATTTTGTATTTTTCTCCCAAAATAATCTAAAATCGTTTGGGAAAGCATGAATTTTGTTTCATGAAAATCCATGTTCCTTAACAAACATCCATGCCGTATAGTGTTTTGAAGGAATATCTGCATCATCTAGAAGTATGTCCTTCAAGAAGGTGAGAATGTAATCGATGGTAGTATTAGAAATACCATACATAGTTTTCCCATAAAACAATTGCATTAAAAAATCTAGATTTTTCATTTTACCACTTTGTCGATATACTAAAGTTGTGGCAGCATCATTCAATTTTTTCACCCTGAAAACATCATCATTTTCATTAGATGCATCATTTTTGCTCATGTCAAAGTTTTCTTGGGTCAGAATCCTTTATTTTTCATGATGAAAAATAAATAGAATCTATTCATATAACGAATTCTCTAATCTAGTCCTCTCATTTGGATCATCAATATTTTGTGATTTCATTTTCTCCCTATTGTGATATAACACATAGAAGTTTTCCTAAAAATAATATTTGTTTGTGTGGTAACTAACTTCTTCACGGCTCAACAAAGGTCTTCCAACACAATTGTAACATGGGAAATGTACGTGACCCTTATCTGAAGAATTGTGAATTAAAAAATATAAAAAGCTCTCCAATTTTTTTTTGAAAGTCTCTTGAGATCCGATCAGTTTCATATATCCAAATTCTATCAATTCTCTATAAACGTTATAAGTAATTTCTTCAAAAGAAATTAAATAAGATTGAATATTAATCGAAAATATATTTAATTAAATGAGAATTTTTCACATTATATGAAACCAAAACTGACATACTACTCTATATGAGAATCATAATATAAAAGACCAAAAAATAATATATTTATAAGAAAATACTATAAATTAATATAAATCCATGATATTGACTTCAATTACAAATATAATTCCATGATATTTGTTCTTGAGTATTCATAGATTTGAGGAAAAACTATACCACTTGCGATATAATATGTATATTGTATTCAATTCAAAAATCAATACATATAGAATTGAATTCTGTATAACACATAAAAAATTGAATTCATAATTTAGAAGGTGATTAGATATGAAGATTGACTAATACTCTTCCAATGATTATGATCTCTATCTCCTCCATCCATATCCTCTATATGTTTTCTAGACATGGTATGTGAACTAACTACTATTTATTATAAACCTAAATGATGTGGGTTGTAACTGCATCGAGATAAACCTATCAATTAAGACTAAGTTGTGTAATAATAGTCCAGTTACTTTCAAGGAAGTTCATCTTATTCAAGTTTCATTTGTTGGTAGTGATTCATTGGTTGAACTCAAAAAAGTACTGAGGTTTGGGTATTAAAAATTTACCTGTGTCTTTCATTGATATTGTGTGATGAAAATTAATAGCATTTTGAATTCAATTAGAGTTATAGAATCTTGTCTCATATAATGATTCCTATGGTGGGGAACTCTATGATTCTTCAAAAAGAGTAAACTTAGGATACTACGGTGTGTTCAGTCAGACAATTTTAGTGATTGTGTTATCAAATTTGGGTGACAGTGAGCTTTTGGGTCATCTTATGGTGTTCATGCTTGGATTCATAATAGAATGTATGATGGGGGACTCTAGGGGTGGGGGATATCTAGGGGTGGTGGGATGTACATGGTGTGGGGGTGTGCAGTGGGTTAGAGGGGCCCTCCATGGGGTTGGGTGTGAAGGGGGTTGGGGGTTTGCAGGGCGATATTCAGGGGGGAGGTGGGGGCAGTCCTGGTGCGGTGGGGGTCTGTAGAGGGTGTGGGGGGGTTGCTCAGGGGGTGGCAGTCGGAAAGGGGGGTTGTCTGGGATTGGGGGTTTTCTAGAGGTGGGGGGGTATGCAGGGTGCCAATCCTGGGGGATTGGTCTTGCAGGGGGATATATAGGGAGGAGGTGGGGGTTTTGCCTAGATGGGTGGGGGATATCCAAGTGGTGAGAGTGTCCGTGTGGTTGGGGAAATCATGGGGGTTGGATGTGTATGGGGTGGGGGCCTATATAGGGGATGGGGGTGTCTAGAGGGTGGGTGTGTAGGGTGTTCGTGGTCTGTCAAGTGGGGTGGGGGCAGTCCAGTGGGGGGGGATCCAGGGGGTGGGAATCTGCATGGGGGGTATCCGGGGGAGGTGGGGGTTTTCTAGTGGGGTGGGGGTTCTACAGGGGGTGGGGGTTGTCTAGGGGGTGTCCATGCGTGGGTGGTGTGAGGGGGGGGGGTGGTGTGAAGGGGGTGGAGGATATTCATGGGGGGATGCCCAGTGGTGGGGGTGTTGGGTGAGGTTGGGGTTTTCCGGTGGGGTGGGGGCTGTCTTAGGGGTGGGGTCTGGACGAGGGGTGGGGGTTGTCCAGTGGGTAGAGGTCTGTAGGTGGAACTATCTTGGAGGCTATCAAGAGAGTGGGTATTGTGCAAGGGGTTGGGGGGATGTCTAGGGGTGGGGGTGTGTACCGGGGTGGGGGTGGTCCAGGGGGTGGGGTTGTCCGTAGGGGGTGTCTAGGGGTTGGGATGATGTCCAGTGGGTTGGGTGTGCAGTGGGGTGGGGGGATGGCCAAGGTGTGGGTGGTGTACAGGGGGTGGGTGGTGAGTAGGGGTGGGGGATATAGGGGGTGGGGGCTATCCAAGGGGTAGGTTTCTTTAGGGGGTCGGGGGGTGTCCAAGGGGTGGGGTCTACAGGGGGTGGTGGATATCTATGAGGTGGGGGATTTCTAGGTTGTGGGGGTGTGAAGGGGGGTGGGGGTCTATAGGGGGTTGTCCAGGGGGGTCTTTCTAGGGGGTGTACAGAGGGTGGGGTGTGTATAGGGGTGTGGGGGTCTTTATGGGGTGGGGTGAATCAGTGTGGATTGCATTTTTTATCATATTAAAACTTTATCCCTTTATTTTCCTCTATCACCTATTCAGTAAATAGTTTTCTTTTCTTCTTCAACTATATTTAGAAACCATGAAAATAAAATATTAATGACAAAAAACACATTGATTTTTAACATTTTTCACCTTTAGTGTGGATGACTAAGTCCTCAGTGTATGATGGTTATTATCTCCCCCCCCCCCCACACACACAGTTCTTCCATTTTTTATCAATAAATGTGAAATTAATGGAATGGCCTTGATCATTTTTTCCTAGAAAAAACCAAGTACAATGAAATTTTTTTCTTTTAAACATAAAATTATAGGATATATAATTTTACCTCATAAAGTGGTCAGTAATGTAGCATAAATATTCTTCAATATACACCAATGAACTATGATCAACTCCCTTAAACTGAAACAATCCCAATGATAACTTAAATATAGATATTAATGTGTTGTCTCTGATATGAACCAACAAAGAAGATATCTCTTTTTCTTTAGTCATAATAATATGAATGTGTATTAGAAAGAGGATATCAAGGTCATATTCAATCCAAATAATGATTGGAATATATCAAATTTATCACAAATTCTTCATCTGACATTGAAATTTATCAATAAACATGAGATATTAAATTTTAGATTCTGATTCTCTGTGTTTCTTCATGAAATCATGTTACATGTGACATGAATGGAATATCATGTAAACCCTAGAACATATCAGGTATTATAATTAATATTTTATGTTCATTGACTAGTATATAAAACTCAATCACCTTAAAACTTACTCTTAGATTTCTTTATCCTAATCGTTGAAGTGTTTCAATTTTTTAACTTAAGATGTAGATAATTTATGTACTTTATAAAAAAATGTCTGTCTTCCTTCACATACTAAAACATGTTAGGTGAACTGCTTTTTTTAACAGGCATGCATATGTAGTGTCTCTCCTTGTTACTGAAAGCATAGTGTTTCACAGGTAAATTATTCTTATTCTTCAGTAATTCTAAGTAAGGATTAATGGTTTCTTATTCTTTCTTATGTGAATAGTGCACATGAGAGACCTTAAAACTCACTCTAGTGGTTCAGTTGGAAGAAAAACTTCATTGAATGAATTATAGTTATTGTATCATCATCTTAAAATTAGAGTGTGATATTTTAAAACAAAATTTTGGGGCAGTTTCATAATGCAAGAGTATGTTGTCATTCCTCAGGATAAAAACTTCTATAGTTGTATTTATGTCTAACCAACGAAATCATGTCAATAAACCTTAAATTTAAATTTGAAAAAGGATAAAATAACTCATTATCATATTGACCTCATCAATATCAATAAACATTATTCTATAAAGATAAATCATAAGAAAATTACAACCTAAAATGATATACATATTTCGTTCATAAGGGGATCATAATACAGAGTGGGTAAAATAAAGAATATTGCAGTGAAATCGACTAAAAAACTTAAATAAATAGAGTCAGTTACACCGTATCTATTTTAAGTATAAGAACCAAAATTATTTGAATCAATGATAGATCGTAGGTTGGGTAGAAGGTTTAGTATCACAGATTGATCAGTTTTGGAGGAAGTGTGCTCAGGAAGTAGTGTTGCCACTGGGTAAGTACTCTTTGCAATAGAGAGAGGTCCCTTTAGGGAAAAATCATTTCTGGATGGAGGATTGAAATTAGATCAAAGGAGGAAGGGTGCTGCTTGAATTTCGGGATTTTCTATCCCAAGGGTTTCTAAAAACCATTGTGATGGAAGGTATATCCCAATGGTTTTTTCAAACCATTGGGATATCTGTACATCAAACAGCCATTTCCCAATAGTTGTCTCAAACCATTATAAATATCCACCTTATTTAGGCATATACCAACTATTTCCTATGACCATTTGTATATGATACTTATCCCAATAGTTTTTTAAACCTTCAAGAAATAAGCATCGTTATATGTGGGATTTCCACCAGTGAAAAAAAAATCATGTGATAAATAACCAAAAATAAAAATGAGCTTCACATATTGGGAACTAGACTATGGGATATTGAAAACTACGCACTCAGCAGCCCAAATAGGCATACATTGGATCAAACAGATATCGATTTCATTTTATTGATATCACAAAATATTATATCCTAGTAGTAAAAAATACACTAATGTTACTCTTGTCTCTTTCCTGATGAACCCAAGGTTCTTAATAATCAATTTTCTAATAATATTTTAAAAACATATTCACAATTTCATAAAAAGATTTTAAAATATAGAAAAATATGTGTCTAATTATGAAAAAGAATTTCCAAATCATAAAAACCCATTTTCAAACCCCCCCCCTTTTTAAAACATTTTTATTTAGAGTAAAACATTTAAAACCATTTATCACTTAAAATCAATGAACAATACAAAGTAATTTTTCAGGAACAACATTATATTCATCAAATTATACCATTTTATGGAAACACAACACTCAAAATGGTTGAACACCTAGTTTATTTCGACAATAGTGATCAAACTCCAATAGAACATCCTTCTAAAGATAACAAATTCCCAAAAACTAAAATAGATATATATAAAACACAATCTATTCAAAAAATTATCATCTAAACCATAGCTATAACAAAAATCAATGAAAAATAAAGAGGAATATACACCCAGAGAGAATCAATCAAACTATAATTGTGATCAATCATTGAACGAAGAAATCAAAATGGGAGGGAGTCACCCAAAATCACCTAGGAAGAGCCTCTTGGTCGAGGTCATGGAAAAATATGAAAATTATATCATAATTTAATCTACAACTCTTATTTAAAACAAACCCTTGGAAATTTACATGGCATGTAATCCTATTACAAGTTGTGTAGTCTTTGAGTACCATATACCCAAAAAAACTACTTACCTTTAATAAAATACTGACATTTTCTCATTACATGATGTGTAACCATTATATGGAATGTAAAATTATCATGAATTGAATTTATTTCATAGGTTGTGTCTAGCAGCTATTAAACATAATTTATTCACATTAGACATCATGTATTTTCCCATCGAATAATTATAGTTTTTATTTTGAAAATTCCAAAAAATCCCAAACATCACCACTATAGGTATCCTCCCAATGATTTCTTAGTATTACATAACCAATGAAAATAGAAAACTATATGAAATGTTAAAACATAATTGATAGAAAGGTAATTGGGATTTACAATTTTTCCACCATAAATGCTTTCTTCCCTTAGAAATTTTGCAATATAGTTGATCCAAAAAAATAAGGAAACTACTGCCTCATAAAAGACTCCCACTCTAAAATCTAATGTATATACTACTACACTTCCATAGTACCTATACTAGGGGGATCATTTTACCTCATAGTACATTATCGTAGAAATAAATAATCTGAATTGGTTTCTTAAACAAATCAGTATCACGCTCAATACCAATATACTCTCAACTAATACCATAGGTAGGATCGAACATATACCTCCATATCAAGAAATCATGAAACATATCTTGGATAGTTGTCAAACTATATATTAATTTAAAATAATTGTCCAACCTCCATAGTAATATGATGATCCGAAACATTCCCAAAACCCTCATTACCAACTTACACTTCCTACCCAAATGGTGATTTTCTAATTGATTTGAATGTCTTTGAGAAACTAGATTACCAACCTCAAACTCCAATCGCCGACACAGATAGTTTTCAAAATATTTCTTAATAATCTATTCTAAGACTAAATGCATGTAAATAAATTGCACCATATTTTCATTTCTTGAACAACAAATAGTTCAACAAATTAACTCTCTCCCAACACTACCCATCATAATGGAGACTTGCATGGCCACCAAATCAATTCCTTGGAGGGGTCCATCATTATCAAAGCTTGATAACTATTTTTATTGGAAAAATAAACCAAAGAAAAATTATTTTTCCATAATCCACCAAAATCATGAACATTATCCCAAAACATATCCTCTAAAGACAAGATATTCCTCTCTATCTATCCATTTTTATTGATGATAAGCCATGTATGATTTAATTTAGGAACCCATCGCCTCTTTTAAACCTTTAAAAAATTAGTATGTGAACCTCAAATCCCTATCTAAAACAACTATAGAGATAACCCCATGTATTTTAACAATCTCTCTGATATACAAGCCTTAAGATGTTCCACATTCATTATAACCTAGATAGGTAGAAAATAAATGGATTTCTAAATTTGATAAATGATCACCCAAATCTCATTATTATCACTCAGAGTTCATTGAAAACTAATAACAAAATCAATGTAAATATAATCCCAATTCCATAACATAATGGGTAAGGGATGAAAACCCCATAGAGGTCTCTTATTCTCTACCTTAATTATATGACAATTGAAGCTTTGCAAAACAAAATTCACTATTCACTATTCACTATATCATCCTTATCACCAATAACGATGCATCATGCCGTGATACATCTTGTTATAACCCTAGTGTACATACCAATAAGAATAGTTTCCACTATCCAATAACTCCTTTACCAATGAAGACGTAACAACCAACCAGTTATGAAAGAGAAAATATTCACTAGGAGACCGAGACCACTCATATGAAGTCTCCCTACCATAAATTGTTTTTCTAAAGCATTGGAACTCAATTTCTGTTAGTTTGTTGAGTTTAAATCAATCATTAGAAAATGATTCAACTTTCATTGAAGCCAATAACTTTTATCCACCAACCTCTTTCACTTACAACCTCATCTCAGAAAACAAACTCATTAGAGACCACCCCTCAACCAATTAATTCATTGCCTATGTCGATAATTTTGTTCTAAAAACATCATCAACAATATTTAAATTACCTAGGGTATATAAAATATAAAAATAAAGTGTAAATATAATCCATCAATCATATTTTCAAAAAATCAAAATTGTAGTGAGTAAAAATATATTTCAAGATCTTATGATCAAAATATACCGCAAACCACTCCCAAGTAAATAGTGGTGCCACATTTTTAGTATAGGAATAATAGATTCCAACTTAAAATAATTGGTATAGAAGTTCTTCTCATTATGAAGGAACTAGAAATATCCATAATCCACAACCTATTTCCCCAATATCAAGTCACATCCCAACCTCATACCAAACACATCCTAGAAAACATCATAACCCGACTCCCATTCCAAAAGAATCAAAACTTCTGTTGAATTAAACCTCGCCTTTAGCGCCTAAAATGATCACTCACACTTTCCATTCCATTAAAATTTTATACCCTTAGATATCAAATCTATCATCAAAGAAGTTATATTTGAGAAGACATGAACAAAATATCTATAGTGACCTTCCAAACCCAATTATCTCTAGATATAAAATACTCTTCTAGGATACTCTTAGGACATAAATTCCTATAACTTTATAGGATCTACTGAGACTCACCTATTAGATATCACATGCCCCAGAAATGTCACCTCTCAGATCCATAAATCAGATTTAGAAATCTTACTTTATAGATGATATTATTTCATGGTTTGAATAATGATATAAAAATTGTCTATATGCTCCTCCCCTTACTTGGGATACACAAATTTTTCATCCATGAAAGAAACAAAAAAATATTCCAAGAAATGATGAAACATCCAGTTCATCAAATCCATAAACACCGCATGAGCATTAGTGATATCAAATGGAGTAACTAAAAACTCCAAATCCCATTATCAACTCATAAATGTATTCTTTGGGATACCCTATTACCGTATTATCAACTAGTGGTACCATGATTTTAGATCAATATTAGAAAACCAACAAGACCCCATAAGTTGATTGAAGAGATCATCAATCCCTGGAAAATGATATTTGTTGTTAACGGCCATTGGATTCATATATCAATAATCAATACAAAGTATAAGGATATCATATACCTATTAGAGAAAATAATAGGTGAAGCCCACAATGACATTTTAGGATGAAAAACTAAATTATTCTCTAGTTACTCTAGATTACCTATGTGTTCCACCAACTCAAAAGATTTCATATAGTAAGATGGTATAGAAAAAGGAATCATACAAGGGAGAAGGTCAATAGAAAACTCATACTCTATATGTGGTATAAAACAAAAAAAAAATATTGAAAGACATCAGGTTACTCAAACTCAACTATTGTAAGTTTACCACCCAAGAAAGGGTTCACTATATTAATAAACATTTCTAACAACTGTCATTATATTACCCCATAATATGGAATAATAGTCCATGCCCCTCTCATTATATAGTCATACTCACCCTAGAAAACATGAGTGAAACCATCAGTTGATTATAAGTAAACTCGACATCAATAATAGTCAATCTATTTCTTAACAATGTTCATCCAATACATTCTTATACTCAAGTTGAATGTGTCAAAATCAAGAACTAAGATGTCTCACTCCACCTTAAAGTTGTTCATCATCATCGAATACGCAGGACAACTAAAACATTTTTCAGAACACTTTCCAAATATCAGGGAAATAACCAACAAGAATGGAATAATTTATAAACATAACACCCACACTTAAAATAACATTGATGTCATAAAATAATGACTATAACATGTATCAAACAAAGCTAGCACCATAGAATATGTGATAAACACCGTACCTCTAAAAGTAGTTGTTCTTGCTTTAAATTACTCTAGTGCATATTCCACTACATAAATTCATCATGTATTATCCATATGAACATCTCCCTTAACCATAGGATTAGACCCACCACCACTGGAAGTATTGGCATGAACCTACGAACCCTTGTTGAGACTAGATCATTCCCCACTTCCTAGTGATATCTCTTCACAAAAGGGATGTGGATGGAAAGATCATCCACAATGATAAAAATTATTAGTATCATATTCAAAATTAGGCTTATTATGTAATCTCCTTCCGCACTATTAGTATAAAACCTTTGGTTTATAGGTCACTACCCCTAAGACTGGTCCTTATGAAAACTAACCACTCTTTCAATTTCTCTTCTGGCCAGAATGTACAGCATGGATAACCAATGAACCAACATATGCTCCACCAAAATATATCTTCCTTGTTATGTATGCCTTATCTAAATATTATATTAAAACTACTTATACAAATTTCAGAAGGCAAGAGAGTATCAACATCGATAAAAAATTGGGCATCAACCCAAGCTCTAACATTTGAGACTTCAGATAACAATTAGTGACACGCTCTGGTTCGAGATACACTAACACAAAAAAATGGGTAGAATAATAAAGAACTATACACTCACCCTAATCTAAGGTAAGAATCTATTGGTTATTTTATACTCATAATATCTATATAAAAAAATAATGGATAATTATTTTCTTAAAGGATGCTTATGTAAGATCCACATATAACATTACTTCCCCGATATAGTCTCATCATATCCTTCCTGGTACCTTGAGAATATATACGGAAAACGTACATTAGAATATTTAAGAGTATTCAATAAGTTGAATATCCTCTCTATCTAATTAAGAAACTCGTAGGATTTATGGAGTCCTTTTTCACCACAAAATATGGTTGGATGCTGCTTAGAAAATTTTAATCCATAATCCACTACACATCCCGGGTTCCCAACACCCACTTGAACTAGAGTTTAGAATGTGTGGATAATAGTTTCTATGAATTTAAGATCTTCTTGAGGATTATACAATGGAACCAGTCATACAACCTCATATCTCAGATTTATAAGATCTGTTATCATAGGAATTGTATAATAAAAGAAAATAACTAATAATTCATGAGAAAATTCAAAAATCATAGGACCAAATTTTGGTATTATTAAAAAATATTTATAACGTTATGAAATTAAAAAACCACAAAACTATTAATGAAAACCCTTTTCTAATAAATAACCGGTTAATTAAAATAATATTCCCATAAAATTCATTTGAATGATCTCAAACTCTATGTTTCAAACCTAGTAGAAGTCCTCGAAACCCAATGGTAACTCTGTTTCAATCACAGAAGTTAGCTGGCCATGGCCCTTTTCCACACCAAATTTCTTAATTTTGATGTTTCTAACTCCTGTCTATCCAAGACACAGAAAAAAACTTAGAAAGTGATAAACTACTTCAAGCTTATCATACCCTCTGATAGAAAATTCTAATGAAATAATTTGGTTCAACAAGTTAAACATCCTAAACCATCCCATCACATGACATAGGTAAGATGAGATTCCAAAAAGTAGTCTTGAATATAGGAAAAACAATAAATACAACCCAAATATGATGTGGAAAAAGATGAGATGCCAAAAAATACATACAATCTAAGCCAAATAGGCTAACCTAAAAAGTATTCTAGGTCCTCATGTGACAAACAATCACCTCCAAACAAACCTGTATAGAAATAAACAATGAAAATAGAAACCAATATACTAAAATATTCCTTTTGCATCACTTAAATCCTAAAAAACAATATATAAAAATTCCCAAAGGCACATGTATGGTTTTATCCAAGTCTAAATTGGATACCTCCAAATTTTCTCTACCAATTATAATTTAAATAATGTAATAAATCTAGCTTTAAAAAAACAATTTTATAAAAAAAATTATAAACCCAAACCATTTTTAAATCATTTTTCTCTTTGTATTATTCATTTGGATTTCATAAAATCCATTCATATAATCAATCTAGAAATATAAAAAGTAGATGTGAAAAAAATATAAATCATATAAATGCAAAAATAGGTATACAGGAAAGCACATATCCATGTAACAACCAATAACATGATGTTATGTGGTATAACTTTATATATAAAAACCGATGAGAAATAATCAATGATAAAAAATCATATAATAAATAAAAAATAATATCATAGAAACACACATATAGTATCTTACCACTCGGACACTATGTACTATACACTCACAGTCCTAAATAGAAATAGTTTAGACCCAATAGATATTGATTCCTACGATCCTATATCACAAAAGGATACATGCTGGTATTGAAATGCATAATAAGGATACCTGTGTATCTTTCCCTTTGCACCAAGAATTCCCAATAGGAAAGTTTCGAATACATTTTTCAAATAATTACCACAATTTCATAAAAAATGTTTTCAAATCCATGCCAATATTATTTGGAGTATGAAAACCCATCTAAAAATCAATAAATTCCATTTTTATGGAAACTTTCCCTTTTGAAAAAATATTCATTTCCAAGAAATAATTTGAAACCATTTATCACATAAAATCAATGAACAATCCCATGGTGTTTATTAAGAACAACATAAAATTAACCAAATTAACCAATTGTATTGAAAAACATACCTCAACACCACATAAACCTTACTTCCTTCAATAGTGGTGACCAAAAACAAAGAGAACGACCTTCAAATATGAGGGTTTCCAATAAAATGGACAAGATTGATAAAAAAAATACTATTTTATCACGAATATATTTCCAAACAAAATCTGAAAATAGATCCAAATAAAATCCAAGAGGATTATAAACCAAAACATAATAAATCCAAGTAGAACGTTGATCAATCACTGAATAAAGTTATTCACATTAGAGGGAGTCACCCAAAATCACCTAAGAAGAGGCTCCATATTGAGAGTAAATAATATCATATATATAAAGTGATAATTTTAGCTAATACTATTTTTTAAAACCAACCATCAATATTTACATGGTGTTTAATCTAATTACACGTCTTATAATCTTCGTGTCCCATATATGCCAAAAACCCCCCTCGCTATTTATTAAAAATCCAATATTTTCTCATTACACAAAATTTTACCATTATAAGATGTATAAAATTATCATGTTGTGTATCATTTCATGGATTGTTTTTTGGAGTCCATTACTCATTTTTTATTCCCATTACATGTCATACAATTTCCCAAAAAATAGTAAAACTATAGGTTTTATGCTTAAAATTCCAAAAAATCCTTGACTTCACCATTACAGGTATCCTCCCAATTCCTTCTTGTAATTACTTAACAAAAAAAAGAAGGAAACCCAAAACAAAGGTTAAACCATACCTGAATGAATGTTAATGGGGTATTAAATGTCATAAAAAATACAAAAATTTAGAGAAAAACCCCCTTAATGAAATGATTATTTATCAACAATCAATTATTAATTGGTTTAATTGATCAAATAGTTTCAAACAACTAATCAAGTGAATGATTTTTTTTAGATATGAGTTTATGTTCTTGATTTCCAAACTAATGAAATGGTTACAATTTTCTTCAATGATCTTTTTATTATTAAATGAGTTTCTTTTTTATATTTTATTTAATTAATAGACAATGAATATAAAAAATAAAAGTGTAAAGGTGATACATATATAAATTAGAAAACAATGAAATAAAATAAATAAAAATAAATACATTCTGACAAGGATTTTAAATTTCAATGAGTTTTGATAAAATTTGAGTGAGAGGAAAAATGAATTAATTATTTAAAATATTAAGGATAATAAAATTTTGGCTTGGAATCATGAAAACATGTTCCGACCCATATTCCACCCACCAAAACATTGAGGATTTTTATTAAAAAAATTAATGGTATAAAACCAAAATAAATTCTATGTTTCATCTCGATATGTTTTTATTTTTAGGTAATAACATTGAATTTATAACTATCAACCATGATGTGATGATGGATGTGAATTACATTAATATATTTAATAATTATGGTGGTTAGATACCAACCTAAATAGAATTCATTTTTAGAGGGATGTATGTGTGAAATTAATTTTCATATGGTGGGGGAGTTATTTTTTATTAAATAATAAAGAAATAGAATGTAAAATAATTCGATATAAAAAAGTATATCAGGTATTTGAAATATTCTAATTTCATGAACTTTCAAAAATCATGATTTTTGAATAATTTTTAGAATATTTTAATAATGGTAAAATTTTATGTATATAATAAGATAAATAGTGTTGATTCTAACTTTACTATTAATTTTTTATGACCTAAAATATGTTTTTTAGTATTTACAAGGTTCTAGAATTATGAATTATTAAATATAGAATTAATTAAGGAGAAAATACTTATTATCAATCAATTAAAAAATATTTAATTGAAATTTTCAACTAGATAAAATCCAGAACTCACTCAAGTAATTATTTTTATGGAGATAAATGGACATAAAATTATCAATCCAATTTTAAAAAATTAAATTTAATAATAAGAAAATTATGAATCATCCATAAATAGATTATTCAAATGAGTTTCATCCTAATCTTGAAATAAAATTCAATAATCATCATTCTGTATAGCTAAGAAAAATTAAAATCAATAAAAAACCAATGAGTTAAATAAATTTATGATCCATTCACCCAAAATTTTCCACCTCATAAAAAATATAATTCATGAAAATAAAATCTATATCTTTTATATTCATATAAAGAATAGATAAAAACCCCATACATAATTCAGATCTACCATGCCATCACAATTCTATCTCACCGCCATATTATTTCCAATGTTTTACTAAATTATTTCAAAAAATGAAGCTTACCAAAGTCTATAAGAAAATTTCATGTCTCAATTATTAAAAATTGAAACATATAATAAATTAATAGGGACTAGTAAAAAATTTAAAAAATCATGGGTTGTGGGAAATTGTTTCCTAATATTTTGGGATGTGTTAACTTAAAGAGGTAGTTGTTCTCACAAGATACTTTTTGTCATTGAGGAACACAAGGGTGATGCCTCTTATTTTTTTCTAACTATGAGGATCCAAAGAGGGATGCATCTACTAATGTGCTAATATATAGGATTCATAAATGGATTCCTCTATATATATACTGATCTAAAATATACTGATTATAATTCCACCAATGTAGTGATCCCTAAAGAAACCACTACGGTTTTACCCCTTTGAGATGATAAATAACCACATTAGTTTTAAACCTATATTAAGAAATATTAAGATCATACAGTACGTGGTGAGTTTCTGTTTTTGTATTTATCGAAAACCTTTTTTGATATTATCATTAATTTTAATGATTATTGATATGATTTTTATGGATTTGAATATCAAGGAAGAGAGTTTAATGGTGATAAAAAGGGTTTTGAGGAGGGATGTAGGTTGACTATTTTTTTTGAATTCGAGTGCATACAAAATCTTCTTAGTTGAATTGGTGTAGTGAAAATTCAAATATCCTATTTACATATCATTTATGATATATAGAAGAATCATATAGATAAATTATTCACATATGTTAATGTTTATTGGAACTAAATTATCTATATAGTCAATTTTTTAACTCACGTAGCCATTTTCATTAATGTATCCAAATGGGTCATGTGGAAAATTTTGAGGAGAATGATGTAACATATTGGAAATGTTTCTGAATTCCCACTCACATAGGTGAATATTCTATATAGAGACTATAGATAATGGGTAAATATTGTTGTTTCATAATAAAGATGATATAGTTTGTGGGAAATAGAATATATATTATAAAATAATGGGATAAAAATATAGGGGAATGATAATGATTGATGATATATTCTTCTGTAGGAAAAAAGAGATAAATAAGAGGAGTCTGAATCTAAGGTTGGATTATCACTGATCAACATATAATAAAACGAGAGTATTCATGAGATTTTATTTGAGTCTGATAATGTCCTTTAAGTGAAATATTATTCAAATTTTTGGTGATTATTTCTCTTATATTATATTGAATCATGAAAGTGTATCTTCGTTTTATTACTAATGCAACCTTCTATATTTAGTGGTCTTTTTTGTAATCATACTTTTTTCTATAGTTTATAGCTATAAAGGTAGGTGTTAAAACTAATTTGTGTAGTGGGATATCAAATAAAATTATGTGAATGGAATTTTATGGGGTTATATGAAAAACAATGGTTAGGGGGATTACAACCCACAGTATGGATTAAAAATCCCACTGGGATCCGAACCCTCAAAAAAATTGTATTCCTTGGTCATTCATGTTTTTATGGATTTTATATGGTTGTGTTATTTCCATTTGAGTGGAAAATACTATTAAAATTCATAGATATTTAAAATTAAAAAATATATATATTTTCAAGTGTATGTTATATATTCAATGGTCTTAGAAGATATCAAATTCATTTTATAAAGAAGAAAGAAGGTGGTTATAAATCTGGAAATGGTTATAAAACTCAAGGAAACAAGTTCATAAAATATTCCAAAGAGGTCTCAAATATTAGTGGAAGTAATATATATATATATGTATTTCATAGAAAATAAAGAATAAATCTAATGATTAATTAAGAAAAAATTATCTTATCACGTATAATGAATCTTAAGAAGAAAGAAATTGTAAATTTAAAATTTTAACAAATCATCTTAAAAAATCACATTGACTCGTCTATTAGTGACAAATATGATTCAAGGCTAATAGATTATGAATAAATTATCAAAAATGAACATGAATCGTGTCTTGAGTGAAACATATTGATCAAGAAAGAGATGAATATCTTGATAAAAGGTAATGTGAAACTAGTTGATGGAAAATGTGTGAATGGTATAAGGGGGATGATGCACTACTGTGAATAAAGCATTTCCAAATGGTTTAATATTTATAAAATGGTCTTTTTGGATTGTTTTGCATGAATTTTACAATTTTGATGTACCTTGTACTTTTTTTCAGTCGCTAAAGGATAAATTATGGAGTCTATGAATTTCGGAGATTCAGAAGGGAATTGGCGGCTGATGGAACCTTTTCCCGTGACTATGTCGAGATGGAGCCACCCAAATCAAGAACGAGACATGAAGGAAGGGTGAATTGAAGAATTTCAATGATAGAGACAACCTACACAGTCTCCACATGGTTATCCAATCGTGTGCAAACTGTGCTGGAGAAGATACCTTTGACAGTAGCATCTACACGGTTGGCGCATAGCCTGCCCAAACCGTGCGGCTCAAGGATTTGAGATAGTAGCATCTGTACGGTTGGTGAAAGAACTGCCCAAACCATGCGGCCCATCCAGGAAAACTGTGCAGCTCAAGGATTTGAGACAGAAGCATCTGTACGGTTAGCGCATGGTCTACCAAACTCTACGCCCAAACCGTGTGGATGACAGTAGCCTTCTCCTTTTTGCCTTTTCACTTTTCACCCACTCCTTGACCCGGGGTTGCCCTTTCAACCTACATTTGGAAAACTGAAAAAACCCCATTTGAGACCGAGAAGACTTTGGGGGGAGTGGGGGAAAATGAAAAGGGAGGCTGGGAACTAAAGAACATGAGGATGGAATGCTTTTGAGGACTGGTTCATGTAATTTTGTTGTATTATTTTTCAGATTATTCTATTTTTCTGTTGTAATGAACTCTTACGAATCTTAGTAAGTTTCTTATCCTTTTAATTATGAGTATCTAAACCCCCCTTGTGTTGGGGTAGGGAAAATGTGGGTTCGTTAGAACCACTTTCCTTATTATTGTGTTTGTTCATAATCTCTCACCTAATTCTCCCAAATTCTATTTCTTATTTCTCTAGAAACACCATATCAGACCATGAATAGGGTTTTTAAAGATATTTGGGAGAATTATGACAAGGATATTCATGACCATTGGATATACTTGTCTATTCTATAGGGCAGTTCTTAAATTAAGAGTCAGTAGAAATCAATTTCCATAACAAGGGATTGATTCCTTCCGACTTGATCGGAACTCACCGGACCAAGGGAGTTCCGACACAAGTGAAACCCAGAAATGTGAGTTATCATGAATAACACAACACAATAGGGAATAAGGTTTAGCGTCCCACAAAAATGTCTAGCCCCGACACATTTTCATTAAAATCCAAAATCCAGTTTTAAGTAATTTTTAGTTTTCAAGTTTAATTAGTAGTGAATTAGAAAAGTCCAAGTACTTAGTTACCATTTGAGATCCGCACCACGAACCAACCAACCGTATTTAAATTCACCATCTTCACTTAAATGATTTCAAATAAAGAGACATAAAACACCAATATTGCTTCTTTATGGATCGACCCCGTACTTTCACACTATACTATTTAAAAGTTAGGGAAATTAAATTTGGTGCTGAAAATAATACTTCAGGAAAATGATCATCCAAATTTTGGTGTCATTTCCTGGGAGCGAGTTTCATTTTTGTTAATTGAATTTGATTCATTGTGTGAAAAAAAATTAAAAATTTTCAAAACTAAAAAAAATAAAATAAAATTGTTTCCATAATCTCATTTCTTTTTTTCATTATTTTTTTCCTTTTATGTTGGGTGTATTGTTTGTGTTGTGAAGGCCTGTAGGTATATGACTGTCCAGGTAACTCATTCTCAGATTTCCATGTTTTTGGAGTTACACTTGATAGATCTGGAAATCTAAATAATGTTGTCTGGGAAAAGTCCTGCACTTATGGGTGATCACAACGCAAATGACCCATTAGCATAGTAAGAGGATGAAGCAGGGGCTGCCCAAGGAGTTATGTAGCCATTCGTCATTGAAGGAAATCTTCCACTGGGTGTCAAGGAAGAGAAACATCTGAATCAACCGGGGGCTTATGTGGAATACCTACCGAGGAACCAACATTTTCCACCAGCTCAACTTGTACCGGGGTTCGGGCAGCCACAGCCACGGTAATATATTCCACAGGAGAAGACTCCCTTTTTTCCTTAGAACCAGTGGGCATATTATCCTTGGGAGCAAAAATAGTTCATTCCCCAGCACCTGAGGAACTGATGTTTCCATGCCATACTCTTATGGAATATGGATTACCTTCCATTTAGGGAGTGGACACTGGAATATTAAGACCATTGGTGTAGGCCCAACATTTTGAGATCAAGCCGGTTATAATGCAGCTAATTCAAAATACAATTCAGTTTGGTGTCTTGCGGAGTGAAGACCCCAATGCTCACCTCTCCAACTTTTTAGAGATATGTGACACTTTTTGGTATCATAGAGTGTCAGAGGATGCAATACACCTTAGGCTGTTTCCCTTCTCATTAAGAGATAAGGAAAAGGACTGGATCAATGGGCTACCACAGATATCTATTCTTACCTGGGAGGCATTGTCCAAAGACTTTTTATCGAAATACTTCCCTCCCTCAAAGATGGTCACCTTATGGAATGAAATTCATAACTTCCAACAACATGACTCAGAATATTTGTATGAGTCGTGGGATTGGTTTAAGGAGATGCTGAGGAAATGACCACACCACAGACTGCCATTGGGGATGAAATTCTAGACATTCTATGGAGGTCTAAAAACTTATACAAAGTCTGTGGTTGATGCACCTATTGGAGGGAGAGTCATGAGGAAGTCCCCTAAAGAGATTTTTGAATTGTTGGAAGGCATGTCAGCCAATAGTTTTCAGTGGCATTTCGAGTGGGGAACTCAGAAAAGGGGCATGCATAATATTTATGCCGCCACCATTCTTGCAGCTCAACATAATGCCATCTCAAATTAGATTGACACTTTGAATTTAAAACATCTATATCATGTTCAAGATTTTAGTCCACCAGCATGTAGTGATTTTAGTGACAACCATGCTATGGGTGAGTGCCCACGGGTAAGTTCGGGTGCCTCTACCAGTGAGGTAAATTATGTTTCATATAATAGAGGACCCAACAACTACCCTCAATAACAAAAACCAGAAGTGGCAAGATAATCAAAGTATTAGCTGGGGGAAGAAACAGAAAAATCCTCAGTTCTGACCATAAATACCACCTGGTTACAAGCAACAACAATTTCAGACTCTGTATCTGAGGCAACAACAGGGAAACCAATTTCGGCAAATAGAATATCAGCAGCAAGGGTATCAATACCCTCATCCTACTCAACTGTTGCGACAGCCACCTCCCCCACAAGTATCCCAACAACCTCAGTAGGAACCTCCTTCAAGGCTGGAGTAAATGATGTCTAAATTTATAACTACTACTGAAACACGGTTTCAAAACAATGAGGTGTCAATTAGAAGCCTTGAGAACCATATTGGGAAGCTTTCCAATAAGTTTTCTCACATACAGCCCAGTATACTACCAGGAAACACAAAGAAAAATCCACGAGAGGAGGCTAATGCTGTTGTTCTACACAGTGGGAAAGATCTGATGCCGATGTTAACTATCAGTCAGGGTGCTACACCATCAAAGCAGCCCAAATTCTCCTCAGGTGGAGAAGTTGTAGTTGAGGAAACTTCCCTAAAACATGAGCTAGATAAAGAACCATAATTCCCATAGGATAAGGCCAAAGAAGTGATTAAAGCATATGAACCTCCCTTGCTATTTCCAGCATGGATGAAACAACGGAAGCTAGACCAGAAATTTTCCATTTTCATGGAAGTCTTCCAGAAGCTTCATATCAAAATCCCTTTTACAAAGTCATTAACTCAAATTCCCACCTACACGAAGTTCATGAAAGATATCCTTTCAAATAAAAGGAAGATGAAAGTCTTGGGAACTATTCCCCTGACCAAGGAATTCTTAGTGGTGGTCCAACATACTCTCCCTCCTATGCTCGAAGATCTGGGAAGTTTTACTATCCTATGTACTATCAGAACTTGTGGGTTTGGAAAATCCCTTTGTGATTTGGGGGCGAGTGTTAATTTTATCCCCTTCAGAGTATTCAAGAAGTTAGGGCTGAATGATCTCAAGACAACCCGAGTGGCACTCCAACTAGCTGATCGTTCTATTAAATACCCCAGGAGGTTGTTGGAGGATGTGTTGGTTAAAGTGGGGAAGTTAATTATGCCATCAGATTTCATTATCGTCAACATAGAAGAAGGCTAAGAGGAACCTTTAATTCTTAGAAGACCCTTTCTAGCTACCGGGAAGGTGTTAATTGATTTGCACCAAGGCGAGCTGATCTTGTGTGTTGGTGATGAGAAGGTTTCCTACAACGTCCTGAAGGCGGTGAAACATGTTTCACTGATGGATCAAGAGGATTGTTGTGCTTTGAAAACAATGGTTGAGTGCTTAGGCATAGAGGAAGATGATATACAATATTATTCATTCAGCAATGAACCCATTTTGGAGGATGAACAGCATGACAAAAACCAGGAGGAATTATGCTTTATTGAAGGAAAAGGTGGCCATTACTGGCAAAGGGAGATTGTTCCAGATTTATTAGAGCGAGCTGAGGTTGAGCCGATCATACCTTCCATTCTCAAGGCTCCCCAACTCTAGTTGAAACCTCTCCCCTCCTCATTGGTATATGTCCATTTGGGAGAGAAGCATACATTGACTGTGATCCTAAATGCCTCGCTCTTAGGAGATCAAGAAGAGGATCTTCTGCAAGTCCTTTGAAGGTGGAAATAGGCTATTGGAAGGATGGTAACTGACCTTAAGGTTATAAGCCCTACGATCGTCACCCACAAGGTACTTATTGAGGAAGGGGAAAACCATCTCGCCAACCACAATGAAGACTGAACCCCCCCCCCCCATGATAGAAGTGGTAAAGAAGGAGGTGATTAAATTACCTGATGCTGGGATTATATACCCCATCTCTGACAGCCCGTTGGTGAGTCCTCTTCAGGTGGTGCCTAAAAAGGGAGGCATCACGATAGTGACCAATGAAAAGAATGATCTCATCTCGACCCGAACAGTTACGGGATGGTGGGTTTGTTTCGATTACAGGATGTTGAATGATGTAACTAGGAAAGATAATTTCCCTCTTCCATTCATGGAGAAAATTCTCGACAGATTGGCAGGGCATAAATATTACTGTTTCTTAGATGGTTATTCGGGATATAACCAAATCTCTCTCACCCAGGAGGGTCAAGAAAAGAGTAACTTTACATGTTCTTATGGAACCTTCTCCAACCGCCGAATGTCATTCGGGATGTGCAACGCTCTAACCACATTTTAGAGGTTCATGTTATCCTTATTTCATGATATGATGGAGCAGATTATAGAGGTTTTCATGGAAAAATTCTCGGTATACAGGAAGTAATTTAATACTTGCTTAATGAATTTGGAGGTGGTTCTCGAGTGATGTGAGCATACCTATCTGGTTCTCAATTTGGAGAAGTTTCATTTTATGGTACAACATGGAATTGTGTTAGGATATAGGATCATGATGAAAGATATTCAGGTGGATCCAGCTAAAATGAAAGTTATCTCGCTGCTTCCCAGTCCCACATCAATCCAAGCGATTTAGAGCTTTTTGGGGCATGTGGGTTTTTATAGAAGGTTCATATGTGAATTCTAAATTATCTCTCATCCCTTAACCAATCTACTGTCTAAGGATTCAATTTTTGATTTTGATGATAAATGTATCGTGGATTTCTAAATTATGAAGGAAAAATTGGTCGCCTCCCATGTCATGATCCCTCCTAATTTGGAGGAGCAGTTTGAACTTATGTGCGATGCGAGAGATTATGTCGTGGGGTCAGTGCTTGGAAAATGGTGGGATAATATTTTTTTACTGATCTATTATGCCATTCGAGCATTAAATGAAGCGCATCTGAATTACACCACCATAGAGAAGGAAATGATGGCCATGGTTTTTGCGTTTGACAGATTCCGCTCCTACTTGGTACTTTCTAAATTTGTGGTCCTCATGAACCATGCCGCACTAAATTATTTTCTGAACTAGAAGGATGTCAAACCGCAGATTATCTGTTGGGTTCTCCTCCTGCATGAGTTGTATTTGAAAATTAAAGATAAGAAGGGAAGTGAAAATGTGGTGGTTGATCATATCTCCTGGCCGGAACTACCCCACTTAGAGAGAGAAGAAGACTGGGAGATCAAGGAAGACTTCCCCAATGAGCATCTATTTTCCATTGGCATACCACCTCATCCAGGGTTCATCGACCTTGAAAATTACTTAGCCATAGGATTTGTCCAACCAGACTTATCCCTTTAGCAGAGGAATAATTTTTTGTTAGTGGAAAAGAGGTATTTTTGGGAAGACCCCTGCTCTTCCACTCATGTGTCAATGGGGTAATCCGCTGTTGCATCCCAAATGAGGAGATCCAAAGTATTTTTGAATTCTGTCACTCTTCTCCAGCAGGAGGACATCATGGGCTAGATCGAATAGTAGAAAAGATTTTACAATTGGTATTTTTCTATCGATCCATGCATAAGGACACTCGTCATTTTGTCTCCTTCTATGATTGATTCCAGCAGACGGGCATTGTGGGTCGTCATGACGAGATGTCGCAACACCCGATACTTGAGGTTAAAGTTTATGATGTATGGGGAATCGACTTTATGGGTTTGTTTCCACCATCCTTTGGGAACATGTACATTCTAGTATGTGTAGATTACGTTTCCATGCGGGTAGAAGTAGCAGCAATACCTCCTAATACAGCTAAGGTTGTCGTCAATTTTCTAAAGAAACATATTTTCAGTTGGTTTGGGATCTCGTGGGTGTTGATTAGCGACCACGGTACACATTTTGACAACACACTCATGCGAAATGTGATCTTAAAGTATGGGGTCCAGTACAACAAAGGGACACCTTACCACCCTCAATCCAATGGTTAGGTGGAGGTGTCAAACAGAGAGTTACAGAAAATATTGGAGAAAATGGTAGGTGCATCAAGAAAGGATTGGTCCAAGAAATTAGATGATGTGTTATGGGCCTACCATACAACTTTCAAAACACCATTGGGTATGTCACCGTTCCTTTTAATCTATGGGAAACCCTGCCATTTGTTGGTGTAGATGGAGAACAAGGCTTATTGGGCTGTCAAGGACCTGAATTATGATCTCAAGGATACAAAAGAAAAGAGGAAAATCTAGTTAACCGAGCTTGATGAGATAAGGAGGGATGCCTATGATAATGCGAAACATTATAAGGAGAAGATGAAGGCGGTCCATGACCACATGATCTCATGGAAATCCTTCCAACTGGTGATAAATTCTTACTTTTTAATTCTCTTTTAAAATTTTTTCTAGGTAAGTTGAAGTCCCGTTGGTCGGGACCCTTTACGGTGATTACTGTTTTCCACCATGGAGCGGTGGAAGTGGATGGCGCGGATGGTCGACTATTCATGTTCAATGGGAAGTTCCTAAAGCCTTACATTAGCATGGATGACATGGTGGGAACCATTTTCACCATGCAATTGGGGTAGCTCAAGGCTTAGGTAAGTCGAGCTCACAACCTTAAACGTAGCACAGACCGGGAGGTAACCCGACATTCTGAAAAATTTTCTATTCCAATAATTTATTTGTTTGTGTGCTCCTAGGACTGTATGATAGTGTTTTTTCTATTCTTCTGTTTTATAGTGTGGAAGTCTCCCTACAAGTCAGGGTATCAAATTGAATTACCTGTGATGTGATTTTCTTTAGCTGCTGCTAGTACTGCCTTTTCCTATTTCAGTTGTATAATTCTTTTGTCTCCAAAGTAGGCATTTTCATCTATTCCACGCCATCCACCTTTCTTCTCATCGGGCTCTCATCCACCACCTGATTTCCCCACCTGACCAACATTCAGGGGAGTTTTTCACTTTTGTACTATTTTCTATTCTTTATTTTCACCCTCCCTTTCATGCTTCCCTACCCACCCTTATCTAATTTATTACCTTCATAGGGGACCATTCTCGGTTTTAAGTGTGGGGAGGGTGCCCTTAATCAGAACCCCATTTTAAATGATTGCTTACCCAAGTACATGGGGTAGAATGATTTCGTACGTGTGTCTAAAGGGCTATTATTGATGTCATGAGTTTATATCATTTAGCTAAATATGAATTGTGGAAATTATCTCGGAAAATGGATCATATGTATGGATTTTCGAACCTAGTTTGTGATGTTAATAAACCTTATAATAATTGAAAAGGATTATTTATCCATTCATTTAGAATAATAGTTTGTTTAAAAATGATTTTTGTGATGGAGTAATTCGAATTTAAGAACCCCTTAAAATGGAAGTCAAATTTTTTATAAGGAGAGGTGAGGTTTTGGGAATTGTTATTGCCGCACTAGTGGCTATTATGCAGTCTTAATGTCATAAACTCTTGACTTGCTCAAGCATTTTCATCATGTGTTGACATGATCATATTAGGACACATTTTATGCTAGTATCTCATTCCACTACAAAGAAGAAGAAAAAAATTGAGATATGCAAAGGCATGCCCAATAATTTTTGATGACCTTTCATCATGTTCCATAATGCAAGTCAATGAGGGTGTGTGACCTATTAAAATGATAGCCCACCAATTGGTGGCGATAAAAACTAGGCTTAACTAATCTGAGTGTATAATGAGATGAAAATGGAGGTAGGCACTCTCTTTGAATAAAGAAGGGAAAATATAGTTTTAAGAAAAAGTTGATTTATGAATGAATGGTTGACTATTTTGGATTAAGTCTACTTTGTTGGAAAAATTCATAGACTTGGAAAGCCATGAAGTATGAATGCTGTAATTTTTAATGGTAATTAGTTCAACATTCATATTCATCTAATTGATATAATCTGTGATATTTCCACCTGTCTCTTTGGTAACTCTTTAGACATGACTGTTTATTCCTTTTCTTGAGGACAAAAAAACAAGTAAGTGTGGGGGAGTTTGATGCAATGATGTGTATAAGGCATTTCCACTTGGTTTAATATCTATAAAATGGTCTTTGTGGATGTTTTTGCCTGAATTCCACATTTCTGATGTACCTTGTTCTTTGTTTTTCGGTCACCAAAGGATAAAGCATGGAGTCTATGAATTTTGGAGATTCTGAAGGGAATTAGAGGATTATGAACCCTTTTCCCCTGACTATTCCAGGATGGAGTCTTCCGGATAAAGCACTAGACATGAATGACGGGCGAATTTATAAATTTCAATGACAGAGGCAACCCGATCAGTCTTCACATAGTTATCCGAACCATGTGAAAATAGTGATGGAGAAAATACCTTTGATAGTAGCACCCACACGGTTGGCACACGACCTGCCCAAAATGTGTGGCCCATATAGGAAACCCATGCAACTCAAGGATTTGAGACAGTAGAATCCACACGGTTGGGGCATGACCTGGCCATACCGTGCGGCCTATCCAAGAAAACTGTGCGGCTCAAGGGTTTGAGACAGAAGCATCTGCACAATAGGTGCACGGTCTATCAAACCATGCACCCAAACCGTGCAAATGATTGAACCCTTCTCCTTTTATCTTTTTTACTTTTTACCCACTCCATGACCCAAGATTCCCCTTTCTACCTGCTTCTGGAAGAATGTATAAAGCCCCTTTGGGACCAAGAAGACTTAGGGGGAGTGGGGGAAAAGGAAAAGGGAGGCTGGGAACTAAGGAACATGAGGAAGGAAGGATTTTGAGGAGTGGTTCTTGTAATTCTGTTGTATTATTTTTCAGATTGTTCTATTTTTCTATTGTAATGAACTCTATGATGAATATTAGTATGTTTCTTATCCTTTTCATTTTGAGTAGCTAAACCCCCTTGTGTTGGGGCTAGGGAAAATGTGGGTTTGTTAGAACCAATTTTTCTATTATTGTGTTTGTTCATTGTATCTCACCTAATTCTCCCAACTTCCATTTCTTATTTCACTAGAAACCCCATATCAAACCAAGAATAGAGTATCTAGGGATCTTTGGGAGAATTAAGATAAGGATATCTATGACCATTGAATATACTATTCAATTCTAGAGGGAGATTCTTAAATTAAGATTTAGTAGAAATCAATTTCCAGTCTAAGGGATTGATTCCTGCCGACTTGATCGGAACTCACCGGACAAAGGGAGTTCCGAAAAAAGTGAAACCTAGAAATGTGACTTATCATCAGCAACACATCCCAACAGAAAATAAGGTTTAACTTCCCACACAAATGTATAGCCCCGATACATCTTCATTAAAATCCAAAATCCAGTTTTATGTAATTTTTAGTTTTCAAGTTTAATTCGTAGTGAATTATAAAAGTCCAAGTACTTAGTTATCTTTTGAGATCCGCACCATAAACCAACCAATCATATTTAAATTCAGAATCTTCACTTAAATGATTTCAAATCAAGAGACATAAATGACAATATTGCTTCTCAGTGGATCGACCTCATACTTGCACACTATACTAGTTACAAGTTAGGGAAACTAAATTTGGTGCTGAAAACAATACTTCAGGCAAACGACTATCTAGGGGAAAATATTATAAAAGAAAATAAAAAACTCATATTGAAATCTATCTAGTACGAGACGATGAAAAAATATCTTGATTAAAAACTATCTTTGAAATATAAATAATTATCAGTAAAAAAATCAAAAAAATTAAAGCTGAGAAATATCTGAAAAATACCAAGATGGACTTCCAAAGCTCTATTAAGGTTAATGTAGAATCATCCAAATATACTGGAAAAATTCTGGAAAATTCCTCATGAGAATAATATATTTCCAAAAATATTGACTATAACAGTATATGTTTAAATATTATTTCTATTAACATCAATATTAAGAAAAATAGAGTTAAATTTTCAAAAATTATATAATTAAAAATAAAAAAATCAAATAAAACTTCTTTTCCTAAAAAAATAAAAAATCTAACACAAAAATTTCACTAGATGTCAAATCCCAGAAGAAAAAAAAATCTGAATACAACTTTGGTTTTTCAATAAAATTATGATATAATAGTTATTGTCGGTTTTTTGGAATGCTCATACACTAAACATATAAATTTGGGTATAAAATTTATTTAATTAAGTGGACTAAATGGCTAAGTGGGAGAAGATCCAAATAGAATATTGTAGATTCATGAAAAAAGTGGGTTGATATAGAAACAAGTTAGAAGATTAAAATAGAAATAAATTTTATTATTTTAAGGTGATATATAAAATTTGTTATAAAAAGGGACATATAGTATTGAAATTCATGATGACCATACAAATCCAGTTCCCTCTCAATTATAAATGGAAATCAGATCAGGTGAATAATGATGAATATTATTTAATGTTATAAGCAACTTTTAGTGAAAGAAAATACACAAAGGCATGTATATATAATAGTGGGTGTTACTCCCAGATGACTAGTGGTTTCAAAGTTATGTTCAAAAATGACAAATATGAAGCAGGTTTAATAAAATTTGGTATTGAAACATCATTTAAGGTCAATGGTGTTATCGTGGATTAAATTGATAATGATAGTATAAAATTACATGATTTTATTTATGTTGATGGGATAAAACTCAACTTGTGTAGCTTCATCTAACTTTATAAATATGGTAATGATGTAAAATAAAATATAAATTCATGAATAATTAAAATGTTAATAAATGGATGTTCCTTTTTTTAAGTAAGTAGATCAAATGAAAACTTATTCTTTATTACAGATCCTTTTAATACATATTACTTAAGCATGAAATATGAGAAATTTTTATGGAATAAAAAATTAGGACTCTTATCCAAAAAAATAAAAATAAATATTGTGAAAAAATAATTGGTTACATATCATCCTAAGCTAACAATATTTCTTGATGAAATATATCGAATATGTTAGAAAGGCAATATGACTCAGAAGACTCATAGGTAGAAGGATATTAATTTTAAAAGACCATTGGAATTAGTCCACAAAGATCTTTATGGGCCCATTCTATAAAAGTATACCTGGTTTGACGTCTATTTCATTACTTTCATTGATGTATTCACTTGCATAGAAACTGTTCCTTCCATCAATTATAATTTTGATGCTTTTTGGATTTCCAAAATCTATAGAACGTTAGTTAAAAAGAGCTTGGTTTTTATATTAAATAATTTAGAATAGGTAATGGGAAGTAATACATGAGTTCTATGTTTTAAAAATATCTCAATAAAAATTGAGTTATACAATAGAATAGAATACCCTATACACCAAAAAAAATAATGGTGTTACAGAGGGAAAATAAGATATTTGTGGAAATTAGTAGAAAAATTCTATTTGAGAATGATGTTTCAAAATAATTTTTGAGATAATGACAATGTGTTATGGTGCATATTCAAAATATATTCCTTTAGAGACCTTAAAAAATTGAAACACCTTCTGATATGTGATACCAATAGAATCAAACTATGAAATATTTCAACGTATTTGGGATTCCTTTTTATATAAAATCAATGGAAGCTGGATGGGAAAGTTTTACCAAAGGAAGATGAAGTATTTATGGGATATATATCTAATGGTATTGTATATAGATTCTAGAATAAGATAATTAATATGAGTTTTTAGTGTTATCACATAAAAATTGAAGAAAATATAGATAGAACAAGTTAAAAGATTTATGTTTATTTTGTGTATCTAGAAAAGAAAAATGAATTTATTTCTAAATATACGGTTGAAATATTTACTAAAATTATACATAAATAGTTTGTACTTATTCATAATGTTCCAATTATGTTTAATAATTTTCTTATAGTGAAAAAATCAGTTTTTATTTTAAAGAAATCTATGTGAGTTTATAATATCTTTGGGAATTATAATTCACCCATACATACTAAAAACGTTATTATTTGAGATCCAAACAACACTTGTCTCGTTAGTTGAACATAGAATGGTGGTTGAGGATATTTAACATGATGAATGATTGGAATCTATGAAGAAATATCTCAAAAGAAATTATAATAAACTTAAATTGGATGTTGTTCCAATACTAAAAAATAATAATGTGATTGGTAAAAATTGAGTTTTTTGAAATAAAATGAATGAGAACAGATAAGTTACATGGAAAAAAGATTTGATTTTATAAAAATATGATTCTTAAATAGAAGATATTGTAGAGTGTTTTGTTAAAATTTATATACTAGAGACATTAATAATATTCATATAAGTTTTATCTCCTAATAATTACAAGGTTTATCAAACAGATCTAAAGTCTTATTTTCTAGATGGTGACCTTGAAGAAAATGTTTTAATTAAAAATCAAAAATGTTTCATTCATGAAAATAATGGAACAATGTAATGTAGATTCAAGAAATAATTTTATGTCCTGAAATAGGATCCAAGTGACTAATATTCTAAACATTATATTATTTCAAAAAAATGGATTATCAAGAGGGTTGTTGATTTAAAATTGTACCTAAAGAAGGATTCCTCATAAACACTAATAGTGACTGTATATGTTGATGATATAGTTATTTCTAGTGAAATAATGTAAATATTTGGGGAATTAACATCAAAGATGAATAATAATTTTAATATTCCCATTATAGAATATCTAAAATATTTTATAATCTTACAAGTTAACTAGAATTCTAATTGTTTGTATATTTCTCAGGAAAATTATGCTAAATAACTATTGAGAAATTTTTCAATACAAGATGATAAAGAGGATTTTTTACTTGTATAAATTTTTATAAAGCTGAGAAAATATGAACAAGGAATAAAGTTTGATCAGAAGAAATATAGAATCATTATTTACTTCTATTTTATCTCACAATTTCCAATAATGTAATTTTATAAGGGTTAACTTTGTATGAAATATATGAAAGTTAACCGAAGGATTCACACATGATAGATGTTAGAATAACTCTATGTTATTTAAAGGGATGATGAATTATGGAATTCTCTATTGATGCAGTGTAAATCTATAATTTCTTAGTCACATGGATGATGATTAGGTAGGTGATGATACATAGCATTGATCCACATTGGGTGGAGTGTTATTCATTTTTTGATGGTTGAGTGAGATGGTAGAGTAAGAAGAACATTTTAGTGAAATTGAGTACAGTTGAATCAGTGTATGTGGTGTATACACATGATGATACACAAGAGTTATAGATGTAGGTTTATCTATTATATTTTTGGGTTGATGTTCAGAGACCATTGGAAATTATTTGTGGCAATCAAAGTGCTATTGATTTATCAAAATATCATGTCCAAAAATATTGTTCTAAACAAAATGATTTTAAATATCTCTTTAATAAAGAGAAAGATATTTATAATTAAACCAAACATTCAAAAATTAGTTAAAAATATCATCTTGAAGATATCTTTACAAAAGCTATGGCACAAGAGGAATTTTTATAATTAAGGTATAAATTATATTTTTAGCCACCCTCCCATAATTTAGCCTCAATTTCCTTTACTCCTTCATGGTCCCATGGATTATGTTTTCAATGGGGGACACATGTTCATAACAAAGTATTAGTTTAATTAAATAGGTGTTAATGAGTTTGTAAGTATAGTCATTTTTGTCACTCGGTCTATATATGATTTTCATTGAGGAATAGAAATCAATCAACACCAATACGTTATCTTGTAGTGTAGTATAATTATATATATCTATGATATTAGATGTGATTTTATACGTTTTGTGTTGAGGAATGGTTTATTAAGGTATTTAATATTTTTTTAGAGAATAAAAATGGATATATTGAAGAACCATGTGGATTTGTGACCTAGTTCAAAAAACATTCAAGATCCCATGTGTTTTTTGTGATTTTTTGTTTTTTGTTAAAAACCTTTCTTGAGGTGGAAAATATTTATTTTGTTTCCAAGTATAATTTTTATGGATTTATATATCATGGAATAAAATTTAATGATGTTATAAAGGTTTTTTAGAAGGAAAAACATATCTTCTAATGTGGTTCTATTTTATTTTGAGTTGAAACTGGATTCATGTACCTTAATTTGTGATGTGTGAATTCATGTAACTGATTCCAGTATCCATTTATTCTAATCAAAAAAATTAATTATTTGAATTATTCATATATCTAAACATGACATGTAGTTGATTTATACATAGATGATTGAGAAATGAAAATGAAAATTGCAACAAATATAATTGTATTCCACATAAATGATTCAAAATTTTCATTATGTATGGATTCAATTTTTTATGTTTATATAATTTTAATATTCAATAGACTAATCAATTGTGTTGACTATTGAATTCTTCTTAATACTTACATAATTATATAATTTTAATTAAATAAATAATTCTATCATGTTTTAATGGACATTTCTATTATTACTAAGGAAAAATAAATAGAGATTTTATTACATTGTAGAAAGAGAGGGTAGAGATCATGTGGTGTGTCCTTTGTATTGTAATAGAAAATGGAGAGTAGAGAACATGGGAAATGTCCTCTATACCATAATATAAAAGAGATATAATATGGAAAGTAGAATATATATTTAATGAGTGAGATAAATTAATATATCCAAATAATAATAATTTATAGGATGTTTTGAAGAATGAAAAAAGAGAAAAATAAGAGGTTTCTAAAGCTGATGTTGGATCTCTGTCAATCAAAAACTGATATAAGTCATGTATTTAAAAGATATAATTGGAATTTGGTGACATATTTGTAGGGAAATAAAATTATTCACTAGGGGTACTTCTATATTTCATGTTTCAGATCCTCATGGAAGTATATCTTCATCATTTTTTCTGAATTCATTGTGTTTATTCGGTGACCTTTTCCATTTTATAATCATTTATTGTTCTATCATGAAAAGTAGTGATGTTGGTTTTGACTCTTGAAATGTATGGTGGTACATCACATTAATTATTTATAAGGAATTAAATTGTTGTTATAGTGAACGTAATCCATGTTTTGGGGGACAAACAACCACTGTGAGGAGTAAGAATCCATACAGGATCTGAACCATGTGAAAATTTGTGTGTTCTAAGATATTTTATTTTCTTCTTATTTGTGTGAGGTTAGGATATTAATTTTTTAGTGGATCATACCCTCATAAGTCACAAGGTTTAATTTTCAAGGAAAATAAATTATAAAAACTACTTTCCACTAACTCAGCTGACCCTTCTCAGTATAGGAAATTGATCTTGACAAGAACTTCAGATGATCTGACCGGTTGTATATAAATATGGCTAGAGATAGTAGTTTGTGTTAACTTAAAACCCATACCTAAAATGTTATCCTGAGGGTTTTTTAGACTGAATAGGGGATCAGAAATTTGGAAAACTAATATCATTTATTTATTTTTAAAAAATATTACTATAGATTAAACTATAGAGGCCAATACATGCTTATAAAGACCCAACTATTGGTCCAAATGAGATACGAGGGTGAATATGGTGTCTGTGGATAATGATTCATCTTGGTATCTAGTTTATAATAACTATATTTTTTTATTTTGATAATGGTTTTTCCTAGAGTGTCTTCCTAGGTTTTTAATATGGTCCCTATGTGATAATTATATAATACGATTTGGATGCATGACATTTCTTTCGGTGACCAGTATTTTTTGGGATCCTATAGTGAATCCACATAAAGAATTCCTTGGAATTGGCATTGGGTATATATGTGAATCACTAGATTCCATGAACGCCAAAGATGCTTACAAAATCTAGGATCAAGGAATTTAGATTTGGGTATTGTGATATCTATTTTTATTTTTATAATGATGATATGCCTTGATTATCCTTAGGATCTAGCCATTCAAGCCTAAATAAATTATGTGTTCTTGTTTCGGATTCCTAGGATACTTTTGATTTTACAATTTTTCATGGTACCATGAATAATGACTATAGGTTCAGTGACTCCTCAAAAATACTAGGAATTTGATATGAGTTTTCTATTATATGAAATATGAAGTGAAACCTAGTATGACTTTGATCTAGCTATTGAGCCTTGATGATGACATGTTCGACCATTTGAGCCAACAATTATTAGACAATTCAGTTACACCATAATATCAAAATTTTATATAGTTGTTATAATATTATGAATTACTTATAGACCCCATGTAACTGGAAGGAGTATGCATAGTTGATCATGGTTACATAATTGAGGATAAATGTTGGATTTGTTTATTTTTTAGTTATTTCGTAGTATGCCTACGAATATTTTCTGAGTATGCACTTATAACTATAAGTTATGGGTACATCATCAAGATCATAAAAATAAGACTCATTTCTCAACCCCTCTACACAAAACTTGATATTTCTATTTTTATTTTGACAATAGGGGGTTGTGATAGGGTGGATGGCCAAAAATTCTTGATTTAGCAGGTCTGACTATGTGATGTCTTATAATCCAGCTAGATAAAATCAATAAGGTTTTAGAGAAATATAATTTGGTATTGCTTGGAGTTCAGATGGGATCCATGTATGTTTATTTTTGGTTTACCTATGTTGTTTATTTGGTCAAACAAGTGGGTGACCAATTCATGTGTATAGCATGCCATTTGAGTGGTCCGTTTCATTTTGAATTATTATAGTATATTTTATTTATTTACTATTCTATGTAATCTAATGTGTATGATTCTTTGTTGTTTTAATTTTTATTTTTGACTCTAAAAAGGGGTATTTTATGCCCATAATACCTTCTCATACACCCAATAATAGTAGGCATCCTTTATAATACATGGATGTGTGCTTGAGGTTTTGAGGAAAATCGGGTTATAGCACTAGTTGAGTAGCCTTCAGGAGGGTATGTTACATGTTCGTCCATTAAATAGATTCCCATTTAAATGTTACATAATTCATTAGATATTATTTTTCAAATATCCATTTATTTTTTAGGAACCATTTTCCAGATATCCATTATATTATTTTCTTTAATGATCACTTTTATCGTCTCAAAATCCAAATATTTATTATTTCTGTTTACCTTAATATTTTCGTTTTCCTTTTTCAAAAGTAGGTTGTATAATAATTTTAACGAGTTTCATTTCAGTAAATATATTTTTAAATATTATTTGGGTTCATATCTTTTATCTTAAACATTACATTTGTATACTTAAACATTATTTCTTTTCAAAATTACCTTTTCTAGTAATTTATTGAAGTAATTTTTCAAAACAAATACTATTTATATTCTTGAAAATAATTGTTAAACTTGACACATGACTTCATTTTCAATTAAAATTTTATTTCATTAAAGAAATGAGAATGGAATATTCTCATAAACATTTTCCATACTAACACATATTCTTACCACATTTATATAAAATCCTTAAGAATCCCACTCTTATAGTTTTCCAAATTTTTAAATGATATTTATGTTCTATTTTATTTGAAAATATATTTTATAAAAAGGGTACCAAATATTTAAATATTATTTCTTCTTCTTTATACATATATGTTTTTAATTCTCTTCTAATGGTAATTCTCATCTATGTCAACATCCTTTAAATTTTATCTTGTCTCACTAGGGATATTCTCTAATTATATGATCATGTATCTTTATATTAGTAGATTATGATCATGAAATTTCAGTTATTGTTTAGATAAAATATTTATATTCCATATTTTTATCATTATAATAAGTATTTTTATTGATTTAAAATAAAAATTTATTGTACATTGTACTGTTATTCAATTATTTCATACGGTGAATCCATTATACTTAATTAAGTGATGTTGGGGGGACTATAATGGCCCCTTGATATATTGGTATGTATCATTAGATAATCAAGATTGGGTATTTTCCATATGCCTTAACCATTTATATATGATCTCATCACATTAGTATTTGATTGTATGACTATGATGTTGATTATTATGCATTTGATCATTATAAAATCAGATATTGTTATCCCTGGGACTATTTACATTTTAATTATATATATATATTTATTTCAAGATCATTTGATTCATTATATGAAATTATTTAATTAATTTATTCTTATAATATTATCCATCACTTTATTATTATAATATAACTTCTGATATACACTACCCCTTACATAGATTTTGTTTTGACACTTCTTTGACTTCTATTCACTTTATAAAGAAGAAGATTAACAGAAATGATATGTCTAGAAGGGTATCATTTTTAAATAAATTGGTTGTAGATGTTTATTTCTTTTTTTAGAATAAAATATTATTGGTATAATGGGAAAATTTTATATTTTATGGGAAAGATATGTGTTTTTAGTTAGAAATATTTCTTAACTCTGCAAAACTATAAACCTAAATATTACTAGGTGTGAAAGTGAACCAGTGTTTTTCATTAATATTATAACAATAAATCGTTTTTCTAAGATATGTTGATACCCATACAATCAAATCTAGTGATAACAACATATTTTTTATATTTTAACCTTTTCCAATAGAAAAAGACAAATTTTAAACGTATATATTTAAAATATTAATAGAAAAAATTGATTTTATTAAATTAAAAATTCTATTTCAATATACTATTTTATTTAATTTGGATAATTCTATTTAAAAAAACTCAATTATTTATCATTAAAGTTGGATCTCCTCCATTATGGGCATATTTCGTATTCCATAAGAAGACTTTGACATCCCCCAAAAAATTCTCCACACAACATATCCCTCTAGAAAAATATTTTATAATAACATTATTCATAACCTAGGGAAATATAAACATAATAAAGGGTGATATTAGATGTTAAGTAAATGTAAACATGGTAGATATTAATATATAATCTTATTTTGGCATAATATAATTACAATTTTATGATCCCAGGATCAAAATATAAGAAATTCATACCCAATCTATCGAAGATAATTAGCAATGAGTAATAAAATAATATTTTTTAAAAATAAATTTCATAAGTCATAAAAGTGTAGAATAATTAATAATTAATCATGATCCCTTAGAACATAACATAATTATAATACATTTTTTTGGCTTACTAATAATCCTATAAATTCATTTCTATATTAAATTTTCACAAACAGTACTATTACTGTAAAACAATTCTCATTGTGGATTTAGTTCACTCTGTATTCCATTATTCTCTTAGTAAAAGTTCACTTAATAGTTTCACACAGTGGAAAAAGTAATGTTATATATTCGAATAACTAACTATCCCATCCATATTAACTCATGATATATCTAATTATCAAAATATTTAGAGTTCAAAATAATTCTGGTCTCACCCATTAGATAATAAAAACAAAACATAACTATACAAAAAAAATCATAAAATTATTTATCGTTTCTTTATAAAAAAATCGACTGAAAAGAAATTGGTTTCATAAAGATTATATTTTTACTTAACTAAATTTTGGAAAAAACATGCTTCAAAGAATATTCCTAAAAATACCATCCTCATAATTCACCGCAAAAATCAATGTGGGTGGCATCATATGTTCAAAATCCCGATAAAGTATTGAAATATGGAAATTATGTAGGCATAGAATACAAATACCTTTAAAATATAATTTTACTATTATTAAAAAAATTGTAAAAATATAAATTTATATCAATCTATTAAAAAAATAAACATTTACAAAAAACTTAAAAATAATAACTTTGAAAATAACTATGAACGTATATAAATAAATCTTCTAAGAAAAGAATATTTATGACGGTGGGAAAAGAAAACATTATTTTAAAAAGTGAATCATTCCTTAAACATTTGAAACGATTCATTTTAATAATTTGTAAATAAAATGAAAAATACTAAAAATAATATATCTCAAGAATTTACATAAATATAACAAATAAACATTTTGAGCTCATGGATATTGAATAAACATCGTTGAGACTAAATACGAAATATGGTTATCTTTTCTTGAATGAAGTTTCTCAGTCATATTAAGTACCCATGATTAGAAAATAGTACTAATTATTGGAAATTAAAGGAATGGTAATAATATATGAAAATAATTTGGTATTAAGAGATAAATAAAATATAATTTCCCAAAAGGATATTCAATTATAAATAATATCAATTAAAATTGATATTGCACCATAAAGCATTACCATTTTGGTAACATATGAATCAGAAACCCATTGAAATAAAAAACATAAAATGGAACATTAAGTAAATTGAATATAAATATATTCCTAATATAATATATAAAATAGGTTGTATAAACACCATATAGACCCAAATAGGTAGATAACATGAAACATGTATTATCAAAACATTATGGAGATGAATAACTCTTATAGTTTTGGAAGTCTATATTTCAAAACCTTATAAAAAATAGACCAATATATGTATTTTTAAATCCCCATAATTTCTATAAAAAAATTATAAAATACATTCATGTAATTTATATACACCACAATTAATATACTGGTGGTGAGTATGGAATATGTCTCACAGAAATAAAATTTAGATAAGAAACCCTTGCCTCAAGTCCCATATTTATTCTTATACCTTTAAAAATACAGAATAATGAATATAAATTTATTATTAAAATATTATAAAAACATATTGATACGTATCATTATATATATGATTTTATTAGTAATTATAATTATTCCATTATTAATAATTTTTCCTTAATTCATTATTCCAGGTGATCATTTTTCGGTTTTTCAAATGTGATTCAATTCTATGTTTCTGGTCCATGCACTATTTTTTTTATTTCATCATATTCAAAATATTAATATTTGTAGAAGTATCATATTTATATATTATATAAACTTTTATAACTATTAATATATGTTTGTGAGGAAAAATTTATTACATTACTTCATGGAGAGGATATTATGTGTGTATACATGAGTAATATTTCCATTTTTCAAAAGTTGGGATGAAAAAAAGGTAAATAATATTTCAATTTTTAGATTCATAATTATATCATATATATCATCTATATTCATTAAATAAATTTTTATTACCACCTATTTAAACCAGAAAAAACAATTAATAAAATTGCTTCATGGAGGTGGTAGTCCACAAGTACACACAAGTGACATTATATTTTTCCAATAGATGGAACGATTAAAAGGTAGATTATATATTAAATTCATATAATATTTTATTATATTAAAAATATCATGTATATCCATTAAATTAAAATATATAACCATCCAATAAATATGGTGATGAAAAATAAAATGCATCGCTTCATGGAGATGATGTCAATACGAAAAACAAGCCTCATGTTTTTATTTTCCATTAAATGGAAAGGTGATGGATAATGATTGTACCTTCAACATAACTACATCTAAGAATAGTTAATATTATTAATTAATATTATTAATATGGTTATATAATATTAATAGTTGGTTTTGGGAGAAATACATATGAAAATGTTCTGTAAGAACATAGACATCATATTTAGGTATTCTCTTCTAAAAAACCAAAAGGATTCATAGAGAGGTACTTTATGAAGAAAATAACATGTAGGATATGGGTAGAAAAGTTTAGAGAGTATTTGTGAAGTTATTTTTCAATATAAAGGGCCCATGTGGTGTGGGGAAGAGACGAGAGGAGGTTCCCTTTGATAAGTGATGGGGGAGTGGCACACTTCCAGTTATTCTAAACCTTAAAATATATATGGTAATTTAATAGAAAAGAGCCTCAAAATTAGATGAATTAATGAAAATTATATAGGTTTGAAATAAATTCATCCAATATTCTTTATAATTTTTTATTTTAAAAATTACCTTGTTTATTTAACCCCTTATTACACTTTTTTACCCATACCTTAGTAAAAAGATACTCGGTCTATAAGAGTAAATAATGTCATTTAAAAAGTTTAATTGGATCGTAAGTGTAAAATTAGTAATATTCCATAAATTTTAAAATTTAAATAAACAGATTAAAAAAATTATTGTGTTAAAAATATATTTAAATATTTTTTAATATAAAATATCCTTAACATAAATTTGGTGAATATTCACAAAATTTGACATTAGAACATCTTAATTTCCTTGGATTTTGGATTTTAATTTTTTAAAAAAATATTTAACCTTATTTTGGATCCATAAAAGTCATTAAGATATTTATATTTTCAGAAATAGATCGCTTTTAAAATTTTAAATATATTTACTTTGACTTTTCACTATCTTGCACAGGCGTTGCATCTGTGATGCATAAGCATTTTAGGTAATTATACCATTACCAAAAATTTTAAAAAATAACTAATATAAAAAATATATTTAACATTAAATTAATCATTTATAACCATTCATAACATCTCTTTATTTTTATGGAAACAAATTACATGTATTAAAACGAATATAGTGACATTTTGTACTTATTATTTATTTGAATTAATATAAAGGTCATCATCAAATGAAAATGGAACCAAATCTACATATTTTATAATATATGGTTATTTTGGTATAAATTCACTCATCCAATAAAATTAACATAGTTTTTGAGATATTTTGGGACCTTATCGACAGTTTCAACATCGATTATCACATGTTACATTTTACTAAGGTGTTGAACTTTTAACATCATAACAATTAATTATAAAAAAATTAATATAAATTTATTAAATAATATTAATTATTTTCTAAAAAATATTAAATATGTTTTAAAAGTCTCAATTTCTATAATTAAATTAAATTAATTCAAATATCCATCCATTAAACACATAAACCCCATTTTTTGAGAAAATTTTTTTAGCATAAAAATGATTTTATTCTCATTAATTACCTTGTAAAAATAATAAGATTACTACTAATATATATTATTGAATTTATGATAAAAAATTAAAATAATTTTTTGATTACAAATTATTAAATTTATGAAAATAATAACAGATTAAGAGCATAAAAACATTTTTCTAAAAATTGATTACTTTTCGATTCAATTAATTTTAACATCACTTCTAACAAATTGATAATAATTATTTGAATAATTATCCATTTTTGTATATTTAATACCAATATATTTCATCAAAATACTATCTCATTAGTGATAAATATACATAATATATAATAATACAATACTTTGAAGAATTTATCATTTAACATAAAATGATATTATTTTTATCATTTAAGATTAAGTAAATATTTCCTTGGAATTAATTAATAATTTTTCATTAAGGAATTTTTTTTTATATTTTTTCATAATTTAGTTACTACTATTCATTCCCAACCATTTATAAGTTAGGAAATAATATTCACAATTATATAATTATATTCCAATAGTATTTTAACATTTATTTTGTGTTGGGAGCGGTACACACTATCAAACATAGTATTTTCTAAAATAAAATACATTTTAAAATATTGGGTTCTTACATTCTACACACAAAAAGATATTTCATCATTGATATTTTATCTTAGATTTGGTATAATTTTTTCAGTATCAATTCTAAGGGGTAGAAGATAAATATTGAAATATGTCATGATGTATTTTTTTAATCCACGTCAGTTAAATTACCTTTTAAAAATTTCATCAATGTCTATGTAAACACCAAGAAACATATCCTTTCATAAATATTTCATAAACCATGTATTTACTATTGTGATAATCATACTTGTGGATGCGTTTCATAAGGTATACCATAATATATGAGAAATATGTTTTCCATTAGAATAAATAGATTCGTCATTTCATATATGAGTTAAAGAATTTTTTTACCATTCATATAGAGAATGGGGGAGAATATACTTTTATTCATCCCAAAATTTCCTCCTTTAGTTTTTTTGATCATTTTCCCATATTTTCTTATTGTTATAAGATATATTTTTTTTATCACTGTCAAATATTTTCTTATTGTTATAAGATATATAACCATGATGATTTTTTTTATTCTCTATGTATCTAAATTATCTTTTAATGAATCACAAGATCCAGAAAATGTTGAAATAATATTCCACCTATTTTTACCCTTAAAGAACACCAAAATGGTTAGAACCTGTTATTATATTATCCAAAATTAATAAACCATCAAAAATTAATATCTATAATCTCAAAATAACATCCAAATATTATTAAAGTCATTTTATAAATAATTAACCATAAAACCATTCCAAAATATGATTAACTAGAGTTTAAGCCTAAAATAATAAATATTTGTTTACATAATCTTCTATGATAAAATTAACATTTATCCATAAATAAAATTAATCACTCAAAACATAACACAAAACTAATATATATACTTTGATCATATATTATAAAATATATAATAGTTATTTCAAAAAATAAATTGAATTTCAAAAAACATCCAACAAAATATTTTTGATTCTAAAAATGAACTCATTCTCAATACCTGAAATAAAATTCCATCCAAGAAATTAAATTTTTTACCTTAATCATATAGTTATCCAAATATTTAGAACGTCATAAAAATTAATTTAATCACGTAGTCACCAAATAAAATTTCAATTTATTATTTTCCCAGAATATGATAACCCCTTTATTCCCATTAACCATAATTACATCATCATAAAATAATGAATTAACCTTAAATATTTTTTTTCCATTAAACATATGTTTCTAATAAAAGTTTTAAAAAATAACATCATAATAAATCAAATATTATAAAATGGATAGATATACTATAATGATATATTAAACTCTAATAAAAATTCCCCCAAATGTCACTAGTAAGCTTGAAATCCATCAACATAAAACATCAAAGGGTTAAATGTACCTTAAAAATTATTATAATCCTAAAACATAACAACATATAATGGTTTACTTAAATCATAAATATATACTCATATAAAAATATCTTAACCTATTAAGTTATCTAAACTAAAATCTAACACCAATTGAGAAAACTCTATATTCATACTCCCAAATCTAGTTCTAGAAATAAAATATTTATATATATGATTTGATACCCACTAAAACAACCCAATTTTATCCATGTATAATTAAAATATTAATATCCAAATTTGATTCATTTACATTCCAAATACCTTATAGGTTTAAATATTTAGATAATTATTAAAAAATCATTATGCAACAAACCCCATGTTTATATCATCAACTGTAATTTTTTACCATTATACCTAGATTTTTAAAACTAGAATAAGACTTTGTAATCTCCCAAAAGAACATTCCTTCATGATTCTATTCTATAAAAATCATACATAATATCACTCTTCAAAAACCAATGGAACATGAAATATAATAATGGGTGATCATTGATGCTTAGTAAGGGTAAACATCAGAGATATCAATTGATGATCATTAGTGGGAAAAAGATATGTATAAGGGTATGAGAACAAGATAATAACTTTCGAAAGTCACACCCAATCAGTCTAATATCATTAATAAGTTGTGATTTAAAAGTATTTTTTTTATAAAAAATGACATATGTTATAACAGTACAAAATCACAAATAATAAATCATGATCCATGAGTATATATCATAATATCAGAACATATTTTTTTTGAATATACATAATCATTGAAAACCATTTCCATAGTCAAGGTTTAATTCTAATGTAATCATAGTGGAAAACACCCATATTGGATTGGGTTTAATCTCATTTTATTTATTTCCTTTTTTAATTGATCTCTTATAAGTCTATCACAGTGGAAAAATATTTATAGTGTATAGGTTTTACTCCATATTTCATTCATATTATCTTATGACATATCAATTTTACACAATGCATTGAAGAGATGTATTATTTCAGACCCAGAAATCATATAATGAAAACCATAAATAAGTGTTACATAACGACATAATAACATTCTTCATTTTATTATCTAATAACTAATGGAAAATAAAAATTTTCATAAAACTTTAATCTTCACTTAACAAACATTTGGGAAAGTAACGGGTTTTATAGAGTCATCTATAAATTAACATTATCATAATCCAGCTAAATAAATAAATTGGATGGTATCATAAGATTATATATCTAGTGAATCATAAAAATCATATAAATTTGTCGAAATATATGAAAATTATATTAAAAAGAGAATTTGAACATTTATTTAAAAATAAGAAAATTATCATTTTCAATTATTATATTTAAATGAAAAAAACTAGAACTTTTAGAAAATATTTGGTAAAAAATAACCTAGTAAAGATTTAATATAATATTAAACACAAATAATAGTTCTTATGGAAGAAAAATCCATTCATGCTAAATATTTTCAAAAGAGAACATTATTTTTACACTTTTGTAAATAGAAAAAAGTGAGTTATTTGTAAAATAATTGAATAAATTTCATATAATTATAATTATTAAAATTAAATGTTTGGAAAAACAATCATTACCAAATATTTATGTTTCAATAATTACTTCCATAAATTATTTTGAAGTATATGGGAAATAAAGAAAAATTTCATCAATTAATGAGAAAATATGGTCATAGTTTCTTCAAAACATCTTCTTGATCATTTTTTTTTACAAATACTGGAAAATGGTACCAATCCTTGAAAATGTTTGGAATAACCAAAGTAGAAGAAAATATATAGTGTTTAAGATATAAATATAAAAATATCATAATTGAGATTCAAGGATAGACAATCCTGAATAAAAATGAGATTACAACCTAAGCCCTTACCACATTGTACCATTTGTATCATAACCCACTTAAAATGAATATTATAAAATTGAAATTTTAATACTATTAATATGAATATATTCATGAAACAATATATCAATTGTGTAGTATATACACCAAATAAAAAAAAGTAAGTGAATAATATGAAACATGTCTCCACAAAACAATATTGATACAAAGAACCCTTTCGGTTTTGGTCATTTATGAATCCAAAACTTTTAACATAAATAATAGTAGATGAATTTTTAAATCCCTATAATTTTATTTAATGTAACCATAAAATATATCCATTGGTAGTATTTATTAAACATAAAATAAAAAATTGGTTAATAATCCATATATCTCATAGAAAAAAATGTGAGACGAGAAACCCTGACATCAAGTCCCATCTTGTAACATATGCATACGAACCACCTATATAATAAATATATTAAAAATAATATTTATACATATATTTCTATATATGATTAACTAATAATTTTTAATTATTTTAAAATTTATAAGTCCTTTATTAAATCATCATTATTGGTGCCCACTATTCCATTTGCCATACATTTCCCTTTTCCAGAATTCTAGTGCTTTCACCTTGGTCATGGATTAACAATATAAATAATATTTATAGCTTAATAATTATAAAAATTATATATTTATATATTTATATAACCATTTATTTAATGAGGTAATGAAAAATTAATTACATCACACAGTGGAGATGATAGTTCATACGTACACACAAGTAATATTTTAAAATTTTAAAGGATGGAATTAATAAAAGGATAATAATAAATCACCTTTCAAGAATAAAAATTATAAAATAAATATCATATATTTTAATTAAATATAACCTTATTAATATACATTTAATGATGAAAAGAAAATCAAATCACTTCACTTCTTAGAAGAGGTAGTCTACATATACGCATGAGCGACGTTTTTATTTTCCAATGGATGAAAGGGTAATAAGGTAGATTATATATTATATTTAAATAATCATAATTTTTTTATAAAAATAATATGTATCCATTCAATAAATCTATATAACCAACTCGGAGGGTTGGTGATAAAAAACAAAATATATCACTTCATGGAGATGGCAGTCAATACATATGTGTGACCATTATTTCTATGTTATATTATATATAAAAGTGATAGAAAATGTTTTTAATATTACCATAAAAACATATATAATAAATATATTTATTTCATTATGTTAATAAGGTTTTATACAATTTATATGGGTTTTAAGGAGAAAGAAACATGAAAAAGTCCAGTTAGAACATTTACCTCTTCTTAGGGGTTCCTCCTTTAGGAAGCACATTAAGAATTATTAGACTGGTCTTTTATAAATAGAATAACCACTTGTAGTATGTTATTAATTTAGGTAGAATATTTTTGAGTTTATTTGTCAAGATAAATATATCATGTTATAAATATATGAATTTTTTTCCTTAATGAATATCCTTTTCCCTTATTCTACTCATGTTTAGGAGTTAATCAATGTTTTTGAAAATATATGTGTACTTTGAGAAAATAAAGGAGGCTTAATGTAGTATTTTTGAAGGTCACTACTAGAATAAGTTTTGTTGAGCTATATCACATAGACCACTCCCCATGGAGTCCTCATGGGAGTAGGCAGAACCATAGTTATCTGGTTTCACCATAGTCCTATTGTAGAGTCAATATTCTACCGTAGAGGAATGGTTGTGCCATGGTGAGGTTTTTTCCCTAATTTTCACTATAATCTTGACTATGGAGGTGGTTTTCATAGGTATAACTATGTTGAGGATGACCACAGTGTATATCCGTTCTCTGCATATTTGTTGTTCTAGCCTGGTAGTCTTTGGAAATTAATCCATTTACTCTATTATGTTGGTGGACTCTTCATACATTGAATAAGGGAAATCATTTAGGCTTTTAAGAGGGGAATTTAAGAATATTTTTATATATTCTTCATGTGAATTGAAAAATCAATGATTCTCATGGATATAAAGCTCTATTATCATCCTTCAACAATGTTCTATGAACCTTAAACGGATATGCATATTACTACATGCTACATTACATCTCCCTATATCACAATAGTTCCCAAGCCAGCATTGTTACAGATGGAAAAAAACTCCATTTCACAATGGATATCAATTCCCAGTTTCATCCACATTTTAGTATCACACCTCTACACTATGGTTGGTAGTTTCTAGATCACCCTATATCATGGTGTATAAAACCCATAACATGCTAGATTGGAACTAAATCTAGGACCCTTGGAACACAATCATATTTCAATCAGTGTGATATAATATTCTAGTAATGAAATTTTTGATGAACCATAACACTGAAAATGGCAACCGTGATAAAGGAAGATCCTCACATCATGGGATATTTTTTACTCTTCTTTCCATGTTATGGTTTTTGTTCTTTCATAATAGATATATTTTCTTGATTTGTGATCATATGTGGGTGTCTGTATAGCTTGATAAACTTGTAATGATTTTTTTAGATGATATATGTTAGAATATAAATATTCCATGTTTGATATTCATTATCATTTTGATTTGGTATAATTATTTATCTCATAATTTCATTTTATAATGTTATCATGTTATGCCTTATTATTTTCAATATTTCCTTCAGATGTTTTTTGTTGGTTCGCATGATAGGTGAACATCATAGTATTTTCACCCCTTATATGGGTAGTGAGTTTGATACATAATAATGGAAACAGTAGATCAGGATATCCTTGTCGGCTGAACGTAATTCGATTCCTTATAGATTATGAGATATTTGTATAAACATGATTCATTTTAGACTCGAAGTATCCATTTATTTGATGCCTTGCGGAATATATGTAATGTTACAACTCAATTCCATGTGGATTCTAACTCACCATTGATTTTATTCCTTGAAAATTAGGACTATCATTCCCATTCGATTACTAGTGGATCCTGAGTGGCATGCGAAAAGGCTTTGGTCTTTCCTAAGATTATTTTTTATAACTAGCGATCATCATTCCAACATGGATCCAAAGAAGGTAAGGTGGGGGAGGCAGATTCTTGGATATTTCATAACTGATAAGTCTTGTATTGTGTATTGATACTCATAAGAAATATTCATTATTATGGAAAACACTTGTTACACATTAGCACACAATGTTGAGGATTGGTTGGTGGTGTCTTTCTAAGTCTGGTACTCACATCCTACTTATTAATTTTGATGCACTTATATATTTCATGAATAGTAATCCATTGAATCATAAGAGACCTATGGTTTACAGATTATAAGAGGATCATGGATTGTGGAGATGATCAAGATGGACTTCTGTGGACCTTGATGATCATTTATTTAATTATATACATTTATTACTCTGGTTTGGATTAACATTTTGAGAGCCCATTTATTTGTTATTCATGTATTGTATCATTATATTACCACAAGTATTATATTTAGTTATTTATTATTATCATTATTTTCTTGATAACATGATTCTAAGGGTATAATATCCCCATTTACAAACATACTCCCTCACTACTAGATGACAGCCTCTTGCATATTGGGAGGCACACATGAAGTCATATGGAACCTCAGCTCGGAACTGGTGGTTTGTAATGGATAACTAAAAATGATATCATATAATTAAGGATCACTAAAATGTTTATTCACTTTCTATTATTTGGGATATGGTATATAGGATATGGGATTCTTGGGACTTGGGTAGGGAAACTATGACAGTGTGTGGAAATCATTGTGTAGTGGACTTCTATGTTCCCACAAAAGTAAGGGAAATCATTTTTTAATGTTTCTACTGATTAAATTCATCTTAGGTCATACATATTGTGTTAATATGTGATATATGAGATTTTGGGTGTGTTCATGAATCGTGACTAAGCATGCAGTTTCGCATGTCATATATACACTTGTTATTATGCTGTATAATAGTACTTTAATTAGACGCCTTGATTTTTTTCTATCTATTAAGGATAGTTAATTTGTTTTATATATCACTTTTTCCATGATACTATAATATATATTAACTTTAATTATATTTTTGAACTAATTATGCTATTGTGTTAATATATGTATGATGACTATGACTAACATGTGGGGGAAAAGACCAAGGTTTAGTAAAATGATCATATACCTATTGTTGAGTGTAGATGCCAATAAAAGACTTTGTTTGATCCCATAGACTTGTTAGGACGAATTTTAGTTCTTAGTATCTCTAAAATTATAGTGACTCTACCTCAGAGATGTTTGATGGGACTATAGGATGTAGAATCTTAGGGTGCACTGATGAAACCACACACGGTAAAAAAATGATGTACCTTGATATTCATGATTATCAGTATCATTGATCTAGTCTATAGAGACTATTAAATTGTGAAATTGTTTTATAGTTCCAAATAAGGATGATCCACTCAGAGGACCATGACTAATCATGCTTACGATTTTGAGCTCCAGCATCCTCTAGCATTTCAAGGTATCGATGGATCATAGGATAAGGAGGACTTGTTAGACATTATCATGAGCATTTTTGAGCTGGGGAAGACTATATAATATGGATGACTAAAATTGGAATCATATATGTTCAATAGACCCACTAATAGATAGTGTAATGTGATCATTTTGGATGGTATACAAGAGGGTCCCACTTGGTCAAACATCAAGGTATTTTTTTCCTCGGGCATTACTATCCTGAAAAAATGAGGTTGGACTATGCCCATGACTTCATTTTTTTGTGACATAGATCTATAACTATATCATTATAATCTGATCAGCTTATAAATTATATTTATTTTTATCACTTGTCAGTTGGGAACAAGGAATTTAAGGATCGGAAGTTTATAATACGCTAATGGAAAAATCTTGGGAATCAGGCTTTAGGATTTAACCTGACAACATACTCACATGTGCATCAAAAGGCTCTAGCCATTGGGAAGGGAGGAAAGAAGTACATGGATGATGATTTAATTTTGGTTCATAAAGAAACAATATTAGATTTTAAACTCACTAATACAAAATACTATTCTATAAGTAAGAATAAGAAGTTATAAAACTCACACTGGACTAATGAAAAATGGGCAGAGAAATGTATAGCTTTCTCATGTTTCAAAATAGAGGAGAAATGGGGTCTTCGTTATGAGGAGGGAAACTGTTCACATGATGGTGATGCTATCTTTAGTAACACATATCTAGATCCATGATTCTCTGATATTCATGGACACAAATATTTGTTCTTTCTATATTTACTTTGAATGAAAAATTGTCCAGGATCCTTTGAATCCTCTAGAGTCTTCTAGCCTGAAGAAAAAAATTAAAGATGTTGTTAGATCTCTATTGAGCATGACCTTATTTTACTTTGGATCTTCTTCTCCTGAGAGAGTCATCAAGAAAAGGGAAATGACTCATATTGCATCTAGTTAAAATATCTTTGAGGATATAATATGGAGTTTTAGATTTTTTATCATTACTCGTGTCTTAACCCCAAGGGGCAGGAGAATGTTGTGATTAAATGATTGGATTGATCAAATTTTCATGGTGTGGGGGTTTTTTGACTGGTTTATAACTATAATGGGAAGGAATATTTTCATATTCATTTTCCCTTGGATAAAGATAAGAGGTCGCATAGAGCTTTGGCTGCATATCTCTGTAGCCTATAATCTTAATAATTCGGGAATGGGACCAGAATTTTAATCCTTTTACTGTAAGGAATAGACATACTCAGGTGTGGATTCTAATTTTTATTCTCAATTGGATATACCGACATCCTATAATTCTATGGTATATTGTATCTTCAGTTGAAAATCTGATAAGAATTGATAGTAAAAATGAAATTCTAAGGTACAATCACTTTTCAGGGGTTCTTGTTGAAGTAGATAGGCCATTATGCTGGTGGAAGAGGTTTTCCTCACCATAAGAAATGACAGATTTAATTTGGAAACTATCTGTAAAAGAAATCCACAATTTTTTGGTGATAGTAAGTTGTTTGGAAATCTTCTATCTGAGTGAAACAGATCAAAATTCTGTGATAAATTAAATATGAAGGGTTATGATGAATCATCGTGTATAAGAGGCTTATATAAGGGGGGTCATTTTCGAAAGTTATCCCATCCTTTTTGAACTCTGGTGCGGGTCTTAGTATAACTATAAGTGATGGCAGGGAACCCCCCAATTGTCTTCAAACTATTGGCAAGGCCATTGATCTTGATCATGAAATAGCAGAACTTGTTGAAATTGTTGATATGGAATTTACAAATAAAGATATCCTCTTTCATCACTCATTCAATTCTCTTATGGTGGTTGAAAGGAAGAAGTTAGATGGTGATCATCAAACATTAGAGAATTTGGATGGAAGGCATTGAGATGGTGATTTAGCCCAGGAAAGTGATACTAGGAAAGTTCTAGTGGATTGTGGGCTTATGAAATACCCACAACATGCTTTCATTGGACAAGTTTATAAACAAAATCACCAGACTCCCTTTGATGGTGCTCATGTTCATACGATGGGGGATAGTTCTGTATGTATAATGAGTGATCTGCAGTACTTTGAGATGACCAACAAGGTCTTATATTAGGAATCCTTTACCCCAGATCAAGCTTATTATAATAACTGGGACAATGGCAGTGATATCCTTGATGTATTTGGTTCTTTTAAACATGTTTTAGGCCCACATCTGATTATGATCTCTGTCACTGACTCGCAAATGGATGTATCTAAACCTATACATGTGTTTTCCTGGCCTGATGTGGCTGAACATGCATCAGATTCAAAATTGGATGTCAATAATCCTAGCCATGAACCTTCACCTCCCACTTTTGGATCTATGGATGACTAGGAAACTCATCACAAAGGTGACTTGTTTACTCAGGTAAATCTTACAAAATCAACAAAAATAAAAGCCTTAGGAACTAAAAAATTAGGAATTGATCATTCTCCAAATAAATTTACCCCTGTTAGTGGGAAATTAGGGTATGATGATAGTGAGTAAAATCCTACAACCAATGAAATTACATTTGAGACCAGTGAGAAGAATAAAGGTTTGCTGGGTGGGATCAATGACAATGATGTTAAAAAGGGAGAGGCAAAGAGAAAATTTACAATACACTAAGTGAAAAAGGCCCACAAACATGGTCCAGAACATCATCACATAAGTGGATGTATTTTTTTTGGAATTGTGAATGGATTGGTAAGGTTACCATGACAATGGACCAAAGACATTTTATTATGGCCAATAAACCTATGATGATTTCCTTTGATGAGACTATGATGAAATTTGATAGATGGAGCTCCCTTAAATGGGCATCTCTTGGATACTCCTTTGTCTCACAAAATGAATGTAGTAATGAATATAATAATATTTGGGTCTTAAAATATGATAGCACTGTCATTCACTCTTATACAGCAATTCATCAAGATATATCCATTGACATTGGCATCAATGGTATTGTAATCTCTCTAAATTTTGTTTATACTTCAAATTCCAACAACAAAATAAGAGAACTTTGGGAGAGGGTTGAAGTATCTCTGAAAAAAATCTAAATTTATTGGTCATGTTGGGTGACTTTGACACTATTCTATGACCTGGGGAAAAATAGTTTCTCACTTCAATAAATTGGTAGCTACTGAATTCTCATATTGTCTTGAAAAGTTCTGCATGGTTGAGGTCCTTATTGTTGGTGGAGATTTCACTTGGCATAGATACACTCTCAATGATTTACAAGAAATATAACAGGATATATTATTTTCTATATTGAGGATGGGAATGATGTAATTGATGTATTAGTATTAATGCTATGAAAATGACTCTCTAATCACAACCCCAATATTGTGGATATTTTCACAACCAAATTTAGGTCAGACCCTCTACTGTTTATGTTAAATAATCCTTGACTTTTTATGCTTGGTTGTAGGGATATTATAATCAAAGCATGGGATATGGAATCTATCAAAATTCCGATCCATGTTATGTCTAGAAAGATAAATAATGAAATAAAAGATTCATGAATAGAGGAAATATTATCTCTAAAATCTTGATAATGACATCCAGGAGGCTAAAGAAACTATTATACACTCCATAATGCTAGCCATGACTAGAATTATAATAATAATGATGGGATTATGTCCTTGTCAAAGTTGGATAAACTCTGGATCACAAAGGAAAGGATGGATTGAAACTAGTATAATGTAATGTAACTACAGAATGGTGAAAAAAACAATAAGTTCTTCCACTGTTTTCATAGGGAAAAAAGAATTGAAAGGATGATAACTTCCATTAGCATTTATGGTTCATTATATAGTCCAGAAAATGAAATCTCCAATGTTGGGGTAGAATAATTTAAAGGTAGTTACTCATATCAGAGGCTTATTAAAGCTATAAAATGATTAATAACTTCAAATGTGTAGTTTACAATCATTAGAATTCATCTTTATCTCGACCCCGGAATGAGAGAGGGGTAGAGAGTGACCTATTCTCTCTAAATATTTATAGATTGATGGGCCCTAATGGGTTCACATATAAATTCATTATGTTCTATAGGGAAATTGTATCGGTTGAGCTTCTTAATGTAGTGATGGAATTTTTTAACCATGGATCGATGCCCAATGAATTCAATTCCAATTTTATTTCCCTCATTACAAAAAAGAAAAATGTAGTGGATGTCAAGTATTTAAGGACTATTGTGATTGGAAACACATTTCCAAAAATCAATAGGCAAGTTATTTCCATGAGGATGGGACTAATTTATAGAGGAATCATCTCATTAAACCAATTGGGCTTTATCCATAGAAGGAATATTCAGAACTACCTCTTCACATATTTGGAATGTGTTAACATCATGAAGAAAAAAAATATACGTGGGAAAATTGATGTAAAGATTCATATGATAAAATATTTTGATACAATAAGGTGGATATTTATTTTGGAAATGATCAGATGGTATGGTTTTTTTGGTTACTTCATCAAATTAATCAGCATCATACTCAAAAGTGTGGGGCTTTACATTCGGATTAGTAGATATGTAAGAGTATTTTCCTTTATTCTAAAGGATTAAATCAAGGTGTTAAACTTTTTCAGATCCTTTTTGTTATGTCTAAGGATTATATGAGTATATACATTAATGATCTTGTGAAAACTACTATATATATAACAATGAGGACTGGAAGGGATTTCTTCACTCCTTCGGTTCTCTTTATTGCTGATGATATTCTTCTGTTTGGATAGGCAACCATGAAAATAGTCTATTTCATTACAAATATAGTTGCTCATTATGAAGTGTTCTCTTTCTAGAGTGGTAGTTGGAACAAGTATTTTGTGTTGTTTGGTTATATAATAACTACCTCTAAATAGAACAAGGTGGCCAAAATTCTTAGTGTGAAGAGGGGAACACTCCCATTCACATTTCTTGGAGTGCCTCTTTTTTAGGATAGACTCAAAAGGTGTTATTTTGAAAACAATACATCCAGAATAATTGGGCTGATGGAAACCTATAAGGGGAAGACCATGTCACAAAAAAAAGAATAATTTTCTTATTAAAATTAATTATAACATCAATGTTTGTTTATGCATTTTCTGTTTATAAATGGACCAAATCCATCCTTAAGTAGGTTTATATTTTAATTAGAAACTTTATGTGGACTAGTTCAATACATGAAAATAATCTTTTAAAAATGGCTTGGAAGGATAATATCAATAAAATTTATATATAAGGCATGAGCATCAAGGATTTGGGTCTCTTCAATGAGACCCTTCTCCGTAAATTCAATTGGAACCTATTGATATCAAGTGACAGCTCCTTGAAATTCCTCTCCTATGGATTCACATCAAAACTAAAGAATGATTAATCCCTGAATGTTCTATATTAAATATATATATATATCTTAAATCCTCTTATAAAGGACTCATGGGGTTCTCAAAATGGGTTGTTAGTAGGAAATCAACCATGAACTTCTTGTCAATTACATGGCTGAATTAGCTAATTTGTGAAGCCTTTACTGGTCCTAATCATATACAGATATTATATATAAATAATTCTAAATTGGATGATAGCTTACAAGCCTCTTATCCTCCTACTATATTTTTGGAATTTTAGTAGTACATCTTTTTTGATTTTGACATGTTTAGGTGGACCCCTGATCGTATTGGTCTTTTTTCTGCTAAGGGATTTTATAGAAATGGTTGTAATGAGGGCATTGTTGTCACCTTATAGCTAAGAAACATTATGAAACATTTTCTTTCACATGAATTTTTTTTTATACATTGTAGGATCTAGAAACACAAATTTCCACGATAGGGACACCTCCAGCAAACTGTATTTCATATGGCGCATATGTGTCTATTATTCTTGTCCTCTGATGAAACTATGGATCATATTTTATCTTTTTGGTTCACTACCATTAAATTTATAGATACATATTCAATTAGTCTTTGAAATTAAGCTGAGGCATGGAAAACATGAAGATACAATCTTGGATATTTGTTACATTGAATGTAGCAAAAAAGATTCCAGACTTGTTGTTGACAACAACCACTTTCCCCATTGATTTTGTATATAGAGAAATAAATTCTCTTTATTTTGAAAAAAATACCTTCATTGAATACTGGAATCACTACTATCTATTGAGTGGTTTCATCAAATTCCATTGTCTAAAAGGGTACCATGAATAATGATCATTTTAATCATGTGATTTTGAAAAATTTTGGTGTCACTGGAAGGATCAAGGAACCATTAGTCCTCAAGTAAATCATGTGTATTCCGTAAACTACTACATGGTTGAAACTGAATTTGGATGGTGTTGTATCGGGTTCACTAAGCCTATCAAGCTGTATTGGTGTTTTTATGCATCAGGGCTTTATGAAGGTCTATTTTTATCACTATATTAGCATTGGTTCTTCTATTGAGGTAGAATTGTGGGCTATAATTATGGACATTAAATATGTAGCTCAACACAACTGCAGACATATTTGGGTGGAGTCTAACTCCACCACATCTATGAAATTTTTAAAGACTCAAACCTGATGTGTTCCATAGAGAGTGCTTCTACCCTGGATTGAATTCTTATGATTATCTGACAAAATTTTATTCGATGTCACCCATGTGTACAGATAATCCAATAAAGTTGTAGAAGCTCTCTCCAAAAGGGAAATTTCTATGACCTACTCGAGATGGTCTTTCATCACCCCTGACTTTTGTTCTACTTTAGTTGATTTGGATATATATGGAATATTTTAATCTTTTTTATGTAAACACCCTTGTAATGATACTTTTCTATTATTTTAATAAATTTTGTTAGGAATGGGCTTCACCAAGATCCTAAACCTTGTTGGCACATCTTGCTCAGGATGAGTTCCAAAATGATTCATTTTTTGGAAATGATGGACACTATCATAGGTTCTACACAGCACCACAAAGCATGTTTCAATAGTGTTTGAATTTTTATAATCTACAAAGAAATTTCTCCAGGGATTCGAGGATAAGTTTCCATGTATGTACGGATTATACAACATCATTGACCCTAAGATCTATTCAAGGTTCTTAGCAGTAGACTCAAACGAGTCAAGAAGCTCAATGATAGGGTCACGAAACTGAGAAAATTCATGTGTATATACTAAATCAAAATCATGTAGATAGCATAGAGGGGACATATAATATCTGAGTAACAATACAAATAATTACCAATTTATCTAGTAGTTTGTTTAACACCAGTGCCTCCCATTAATTCATTTCATCACATGTATTTCTAAGACTTGACCTACTAGTCAGGTTATATTTTAAGTCATTATCTCTTTTTAAACAATTTGGAATGAAATTTTACTGTCTCTAATGATTCCCAAATTTTCTTATAGTCATCACTATCTATGGAAATCTATACAAATTCATGATTTTGGATATGATGACTTCTTATGCTATTCTTGGCATGGATTGGCTTCCAAGATTCCAAAATCACATTGATTACTATCATAGGTGGGTTTCTTTTACTAAACCAAAGGAATATAAATATATGAAAACTCATGAAAGGTAACTTAGTTAAATTATAGTTGGATTATTCATGATTCATCTTGGGATGATTATAGAAAATATGGTGGGGTTGGTCTCTCTATAGGGTCAATGAAATACCCCTTGTCTCTTCCTCTATTCATGATTCTATATTAGAATGTATTTCATGTTTATTTTACATGAATTCTTCCCAATAAAATAACTTACATTCAAATTGATATTTTTCTATCTAAGAAACCCATTTTGATACCCCTATATATAATCGCACCAACTGAGCTGAAGGATCTCAAGGTGTAGCTGGATGACTTGGAGTGGAAGGGATTTGTAAGTATGATTACATCACCATGGGGAACACCTATATTGTTCACTAATAAGTAATATAATATTATTCAACTCTAAATTTATTATCATAATCTGGGCAATGTGATAGTGAAGAACTGATATAAACTATATAGGATTGATGAATTTTGTTTACCAGTTATGGGAATCTTGGTGGTTCTCTAGGATAGATCCTCGATCGGGATACTGTCAATTTCAAGTTAGAGTGTATAATGTTCTAGAGATCAAATTTCAAAGTAGTTATGGGATGTATGAGTACATTTTAATTTTATTTGGGCTAAATAACATTCCTTCTATGTTCATGGACCTCATGAACAAGATCTTAAACCCATATCTAGACTCATTCATTGTGCTGTTTATGGAAGACATCCTCATATACTCAGTGACACTATAGTGATATTCAAAACACATTGAGATAGTATTGTGTATGATTTGATCACATAAAATTCACAATATGCTATATATGCATGAAATCTTGATATGGGAGGTGATATTTTTGGGCATTTGGTGTCTAAGATAGTTATATCAATGGACATCAAGAAGGTGGAGGTAAGAATGTCTACAAAACATCCATAGAATGTGTTTGAAATCATAATATTTCTAAGCCTATAAGGATATTACTGGAGATTTATTTAGGACTTGTACCAACTAACAGAACCTATAACAGTGTTTATGAAGAAATAAGTATAGTTATAGTGGTTCAAATAGTTTGAAGAATATCTTATTGATATGAATAGAAGGTTGATGATAGATTCAGTATTCACAATTCTTGATCATGTAATTGGTTATGATGTATACTTTGATGCATTAAGAATTGGTCTTAGAGTAGAACTAAAATAGAGAGAAAATAGTATCCTATGAATCTCATTAATTATGAACAATGATTGGAACTAAACTACATATATATTAGATATTTTAGCTTTAGTTAATGATCTGAGGTGTTAAGAATACTATCTCCTTGGTGATATATTTTTTTATACACATACCATAAAAAACTTAACTATTTATTCATAAAGAGAGACCTGAATTTGAGGGTGTGAAACTGGATTGAGTATATATATATACTTTCAACATTGAGATAATATTTACACCTGGTAGAGTTAATGTCATTGTGGATTCCCTTAGTTTTATGATGTAGTTAGAGCATGACATTTATTAGAAACCTTTATAGGTGAATTGGAACTTGATGATCTTGTTAGATACCAAGATGGTGGATGCTTTAGAGGATTTGATATCTCTCACTTGTACCCCATTAGTGACTATATGTACTCTTGTAAAGTAGGAGAATACAAATAAGTATTTAGACCCAAAGTGTTTTGTGATGAGTTAATATCTAGTTGGAGGTGACTCGATACCCAGATGAATGATGGGTGATGATTATGTGATTATGGTATATGGGAGAGTAGTATTCCATGTACCCATAAAATATGATTTTATGATGTATTATCATAAAACTATATGGGAGGTTCATCTTGTAGAAATTAAGATTAAATATTATATTAGGTGATAATTCTGGTGGCATGGAAGGAAGATGGAGATTATTGGTTTCACCTTTTGATCCCTTGACTGATAGAGTAAAATTTGAGAACCTATATCATAGTGGTTCGCTCTAGAAACATCCAATTACCCTATGTAAGTGGAAGAAAATCATGATAGAATGTTTTCTGGGATTACCCAAGACCCTATGGATTCATGGTGATGTTTTTATGATTATCAATTGGTTGAAAAAATATTCCCATTTTTACTGATCAGAGAGACTCACTTAGTAGATGAGATGGGAAAGATCTATGTTCTTGAGATGATATGCTTTCATAGAGTTCTCTTGAGCATTTTTTTGGATACCGAACCAAATTTGAAATCACATTTTTTGGGAATTCATGTAGAATTACCCAAGGACTTTTCTATTATTATGAACACTATATCATCCAAAAAAAGGATGATAGTTCAAGTATACTATACACATATTAAAGTATATTCTTTGATATTGTATTCTAGATATCAATAGAGCATGTGATGATCAACTATAATTAGTTACTTTTACCTAAAATAATAGTTACTAGACACAAATTCATATGGAATCTTATGAGGATCTATATTTAAGGGCGTTTCATTCATCGTTATATTTGCATGAGGTGAGTGAGGTAGATGTTTTGGGGATCAGTTTGGTTTAGGAGGCCTCCAATAGAATATAGGTAATTTGGAAGAGGTTTATTACTTATCAAAGTATTAATATATCATAATCTGACCATAAGATCATACCATTGTATTTTTCTATGTGATATCATGTTTTCTGGAGAGTGACTCCTCAGTTAAGTCTCTAATGTCTAAGGATTCATGGAAATAAAGCACCATATTTTACTAGCCACATTTAGATTACTGAATGAGTTGGAAAAGTTGCATACTATCTAGTTTTTCCTTCCTATTAATGAGTTATTTGTGATGTGTTTCATTTGTAATTTATTTGGAGGTACATAACCAATCATGTTCATGCCATCTATTGTTAGAAATTTGAGTTGGATCTTGATGTATATTATGTACAGTATCCAGTGTGGATTATAGACTGGAGAAATAAATGACTTTAGGGGAATATGGCACCACTTATCAACATTTAGTAAAAACACTGGACAATCTATTATGTGAATTTGGAGTGGGAGGAATATGTTCTAGCTTAGTGTCATATGTTTCTCATGTTGGACACCTAGATACACTTATCATGGATGATAAGTCTTTATAAGGGGAGAATTATAAAGACATAAAAAAATATCCTTAATTAAAATCCTTGTTTTCCTTCTTATGCTTCTATTTTTTTACATATTTTATGTTCTGGGATAGTATTTGGGACATTGAGAAGCTAAAAAAGGCATAAAGGTGTGTTTTGAAAGCCTGATACCAAAACAAGGATGGATATACCATAGTGAAAAACCCAACTTCACGGAGGTATGTTACACTATAGTGATCTGGTTGCGTCGTAGTCTTGTTATAGAGTTATGGATGAAATATAGAGTAAGGGTTATATCGTAGTGATATTTTTTCCTAGTTTTCATCATATTCTTTGTCATGGAGGTGGTTTGCAGAGGTTGTACATCATGGAGTTAAGTTAACCTATAGGGGGTATTTTGAAAATTAAATAATGGATCTAATTTTTTTTAAATGGGGATCTAAGAAGATTTATGTGGATTCTTAACTTATATTTGAATGATGATGGTTCCCCTACATGATCAGATCCTACCTCTTAATTGGACATCAATCTAGGAACACCTAAGGGTTGTATAGGTGACTCCACACCAAATTACATATTTATATGAAATAATAGTGTGTGGTCTAGATTTTTTCCACACCAAAGTAAATACTTTCATGCAATAGAGTTGGATTCATAAATCTCTCCACACCGTAGCATTAAACCTCTTCACCATTGTGGGTTTATCCTATTTCACCATAGGTTATGGGGTATTTCACTACACTATGGTGGTAGTTATTGAACATCCCACACAAAATACCCTTCCTTTTACCATAGATAACCCAAATTTTATAGAATTCCTTCCATTTTTCTTCTTGAACCAATCAAGGGGATACATTTTTTCAATAATCAAACTTAGGTAATTTTGGTTTAATCATGTTTATTAGTCCATTATTTCCTTTCTCTATGACCTGTAACATGTCATACTAGAACTAGTTCTTATATAACATAGAATACTATCATATTTTAGTTTCTATGTGAGCATAGTTCAAGAGAGACATTTTTATTTACCTTGATGCTAATGTTTAAAACTTTGTGGTAAGAAGATCATCACTTATTAGGATCTCATTTACACATGTTTTCTTTTTATGACTTATGTGTTGGAATAATTGATATTAATGATTGAATTATAATTATGTGTGGGTGGGTGTTTGTAGCTTGATAGACATATTATGATATTTTCCATGAGATATATTATAATAGTCAAATACTATGTTTGATGTAGATTCACATGTTGATTTGGTGCTGTAATTTTTTAAATGATGTCATTTTTTTCATGATATGTCTTATTGTGCATCATATTTCCTTTAGAGGTTTTTTCATGGGTATATGTTATTTATGACCATTATGGTATGACAATCCTTTAGATGGGTATTACTAGATATATGTTGATAATGGTGGTGGAGCTTGATATACTTGTGGTCCAGACGTAACTTTTTGGCCAGTGGATTATAATATATGTGTTAATACTTCATACCTTAAGGACTCTGAGTATCCCTTAACGTGATGAATTATATATTTTTTAGTACTTTTCTAACTTGATACCTTATGTTTTCTCATTTTCTATTTATTCAGGGCCTTGGGGATTCTGAGTGGAATCTATAATAGATGACTCGTGGATCCCAAGTGGCATGATGATATCTTTGTTGCTAGAATATGATGATTTCTAATGACTAGTTATCATCATTCAAGCATAGATACAAAGTAGGTGCGATGGTGGTTGTGGAATCATGGTTAGCACCTAAATTTTCTATTTTTTATAATTTATTTATGCTCACTATTCATTATCATTATTTTTTAATTAACTAGTTATAATTGAGAAAACTAGGTTGATGATGAATTGATGGTGTCCTTTTGTGTCTTATAGTCACACCACACTCTATAGATTTGATTCCCTTTTAGATTTCATGACTAGTGATATGGAGTAGTGTTGGGTCCTTATGGGGGAAAGCTAAGAAGAGGATCATGGAGCTGGGAGTGGACCATGATGGACACTAGAGGACCCCATTAAATATTTATTAATTTATCTAAATTTATTACTCATGTTTGGATTTCTACTTTAGGAGAAATTTTATTTGTAGGTCATGTATTCCATCATTATACTTCTTCATGTACTCTGATATTTTATTTATTTATTATTATTATTATTTATTTGATTACTTGACACCAAAGGTATTGAGACTGCATTTATAGACATAGACCATCGATGCTAGTCGGTAGACTCTTTCATATACTGAGGAAGGCATGAGGTCATGTGGCACTCCTTCTCAGACCTCGTGGTTCGACTCAAGGTCTTAAACATTGGTGCATGGAAAGAGAAGATAGTGTGTGGATTTTTATATGTGAGGGGGGAAAACTTGTAATTATTCTAAATATTAGATTAATATAAGGTCACTTTTATAGGGAAGTGGCATAAAACTGGATCTATTTCTATGTTTAGATGATATAGAGTCTACATCCATTCAACCAATAGGATTTTAAAATATTTTTAAGTTATTTTAACACCCTATCTATTTAGATTAACCCCTCATTACACTTTTTAACCGTTATCATGATAATATGATGCATAGTATTTAAGGTTAAATAAGGTCACACTAAAAGGTCAAGTGAATCATGTGTGAATAATGGGTTATATGATCGACTATTTTCAACTCACATGAAAAACAATATTATTATTATTATTATTAGAACAATTAATTAAAAAAATAACATAAAATTACCTTAAATTTATTTTTTAGAATATTAATGTAATTTTATTTGAAAAACAAAAAATTTAAAAAAAAGTTACAATTTGAATATTTAAAAATTAATAAATCTATTTCATTTGGATCTATAAAACTAAATAAGGATGTTAACTTATCCAAAACTTATTAATTGAAATAACTATTTACATTGATTTTCCACCCACTTGTACAAGAATTTCATCCAAAACAAGTAAATTTTATAGGTAATTATATCATTTTACAAATTTAAGAATAAATTAATATCATAAAAAATACTCATTTTTAAAATAACTATTTAGATTTTTTCATAACATATTTTTATTCATATGAAAACATATTAGATATATTAAAAGTTAGAAACTACCATTTTTTTCTTATTCATCACATTAAATAATATAATCGTCAGTGTCAAAAAAAAGGACAAAATTATCATTTTTGAATATATGATTAGGAATGTCTAAATCCGTAAAATCATCAAAATAAAATCCTGTTTTATATATTTTTTCAAACCGTATCTAATAATTTTAAAATATATTAACCCATTTTACCCTTTACTGAAGTCCTAAAGTTTTACTATGATTACTATTTATTATGAAAAAAAATAAGTTTCCCTTCTTAAAAAATATTAATTATTATGATTTTAGTATATATAATATATTTTACATTATTGAATTATTATAAGTTCAACAAATTAATTCTCATATTTGTGCATAAAATTCATAAAACACCTTTGTGGTGAAAATTTATTTTTAAGAATAAAAAATTTTCATTCTCATTATTTGTCTAGTAATTTAGAGACTCAGTTTGTTCCCTCTAAGACTTTGGAATATTTCTACATATGATTCCAGAGCTAGGAGTGAAGATGGATTGCAATTCTGGGGCCCGGTGTGCCCAGAATTAATTTTATAAAAACTTTAAGTGTTTTTATATTACGCACGCGATGTTAACTAAAGAAAACTGGATATCTCTTAGGCGTTTGATCAAATTGGAAATATGAGACCACAAATGGGACCGGAATGCGGTGTTTACCCTAGGCACGATATAAAATAAGTCGGCGCGGGATTTTCGGACCCCTCGCTCATTAGCAGTGTGCTAAATGGATAAATTAAATTATTAAATTATTCATTTAATAGCTCAAACCTGAGTAAATCCTAAACGGTTTCTCAGATGGGAAAACAGAGGGCATCTTTGAGTCTGGAGCATGCCGTTTACCCAAGGAGGGGTGTAAAAGTTGCAGGCGCGGACCTTCTTCGAGGGATGTCACCCAAGGGAAAACGCCATTTCGAAATGGCCACTTAGTGATTTTTTTATCACTGACATCCATTTTTAATAACTTTCTAATAATGTCTCATAATTAAAATCTGAGACTTCTGTTGTGTTCAAAATGGTGTTTTTTTCCTAGGTGTGATATAAAATAGGTGAGCCCGGTGGTTTCGGAATCTGCGCCCGTTGAGAGAGTTTCAGTGAATTTCTATAAATTCGCTTAAGTGTTGGGAAGGGACAACCCATTTTCTCTCTCCTCTCTCTCCCTCTCTCTCTCTCTTCCATCCGGTGTTCTTCATCATTCTTCATCGGATCAAGGTGCATTATTCGCCCAATCTTTGGTGAATCAAGGCAGGAGCATCGCGGACGCATCGCCTACGACGCGCATCGTTTAGAGGTAGGATTCTTGTTAATTTATTCACCTTTTTCAATTTTTTTGTTTAATTTTTCTATAATTTTGGAATTGGGATGATGACTGAATGAACATGGCCATCGTCTGATCCCCGTTTTTACTTCTCATTCTTGGGCATTCTTCATCCCAATTTCAGACGCGCCAAAAACGCGACAGAACGATGAGCGAGGGGAGACGTTGTAAAGCTCCGGACTCGAGAATCCCGAAACCGATGTAGGAAAAAATGTTCGACCACCAGGGTGGCCAGGGGGACCGGCCAAAGGTTTGGCTCTGGCGAGGGGCGGTGACCGGGGGTTGAGTCGTAGGCCGAGGTGGAGCTCGGAGGGGTTGGTCTGGTACGGTGTTGTGGGGTGTGGCCGGCGTGGATAGGGTGTGGCCAGAGGAGCCAGGAAGGCTGAGGGGAGCCGGCTGTGCCAGGGGCGGAATGTTGGGCTTCAGCAGAGGTGGCAGAGCATAGGGCTTCGAGCGGGATGAGGCGGTCGCAGTAGGCGGTAGGGGTGGCATCGAGCCGGCAGTGCGCTACAGGAGGCGGAGGCACCAGTGTATGGAGGCGGTGGAGCCGCGGCCTCGGGCTATCACACTCGGGAGGAACCGTGAGGTGCTGACCTCGGGGGTGCACCGCGGACAAGGACCCGCAAAGCGCGAGTCCTGCTGGGTGACGCGTAGGAGACCGACCAACTGGCCGGTCTGATTCGAAAAGGAAAATAAAAGAAAAGAAAGGAAAAAGTAGACCCAAGGCGGGTCTGGTGTGGCTAGATCGGGCCGCGGCTAATAGGTCACGGTGAGTCAGGACGGAACCGCAGCTAGGCAGCGGGCCAGCTGTTCGGACTGGGCCGGTCGGGGTGAACCGGCCGGGTTGGGCCCCCTTGTATTCATGGGGGGGTGTAATTTTTAAATGGTGCATCTGTTTGATGCACCGTCTATGGATGTAGGACCGTGTTAGAGAGATGGAAATTTTGAAGTATGTTTCAGAGTTTTTGGGTTCTTTTCCTGACGACGGGTGACCCAAGGAGCTTTAATTTAATAATAATAAATTATTATTAAAGTTACGATAAACGTGGTTCGCAAGCCGGAAGTCCGTTTGACGTGATGTCAAAGGAACTGTGGCCCTGGAGTTGAGAAGTTCCTTCCAAAGTTAGTTCAGAATCATTGGAGTTAGGTTTCGTTGCTCGGAGGCACAGAATGCTTAATGCGAATAATTAGTTAATTATTTAATCAATTAATTAATCTTGCGTCGGACCTAACTCCTGTTTGGGATGTCCGATTGACGCGATGTCAGTGGCATTGTGACCCCAGTCCTCATGTGGACTTTTTGAGTTTCTTTTCGAAGTGTTCGAGTTGGAGACAAGGTGCGGGCCCCAGAGGTCCTAGGTCGCACATTTTACGGTGAAACGCCAATTTTTCACCTGATATCCATTTGGGGTGTTTGAGTACTCATTTCTGAGTGTTTTTCAGAGGGAATTTCAATGGAGAAATCCACCCGCCTAAATTCCGGCTCGAGGCATGGGCCCCATGGACCGCCTTTTTAGTTGTGTGTAGCGTTTTGCGACTTTTTCATCAGATGTTCATTCAAGGAAAATGAATATTCATTTTGACATGTTTTTTCGAGAGCATTATGATGGCGCAGTTCTCTTGACCGCTTTTGAGACCTAGGTGTGGGCCCCATGAGACTCATTATGGGTGAAATGCAGTGCTGAATAACATTCACAATTGGAGCCCATTTCTAGCAATTAAATAGTCTATCTCGCATGTTTTTTTTCGCGAGGATTACAATGGTGAAATCTATTTGGAGGTTTGTATCCTCATTAGATATCTCATTAAATGTTGAAACATAAAAGGGAATTGGTCGGAGGTTCCTTTGATGCACTCTGAACCTACGCACAATAGCGGTGTTGGTGACACCCAGTGATGGCACAGGAAGTGCGGAGTTAGTGGACCAGTTCCAGGATTACCCTCCAACAGGGTCGGGCAGTGGATTACCTAACGACCTTTTGTGGTTTACCCTCCTGTGGGGCTGGGTAGTGGGTTGACGATCATTTGTGTTTTACCCTACATCTGGGCTGGGCAGTGTGTTACCTGATGATATTTTGTAGTTTACCCTCCAGTGGGGCTGTAAAGTGGGTTACCTGACGATCATTTGTGGTTTACCCTCCAGTGGGGATGTGCAGTGGGTTACCTGACAACCTTTTTATGTTTACCCTCCAGCGGGGCTGGGTAGTGGGTTACATGATGAACTTTTGTGGTTTACCCTCCAGCGGGGTTGGGCAGTGGGTTACCTAACGACCTTTTGTGGTTTACCCTCTATTGGGGCTAGGCAGTGGGTTACCTGACGACCTTTTGTGGTTTACCCTCAAGCGGGGTTGGGAAGTGGGTTACCTAATGACCTCTTCTGGTTTACCCTCCAGTAGGGATGGACATTGGGTAACCCGAGGACTTCTTTCAGACTCATCCCTTTCTATGAGCCTAGTCAGTGACTTTTCTCTGTGATTACTTGAGCGGGACTCATGGTGGTACAGTTTAGAGATGAGGGAGTTTTGGCATGCAAAATTGTTGGGCATCAGTGATGGACATCCTTTGAACTATTGGAGACTCCTCTTGGGCTGAGGTTGGAGATAGATATTCCCATACACACTCGTTCGGTTTCCTTTTTGAGCATGTATATACACCATACTTTCTTCCCACTCCTAGGGTTTAGTTACTCTCCTTCCAGCAGGGGCAAAGACACACGAGGTATGCCATGTGCTTTCCGTGTCTAGCTCCTCTTGGATTCTATGAGTTTACATCCTTCATTTTGTGGCGTTGAGCTGCACTATCCCTTTTCTACTCTTACATTGTTCTTGTTCTATCTACTACTCACCGTTTCAGTATCTCCTTTATTGCTCCCTCGACCTTTCAGGGCATCCTACTAAGTATCATTATACTCACCCCTGCATGGGATTTTCCCGCACATGGTGTGCCCTTACAGACAATGGATAGGTCGATCAAGACTATGGAGGTCCGTAGAGGACACGGGAGCTTGGGCTGCATTCAGTGGTCATAGGATGATTTCTGGGTGTGAGACTCACCAGGGGTGTACTTTTGTTTTACATGTTGCTGGGTTGTGGAACTTTTCTAGATGGGCGTGTTTTTTGCCCCTTTTTCTATTCATTTTACTTTTCAATAATTTTTAGCACATTACTTGTACTGGTTAGAAGACGATGCATGTATGTTGGTTTCCCTTTTGTAGCAGTGTTTTATCTTTCTTTCCTTTCTTTACACTTTTGCGTTGAGTTGTCTGCGTGTGTGTGTGTGTGTGTTTGTATAGTTTCATAGGAAAATGCCTCCCCTAGTTTGTTGTGCCTTCGGCGCTAGTCACATACCCCTGGCCTATGGAGGCGGGCTTGGGGTAGTTGCGTCTTGAGCCCCAGTACGGGCCGTGTCGTGAAAAAGTGGTATCAGAGGTGGTTCATTCCTTGGGGCATTGTTCGGGCGTCACTAAAAAGGAATTGGTTGAGTTTTGGGGAAATAGTGTCAACGTGTCTTGAGAGAAGCTCTCAGGACAAGGAGTCTAGTGATGGTGCGGTGGCCGACATATCCATTCACCAGGACCCTGATAACCCACTTGTCAACTCAGCACACTGAGACACTTGTTTCAAGGAATTTTGTTCATGCATCATATAGGATTGAGTCTTTGACTATCCTTCTTGAGTCAGCTCCCCATCGTTGTTGGTATATATATAATAATTTGACCATGGTACTCCTTGATTGGATTTAGGATATCTCAACGATGATATCCAGCTAGGATACTAGCTCTGGTTCTTAACGATGATTCCATGAGCGACGAGGCCTCTGTTCAAGATCCATCATTTGATTACCCTTTCTCTAAGAGGAAAAGCAGTAGCACATCCACCTGTGGAGTAGAAGATAGTACCAATCATGAGGCTCAATGACGAGCATAGGCTGGGCGCGCTTCGTGAGTTCCAGCGTCATAGACCGCTAAGGTTCCACGGTGAGCCATACCCTCATACAGTGAAGGGTTAACTAAAGTCGGTGGATTGCCTCTTCAGGCTTGTACGGACACTGACAGATTGATGGTGGCTTTGACATCCAGTCTATTTCCACCACACTGTATGGCGTAGTTGAGGCAGGGTTACTCTAGTACACGATGAGTCGGTACTCTCATGGGATGACTTCAAGCAGTTATTTTGTGAGGAGTACTACCCCTCCTACTTATACTTTTTTTACAGTTTTAGGAGCTTTCGGAGCTTCAGCGGGGAGTGATGGTAGTGCCTGGGTACACGACTAAGTTCAAAAACCTTACTCAGTACTCTTTGGACGTTTTCCATGATGGAAACTTCCGAGCACATAAGTTTGAGCGTGATCTCTGTAGCAGAAATCCATGCCAGCATTGTGCCCTTGTGCATCCTCACCCATCTTAGGGTGCTGGAGTAGGCACTAGTGACAGAGAAATTTCTGGCAAAGGGGTGTCATTTGACAGGGCCTCGACACCGGAAGTCTCCCCTTGATGAGACTCAGGAATATGGTCGGGGACAATATAGAGCACTGAGATATCCCAGGGAGTCCTATTGCTATGTTGTGATGTGTGAGCTCATGTGGCGTGAGACTACTCGACAAAATGTTCTGAGTTTTCCAAATAGTTGGTAGATACAACGCTACAATAGAGGTAATGTCATGATCAGAGGACCCCCAGGTAAAGAGAGGGTGGTCCCTAGGGATGTGGTTTTGGAAAAAAATTGGAATAACTATTGTTGGTAGACAACATTCTGAGGTCCTTCCATCACCACTAGGTGGCCATGTCAGGCTTGGGGAGCTGACGGGTGGGTCCTGGGGTGGCTATGTGCTATGGATGTCTACAATCATGAAATGCATGAGATGATAAGAGGTACGATCTATGTATTTTTCAACTTTTCTCATTAGAACTTGTTTGAAAATGCATGAGTTACTCTCCTTTCGTCTAACTCCTTGTTCGAGGGATTTCCAAGGGTGACGCAGGGCTTTGGTGTAACCCTGTGTTAGTGTTGTCCGACGTAGCATTGAATGAACATGAAAGAGGGGTTATTCCCCCCCTGAGACACATTTTTGTGATGTGATGAAAACCGTGAGGGAGAGTCAGTGCCACCCAAAGTGGACAGCATTGAGGTGTGGTGGAAGAGTCCCAATGACATGTGCATTCATGGCAGGGTTGTGCGGTGGAGTTTTAGAGCAAGTTTTGGATTTTCTACTGGTGCCTTTCTGCTTGACCTCCCTTTGTTGAGGTGCCACTAGTGGGTTTGGTAGAGTGCCTATTTTGGGGATTAATCTCCTTCTGAAAGGGGTAAATACTTGTGGGGTATTCCACATTCTTTCCATGTCTATCCTCTGGCGGTTGGGTGAGTTTGCCCGCCATCCCTTTTTGTTAGTACCTTGCATGCTCAACGTCAGTATTGATACCATTATCAAGAATAGGTCGAGGTGATGGAATCCCCATAAACAAAACTACGTGTTTCACTATGTGGTGCTGCTGGTGGTGGTTCTTTCCATAAGAGTGTTGAGATGCTATCTTTTGGGATAACCCTTTGTGGGTTGCTCAGACCACCATTTTCTCAGGTGCGCCCTCACCCATAGATACTAGAACCTATGGCGACGGTGCTGGTTAAAAATTTTTCAGGACTATGACTTCGAGGTAGTCTATGTTCTAGAAAATGGTAGTGTTGTAGTAGTTTCCCATAGCAGGAAGTACCAAACCTGTTAGGTGCGGGATGTTTCATAGTAGTTCACTTCCCTGCGGCTGAACTTGGTGGAGCAGGAGGGCACGGCTTTCCTACAGTCGATGGTGTTGACTCCTTCACTCCTTGAGCGTGTGAGAGAGTTGTAGCTGGGGGGATGTCGACAGCGAGGTACTGCGTGATCAGATATCCATGAGCGACGCATCCGATGGGTATTCTGAAGGTGGGAATCATGAGACCATGATCCAGGAACAAATCATGATTTCATTCAAAACGGGGAAAGTAGAGGTTCAGCTGGGGAAGTCCCCTGAGTTTCTTTGGGCTGTTCGAGAATTGTACAAGTGGTTGAGAGGTTTCCTACCGTCTTTCCCTACCCTCCCAATAGTAGGAGTGGGTGCACGATGTCTTCCTCGTGTCGCAGCTGATGAAGTGCTTGTGTATTCCTATGCATGTCCTCAAATGTAGCAGACCATATGAGTACTAACCATCCCTTTGGTTCGCGTGTTGTCCTAGCATGGTGTTGTGAAAGCTTTCTTGGGAGTGGGAGAGATAGGTGTGATCTCTGTATCTCGAGTTGTTTTTCCCAATATTGCTTTTTGGTGACAAAAATAATGGAGGGAATGATGTAGAGAACTTTTTTTTGCCCTATAATACTTTGGAATATTTCTACATATGATTCCAGATCTAGACGTGAAGACGGCTTGCAATTCCTAGGAACGATGTGCCGGGAATTAATTTTATAAAAATTTTAAGTGTTTTTATATTACACATGAGAGGTTAACTAAAGAAAATGGGATATCTCTTAGGCAGTTGATCGAATCAGAAATCTGAGACCACAGATGGGTCCGGAATGTGGTGTTTACCCTAGGCGCGACATAAAACAAGTTGGCACGGGACGTTTGGACCCCTTGTTCGTTAGTGGTGTGTTAAATGGATAAATTAAATTATTAAATTATTCATTTAATAGCTCAAACATGAGTAACTCCTAAACGGTTGCTCATATGGGAAAACTGAGGGCACTGTTGAGACCAGAGTGTGCCGTTTACCCTAGGAGGGGTGTAAAATTTGTGGGCGCGGACCTTATGCGAGAGATGAAACCCAAGGACAAAATCATCTTTTTGAAATGACAACTTAGTGATTTTTTTATCAATGGAATCCTATTTGAATAACATTCGAACGAAGTTTCGGAATTGAAATCCAAGACTTCCGTTGAGTTCTAAATGGGGATTTTTCCCTAGGCATGATATAAAATAGGCGGGCGTGGAGGTTTCGGAATCCGCGCCCGTTGAGAGAGTTTCAGTGAATTTTTATAAATTCGCTTAAGTGTTGGGAGGGGAAAACCCATTTTATCTCTCCTCTCCCCCTCTCTCTCAATTTTCTGGTGTTCTTCATCATTCTTCATCAGATCGGTGTGCAGTCTTCTTAAAAACTTCGGTGAATCAACGTCGGAGCCTAGCGGACGCCTCGCTTACGAAGTGCATCGATTCGAGGTAAGATTCTTCTTAATTTCCATAGCTTTTCAATTTTGTCATTTAATTTTTCTATAATTTTGGAATTGGGATGATGGCCGAACAAACACGGCCATCATGTGATCCCTGTTTTTACATATCGTTCTAGGGCGTTCTTCGTCCCAATTTTTGGATGCGCCAAAAACGTGATGGATCGACGAGCGAGGGGCGGCGTTGTGAACCCCTGGCCCTGAGAATCCCGAAACCAGTATCAGTAAATTTTTCTAACCACCGGTGTGGACGGGGGGACCGGCCGAAGGTTCGGCTCTGGAGAGGGGCGACGACCGGAGGTTGAGCCGTAGGCGAAGGCGGAGCTCGGAGGGGCCGGAACGGTGCGACGATGTTAGGTGTGGCCAGCATGGACGGGGTACGAACAGAGGAGCTGGGTAGGCCAGGTAGAGTCGGCCGTGCCGGTGGCGGAGCATGGGGCTTTATCAGAGGTGGAAGAGCGTGGGGATTTGAGCGGGATGAGGCGGCTGCGGTAGGCGGCAGGGGCGGCGTCGAGCCGGCGGTGCGCTGCAGGAGGCAGAGTCGCCGGCGTGCGGAGGCTGCAGAGCCACAGACTCAGGCTGTTGTGCTCGGTATGAAACCAGAGGCGCCGAACTCGGGGGTGTGCCGCGAAAAAGGACCCGTGAAGCGTAGGTCATACTGGGTGATGCAGAGGAAACCAACCAACTGGCAGGTCTGATTCGAAAAAAGAAAAGAAAAAGAAAAATCACACCCGAGGTGGGTCCGGTGTGGCTGGAATGGGACACGGCCAACGGACTGCGGCAAGTCAGGATGGACCCATGGCTGGGCCATGGTCCTGTGGTTCGGACTGGGATAGCGGTTCGGATCGGGCCGGTAGGGGTGAATCGGGCCGGCCGGGGTGAACCGGCCCGGTTGGGCCCCCCTGCGGTTGGGGGCCGTAATTTTTAAACGACGTGTCCGTTTGACGCGCCCTCTATGGATGTAGGTAAGTGTCAGGGAAACAGGTATTTTGAAGTATGTTTTGGGGTTTTTGGGTCTTGCACCCAAAGACGGGTGAGCCGAGGAGCTTTAATTTAATAATAATAAATTATTATTGAAGTTGCGATGGATGTGGTTTGCGAGCCGGACATCCGTTTGATGCGCCATCAAAGGAGATATGGCCCTGGATTTGATATTGTCTTTCCAAAGTTGGTTTGGAACCCTTGCAGTTAGGTTTTGTAGCTTGGAGGCATGAAAAGATTAATGCGAATAATTAATTAATTAATTAATTAATCTTGCGTCGGGCCTAACTCCTGTTTGGGATGTCTGATTGATGTGCCGTCAGCGGTAGCGTGAACCTAGTCCTCGTGCAGACTTTTTGAGATGCTTTCCAAAGCGTTCAGGTTGAAGACAAGGTGTGGGACCCACAGGTCCTAGTTCGAACGTTTTATGGTGAAACGCCACTTTTTCACCCGACATCTGTTTGGGGTGTTCGAGTACTCATTTATGAGTGTTTTTTTGAGGAGATTGCAATAGCGCAATCTGCCCGGCTACATTCAGGCTCGAGGCATGGTCCCCACAGACCGCCTTTTAAGTTGTGTGCAGCATTTTGCAACTTTTTCATCATATGTTCATTCGGGGAGAATGAATACTCATTTTGACGTGTTTTTCTGAGAGCATCGTGATGGAACAGTTCGCCCGACCTCTTTCAGGACCGAGGTGCAAGACCCACGAGACGTCGTATGAGCGTAAAGTGGTGTTGAATAACTTTTTCAACGAGATCCCATTTCTAGCGGGTAAATAGTATATCTTGCGTGTTTTTCCGTGAGGATTACAATGGTGAAATCTGTTTGGGTGTGTGGAGCCTCTTTTGAGATCTCATTAACTGTGGAAACATGAAAGGGTGATGGTTAGAGGTTCTTTTGATGCACTCCAAACTTACGCATAGTAGAAGTGTTGGTGACACCTAGTGATGGCATGGGCAGTGTGGAGTTAGTGGACCAGTTTCAGGCTTACCCTCCAGCGGGGCTGGGCAGTGGGTTACCTAATGATATTATGTGGTTTTCCCTTCATCAGGGCTAGGTAGTGGGTTACTTGATGATCTTTTGTGGATTACCCACCAGTGGGGCTGGGTAGTGGGTTACCTGATGAGCTTTTGTGGTTTACCCTCCAGCAGGGCTAGGTAGTGGGTTACCTGATGACCTTTTGTGGTTTACCCACCAGCAGGGCTGGGTAGTGGGTTACCTGAAGACCTTTTGGGGTTTATCCTCCAGTGGGGTTGTGCAGTGGGTTACCTAACGACCTTTTGTGGTTTACCCTCCAATAGGGCTGGGCAATGTGTCACCTGATTACCTTTTGTGGTTTACCATCCAGCGGGGCTGAGCAGTGGGTTACCTAACAACCAGTTGTGGTTTACCCTCCAGCGGGTCTGGGCAGTGGGTTACCTGATGACCTCTTGTGGTTTTCCCTCCAGCGGGGCTAGGCAGTGGGCTACCCATTGACTTCATTCAGACTCAGCCCTTTCTATGAGGCTAGTAAGGACTTTTCTCCGTGATTATCGGAGTGTGACCCTTGGTGGTACGGTTTAGCGATGAGGTTGATTTGGCATGTAGGATTGTTGGGCATCTGTGATGGACATCCTTTGAACTGTTGGCGACTCCTCTTGGGCTGAGCTTGGAGATAGAGATTCCCTTACACACTCGTTTGGGTTCCTTGTTGAGCATATATATAAACCCTACTTTTTTCCCACTCCTTGGGTTCAGTTACTCTTCTTCCAGCAGGGGCGAAGACATGTGAGGTATACCACATGATTTTCATATCTAGATCCTCTTGGATTGGATGAGTCTACATCAATCCTTTTATTAGGTTGAGCTACACTCTCCCTTTTTGTACTCTTACACTATTCTTGTTCTGTCTACTGCTCAACATTTCAGTATCTCCTTTTTTGCTCCCTCGAGCTTTCGGGGAATCCTACAGTAGCTTGGGCTATGTACAATGGTCGTAGGAGGATTTCTGGGTGTGAGACTCACCAGCAGTGCACTTTCGTTTTCCCTGTTACCAGGTTGTGGAACCTTTCTGGCTGGGCGCGTGATTTTCCCCATTTTCTATTCAGATTACTTGTCATTACTTTTCATCACTTTACTTGTACTGGTTATAGGTCGATGCATGTATGTTGGTTTCCCTTTTGTAGCAGTTTTGTATCATTATTTACTTTCTTTGCACTTTTTCATTTAGTTGGCTGCGTGTGTGTGTACAGTTTCATATGCAAAGGCCTCCCTTAGTTTTTTGTGCCTTCGGTGCTAGTCTCCAGCCCCTGGCCTATGGAGGCGGGCTTGGGGTAGTTGTGGCTTGAGCCCTGGTACAGGTCTGTTCGTGACAAGTAAAATCCATTAGATAAATATTAATATATTTCTCTAGATGCAGTATCTAAAAATAAAAATAAAATTATTAATAAATAGTTTTTTATTTCATTTAATAATATAAAATTGTATTTTTTATATATAATCAATTTTCTGGAAAATAATACCTTTTAACTTTAAATAATTTTATTTTAATGTCTTAACAATTGATATACAATGTATGATTCATAATTAATTAATTTAAGCTAAATATTAATATATATATATATATATATATATATATGATAATAAAAATACTATTTCATTAGTGATCAAAATACATTATATTTAATAATACAATACCTTGAAATATTGATCTTTTAATATAATATGATTTTTTTTCTAACATTTAAAATTGATTAATTATTTATTAAAAATTAATAAATAGATTTCCATTAAATAAAAAACATTATACAAACTTTTATTAATTTATTTATTCCCATTTTCAACCACTAATCCAATCTCTATGCAATTATAGTTACAATTAAAGAATAATATTTTTGTAATATTTTGCAGTTTTTTCGGTGTTGTGTGTGGTGTGCTTCACTAAACATAGTATAAATTTAAAATTAAATACATAGATAATTTCATGGTTTTATAGTTTGGGTCTTGTCATTTGGTTTTAAAACTAATAGATAAAACAATTCGATAATTCATACATGATTCTAGGAGTGTGGATATAGGGTGTCACATATATCTTTGTCCATAGATCAAGAAAAAAATTCAAATTCAGATTAAATCCAACTCAAGGAGAGGAAACATTCCTAGGGAAACGGGATACATCCTCTCACAAAAGGTTAAATATATCCATATTAGATAGAGTAATATTAATATATATATATATATACATAGGGTTCCCTAAGAAAGTCTTCAATGACCTCTCATGGATCTCTTTATATACATAAGGAACCAAAAGGAAAATTGAAACAATTTCATCATACTACTTACTTTTTAAAAAAATTAAGATATAATATATATGGAAAAAATAATAATAACTAGCATAAAGATTCTTCATAGTCTATAAAAATTATATTAGAAGTTATCCAGAAAAGTAAATATAATAAATGGAACATGCGATAACTAAACAGAATTACGAGTGTGGGAATAATAAATCCTCTAGGAAAAAATTATTTTGATCCATGATTTAAAAGATATTTTTAAGAAAATAATTTTAATTATTCATTCACACTTCCTATTGTCACTTATAAAAAACACTATAATAATATTTTATAGAGGATGGGTCACCAATAAAATAACATGTCAACCCTAATCTTGATGTTTGAGGAAGAGATTATGTAAAAACATAAAATTTTTAAGAAACATAAATAAATAGATATAAGTATTTAACACTTGTACAAATGAAATATTAATAAAATGGGATAGAAGAGGGGTTCCCTCCTTTAACATCCTTAAAGAGAATATTTTTTATTACCTCAGTGATAATAAAAATAAAGTATAAATGAAGGACTACCTTAGAGGAGGAAGAGATGAATAAGGAATGGGATGAGAGATCATAATAATGAATATTGAGAAAAAAAATTAGGAACCAAATAAATTGGAATAAAAAAGTAAATTTAAATTATCATTGACCCAAAAATTTAAGAAATCTATCAGGAATATATCATTTACCTTGAACATGGGCATCAGGCTCCCGTTATAATGCCAAGAAAGTCATAAATAATCAACACATACAACTGAGTACCTTTTAGAATTCCCTTGAATAATTTTTCCTACTTCTATAGAAACACTATTATTTGTCCCCCCTTCTATAAATTTCTCTTTTAAGACCCCATTTCACCCATATTAATTAGTTTAATAGATAATTAATAGAAAATTTTGGTAAATTACTAATCTAATTGACATGGGTAATTACACCATACACTATATTTTGGACACACCAGCGACTAAAAATAAAATAAAATATTATTATCTTGAAATTATCATCATTTTCCATCAATATAGAGGTGGTTGTATAACATTAAAAGATAAGGGTTCCAATCATATCAATGTTTTATTCAATTTTTTTGTGGAAATCAACATATGTAAAATCTCATTAGTACTAATTGTGAGATTAAAATTAAATTAACTATTGTGTTGGATTTAAAATTAACTATTATTTATTCTTTTTTATGTTTTTTATTTTATTTTATTGATTTCTCTCTTGGTAGTTATTGTTAATCTGATTTATGTTATATTGTATTTACATTGGGAATAGTTATGTCCCAAAAAATATTTAATACAGATATAATATATGAGTAAATCATTTAATCTCAATTATATTATATATCAAATAGTATAATATTAGTATATTTATTCTTATTAATATTTCAAAAATATAAAATTTACATAAATTTATTTTATGATATCAATATACAACTATACATGTCTTGGATAAGATATTTATTTCTATACATATATTTATAATATGAAAAATGATATCCCATATATCTGTATAATTATATATGATAAAATATCTAAAAACATACCACACCAACAAAAAAATATAATACTAGTAGTGATATCTATATATCATTATCAATGATATCATGTTCTACATAAAAATTAAAATTCCATAGCATTCTGGAATAGTAAAAATATTTTCCAAGAATTTATTTGATAAAACTAATGAAAGTCTTATTCCATAAAAATTTTAAAATTATAGTGGAAATGAAACCTAAATTCCCACATCATCTGAAATAAAAAAATATGATGTTAAAAATAATTCAGTAACAAATAAACTCAGACCTAGTTTTTATAAATTGATAATGATGGAGTTAATTGTATTCATAGGATTTCTAGTTAAATCATTGTTAAATACTATTTTAATTTATAAAAATTTAATATTACGAATGGAATATAACTATTTTGATCTATGAAATAGTATATAGCTATTTTAATAATGTTTGAACATTTCCAAGTTGAATACTGACAAACCATGTTGTGATGACTTAAATTGTGTCATGATTATTAAAAAATTATCATGGTTATGGGTCATTTCATAAGCATTGGTTAACCTAGTGTCATAGAACATATAGATTTAGAGTTGAAGGAAATGATAAGAATTAAATATTTAATGTTTATAAAAACCATATCAGAGTCTAGGAAACATTGATTATGGGGGTCACTATTTATATAGAAACATTTATAAAAAAAGATATAATAACTAGGGTGTATAAATGATGTCATTGTCTATGAGGATCATTCATAGTATTAAGAATAAATATGATTCTGGTTTGGTCATATGATAGTAATGATATTCATTACTATGAAACCCCATCAGATTGGTTATCATTTTGATGATTATTTTTTTCTAAAGTTTTTGTTTAAAATCATATGTGCCCTTCTTATTTGTTTTTTAGGGATATTTAAAAAAAATATTTAACCTAATCATGTTTAATACCATGAAAATGGATGTTTTACTAGAATATTTGTAAAATGATAATTGAACTATGAATGAAATAACCACAACATATTTAATTAACCACATCATCATGGTGTGGTTAGGATATATAATTTCAAAGAAAGAAATGGATATATATATATATATATATGAAGATATGTATTTTATTTCATATATTTCTCAATTTCAATGTATTTAAAAAGAAACCATGTCAGGTTAAAAAATCCTAAATATTTTTTTCACTGATTTTCATTATATGGAAAATTTATTTTTATTTCAAAATATAAAAAACATCATTTTAAGGGATATTGACTTTTCCATGAAGGGTTTTTTTTGGAAAATTTAGTGGCAGCATGTGGAATATGATTATAAAAAATATTTAAAATATATGAAGAGGTTAGGAAGGTAGGTTAAAGTATTTTGTAACATACATTTTGAGAGACTTTTAAACATTTAGATATTGTGATGAATATTTACTATGAAAAACATAATCATTATTAGTTATTTATATTTTTTAAGAAATATAAATTAAATAAAAACACCATCTTTTGAATGGTATTATGAATATTATGCCAATATTCATTATGAGTGATTTATATGAATACTTTCATTGTGACTTCATAATGATTTCGTGAGTGGATAGGTAGAAAGATACAGTATCCCATTGTATTGAAAATTAGATAATGTAAAATAACAGTACTTATGATAGTATTTTAGTTATATTCTTTTTATATAGACACATACTTCCTGTATTCTCCTTGGGAATAGATTATTTGGGTGAACCATGTAATATTATTATATCATTACATTTAATTTTTCATATTTTAAATCATTGATGTTTTATTATTATTTAATGATTCAATTTATTATTTCCAATATCAAGAAGATATCCATTCAAAAAATAAAAAATAGAGACACAAATACAAGCCCACCCACTATAGTCTTCTTTAATCATTCTTGTTACAAAAATGGTATCAAATCTGAAAGTTTAATTCATGAAGTATCCATCTAAAATTGATCCTTATAATGGATCATGCCTTTACTACAAATTAATATTCAATCTTTTATAGGTTTAATAATTATATATAAAAATCCAATATGAGATCATATCTACGATTCCTTGGATATTTTGTTTTTCCTACTATAATAAATGATACTATAGCGGTCCCATTTTGATATATCTAATTAAAAAATGTAACAAGCTTCTTAACACTAACAAAATTAACTTTTTTGTGGTCTATAAATTTAATTCGTGATGTGGTTTTTGATATGTGAATTATGAATGTGATTTGAGATAGGTTATCTATTATTTGAAAATGGGATAAGAAGTCAAATGAGGTGAAGTTAAAATTGTTTCAAAATAAGTTTTAAAGTTTAAAGAATAATTCCAATGAAAAAAATTTATGGTTTATTTTTTTATGGTTGGGGCTGAAGCCTCATTTATTATTGAAGCAAAAAAAAATACCTCTTTAAACTGGGTAGAGGGATACCCATTACATAGCCAAAGGCCCAGTGGGCATTTAGCCCATTACATGGCCCGTAGGCCCAAAATATTATCACTATATACAATTTGAAGGTGTGAACTCTTAAATAGAGAAGAATTGATGATATTTCCCTTGAAGATTTTCATAGTCCTTGTTAGATTAGAAGAATCATGTAAAATAATAAAAACATCAAGTTATTCATCAAAATATATTTTATTTAATTAAATATATAATCATGACATAAATCATAATAAATGAGATGAATAATATTCTAGTGATGATTTTATCCCATTAGTGGAGAGTAAAATAAATTATAGGAAAGAAATATTCTATTTCAAATTACCATTAGCTTATTTAAAATTTAGAATGTTTGAGAAATACTCAATAAACATTATAGGGAGATTTAAATTTGATGATGGTGACTTTAACATAAATTATAAATAAAAAACGAATTTTATTCTAAGAAAAATATTATATCTTGAAATACATCTATAATAATTATCTATTAATGGAACTTGGTTTAAAAAAAGTACAATAAAAAAACATTTCATTATTAAAGAAGGTAAAAATGAGTTCAAATATCATTTATAAGACTTTAAAATGAATATTGTTGAGAAGGATAAATATATAAAATGAAAATAAAATGACTCTAAGAGAGGGATGAATCTCAAAATAGTGGTTGATGGTACTATAGAGTTCTTAGATTTATAGAGAAAATAAAACATAATAATTTTGGTATTATTTATTGAATCCTTATAATATGTTGACCAACTAAAATTAAAAATTAGACAATTATATAAGGATATATATGCTTACATGATATAAAAATAGAAATCTGAAATGTTCTTGATTTTATGATGAAATTTGATCAACAAGGTAATGTTATCAATGATCTTAATACTTTTATAGATGAGCTAGGTAAGAATATATAAACTCAATAGGAAAAATTCTTATAATTGAATAAGAATCATAAAAATGAATTAGAATAAAAATATTCTAAATTTAATCCATAAATTTGGAAATTTTTAGATAGAACATTAAAGGAATGATATGAAAGGGGTATATAGATCATAACGAATTTCTGTAATGGTAAATAGTATAATTTTATGCGTAAAAATATTTTAGGATTTAAAGGTTAATAATAAAAAATTAGAATAAATAAATTAATAAAGAAAGTAAATAAAAATTTTAGAGATAACTCAAAATTATTTAAGTCTTTCAAGAAGCTAAATAATAATTCATAGTTTAGGAACATTTAGAGTGAAGGTGAAAAAATTTAAACCATGATGTGGTTATAATTTCGTTGGATACTTGGATTGAATTATGAAAAATATTAAGGAATGAAAGAGTAACTAAAGAGTTATATTGAAAGGGATTTAAAAAATAGAATGAAAACATATCCTTCATCTCAAAGAAAAAATTATATTTATAGATAGTGTTTTTAATACTGAAGAATTTGGAAAGATGATTGTGCTTAAAAATTTTGAAGAGTGGGAGAATACATTGTTTGAGGCTTGAGAAGGATAATATAAAGAATAAAATGAAATATATTCAATTGGAAAATAAATTCTCAACATTTAATTGAGAATAATAATTAAATATATATATTTTTAAAAATATGGGAAGTTATCAACCATTTTTTTAACTTAAATCAGTGTGTCGTGGAATGAAAAGAACAATACAGAGAATTATTTCTCACAAGAGATAGTACATAAGGAAACCAATAATAGTAGCATAGAGATTATTGATAATGGTTTTTAATCCAATATAACATAGATTGTAAACTTTTTCAATAATATGAAAGATTTTATGGATGGAACAATCAATTTTTTTAAATAATTGGGGTTTGAAGATTAAGAAATGATGTAAAATAAGTATTTCAAGATACATATTAAAAGTATATAAGTCATTTATGTTGATGTAATTTTACTAACTCCCTTTCTTGTAAGTCCACATTTTGAACCTAAAATTTATGTAATAATTAATTTAATGGATTCCAAGTTAATAAGAAACTTTGAATCTCATTAATGCTTGTAAAAAGGAAAAATATTAATCTCTACCAAGTGAAAATTGAAAATAATTTTTGACTTTTATAGTAAAAGAAGAGAATAAAATGTGGAATCAACACAATAGCTATAATAATCATTGGTATATATAACATCTATTAATATTATAACAATTATAGTGATTCCTTTTCTAAATAATGATTGGGACGATAATTTTTATGTGTGCATGTGATAGAAGATTATATTAAATTCTAATAGCCCCAAATAATAAATTATCCACACATTTTCACAATTTTGATCACACTAATATTTTTCAACCCATATCAATTACACAAAAATGAGTATAAAAGTATTATGTCTAATTTTTTGAAAATTAATGTTCATGAAAATTAAGAATCTTATATAGTGAATCCAATGATATTAGAGATAAACTAGAATTAAGACAATGAATATTATCAAAATATTAAAATTGGAAAATGAAAAAAATAAAACTCTATTAAAGTTGAAAATTATTTTTAAAAGTAGAGAAGAAAAAACAATCTGTCATCAGTTTAGATTCAACAAATACATGGAGTCACTTAAAAGAGATACTGCCTTGTTTAAAATATAGGGATATCTTATGGAACTAATAGAAAATATAAATTCATGTATTATTCTATAAAAAACATGGCTTTACTATGTCTTAGGGAAAATGAAACACTATATGATAATTGGAAATAAAGTAATATGGCGTTAAAAACCCCTAGAGTGTTCGAAAGTGTATTTCATATTCAAAATAACGAAGGAAAATAAAATATATTTATGTGGTTGATTAAATATTTTTTTCATAGTTATCCAATTGATAATAAGGGTGATAAATGCATTAGAAAGATACTCGGTATAATTTTGGAAAGTAATCGTTAAAACTTATTGAAGAAACTATTAAAATGGAATATTTTAAATTCATACAAACAATAAGATAATGATGAATAATGTGAAATTGAAAAAACATATCTGAATAAACTCGGAGTTTATTACTTGTGGAAGATTAAAATGCTTGATTAGAGGATGAACAATAATTTCAGGTGATTTATCCACTAACTCAAAGTAAAAAAATAAAAAAAAATTAGACAATTTTTATTAGTTGAATTATCTAACACAACCCCAATATATAATGAATATTGAGAACATCATTCTATTATCAAAGGTGAAATTAACATCATTAAAGGAAGTCAAAATGATAAATCATCGGTTACACCCATGAATGTTGATATGGATAGAATAGAGAACATTTTAATATGGGAGGTTCTATAGAGGTTAAATGATCAAAAACTCATTGAAAAAATGGTTGTTCAATATAAAATATGATGATCATGGAAAACTGATCTAAAACCAATAAAGGTCGGAATACTGTAATGAACCAAAATTTCAATATGTATTTTCCTTGAATATTTTATTCATTCTAGATACAAAGGAAATATTGAACAAAAAAACTACGATATGTTAAAAAAAATTGAAATTTATAATATCACCATTAAATTAGATATTATAAAATAATGTAACCCTATTGTGAAATATTTAGATAAAAATAAAGGAAATAGCATAGGGTAATGGAAGTTTCTCTTATGAACCTAATTTATCTTATCTTAGAATGAAATTTGTTCTTATGGTTTTCCATTAGTCCAAGAGCAAGTAAAAAATCAAACAATTATAGTATGAGTGAAATCTTATGCAAGAGTATTTCAAGCTTGTGGAAATTTCCACAAGATATACGCTTGCTGAATCACCACAATCGACTACCACTATATCATATCATATATATAGATATTATGTGAATATATTTGGGGGATATGAAACTAAAAATTATGATAATACAATAAGAAAATTATTAAAGTAAAAAGTTATTTATCACATGTACTTTACACATTTCACATTTTTTCTTTTAGAATGAAAATAAAGCTTATTTTTCTATAAAAAATAAATTATATATATATTTATTATTTAAAAGATAATTTTATAAATTTAAAAAATAAAATTTAAAAAATAAACATCAATTTTTATAAATATTAAATATATTATATTGTAATATATTTTTGAAATTTTTCTTCTAAAATAATTGATTTTTATCTAAATAGTTAAAATATAGTTTAAAAAACTATAACATTTATAACTTTATCAATATATAAGAAAGAAAAATAAGTTTATAAAATATTTTATTTGAAAAGAACTTATTTATGAAATAAAAGTTCAAATTTTACAAATAAAATTTTGAATATAGAAATCTTATGATGAAAATCGTAAAGACTTAAGTGATATTTTCCAATAAAACTTTTTCTATTATTTTCTTTTAATTAAATATTATTTTATTAAAATTAGGTTTTTTAATGTTTTAAAGAAAAATATAATTATTTTTATATAATAACAATGTTTACATCATGAAAATAAAATACAATGATTATATTATCATATAAATTAATTTTAATCTTAAAAACACTTTTTCTAAAAATCGGTTTTTACTCATCACATGATCTAATGTTAAAAAATAATTTTGATAATCATAGAAACATTATATGATAAAATTATTTTCATATTATTAATTTTTATCCCTAAATTATCTTATAGGTATATTTTATTTTTAGGCATTAAAAGTAAATTACTTTGGTAAACACTTGTTACAATGGTAAAATAAGAAATGGTAAAACATAAAATTCTAAGAGTGATGGATATAGATTTTTTTTTAACTATGAAAATGAGGGGTAGACGAATTATATACCATAAGTAATTCATGAATCTATTATTTTATATTTTGGAGTCTTATTGACATTTGAATCATGTGTTGTATTTAACATAAGTTCAAATATTTAATAAAACGTCGTTTTAACCACTTATAAAAGGGGAATATCACCACCCCTTAAATACCACTAAAAAATTTGTTTGATCTTTGAAATATACCCTACATACTACCCCTATAATAATCATTGATCTTATTAATATTCTACACAAATTATATTATCTAAATCCCTCCCATTCCTAGGAGACATCCAAGGGTAAGCTTATATCTTCAACACAAGTACTAATTTTACCCAATTTCTTTTCTTTCCTATATTAATTTTAAAAATATATTTTTCCCATTATTATATAATTAATTATTCGTGTTTTTTATATTTAATTTTATTATTATTATTTATTAAATATTAATGGCCATTCTCCTTTTCCTTTATGGAAAACAAAAACTTCATTTGTGTGTGTGTGCGGACAACCTCTACCATGAAACATCCTATTACATTTTCCTTAACCAAATTACCCAAATTTAAATAATGTTTAATTTCATAGATAAGTATTATATTCATAAAATATTTTTTATTATAAAGTGATAAGACATATTATTAATTCCTCCCATTTTACTTGAAATGAAATCACCAACCATACACACATGCAGTCTACTACCTCTTGGGAATGCCTGGTTTCCTTTTTATTTATCACATCCATTAATGTATGTCACTAATAATGGGTAAAATTGATAAATATTATTTTAGTTAAATTATTATAGTTTTTTGAAGTCAAATCACAATTCTTATTAATAATATACTTATTAAACGATCAATGTAAACTCAACCATAGAAAAGAGAGTTTTAAGGAAAAATGATTCCTTTAAACTATAAAATATCTTCATATTGGTCATCTTAATGTTATAATTAATTAAATTTATAATATTTCACACTCTTAATAAGTTCATTTTTCTTCTGATATAATGATATTACTAATGAATCTCTTAAAAATACAATTAATTATGGTATGTTCTTGTTTAGGTCAGTTTTACCCCCTACTTGAGAAATTCTTTAAATTTGTATTAGGGATTAATTTCAGATCCAAATTACTTGTAATAAATGACATAAATAATTAAATTATTCTTTTATTAATTTTTTATAATGGTAAAATTAATATTAATCTAATTAGTTATGATATTAATGATTGTTTATTAAAAAACATTAAAACATTCTCACCAATGATTTCATATTTAAGGACCATAACCAAAAAAAAAATATTCAAATTATAAAATTATATAAAATTATAAAATATAAATAATAGTAACTTTTTTATCTATTAACAAGGAAAGTTATAAAAATAATAAATAACCACAATGCACTTATAGAAAAAGAATGAAACGATCATGATTACTAGCACTTGATATTGAAAATATATAATATATAACTTATATAAATGTAGAGAATAAATAAAAATAATGTTTATTAGAAGTTATAAATATGGAAAAGTTTAAAAAGAAGGTAATAAATATAGTTATTTTTTATATAAGATATTCAATAACTTTAGTTGAAGTTAAGAATTAGGGTAAGTGTTTTTATAATCTCAATTTTCTTCCAATGAGTTACAAACTTTCTTATTGGACTCCATTATTTCATGTTTGAATTATTATACCAAATAAATAAATTTAATAATAGATTACACTTTATCTATAGGGTTCTAAAATTATTCCTTATAACCTCATTATCAAATTATTCTTATCACAATGATTATGTTACTTGAAAGTTCTTTCTTGTTTCAATTTTCAACCCCTTGAAACATATTTGTTATTATACAACATGTTTTATTCTTTTTTAGTGTATGAAATACCCCTATAATATTTTATATATTGATACTCTAATTATACATGGTATTTAATATTTCATTATAAATTACATCCATAAATAGGTTTTTATTTTAATGTTTTTAAAGTCGTATGTTGTATTTGTCTTTACCTTCAAATCCATGAGACATGTTTGATATTGCAGACCATATTTTATTTTATATGGTGTATTCAATACCCTATTACACTCATCTATAGTAAATATAATCTATTTTAATATATTTTAATTCCACAGTACCCCACTCATGTTATTTTAATTCTTCTGTAATCATTATTATATGGGTGATTACATCTAAATTTTACTCCATTTGGATATGATCATTATTCCCCACTTGTTTCCATTTTTTATTATATATTGAAATTGATTACATTATAAATCATGTACTAATGTTTCCTATGAGAAATTAAACTCATGGATATCTATCACTACCTATGACTTTCAAAATTATCCTCTTTTATATGAATTATTTTCCTTCAAATTATTTTCCAATATAAACACTCTATAATTCCATTCATTGATTTAAAATTGTTCACTAAGATTCTATAAATAGGTATATTGGGAAAATTATTGAATTTAATGTATACACCACACTCAATATGTTGTTATTTTGAGGGATTCTAAAGTATAAAACTATTATATTTTTTTATTAGAGGGATATTTAAGATCAACATACTCATTTTTAGAATACATATTTTAATTGGTTGTTAAGTGTTACAATTTATGTATTGTGTATATTATTAATTCATTCATATAATTAATTTATTGGACCAAATTATTGATGTTCCAGGGACACAATAGACTCTCTATGTATTGATAAGTCACATGAGAAAAACTATCTTGGGTGTTTTTGTGTATTCATTACCAATACATAATATTTTTTAAACACAAGGCCTAAACATTAAAATAATTACATATAATATCGGTATTTCTTTTAATATTTTGTAAAATTATAAAAAAACATTATGAATTTCATCTCTAAGGAACTTGTTATTGTTATCTATGTATTTATTTATTGATATGTCAAACTGGGATATGTTATGTTCATAATTTATTTTTATTATGAAATTATTTTGATTATCTATTCTTGACATATTTTTTATTCAAATCTTGTTCTCACTTATAATTTTTTATGGTAATCACTTACGTTTAACCTTATTGGGAGTTTTATCTCACCTCTTATTATGGTTCTATTTTCCTAGGTTTTGGTGAAAATTTTTACACCTAATATGTCTAATATAATGGAAATTGAAGATAATTTTATGGGAGATATTGATGAACTATTATGCATTAAATAGTTTCTAATATAGTGGGAAAAGGTACATTTAAGGATATATACGTTTTTTTGTTAGTTAATTTTTTTTCTAACTCTATAAAACTCTATTCCAAAATGGTCCTTCAAATATAGTTGAATCAATATTTTTTGGTGAAATTGTAATTATTGATCGATAAAATTTGATTTATTCATTTAATTTCAAATATGGTATTTAAAGATATAATTTATTCAAATAAAATTCTAGGAGTGTGGATACAAGGTGTCACACTTGAGAAGCTCGTGGTCAATTAAAATTCATTTACCTAAAAAAATACTTATCTCTAGACATTAGTTTATTCCAAAATACCTTGAAACTTTTATACAAATAAGATTCAATATATATAAAAAAATTGATTATAAAATTTTTTAATTAAATTTCTAAAGAGGAGTTTTATAATAGATAACATGTGGGATTTAAAATTGGGGGTGATAATGGATACATTTATCATTAACGAAGGATTTATATGGTTTAATGTAAACATTATGATAAATTATACTTATTTAAATTCATTCATGAAGAATTTGTAATACAAGTTGTGTTTTTTATCAAAACATATTTGTTAAATCATTAATAGAAGAAAAATTGATGGAACTTATATACATTTATCAAATCAAATTTAGTCAAAGAAAAATAGAATCAATGGGAGTGTTTGTAAAGTTGATTCAATTTAAGTTTGAGATGATAATGATAAGTGAACTCACTTATTTTTTATTAAATATGATAATAAAAAGGGTTTATATAGCATTATATTTTAAGAAAATTATGTCGAATATTTAGTAAAAAAGTATTATGTGCATGATTTAAAACTAGTCTAAACATCGATCATAGTTGGAACTAATTTTTGTAAAACATAAATATGAAAATTTATAGATTCCTCTTTAACTCAAATAAGGATCATAATTTTTCTATAAGTTATCATAATGAGGCCATAGATTTTTTTGTAAATGTTTTGGATATAATATTTTAAATAAATTCAATAGATAAAGATTTCACTATAATAAAAATGATGATTATTTATGATTAAATAATCCTTGATTATTATTTGGTATTTAATATAGTAATGGAGTAATTTTTAAATGAATATTTTCATGGGGACTATTTTGAAGATGTTATGGACAGAAAATCAACTTGGGGAGGAATATTTTTATTTTGAAATTAATGTATTAATTCGACCACTAAGAAATATTACATCAATTCACTTAAAAGTGATGAAGATAAAAATATTTCAAAAACCAAGGAATGTACTCAATTATTATGTATAAATAATAAATATAGGATCTTAACAATGTGGTGGAATTTTATATGGTGATATTATATGAAAAAAATGATTCATTATCCTAATTAAGAATCTATTATAGCATTTACAAACAAATCACTCTGATAAAAGTTTCCATTTTGTTAAGGGAAAATATAAAATTAGAGTTAGTATTTTGTAACAGATTGTAATAAAAAAATAAGTGATAAATATATTCACATTTCTATTTTCCATAATATAATTTTAGAAAATATATTCAATATCGATGTTCAATAACCTACTAAATCTTAAGTAGTTCTATAATATCCCATCTTTCTATAAATATTTATTATTTATCACAGATGTTCATGTTTGGTGGGATTTCCCAATTTGGGTTTATTGTCATAAGGATAATGAAATATGACAAAGATAATGTAGATAACCTTATTTTGAATTCAATAATTTGAATTGAAGCATAATTAAATAGTTGGAATTATAGAATCACTCACATATCATGGGGAGGAAACATACTTTTTAGGGTTTGTATCATGACACAAGATTGTCACGACCCGCCTTCTCCAAGAAGAGGTCAGGGACAAAAAACTGAAAGACCGTTCCTTCTTCAAGATGAAGGAGAGATAATGACCCCCCAAGTCTCACCTTAGATAGTACATGAAGTGGAGACTAGCACCAAGGGTATATAATCTCACACAGAAATAGAAGGCATTTACATTTTTTATAACAAGATCAGGAGATAAGATGGTAAATCATAAACAACTCCAAATAGAAAATGTAAAGGTAAATCTAAAAGATATTCCCACATTCATGTTCAAAAGTAAAGCTGATAAAAGTACAATGAAACTCCAAAGTTAAATTACCAAAAGAATGGAACTAGGATGCAACAACAACAAATCTTGACACCAGATCTAGTAAGGTCCCACATTGTCCTCAAAGTCCCCCTGGAAACATAAAAACATTTTATATACGTAGGGTGAGCATACAAGTATACTCAATAGGGAAACTAAATCTATCAATTCACAAGTGGGGTAACATAGTAATGTCTTTATGAGAAAATAGTAGAACTGCAAAGCACCTACCAAGGAATACTAACCAGCCAAACGTCACCAAGGCACACTCACTGAATAACACAAGTCATGTCAAGTTATAGTATAAGCACATCGATATTTGGGTACCTCGTACCACTTTTCCACTGGCTAGTTGCTGATTCCTAATGGATAACGTCTAGATGCTACCAATCTTCCCATACGCAGTCCCACTGCTACAACCTACACGTACTCACTTGGGCCTCAAAGCACACACAATCCCGCCTACAGATACCTTAGACACAATAACCACACTACTCACCTGAAGACACATGGGCCTCATCCTGAAGAAACATGAGAAGACAAATCTGGCCCACAAACACCTAGGCCTCTCATCTACAACAAACCTTATCTCAAAGAATCTTATCCTATGGTAAGACTGAATCCATTACAACTTTTCTTGATACACTCGAGCGGTAAAAACCCGGAATAGGGTACGAGTAAGAAAATTAGTAACTAGTCATCCATCCTTCCATATGGATGTTGGGAAGGACAACCTCCCCCATGAAATAGAGGTGTTCGGCAATTAGGGATCATTTAGGGTGGGGTGCATATAGAAATAACAATAAACTGCAATATATATAGGTAAACAAACACTCATCCCTACCTTTGGGTTTCCAACCAATCAACCATCCCACACATAACACCTTCTTTGCTACCCCTATATACACAACCACACAAACATCCACAGTAAAACACAAGTCTTACCCCTTTTAATTTTACCACTTTCCATTTATTAATTAAGGTGTTAACTTTAATTTGTTCAAACACTACCTAGGGAAACTTAAAATTACAGCATCTACAACCATTCTCAAAAGGCTAAAGGCCACCAAACACTACCAAGGAAAAACCCAACTGTAGTCCCACTGCACGATAGCATAATCCACGATTTTTGAAGTCCCACTACATAGCCAGTATATATCCACATAGAAATCCCACTGCCCAAAGATTCTCTATGACCATAATACAATAAAGGCAGTTCAGCTTCCTAGAAGTTCATCAATTCTATAATCAATCAATATCTCAGACTAAGAAGCTAACAGACCCCATGTACCACCCCATGCACAATCACATAGTAACTCCCATTATCCCTATCCATTCTATACACCCATACCACACCCTTTACACAGAGCCCACTCCTCTACCCAACCTTGTACGAACAACTGTGCTCCCAACAGCATCCCCACACAACTCACACAAGGTTGCAAAACTCTAAAGAATACAACACTTATCCACACATATCAACATGATGTGTGCACATTCAGATTTAACAATCATAGTTTCTTTAATTACATTTAATTATAACTGAGTTTATCAAACAATAATCTTAATCTTGGGGAATTCATTTATTTAACCATGTATATGTGATTAAACTGATTTTGTGTTACAGTCATTTATCCAAGTATCCCAATAGAACAGAACATTATTAGTGTGAAATATAATACCACCAATGACCCTGATTTTTAGAAGGAATGTATCTAAATAAACCATAACAGAATCAAAATTACAAATATATTAGGTGATCGACATCAACCCACTCTTTACCTGTTATTTTATATACCTGTGTTATCTTTTGATCAAATTCAGTCCTTATTTATTTATTCTTTATAAAAAATATTTTTAGTCGTTCCTCATACTTATTCATTAGAATACCCACCCCGCATGATTCATAACTAAAGAGAAGAAAAATAAGTCCTTTTTTGGATGATCAAATGAGTGAAGATCCTCCTTGAGCCAAGAATAGGGTTCAGGCGAGTAGTAGGGAAGGACACCCAGAAAACTGAGTAGGAGGGGCTCTATCATAGGTGTGTGACTCATCTAGGGAAGAAGGATCTAGGAACACCAAGGGGAAATAAAAAATACACAATAAAGGTAAGATATTGACTATGAAGATTCGGATCCTATTTTAAAGGAAGAACAGTTTTAAAATACTTCATCATGGGATCATGGTCAAGATCACACTGTTTGGGTATCTCAAATTTCTCGAGATGTTAGTATTTTTAAAGATATAACCAATACCATTTGAAATGACCTTAAAAACACCCAAATAAGTCTTTAAACATAGTTTAAATTAAATAAAATGAAATAGGGGTGAAATTGAAAAATTGTAAAAAACTATGAAAACTGCAATTGAGTCACTGATGGGTGAGTCCCCGATGGGTGAGCTACTGACGCGACCTACCGATGATGTGCCACTGACATTGAGATATAAATTCATAGATACTGACTCCATGTTTTACTGACACAATGACCTACTGAATCCTTGACCTATCGATGCCCTCTACCCACTGATGTCGATACCCTCAACCCACCAATTTCATTGCACCTAATTCAATAATGTCGAGGAACCTGACTCGCCAATGCCGAAGCACCTGAATCACCAATTACAAGGCACCTAAATCACCAATTTTAGTGCACTATATGCCGACACACTGATATTCAAACAAACTGACATGCTAATGCACTAACATGTCGATGAACTGACTTGTCGACGCACTTACATGCTGATGCACTTACATTCTGATGCACTGACATGACGACACACTGACATGCCAATGGAAAAACTATAAAATTTGGAAAACATTTTATGTAAGCTATCTAAATCACCCAAAACACGTCAAACACTATATTTTCCTAAAGGAATTTCCTAGGTAAAATATCAGCTATTACATCAGATACCTCTCGAACTATTCGCATCCCTGAGAATTTTAAAACTAACCTTGAAGAAAATAGGTTCGAACAACCATCCCTTAAGATAAATCTCAAGAGTAAACCACCTTGTTCTATTCTAAATATGGATTGAAAACCTCAACATCCAAAAAAATCCTTATCATCTCTCCCATGAACAAATGTAGAAACACTACTGCTCCTCTTTCTCAAGTAACCTCACAAACCTCAAAAGTCACAGCATCCAGGCACGTGGATTGGGGAACTCCTTCCACCTTGTCAAGATACTATCTGCATTGGGAGGCATTATCTCACCCGCATTGGTTTAATCATATCTGAATTAATGCATCTTGAATAGAGATCAGGTTCTCCCTTCCCCATAGTCATGAGATTTCTTATAAATCAGATAAAAGGTTAACAACTTATCATACAACAAGGGAGGTCAAATATTTCATTTTAATCAAGGTACAAAAAAACACAATAGAAACTCAGAAAGACTCCAGTTACTGGTCACACATCTATGATTTTCACTCCCAAGTACTCTCCTTGAGTCCACTGTGCCTCCATAACATATGAACCAATAGAAAGGTCCATCTACATAGCACCTTCTCCTCACAATCCCTTATTCTTACCGGTCACTCCACGAATGCCGCATAATCCTCAATATCCAACTCTCCCCAGTCAAAGATGTGGGATTTATCATGTTGATATCAATGAATCTAAGAGACAAGGAAGACATTGTAGATCTTCTATAATTGTGTTTGTAATGCCAACTAATATTCCACCTCACCAACTCATCCCAACACCTCAAAATATTTGATGAACCTGGGATAAATCTTTCTTCCCTAGTCGAACCTCTAAAGTTCGTGCTGAGGGGAAGCCTACAAGAAAACATGGTCCCCAACCATGAACTCAAAGGGAGTACTCATATGATCATCATATGATTTCTTCCAGTCCTGATCCACCTGCATCCTCTCACACATAAGTCGAACCTTATCTGTTGTGCTCTACACTACATCTCGTCCAAGAAGGGATGCTTCCCCTACCTCTTTCCAGAACACAGGTGTACGACACAGTCTCCTATACAATTTTTAAATGGTGTCATTCCAATAGGTTTAACAATATCTCTTATTGTAAGAAAACTCTACCAGGGGAAAGTTTCGTACCCATAATCCTTTGAAGTCTAAAACATGTTCTCACAGCATATCATCCAACATCTAGATGGTCATTTCTATCTGCCCATCCATCTGAAGGGGGAAAGTGGTGCTACGGAATAACTGGGTACCAAAGGCATGTTGCAATCCCCTCCAGAATCACGATGCAAAACATGTATCTCAGTACAAGACAATGGATCTTGGAACTCCATGAAACTGCACCACCTCATCCACATACCTCTTTGATAAGGCATCTACTACGCTCCACTCCTTTATCATCAAGAAGTTAGCTGACTTAGTCAACCCGTCCACTACTACCCAAAGATCATCATATCATCCCTGAGAATTGGGTAATCCTATGTTGAAATCCATCGATATTTCATTCCAATTTCAATCGGGAACATATAAGTGTTTTAATAGACCATAGAGAACATGGTGCTCAGCCTTCAACTACTGACACACTAGGAAGCTTTCCACAAAATCTTCTACCACCTTCTTCACATTGGGCCACTAAGAATTCTCCCTTATGCCTCAATACATCTTAGATATTCTTTGATGCACCACCAAGGATGATCTATGGAACTCATGGAGAACTCCCCCATGCATTTCCACTAGGAAAAGTAGCGTCCCAAAAAATAGAATCTGATTCTTGTATCCTTCAACCATACTTTTGAAGCATCACCCTGGACAATGCGATCACACATCACTTCAACATCTAAGTCAACACACTAAGACCCCTCTACCTTCCAGACCAAGAAATACTGCACTATCATTTGAAATTGATATCCTATTCCTCCTTCCTCTTTAGCATCCATGCGTAAAGTGTCCACCTCTTCAATTTCCTTCCAAGAATTTGTGGATTCCTGAACTACCTCATTTTTTGACTTCCTACTCAAGGCATCATCCACCATGTTCCACTTCCCAAGGGTTTAAGAGATCTCAAAGTCGTAGTCTTGGAAAAACTCAATCAACCTTCATGATCACAAGTTCAAGTCTCACTGGGAGAAGATATACTTCAGTCTATTGTGATCTATGAAGACTATAAAGTTCTCCCCAATGAGGTAGTTCTGCCAAAAATTTAGTTCCAACACCACTACTGAATGTTCTAGATCATGGGTTCCATAGTTACATTCATGAGGATGTTACTGCCTTAACCCATAAGATATTACTCATCGATGATACATTAGTACACATCCTAAGCCTTGTTCATTAGCATAATATAACACCTTGAAAATCACCCCTTCCTCCGATAACTTATGCACTAGGGCACTGATCAACTTCCACTTTAGATAGTAGAAAGCTGTTGGGCACTACTCACTCCACACAAAGCCCTTCTCTTTTCTGGACAAAGCTGTCAATGAAGCTACAACTCGAGAGAAGTCATGTATGAACCTCCGATAATAGTCCTCCAAACCGAGGAAGCTATGAACCTCTACCATATTCTTTGATTCTTCCCAAGAAACAACCATCTCGACCCTTGATGTGTACAATGTTATCCATTTATGAGACATCACTTTTCTAAGTAAGTTCACCTCTTGTATCATAAACTTGAACTTGGAAAACTTTTTGTAGAGATGGTGGGATCGGAGGTCCTCCACGATATTCCTCATATGCCCATAATGATCTTCCTCTGACCTCGAGTAGATCAGGATGTCATCAATGAACCCGTCCAGGTACTCGTAGAAAATAGGGTTTATGATCCCGATGAACACGACTGGTGCATTCATGACACCGAAGGGAATGACCACAAACATGAAGGGTCTATACCTACACTTGGAATTAGTATTCGGTATTTCACCCTCATTTACCCTCAATTGGTGATATCCAGACCATAGATTGATCTTGATAATGAACCATCCCCAATTAGCTGGTCTAAAAGATTGCCAATTCTCAGAATGTGGTAACAGTTCATGAACGTCACCTGATATAGTATCTCTATTCTATGCATAGTCCCAAAACACCACCCACCTTTTCCATGAACAAGACTGGAGAACCCCACAATGAAACACTTGGTCGGATATAACCCTTCTTCATCTGGTTTTTAACCTGAATCCACAACTCCCATAACTCAGAAGGCAACATTCAATAGGGTTCCATCAAAATAGGACAAGCACCAGGTTTCACGTATATTTCAAACTCAACATCATGTTGAGTGGCCTATTTACAACCTATTTAGGGAATAAATTTGATAAATTACTAAGATCCCTCAGAACATACACCATAAATGTATCTAATACTCCCTCTAATATATCATCCAACAATTAAAGAAGAGGCACCACACAAAGACTTCCGTCCTAACAACTTCACTTGCCTACAAAAATTACACATTGGCCACCCACATCTGAGAACGTGACTCTTCTCTAGACGCATTCGATAACAGCATGAATTGAAAACAACCAGTTGATACCTAGGATGACATAGTATGGGTGCATCTTTAGCAGAAGAATATTCCCACTAGAATGATGTGTCCCCAACATCAGTCTATATTCTCAAAAAACATCAAATAGAATGTTATAACCTACAACTAGTGTACTCAAAACCAGAGGATCGGGAAGTATCTCTATGTCTAAACTCAATACATGGGCTATAATGGGTGCAAAAAATGAGTTTAAAGCTCCTGAATCCAACACGTCATATAAAATGGCACTAAACAGACTGATCGTACCTCGAAAAACCTCTTTCCCCATTGGAATTGCTACCTCCACAGTGTGAAACTTCCCACACCCATCCCCAATACCTCTGCACTGTCGACTACCTCCCTGACCACAACCTGGTTGAGTTCCCTAAAGAGTTACCTATGGTCGGCCTCCCCCAGCATCGTCTACCCTTGGTGGAGAAGAAGCTCACTTCCCCTGCTACTGGAAAGGATTGACTGGAAACTGTTATTGCTAAGGCGGATGTTGAACCTTTTGACCCACACTATACTGATTCCAAACAGGGCCCAGGTTCCAAATATGTTCATGGACTCCATAGACAAAATACCTCAATGACAGACCCATAAGAAAAGGGCGAGGGCCAGGAGATCGAAACTAGAACTATAGAGGCCTACTCCCCAATGGCCAAAACAAGTAAGGTCCTGATGCCGGAGACCGTGTACTGAAGAATCTCTCCTTTAAAGAACTCGTTTGACTCACCTCGCATGGAAGACATCCTAGAAAGTGCATCCTTTACACTAACTTGTACTTCATCTGAACCTATATGTACATCTATAGAGTGAAAGGAGTAACGTCATACAGAAGAGAAGGTTGGAGTGCCTCCTCTTAGCCTCTCACTTATGACTCCTCGTCCATGAAGATATATGGTGACAATTGTAGGACATCCTTGAACATGATCCCCAATTCCCTCACAGACATACTCCCATGATAGAGGGATATTATCTCCTTACCTCCTCATAATTAATCATGAAAGAAAGGAATTCCACCCGAAACTCCCTTTCAAGGTCATCCCATGATACCTCAGTTCCATTCCTCTCACTGAGGTAAATTCTCTATCGGTGACATGTTGCTCCTCATATATAGCTCACTTCCAGAGGATCCTAGTACTCTATTAGAGCCTGAATTAAGATGAAAGAAAACACCAGATCCTCAAGAAAACTTTCAGTCTCCATGTATGCGATGATACCCTCATACTTCCCTATAGTCTGTTGCATGATGGCACGAAGCGTCTTCTGCCACTGGTTAGCTTCCTCTTCTTGATCGACCCTTCGATGATCAACCTGGTCAACCTGTCAGGCCTCAACTGCTCGTACCTCATGGGAGTGACATTCTGGTTCCATAGAAGAAAAAGTACACCGGGAAATCCATAGTCCGAGTAGTGTGGTAAGTTTATTTTAATTTTATTTTAACTCATCATTTATTTTAAATTACCAAAACACCCTAGAAACACAAGAAAAAAGTCATTATGATTCATGTACCTTTCCTAGGGTCTTTAACCTTCAATTGGTGTAACCTCACTTGGTCATTCAGAATTTATACAGTCTTTGCATCATATTATGAGGGCACATAAAATTCCGTGTCCTAGACGGTCTTCCCTAGCCAATTTTTCATTCCAATATTGCTTAACACCTTTTCTCTACCATCCCAGGGAATCCTCATTGTGCCTAAATCTGAACTCCATCCTGCCTCTCAAACATCTAAAACCTAACTGTCATTCCATTTTTTCATGAAATTATTTCTCCATGATGATTGGAGGGACAAAAAACTACAAGACCCTTCCTCCTTCAAGATGAAGGAGAGATAATTAGCACTGAGTCCTACCTTTGATAGGCCTTGGAGTGGTTACTAGCACCAAGGGTATAGAATCCCACACCGAAATGGATGAAATTTTCCTTTTTTAGAACAATATAGGAATATGAGATGGTAAATCCCAAACAACTCAAAATACTAAAAGTAATAGTAAATATGAAATCCATTCCCACATGCATGTTAAAAGGTAAAGATGATACAATGTACAAAAAACTCCAAAGGAAAAGTTACAAAGGAAAAGTTCCAAAGGAAAAGAACTAGGAATAAGCAGCAAATAATCTTGAAACCAAAGATATTGATGTCTATCATGGTTCTCAAAGTCCCCCTGGAAACCTGAAAATAGTTTTATATGTGTAGGGTGAGCATAAAAGTATACTCAGTAGGAAAAACTAAAGCTACCCATGCACAAGTGGGGGAACATACTAATGTCCCTATTAGAAAATAGTATAACCTCAAATCACCTACAAAGGAATACTAACTAGACTAACCTCACCAAGGAACACTCATTGAGTAATGAAATTTAATTAAAGAAACAGTATAAGAACATCGAAATGTGGGTACCCCGCACTACACTCCCACTGGTTAGTTACGGATTCTTAACAGCTAACATATTAATGCTACAAATCTTCTCATACACATTCCCACTGCCACAACCTTCTCACACTCACCTAGGCCTCAAAACACACATAATCATGCCCACTGATTCACACTCAAATTTACCCATGAGAAGAAGGTAGAACAGTCTTTATAGTCTAGCTTGGGTTGTCGAATCCTCAGAGACCTAAGAAATAAACTATAGACACGCACATTATAAGGACTGTTTTTTGGTTGGCCAACTTGGGTTGATTTTTGATGGTTTTAAAGGATCACTAACATATTTAAGTTAATTCAAATTAAGGTAATGAGTTGATCCTAGGTTATCACTCGTGGTGGGTTGGGTGAATTCCTTTTTTAATGATTTCAATTTCTTTTATTTGAGATGGGTTCATTTAAGAAGATCAAACAAAATCATCACTTATTGGTTTAATGCCGACACACTCTAATAATAATCACCTATACACTTTATGGATCGTTGTTTTGAGCACTCCAAGGTAAAGGTTCGTATTAGCACTTGAAATGCGTGACCTTAAATTCAATAAGGATAAAGAGGTTTTAAAATCATCAAATAAAAATCTCATTTAAAAGAAGTGATTATCCATTAATGGAGTGAGAAATAATATCAAATCCAGTCCCTTTCTACTCCCTTGGATCAAACCATAAAATAGTTATCCCTCCATTGATGACATGTCTTCAACGGAAGCGGGATGTATACTTATGAGTGTGGAATTGAATAATTAAAAACAACTACAAAAATCGATCACTCCACCATTGTGTGATAAATAACACAAAGTATGGTGTGAATAAATTCACACCATGAACTAAATGTATCAACTTGATATGTATAAGAACATAATAACAGTAAAGGAATAACTTTTATTATGAAACTAAGTTTAATTAAACAACTTACATGAGAAATAAATGTGATTACAAACACAAAGCGGAAACATAACACTACAATGAAACCAAGCACCAAAGATCTTCAACTCCTACACCACCACAACCTTAAATAGGAATTTTTAAAGCCTTGTTTCTATCCTCTAATAGTCTAAGTCTCCTCAATTAATTTTGGTACTCCATAGGTGTGTGGAAAGTTGAGGGAGAGTTGATTTTTCCACCCTTGACCCAAGGTGGAAGCCATCTTTCCTCCACTGAACAGACGCAGCTAAATGGCCTTCTAGATGTCCTAATTGGAGTATTCTATAGAACAATACAATAAATATCCGGATGTCCCCTAGATTTCTGTAATGTTTCAGCCCAAAATAATATATGGTTTATGAGATATGTGTAAAATGGTGGGCTGTTTTTCTAGACCTCAGATTCTGGCCCAAAATTTTATCTCCAAATTGGCCCACCTTAATATCCACCAAACAGGTCGAATTATAATTGGATCATGATAAATTATTTGTTCCTATATATGTATTCTGGCATTACACTAAATATAGACCTCATTGGGCCTATATGTTGGGCCCCATATTCTCATCAGTGGGTTGGTATCCAATCTTCCTTCTCCAGAATTGTTTGCATGAAATCCCATTTTGGTGGTCTTCCAATGTGAATGTTTCAAAACTACACAAGAATGAATTGTTACCAGTATAATTAGAAACCTTAAAATTAAATAAGAAAATAAAATCAATAAAATTAGGTATTTTAAATTTTGTTAAAAAATGTACCGCATAATAGTGCATTTTAAGAAGGAATTACAATCATAATGTGAAATGATTTTCAATGTGTAAAATGAACTAAAATGATATTTATGAATAATAAAGCACATTAATATTATATATATTAAAAATTATTATTATCCTTATTTTTTGGCTAATCACACCCCCCAACTTGAGTTTTTCTAGTCCCGAGAAAAATATATCTCAACAACAAAAAATTCAAATTCCCTTTTCCAAAAACATTTTAATACACAATGATCACCCAAAAACCTTATACCAAACAATCATAAAACCCATAAAAATATTTTAATAGAAGATAGTTTCATAAGTATATCCCAATCCCACAATCATTCCTTTGTTCAAATTCATTTCCATTTTTCATCTAATATCAATTAATAGTGATGTTGTGTTGTGCATCGCATTAGACATGGGGGTCCATCTTTATTCAAGAGGGAAATGGTGAAAGCTCTAGGTGGAATCACATTTCAATATTAAGATGATCATTCAAAAAAATCTTATTTTTTTTTGTTTTTTCAATTTTTCCATGGTAATTTAAATTATACTCAAAAGAGTCAACCGCTGTAGTTAGACTTTGTTGATGACTCCCAGGATCAAAGACTGTAGGCCACCAAGTGAATCCCACATAATCAGGCATCATCTCGAGTTAACTCAATCAAAAACAAAATCAAATTACCAAAAACAGAGATAAACTTACTAACTTCGGGCCAGACAACTATGGAGTCACGATCCCCAAGTTCTGAAAGCCACACATTAGGTTATTTCATTTCTCTACGTGCAAATGTATTAATGTTTTATTTTAATTTTCTTTATTTAATACACATATTAAAACTAAAATGATTACCAAACTTATTCTATTTTTTTCTGAGGACCCCATGAACTCAAACTAATACCCCACTATCCAAAGGACGTGCATTTTGATCTTTTTTTATTTGGATGAAAATATAAACGATGAAATATCACATTGGACATCCAAAATTTTCAAAATAAATGCTCATGAAATTATAAAAGGATTAAAATCATAATTGGGGCATGCTAAATTATTTTATATTTAGTTTCAAAGTGTGCAATGTTTATTACCATGTTCAATGTTAAAGGAATTTTTCTGCTATTTACACACATTTGTTTTCAAATCATTCATTTTTTTTGACACAAAGGCATTTTTTATTTTATCTCCCACCCCCAACTTAAAATAACATTGTACCTAGTGTTTAAAGAAAAGAAAATTTATAAGGGGGTAGAGGTAGGGAATGAGAGTTCAAAAAGGAAATTGGAAGCAAGGATAATGGAATGAAGTCACCTGGGGGCTGAAGTTGAAATTCTTGTTTATCCCTTTTAATACCTTGATCTCAATGTCACTCTACGAATTCCCTAGTTAAAAAAACAAAATAAAAGAAAAAAACTATATATATACTTATATAATAAAGAACGTAAAATATAAGTATATATATTAAAATTGTAGAATAAGGAAGCACAAAAAGCCGTAGGTCAGTGGTCAATGCGTGCTCATGTCTCCCCTCAATCACGGGTTCAATTCCCCATGGATTCACCAGTTGTGATGGGGTTTGACCCATGACCTATGACGTGTCTCTTTTTTATTTATATATAATTTTTAATTTTTATTTTAAGCTAAAAACACATAAAAATAAAACGAACTGATGATACATTCTCTTCTTTTTAAATTTCTAGCTAAGGTATTACTCATGGATCACACCACGTGACACGGATGAATATGGTGATCCCCTTTCAAACCAATCTATACTCAAAATATAAGAACATGTCAATTGTCTATTTTTTTATTTTTAAATATCAAAATGATTAATTAATCCTATTTGATAAATAAATATGACATGAATACCACGGGTTGCCTCCTGTGCAGTGCTTTTGTTTAATGTCGTTATCCTGACACGGATCCTAAATATATAACTTTTTTCCTGGTTCATAGGCTGGATCAGTTAACTCAACCTCTATTTCCTTTTTATTGAATGATTAAATGAATGGTTTTATCCTATGATCATTTACCTTGAAAATGTGACCACTAGTGGGATCTTGAATATCTACTACCCCATGGGGGTACACATAATGCACTATGAAAGGACTTGGCCATCTAGACCTTAACTTTCGCAGGTGTAAATGATGTTTTTAACTATACAAGAGAACAAATTTTCCAGGTTCAAAATGATTGAATTTGATATTCCTAGATTGGTAGTCTTGAACTCTAGATTTATTGATCCTTGAATTTTCATAATCCTCCATCATTAGTTCCTCATGTTCATTGATATCTAATTTCCTTTTTGTTCCAGCCAATTAGAGGTCATAATTTATTTTCTTAATTGCCCAAAAATCCTTATGCTCAATTTCAATTGGTAAATGGCATGCTTTTCCATAAACCAACCTATATGGTGACATTCCTATGACGGTTTTGTATATTGTACGATATGCCCAAACAACATATGAGAGTTTTTTAGACTAATATTTCCTAGAAGGATTGATAGCTTTTTCAAGAATATTATTAAACTCTCTATTTTCTAACTCAGCTTGACCATTGGTTTGATGATGGTACGCAGTAGAAACCTTGTGAGAAATCCCATATTTAGATATGAGTGAAGAGAATGGATGGTTGCAGAAATGGGTTCCTCGGTCACTAATTATAGCCCTTGGAATTCCAAATCGAGAAAATATGTGCTTTTTCAGAAATTGAACCACAACATGATGGTCATTAGACTTGCTGGGAATGTCTTCAAGCCATTTTGATACATAATAAACAACTAAGAGGATATAGAGGTATCTTCTAGAGTTTGGTAAGGGACCCATGAAATCGATTCCCCAGTAGTGAAAGATTTCAATCACTAAGATGGGAGTGAGTGTCATTTGATTTCTTTTTATGATTGACCCTAGTTGTTGACACTTATGAAATCTTTGAAAAAATGTGTAGGAGTCCCTTGAGAGGGTGGGCCAGAAGTTACCACACTGAATAATCTTAGCAGATGTTTTCTTAGAGACAAAGTGACCTCCACATGCATCACTATGATTGAATTTAACAATAGACTCTTGTTCAGATTCTGGGACACATCTTCTAATGACTTCGTCAGGGCAGAACTTATAGAGGTATGGATCATCAAACACATTGTGTCTAACATGAGAATAGAATTTCCTTTGAAATTGAGTCCCTAAGAATTTTGGAATGACTCCTGTAACTAAGAAATTGGCTATGTCGGCATACCAAGGGCAGTCACTCACAGAGTATAGGTATTCATCGAGAATTTAATTAGACATAGAAAGGCCATTTGAGTTGTCCTTGAATTCTATCCTATAAAGGTGATCAGATACAACATTTTCAACACCCTTTTTATCCTTAATTTTTAGTTCTAATTCTTGTAAGAGAAGGACCCACCTAATTAGTCTATCCTTAGCATCTAATTTTTGGAAGAGGTATTTTTGTGCAGAATGGTCAGTGAACACAGTGATGGGGAATCCTAAGAGGTAGGATCTAAACTTATCTAAGTAAAACACAACATCAAGTAACTCCTTTTCAGTATTGGTGTAGTTTATTTGGGAATCATTTAAGGATTTTCTTGCATAAACAATGACATTATGAGTTTTATCATAATGTTGTCCTAACAAAGCTCTTGCAGAGAAGTCACTGGCATCACACATAATTTCAAAAGGAAGGTTCCTATTTGGATATTCCATACTGGGAGGAGAGGTGAGAGAGGATTTGAGGGTTCATAATGAACCCTCACTGCTTTCTGTCCAAATAAATGTAGAATCCTTTATTGGAGACCACAAAAGGGATGGGAGATTGAACTAAATTGCCTAATGAATCTTCTATAGAAACCAGCTAGTTCTAAGAAATACCTCACTTACTTGACAGTTTTGGGTGTTGTAAGGTGATGAATGATGTCAACCCTAGCTTTATCAACTTCAATCCCCCTACCTGATACTATATGGACTAGAACTAGTCCCTCTTTAACCATGAAATGGAATTTTTCCCAGTTTAGGATCAAATTATTTTATTCACATCATGACAATACTCTCTCCACATTCCTTAAACATCCACCAAATGTATCCCCAAACACAGAGAAGTCATTCATGAAGACCTCAAGAAAATATCTTACCATGTCTGAGAACATTCCAATCATGCACCGCTGTAGGGTTCCTGGGGCATTGCATAACCCGAAGGGAAAGCATTTGAAAGCAAAGGTTCTGAATGGACATGTAAATGTAGTATCCCCTTGATCCTTTAGGGAGACCTCAATTTGATTTTACCCCAATTACCCATCTAAGAAACAGTAGAAGGCATGACCTTCCACTGTCTTAAGTACTTGGTCAATCAATGGTAAGGGAAATGGACCTTCTTGGTGAATGATTTTATCTTCCTATAGTCAATGCAGACCCTCCATCCACTACTCACCCTGGTTAGAAGAATCTCTCCATCATTATTGGTTATCATTGTGATTCTTGCTATCTTGGAAACCCCTTGGATTGGGATGACCAACTCACTCTCAGCTTTGGTATATAAGATACCATCTTTTAACAATTTTAGAAGTTATTTTCTCACTACTTCCATGAGATTACTATTGAGTTGTCGTTGAGGTTGATGACATGGCTTTGAATCAGATTCTAGAAAAATCCTATGAGTCCTAATAAGTGGGAAAATCCCAGGAATATCAGACAGGGTCCAACCAATGGCTTTCTTATGTTTTCTAATGATATGTAGAATCATCCTCTCATGATTGTCTTCAAAAGAAGAAGAAAAAAAAATAGGATGTGTTTGATTGTCCCCTAGGAATGCATTCATGAGTGTAGTGGAAAGTTCCTTCAATACAATATCAGGTTGGTTCAAAATTTCAATAGAATATTGGGACATTGGATCTGGATCAATTTTATTTCCAAGAGTTTTAGATAGGATTGATTCCCCACATATAGAAGGTTCAGCTACTAGATTGGCTTGATCATATTTAGGGAAGGAATTTGGAGTGGTCTCCATGAAAGTTGTTTTCTGAAAGGTTTCATTTATTGTTGGACCTAAGACTTCATCATAAGTGAAATTTAAAATTGATTCAAGCCAAGGAGATAAAATTCCTTCATTTGAACAAAGGAAATCAATCTCATCTTGACTTAAACATCCATAAAATATTCATTGATGTTCTATGGATTCATTATCAATGTTACCTATCATGTTTACTTCATTAATGTCCTCTTCATCCCCCATTTGTGAGCTTTCAATATAAATGTTCAAGTATAGACTCGTGTTTCCAAAGGTTATGGTCATGTTCCCATTTTGGACTCGGATAACAGAGTTGATTGTTGCAAGGAAGGGACGACCAAGGATAATTGGAGTTTGTTCCCTATTTCCTATGTTTGGATGGTTGTCAAGGACAATGAAGTCAGCAGGGTAGATGAAGTTTTCAACATTTACCATAACATCCTTTAAAATCCCCTTTGGAACCCTAATGCTATGATCAGCAAGTTGAAGTGTGACAGATTTGTGTTGGAGATCTTCTAGGCCTAACTGGAAGTACACAACATGGGGGATGAGATTGAAACTTGCACCGAGGTCACACAAGTCCTTGATAACTTTTCTCTCTCCTAGTTCAAAATTTTCTTTAAAAAGTGCACAATTCTATAAGTTACTTTGAGTAGGTATATATGGTTTGGATTTCATCGAGAAGGGAAATGTTCAACTTGACTTGTGAGAATATTTCCCTCAATTTTTCACTCAATTCAAGCATGGTTTTCCCCTCATGCGTTGAGTAAACGATGCAGGTTGTTGGGTTATTTGTTGAAGAGTTGTTTCTTTGACAATGTTATCATATTTTTCAGTTTGATCATTTGGTTCATTTGAATTTTCATCCAATTTTGAATCTTTATATGGGTTCTAAATTAGTTTTTCAGGTTTCTCAATTTATTTCCCACTTCTTAAAACAGACACAGCCTTTAGTTGTTCATGAGTTGTTTGGGTGCAACTTGACTATCCCCTTAAATTTGAGGATGGTACTGCCTGAGTAGTAATGGGTTCCTTTCCAGTTTGTATGGTTTGAAGTTCTTGTTTTAGGGAAGATACTTCCATGTTCCTTCATTCCATTTATTTGCACAGTTTTTCTATTAGGATTTGTGGAATAGTTTGGGTTGGTACTTGAGAATATTGGTTTATCCTAGGGGAATATTTTGGAGGTGGGATGGTTTGTTGAAAATGGACTGGTGGATATTGGTATTAGGTAGGTTGGGTTTGAAATTGGTTATGGGTTTGGTAGTTTTGATGGGGGTAAGTATTTTGTCCCTTTGGTTGGCTAGGTTGTTGGTTATCTTTCCAATGGAAGACTGGGTGGTCATTATACCTTGGGTTGAAGGTGTATTGGTATTGAGGATTTTGAAAGTTCAAATCATTTACTTCCACTGGGGGTCCTCTTAAAATAACAACCTTTATGGATGGAATGGTTGGGCAGTTGTCTGTCTTATGGTCATGTTTTTCACAAATTGTGCAAACAGGGTCTATAGTTTGGATTTCATGGACTTTCCTAAGGTCTATCTCTTCAACCTTCCTAGAGATAGCTGCGAGTGTAGCCCTAAGGCTTTCCTCTTATCTAATTGTATGAATTACATTAGTTCTCTGTGGCTTTTCAGAATAAGATAAAGTTCCCCATGTTTGTTTTTGTTCAGAAAGGTTATCTAGATACTCGTAAGCGTCATTTGGGGCTTTGTTTTTTAAGGTTCCATTACACATCATGTCAATGAATTGTTTGTTCCCTAGACTGAACCCTTCATAAAAAATTCTCACTTTTTTAGGTATAGAAAAACCCTTGTTGTGGAACCATGTTTAGAGTGTCCTTGAACCTCTCCCATGTTTCATAGAATGACTCTCCCTATTTTTCAAAAAAAATTGGATACTCTTTTTAACTAAAATTGTTTTGTGGTGGGGAAAGTATTTTTTGTATAATTATATTTGTAATTAGTGCCAAGAGTGTATGGATGATGGTATAAAATTTTTTGGAAACTTTTTAGCTTGATCCTTTAAATAAAAATTAAATAGCCTCATCTTAGCTGATTCTAGTTGATGTGGGGGACACATGGTTGCAACAATGTCATTGAACTACTTTATGTGAAGGTAGGGCATCTCGGACTCCATTCCATGGAATGTGGGAAGATGGTTTAGGACCTAGGGATTAAATATGTAGTTAGAATCTCTTTGGTAGTTGTGTCTAATTCATGAGGGGGAATTGGTCTAGGTAGGTGTTAGCTAGTCATTCATGGATTGATCAACTACATTCCCTAAGTTTAGGGCTACCTCATTTGGGTTTCCATTTTGGTTCCCACCCTGGTTTATGAGTTGGTTTCTTTGAAGACCTTCCATTGAAATGGGATCAATTTTTCACTCTAAAATATCAAGAGTATTAGGATATAATGTAATAAATCCCCTATTTCCACTTGACTCCCCAACCCTAGTACTTTCCACCCTAACTAGACTGTTAGATTGATCGCAGGTGTAAGCAGACATGCGCCAAAAGAAAAAAAACGAGAAAGGGACAAGATAAGAGATCTTGGGTGAGAATAGAAGAAATTGGGGAGAATAGAATGGGTGTTAAAATTAATTACTTGGGTCCACAAAAACGGTTTCAAAATTTGATTCACGGTCAAATTTACCCAAGAGAAGAAGGTAGAACGGTCTTTGTAGTCTAGCTTGCGTTGTCGAATCCTCAGAGACCTAAGAAGTAACCTATAGACACGCACATTATAAGGAATATTTTTGGATATGAATCAACCAAATTGGGTTGATTTTAGATGTGTTTAAAGGATCACTAACATATTTAAGTTAATTCAAATTAAGTTAATGATTTGATCCTAGGTTATCACCCGGGGTGGATTGGATGAATTCCTTTTTTAATGATTTCAATTTCTTATATTTGAGATGGGTTCATTTAAGAAGATCAAAAAAAATTATCACTTACTGGTTTAATTCCTATAAAACCTAATACTAATCACTTATACACTTTAAGGATCAATGTTTTGAGCACTCCAAGGTAAAGGTTCATATTAGCACATGAAATGTGTGACCTTAAATTCAATAAGGATGAAGATATTATAAAATCATCAAATAAAAATCTCATTTAAAAGAAGTTATTAGCCATTAATGGAGTGAGAAATAACATCCAATACATACAATTGATAATCCCTTATAAAAAACCATAAAAGAGTTATCCCTACATTGACGACATGTCTTCAATGGAAGCGGGAAGTAGACTTATGAGGGTGGAATTGAAGAAGTAAAAACAACAACAAAAATCGATCACTCCATCGTTGTGTGATAAATATCACAAAGTATGATGTGAATAAATTCACACCATGAACCAATGATATCAAAGTGATATTTAGAATAATAGAATAAGAATAATGGAAGAACGTTTATTAAAAAACTATGGTGAATTAAACAACTTACATGAGAAAGAATTGTGATTACAAAGACAAAGAGGCAGCATAACACTACAATGAAACCAAGAACCAAATATCCTCAACTCCTCCACCACCAAAACCTTAAATAGGAATTTTTTAAGCCTTGGGTTGATCCTCCAATATTCCAAGTCTCATAAATTAATTGTGTTAGGCCATAGTTGGGTGGAAAGCTGAGGGAGAGTTGATTTTTTCACCCTTGACCCGATGTGGAATCCAACTTTCCTCCACCGAACAGACGCATCTGAATGGCCTTCTATATGGAAGAATTGGAGTGGGTCATAGAAGTGTAAAATGAATCTCAGGATATACCCTAGACGTATGTAAGGTTTTAGCCCAAAATAATATATGGTCTACGATATATGTGTAAAATGGTGGGCTATTTTTCTGAGCCTCAGATACAGGCCCAAAAATTTATCTCCAAATTGGGCCTCGATAATAACCAACATGGATGTCGAATTAGAGTTGTCTCATAAATAATTATTTGTTCCTATATATGTTTTATAGAATCACAAGAAATTTGGACTTCATTGGGCCTATATGTTGGTCCCCACATTCTCATCAGTGGGATGGTATCCAATCTTCCTTCTCCAGAATTGTTTTCATGAAATCCCATTTTGGTGGTCTTCCAATGTGAATCTTTCAACACCCCATAAGTATGAATTAGCCCCAATATAATTAGAAACATGAAAATTAAATATGAAGATAAAATCAATATCATTGTGTATTTTAAAATGATATTAAAAAATGTACCACCTAATAGTGCATTTTAAGAAGGAATTACAATCATAATGTGAAATGATGTTCAAAGTGTAAAATGCACTAAAATGGTGTTTATGAATAATAAAGTACATGAATATTATATATATTAATAGTTAATATTATCCTAAATTCACATCGTGAACCAACGGTATCAACGTGATATGTATAAGAATAGAATAAGAGTAAAGGACGAAATTTTATTAAGAAACTAAGGTGAATTAAACAACTTACATGAGAAAAACATTTGATTACAAACACAAAGCGGCAGCATACCACTACAATGAAACCAAGCACCAAAGATCCTCAAATCCTCCACCAAAACTGCCTTAAATAGAAATTTTTTAATCCTTGGGTCGATCCTCCAATAGTCCAAGCTTCCTCACTTAATTTTGGTAGGCCATAGGTGGGTGGAAAGTTGAGGGAGAGTTGATTTTTCCACCCTTGACCCGAGGTGGCAGCCAACTTTCCTCCACCAAACAGACACATCTAAATGGCCTTCTAGATGGCGATATTGGAGTGGGATATAGAATAATAAAATTAAGCACCCGATGTCCTCTATCCATCTGTAAAGTGTCAGCCCAAAATAATATATGGTTTACAAGACATGTGTAAAATGGTTAACTGTTTTTATGGGCCTCAGATTCTGGCTCTAAATTTTATCTCCAAATTGGTCCACCTTAATAACCACTTTGGAGGTCTAATTAGAATTGGATCTTGAAAAAATATTTGTTCCTATATATTTTTTCTATAATCCCATGAAATCTGGACTTCATTGGGCCTGTATGTTGGGCCCCACATTCTCATCAGTGGGATGATATCCAATCTGACTTCTTTAGAATATTTTGCATGAAATCCCATTTTGGTGGTCTTCCAATGTGAATCTTTCAACACTCCACAATTATTAATTGTTCCCAATATAATTATAAACCTGAAAATTAAATATTAAAATAAAATCAAGATCATTGGGTATTTTAAATGATGTTAAAAAATGTACCACATAATCATGAAATTTAAGAAGGAATTAAAATCAGAATGTGAAATGATGTTCAAAGTGTAAAATGCACTAAAATGGTGTTTAGGAATAATAAACCACATGAATATTATATATATTAATAATTAAGTTTTGCCTCATTTTGTTTCTAATCACCTGTTGACACCTAGGCTACGACAACCACACCACTTCCCCGAAGACACATGGGCTTCATCCCGAAGAAACTTGGGTAGACAAACCTTGCCCGAAAACACCTAAGCCTCTCATATATAACAAACCCTCGATCAAATAATCTTTTGTTTTGGTAATCCTCAATCCATTATATCCTAATCAGATACACTCAAGTGGTAAGAACCCGGAAGAGGGAGCGAGCAAGAAAACTAGTAACCAGCCATCCATCCTCCCACTTGGATGTTGGGAAATACACCCTCCCCCATTAAATGGAGATGTTTATAACATAGTTCTCATCAAGGATGGGGTGGACATGTAAATTAATAGAAACTACAATATATATATGTGTGTGTAAAAAACACTCACCCAACCTACAGGTTTCCAAACACGAAACAAGACCACACAAACCCCCTTCGCTACTACACCTATATGCACAACCACATGAACAACCATAATAAAACACAATCATGAATCCTTTTCATTTAACCACTTACCATTTATTAGTCAAGGGGTTCATTTTAATTTGTTCCATAACTACCTATGGAAACTAACAAGCGCAAAATCTACAACCGTTCTCAGAAGGCTAAAGGCCACTAAACACTACCAAGGGAAAACCCAACTACAGTTCCACTGCACTACAGCAAAAACCCATATTTTTGCAGTCCCACTGCACAGTCAGCCCATATCCACACAGTAGTCCCACTACCCAACGTCTCTCCACAACCACAACACAAAAATGTAAGTTCATCTTTCTAAATTTTCATCCATTCCACAATCAATCAATCTCTCAGACTAAGAAGCCAACTCACCACCTATACCACCCCACACACAAGACCACAGCAACTGCCATTAACACCAGCCCCACTGAACACTCATAACACATCCTTCTCACAAAGCCCACTATTCTTCTCAACCATGTTACCATAACCATGCTACCATCAACAACACCACACAACTCACACAATGTTGAAAAACTCCACAGAACACAGCACTTAGCCACACCTATCAACAGGATGTGTATACCTTCAGATTTAACTATCATAGGTTCTTTAACACCTCTTAATTATAACTATGTTGATCAAACAATAAAATTGATCTTGGGGAATTCATTTATTTAACCATGTATACATGATTAAGTAGATTATGTGTTACAGTCATTTATTTATACATCTCAAAAGAACAGAACATTATTAGTGCACAAGAAAATACCACTAATGGCCATAATTTTCAGAAGTAATATACCCATTACAACCCTAATATAATCAAAGATAACAAATAATATAATCAATCAACATTAACCCACTCGTTGCCCATTATTTTATATACCTGTATTATCTTTTTATCAAATTCAGTGCGTATCTGTTTCTTGTATCTAAGAAATGTTTTCAGTCGTTACTCACAAGGATTAATTATCGTACACACCCTATATTATAAACAATTAAAGATAAGAAAAATAAATCCCTACTTGGAAGATCAAAGGACCCAAGTTCCTCCTTGTGCCAAGAATATGGGTCGTGTGAGTAGTAGGGAAGAACTCCAAGAAAACAGAGTAAGAGGGACTCTAGTATAGGGGCACGACTCGACTAGAGAAGAAAACTCTAGGCGCACTAATGGGGAAATGGAAAACACACAAGAAAAGGAATGTCATGGCTTTCAAGATTCAGATCCTATTTTAAATGAAGAACAATTTTAAAAGTTATCATTGTGGGATCGTGGTCAAGATCATGTGGTTTGGGTATCTCAAATTACCTGAGACATTAGGATATTTAAAGATATAATCAATATCCTTTGAAATTCCCTTAAAATGAATTAATAAGTATTTAAACTTGGTTTTTGTTAAATAAAATGTAAGAGGGGTTAAACTAGAAAACTGGGAAAAACTAGGGGAACCACAAATGAGTCACCAATGGGCGAGTCACAAACGTTGATCCACCGACAGGTGAGCTACCGACATGTCCTACTGATGCTGATCCACCGATACTGATCTACCGACCCTAGTCAACATTTTTTAGGAGAAAATTTTTCAAAATTCTCTTTGGTCATGGGATGTTGAAACCAAATCATAGATTAAATTTTAATTATAAATAACATTAGAAATCATCATTATATAAGGGGTATATAAAATCATGGTTTGTGTGTATGATTGGAAAATATGATAAGTTATAAAACAATATTTTATTGTTCATTATGTTTAGGAATTTATTTTTTAGAGTTATTTTTCAAAATGTATAGTGATATTATTATGGGAATTTTTATTGTTTTTTTCACAATAAAATGTATATTAATAATGGTGAAGGTTATATAGATTTATTTTTTACTAGAGAGTTTTTTTAAGACTATTAAAATTTGTAAGAACAAAATTGTGTTAACATTTAGTTAACACTATTTCATTTCATATTTTATATTTAAAATTTAAATGTAGTAAATGGATTTATTTTTATTAATATATAGATTTAATTTGACATGGTTTTTTGTACCAAAACATTAACTAAGTAACCATAACATGGTGTATATAGTGGCACTATTTTTTCAATGTATTTTTAATACTTGGATGATTTTGGTCATTTTAAAGTTAAATAAATAGATTATTTATTATTTTAAATTTCACATAACCTTTAAGGATATTTTTATAAGGAAATAAAGTACTAAAATTAGGTATAAATAGAGGGAAAATATTGAAAATGTCATTGAAGATGTTAATGAAATATATTTTATAAATTACTAGAAATAATTACATTATAGAATATTACATGTCTGTAAATCATGAGAGAGACATAAAATAAATAACATGAGAATTATTAATATTTTTTATTTTTTATTGAAAATGAAATTGTATAGAATCACCCTTTTAAGAATCATATTTTGAATAGTCCTATATTCATTGGGAGTTACCTCCATGATATTTTTATTTTTAACTCTACATTGAATAAATGAGTTAATTGGTTGAAAGAGTGAGTGTCTATTAGTTTTTTTAAAGATATAAAATAAAATCTTTTTAATTATAATTTTATATGTTATGTAATTTGTACATGGACACATCATCAAAGTACTGTCCTTGGAAAAATCTTTTTTGGGTGAACCTAGTGAAATATTCATTACATTAGATTTATATATATTATTTTTACTATATATATGTATGTTTGGCATTGATAGGTTTAATTAATTTTTTATAATATGTGAAAATGAAATTTTAGATAATTAAAAATTGGACACCATAATTCACCCTCGATCCCCTTGATGTGTTTTGGGATTTGTTTTTGTAACATCACTATTTTTACATTATTTTCAATCAATAATTAATTTAATGTTAACTAGTATATAAATACTAGAAAATTATTATATCCTGATTTGATCCAAAATTTAAGTAATTGAAAAACACCTATTTTATTATTCCTCTTTGAAATAAAGAATCTTTCACCCTCTAATGTAAATAAATATAGAGAAAATAGAGGGACATTTAAATCTTTAGAAATCTTTTGTTAGATGTGTTCTAATGAAGCATGGTTAACATTATATATGATGCTTTTATTCAATGAAGGTTACTATTAGATCATAAGTATTCAATAATAAATTTACAATAATATTTGTTTTGTAATAACTATTTATAATTTTTTAATCTTTATAACACACCATGATTAGTTTTTGAATGATTTAACGAATTATCAAATGTGTTTAAATAATTTTTTCTATAACATCAATGGATTTAGAAGATAAATTATTGATAGTTTATATAGAATATAATGAATTAATAAAGGTAGGGTAATATCACATAATCATCATCTACCCATGCATAATATTTCATGTGATATATACAATAAATAATATTATTTTGTTCATAATTATTTTAAAATGATGGGTTGAATCATAGGTAGGAAATATATATAGGAAAGAAAATCTTTCCTTTCATCTTTCAAAAAACTACTCAAAAAAATTCTCAAGATAAATTTTTATTTATTAATTTCATTTTTCTTTAAATATTTACTTTAATGTTTCATTTCATATTTATTTAAAATAAAAATAGTATCTCCTTTTTATTAAACATCAATTAAAATATATTTTGTTATTTTTATTTATAGATCTAGCTATTAAAAATGAAATATAATCTTTTGTAAAGGTTATCACACTTGGTGTTAAAAATAAAGTCATTTGTTAAATTTTAATGGCCTATAATTAAATTTAAAATTAAATTTTCCTTCAATAACTTAAATATCATGTTATTAAAGTAGTGAAGGAAATTGAAACCAGATTATGAGATATAAAAAATGGTATCATTTTATCATAAATTTTTTTATTATGTTTTTACTTCATTTGGGTTAATTATTACATGGTTTTACTTAATTGAAAATAGTGGTAAACAACCATTTATGTAAATAATAGTCATTTAATTCCATCTCTCTATATATTTTTGTGTCAACATTTATCTATTCATCTTGTTCAACCAGTCCAGATCAACACAAAAACTTATTAAATAATAAGAAAACTATTTAGCATACATTTAAATATTTTTCATTATGTTGAAAAAAATTAATCTCATATATGAAAATGTATTTCAATATTATTATACTATTTGGATTAATAAAAAATCTAAATAAAATATCTCACACCAAATAAAAAGTTCAATAACTAAAAAACACATGTAAGGACATGATGATATATAATATAAAAAGGGTAATAAATAGTTACCAATACATGTTTGTAATATGTGGAAAATAATTCATATATTAAAAAAATATTTTGGAACCAAATAAGTGGAGAGAACAATATGAAACCAAAGTAAATAAAAAAACATAAAAAACCTAAAAAATACTAACCATTTTAACTAAACCCATGTTAAAAATTAAAATTTTATGAATATATAATGAGAAATTTCAAATAGTGAGTATTTAATGAAATATTTTTTATCAACTAAGGGGATCCATGGGATAGATATATAAAGGTTTAATAAGATAACAATGTTTTTTATTTTCTAACAAAACTTTTATGAGATAGTTTTCTAGTCATTAACAAATTGAAAAATTGAAACCACTTGATCTAATTATTTAGACATATATATTTTGGGTTTTAATTATTTATATAACATAATGATTGAGTGGTGTTATTAATAAATATTTCATTATCCAAATATAATTAATCGTGTTATGTTTGTTATTTTTTTTACAAAGATAATCCTTTTAATATAATCAGTAAAATAAGAATATTCTATGGTAATTCTAGGAGACCTCACATTAAAGAAATCATATAGATAATAATATATTTAATAGTAATATGAAATATTTATTTTTTCATTAGATTAATTTTTTTAGTAATGTTTTAGCTAATTCTTCATCATATAATTTTTTATAAATCTATCAAAATCACTATATTGTTTCCCTTAATAATATTTGATGGGTGCATGTATAGTTTCAAATGAAACATACATAATTTATTCTATATATGTTAATACATTTTAATAGGAGGATGTCACTAATATTTCTTTTTTATTGGTTTTTTCATTATTAGAAATTTTTTTATAAATTGAATCATAGTCACAGTGGGATTAATTGATATGTTTTATATAGTGATTACCATTGGTTTTGAAGAAGATTATTTTCATTATTTGGTATATAAAAAATTTATTATTATTAGTTTCCCTATGAGATTTGTTATTGGACCCTTAAAAATTCATCCCAATTAAGAATATTCAACAATTTATATTTAGTTTTAAATTAACCTTATTCTATATATATTAGTGATGAAAATGTGATTATTATTGTTAGAAATTTGATTCTGCATTCCATCAAAGTGGACTTGTCAACTCTTGTAGGTGAATTGATGATTTGGGATTACATATATGTTGTGGAAAATTATTCTATAGCTATTAAAATATCTATTTATATTATGGTTTGTAATAAGTGATATTTCCAACTAGTAATTGTAAAAAATCATATTAATCACTATTTATTAATTAATTATATTAGAAATTATTTCTTATAAATGTTCATACATAACAAATATGACAGTTATCATCTATAAAAACTTGGGATTTCAAATCCCTTTACTTTCATGAATTTTTTTAACTTGAAATATAAGAGGGAAAACATGTAACCCACAACACATTAACTTGATTCCACTATTTAAAATGATTTGGTGGAAATTATTTATTTTGTTTTACAAGAAATGCCCACTAGAACACCACATCAGACAGTGGGAAGTTGAGTGTGCTAACTTAATCCCACCTACATTAGGCTAGGAGTTGGTGACAAGCACCCTGATGTAAAAATACATACATTATAATCCTTAGCCGAAATAACATATAATAGAAATAAATCACTATCCAACCAAAAAATACAACCATACGAGATATATATAAATGATTAGAATGAAACATGAATGCAATACACATTAATCATTATAATGAAATAAAAACAAGATGATAGATCACATGGTAAAAATGCAATACTTTTCTCTATATCCACTATCTCTACACCCACCAAAATTGGTAACAAACTTTTCAGCCTCTGTATAGATAAAAAAAATTCGAAACAATTAATGTTTATAGTTGAGTGTAAAAATATTCCATAGAACGCCCTAAAAACATAAAGGGATGTAAAATTCAAGTTATATCATGACTAAGGGATGAATTGTACATCCACCATCCTCAAATCATGATGGGGAAAAACATATGACCTAGAATGAGATATAAATTAACTTCCCAAAAAGGCCCCAACCACTGTCTCAAATGGGAACTGAAGATACCCAACAGCATACTCATTCCATGTAATGGGGATCCCATAAATAAAATACCTACCTTGGGTAAAACATTACAGACTGACTCATCCATGACCTGTAATATTAAACAATAATTAGTATGCATAGAGGGGTTAAAACCCATATCATTTTCTCATGCATAGGGAATCTATTTAGGAATATCTTATACCAATGTAAAGTTATATAAAACCATGAGATTCACTACATGAACTAATATCACCACTAGTTGAAATGTTGGGTGATGATCCAGACTCAGTGGCGTATCATTATTCCTGGAAAAAAATCATGAAAAAGAAAATAATATTATACATCTCACTCAAAAAATAAAGAACTGACAGACTGGTCAAATAGGAGGAACAAAACCAATTTTGAAGGAACACATATTGAATGTAAGAGTTAATAACCCCAGATATGGTATACCCAAACCATATTCCATATAGGATTCTTACCCCCTCTTATAAGTGTAAAAAACATCACCTAAAAACTGAAATGAGCCAAAAGGATGATTTGAGAACCAGATCTGCTTTATGTGGATAAATCACTCAATGCTAAGTTGTTTGCCCATCAACTCTACATTTTCACACTATAGAATCATACTAAAGGAGAACTTAGAGAACCCTATTCACCTCAAACCCTCAAATATCTAAACACTCCAAGTTACTAAAATTCCAAAAATATGATGTCAAAACTCTAAAATCATAATGGGGAACTTGCTCCTTTTCAGTATGTGTATATTGGATAAGGAAGAAACCAATTGTGGGTACATGTTGCTCTCACCTCATAGACATTAGAAACAAGGTTCCTAGAAAAGTTGATATGAAAATACAATGAAATCATTTTTATATATATCTATTTCGGTCACTAATATATAAGTACAAGGAAGAGACAATATCAATTTTCCATAATGTAAACTATCCATGAAGGCCGTAGAATAATGGGAGAGGGTGAAAAAATCTATATCCCCTATATTATCTACTTGAATGTGATCAATAATTATAGTACATTGGTTGAAGTAAATATTCATGAGTAATATTTTGATTTATATATTCAATAATTATTCCCTGTTTCAATGATGAAACTGAAAATTTCCATACAAAATTCTTTATGAATGGATTTTTCATCCTTCATATGAGGATCTAAAACTACCAAAAAAGCCATGGATATTGTAGAACATGGAATTAAAAGTGAAGTTACCTCTCCCCAATATTTAAATACTTTATGGGTGTTCACTATCTATTCACATTTCCTAAGAAATATCTTAGATAAATTTTTCATCATCATAGAGTTATGATTTGTATATATCCCCAAAAAAATCTTTACAGTGGACTTTTATACTGAAGAGTACTCCAAAAATATTAATATACGTGTCAAAAAATTCATATAATAGATTATTATACCATTTAAATATTATTTATAGGTGATAAATAAATAAAAACTCCACTTCGGGAAAAATACATGATGAAAAATATGGTATATATTGAATGAAAAACCAAAGCGTCTGGTTAGAAACGTACCACTATAGTCTCATCATATAATCTCAATGTACATGGAGTTCCCACTATATTAAATGGAATATAATTTATTAAGGACCCATATTCATGTAGTATCATAATACATAGCATTTACTCTTGTCCACAAGTCATACAGATCATGAGGACATATGGTTTCAGGCACAATATAAGCACCGTGGTTGCTGAAAAACCATAAAGGTTTTGTCGATTTCTTGGGCCATTAAAAAACATGAACATGATTTTAACACCATGACCAATGAAATTTTTCCTCTATATATTGACATAAATAAAACCTATAAACATAGACAAATTTTTCATGATAAATTCATAATTAATTAATTAATCATTGAAATAAATGGTTCATTCCTAAAATAAATCTATTCATAATATATTTTTATTGTATAAAAACTCTTTTATTATTATATTTGCTTTTCTATAAGGATACAATTGTATAATCCTTCTAGTATTGATCTACATGCATAAATTTAATCTTAAATGATGCTAATTAATTTTTGGGTGGTAGTGTAGTGAATCAATAATCATGTATTGTTCATATTGATTGCTTTTAGATCCTCCTATCTTGAAGGAATATATCTAGAACTTATCATTAACGATAGGAAGAGAGGAGGAGAAATGAAGATAGAATTTATTTGTACACATATATTCTCAAATGTTGATTAACCTTAAATAATAAACATAACCATCTATTTATAGAGTTAGGGTTTAGGTTAAAATATTATTTAATTATGTACTACCTCTTATAAAATATGATAATCCTTATCAAAACCCATGAAATATTATAATAATAATAATTTTATTATTTTATAGTAAGTTCTAACTATAAAAAAATAAATATTATTTATCACTTTTAAATAAATTTTCTTCACCAAACGCGATTTTTATCTATTGGAACTCTTAGGTATTTATTAATTACCTGAATAAATATTCTATAAAATATATCTCTCATAAATAAGAAAAATAAATATTTTATTCACAATATATTTAATAATTATTAATTAAATATTCACATAATCAAAAAATTATTTATCAATGAATATAAAAATTATTACCTTGTGAATACTAGAATCTAATAAAACCTAAATAAAATTATTCACCAGTCTTGAGAATAATATTTCTTCCAATAATTATGTTCTATTATAAATTAATCTAGATCAATGGAAATAATGACTATGCGACACTCTATGATTCTTTCACATTAGAATTAGACAGTATTTCCTAAAGTCCATTAATAAAATATATCAATAGGTCAAGGTACTAATGATAATTCACTTAATATCACAAAATTGGAAACCATATATGAATGCTAAAAATGTAATATAATACATTTTTTCAAAATATCTCATGAGAGAAGTTTCACATTTGTGCCATCAACGTATAAGCTTGGTACTTCTTTCTTTTACTCTATGAAATAAAAATTTTGTTACACCATGGCCATAGAATTTAATTTTATGGTCATAATCTAGTCAAAGGATTGAGATTTCAACTTTAATAAATATGGAAGGGATAAATACTTCCTCATATTTAACATTAATAACATGTCATTCATGACGCGTTGAAAGTACCCTACTTCTAGTAAACTTATTTTGTCATGGTTTTTATCAACAAATATAAAAAAGTGAGTCCTAAAATGTATTAATAATAATATTAAAGTCCAAAGAAAATTACACATGATCATATATAGGAATATAATATGGCACAAAAATATGTGCAATTCCTACTGGTGGTTCTATTCTCATAATATCTCATCATATAGATTAGGAAGTAAAAACATTATAAGAATAATACTAATATACTTAAAAGTACTCACACTTTATAGTGCCTTAATTATGTGTCACGTAATATAATTTTATTTGAATGTAAAACTATATTTAAAAATATCATCATAGCACTTCATTGTTCTCATTATAGTGGGAAACTTCTATGACCATATCAATCTGATACAGACCCTCTGAAATTATTACATAAAAGTCATGCAGAACAATTATCAATATGTAATTATATTTTTTAATACTAAAATATTTAAATATACACGTAATAAAAGTATAATCAGTTGGTTATAGGAAACCACCTTCCAAAAACTCCCACTTGGACTACAACCAATAACCTCTTAATTTTAGTATACTAAAACTCACAAGATGATCATGTTTCAATGAAATTGAGTATTTAGTTATGTGTTGTAGAAAATTATCTCCCATGGAAATTTTACTCAATTCAAATTCACTAATATAAGAAAAACCACTTAATTGATGAAAATTATAAAGTATGTGCTTTGTCTACTATTGTGACCATGACTCCTTTAGGAGAGCCACCAATATAGTATTATCACAATAGTCTATGATTGGGTATTTACTTTTATGTACTACATAAAGATATAGGATTAAGTTACATATCAGAACTATATATTTAGTAACCTCAGAATATATAATATACACAGTCTCTACTATAGAATTTGTGACCACAGCCTGTTGTGATCTATTCAAACTCAAAGAACCTCTATTTAGCATGAATATGTATCTCATTTCCAATTTCTGTTAGTGTGGATCTATTTAGAAACTGGCATCTGATATCCTCTTATTACTGGTTACTCATATCATCTATATACCAGGAACATATCCTTAGTATGCCTTATATACTTAAAGATAGTCTTGACTACCGTCCAATGGTTTTCACTTCGGTCGGCATGGTATATCCTTACCAAACTCAAGTTGTAGTTAACATCTGACCTACTACATAAATATCATTCAAGACTAACCCAATCACTGATGCCTATGGAATCCTTTCCATTATTTTTTCTTCCTCTTATGTATGAGGACACATATTTCATAGTATATGAAATCAATTTGACATTGGAAACAATATCCTCTTAAATTAATCTATTAAAAACTCCCCATTATTTTATCAATATAAATACCTTGACTTAGGCTGAGTGTCTCTTGGATCTCTTATAGTGGATATTGATCCCAGTAATATATATTTCCTTTACTAAGTCCTTAATTGATAATCATTCACTTAAATAGTACTTAACAGACTTTAACACTAGTATTTAATTTCAGATAAGTAATATTTCATCAATATATAATATAAAAAAATATCACACTCCCACTAGACCTATTAGATACACAAGGCTCACATTCATTATTTATAAAACCAAATTTAATGATGTCGTAATCAAACAAAATTTTCAATCACCTAGATACTTACTTTAATCCATAAATTTGTATTTGAAACCTTATAAATTGTTGGAATACTTTTGAGTCAGAAACCCTTCAGGTTGTATCACATATAAATATTTTTGAAGGCTCTCATTGAGAAATGCTATTTTGAAATCCATTTTCCAAATCTCATAGTCATGGACGGATGCAATTCAAAATATAGTTCTGATGGATTTCCAAATAGTAAATGGTGAAAAGTTTTTGTTATAGTCAATTTCTTGATGTTGTTTAAAACCTTTTAACACCTATCATGCCTTATAGGTAATGACTTTCCTATCCACATTTAGTTTTGTATTTAATACCCATGTACAACTAACTATCTTTACATCCACTAGAAGATATACCAAATATATAATTATTTTAGGTACATGTAATCCATTATATAATTAATATAATGTCACCACATGGAATTATTTTTTCCCATTACAACTTCCTTATAAGTTATGAGGTCAATATTATCAACTACTAAGGTGTCACCATCATCGGTGACATGAAAACCAAAATGTTATAGTTCTCTAAGTTCTCTTTTACTCATACATAGTACTTATATCTATGGATAAACTTATTAATCCATGAGGCTTTATAGAATATATTTTTATTCCAACCCTTGTGTTCCGAGTGATTTTACTTCATCAAAGTCTATCTCGTTCCCATAATCTCTTTTAGAGATGATATATCTCGTAATGAATATGTTGTGTCTTTACACTATAAACTTTTTCTATGATGGGTTGTATAGGTAATATCCCCTTATTTATTTAGGGTATCCTATAAATTTATACTCTATGCCTTTTCATGAAAGTTTGTTAATTCAAGAGGCCTCAGCAAATGCTTCACAACCCCACACATGTCAGTATGATAACATGGGTTACTTTTCATTCCAAAAAAGGTACGGTATATTATCTTCCACTTTTTTTGTCACTTGTTTTATTATTTTCTCTATTTTATGTGTAGTTTATCCCTGAAAGGATATTGAAGGACTATCATGACTCATAATTGATCTCACTATGTCTAACAATGTGTGTTTCCTCCTTCCACTGACACCATTCACTTGATTTGTATAAGGAGGATTGAGTTTACATAGAATCAAAAACTCCCATTGAAAATCAAGGAAGTATTCAATAAGATATTCTCCACCACAGTCTCAGTGAATTCTCTAAATCTTCTTTATAAGCTAGTTCCGAACATAGTTTTTGTATTTTTTGAGTCTATCAAATGAATCTAACTTATAAATCATCAATTAGATATATCCACACATAAAAAAATAATCATTAAAAGTTTTCAAGTATGATTACTAACCCTTTCATCAATAGATAATATTCCACATACATTTGTATGAACTAGTTCAAGAATATCTTTCACCCTTTCACATTTTCCATTAAATGAGGATGTCATCATTTTTCCTTATAAACATGTATGGAATATCCCAATTTGTTTTAGTAAAAAAATAATCTCAATATCCATATTTAACTCATATTTAAAATTTCTTTTCATTTACATGACCAAACCAGTGATGCCAAATTTGTGTGACATATCATCCATGTGAATCAATTTCAGTATTGATTTTCATTACTTTTTTCACTTAATCAAACACATAAGCAGTGTTATTTAAATGTGAATTTACATAACAAATTCTATCCTTATAAATGAAGTAGAATTTGATCAAAAAAATTAAAATAAATCCATCCCTATCATGTCAAGATAAAAATATAACTTTTTAGTAATGTATGTCACAAAATAAATACATTTCAAAGATAACACTATTCCAATCAGCAACGTGAGGTGGTAGTCCCCGATTTCTACAGATGAATGTTTATCTATGTTGGATCCTCATAGATCTAACTCCATTCATTCAATTTTTCTATGTCTACTAGGTCTCTAAATTTGAATACAAATGTGATAACCACAAGATATATCTAATAGATGATATTTCAAATTAGAGCAAATGAATTCAATATTAAATACACTAATATATTATCCTTACATCATTGGTTGGGTGATTTTTTTTCTACTAGACCTTCCTTACACATGTGAAACAGAAAACATACTCCCTTAGATCATTATTATCATGGAAGGGTCTTTCATTGAATATTATCTCTTAACTCTCTTTTCATGGTCATTCTATTTTTCACCACAAAGAGAGAATGTTTTTTTCTCTCCATCTTCTTATTTATATAAAGATTAAGAGTGAGTAGATATGGGTGAATATTTCATTATCTTTTATATTAAAATTTAAAAAAATTGAAAATATCTGAGGGAGAGATACAAGAATGATACCAGTGTAAAAAATAATTAATTATTTTAAACTTTAGAACCTCTAGGAACTAAATTTATCCAACGATATTGGCAATGTGAGGCCTAGATCACACACCCTCCACAATATTACTCTAAAAGATAGATATGGATATCTCAAATCATTATTGTATTTATCTCTCTTGATAAAAACCATGGAGATTCTAGATCAAAAAATAAGTATCCATTTTTTTATGTGACTTCATTAGTTCACTAGACATAGATGATAGTTTCAAATATTGAACAATGACCATTTCATTCAAATGTTTTTCATAGATAAGGAAATCTTCTCCACTCACCTCATTCATAGGAATATAATGTAATGAGGCTTATAGCATGTATCATTTTCATTCAAGGAAAGTTACTTCTGGAGAGGATATGCTCCTGATCCAGTATCAATCATAGGTATAGTGTTGATAAAAAACCTTCCATTTATTCTGAACTGATAAAAGAGCATATTACTAATTCTTCTCTTGATTAAAATTTTTGTGAGACATAGTGAATAAATTTTATTATCTCTCCCACTATTTTATCAAGTCCTAGAAGCCCTCACCATTGGACTTATAAAGTTTAATTTCAAGGTAGTTCTAGATGAAAGGATCTATATTATCCTTCACATAAACCAAATGATTGTTGGTAAATATACTTGAAGGTATTTAGGTAGGTACATATTTGTCGATGGGGGGTTTTTAGCTCCTTGATTTTTTCATGTAGACTAACCAATCTCGAAATCATGACATTGATTTTATCAACATTTACCTACATGTTACATCATGTCTACAGATAGAAACTTCTCTTGACGTGAGATGTTTATGTTAACCCATAACCTTAATAATAACTCCATGTTAAAAGTAATTTTACCAATGAAGGTTAGTAAAAAACTTAGTTATAAGGCTTTGATTCCTAATCATGTAATGGAATTCCAACTATGAATTAATATATATTTGAGTAATTTTAATAATTATGAGTACGATTTTTCTTCTTTTTCATAATTTACATGTAATCTTAATATTAATTGAATCATAGATTGGTGATTTACCATGTTTGATCAAACATTTAGACATAAAATATTTTTTTTAATATATCATTTCACATTAATTAATTTATCAATCTTATCATAGAATTTAATCCATAAAATAAATAATGCATAAGAAAAAAATAAAAAAAATTATTCATGAGATTTTCATATGGGAGATTTATTGAATTGACAATAAATCATCATATGACCTAGGGGAAAACAGCTTGTGACAATCTTTGAAGGATTTGTAACTCCACAAGTTCATATGTGTATCACATCGTTTAAAATCATCCTAGTTATGTATTCAACCACACCCACATGTCATAACCAGACCAATTTCAGGGCTCGATCCATAAATACACAAAGACTGCCTCCACAGGAAAGTGGGTGGGTATAAGCACTGATGGCATAATAAAATTTAGGATGCATTTTTCTAATTACCGATACACATGAACACAACCACTCAATGAAAAAGTAAGGAGGGAAATGAGTAAAATAAGTTACACTATTGTAAAATAATCCAACCATGCATGGACCACTAAATAGTATGAGTACTATAAAGTAAACTGAAAGGGGACTAGGGTAAAAATGAACACTCAACTAGAAAAGTTTCACAACCTGATAGAAAATGGGAAAGTAAAATAGTTGAGATATCATTGCTCTTAAATCCAAATATAAGACCACCATACGTTGTCCAAGCACCCGTATCTCTGATATCCTCTTAATTCACGATCAAACCTGCATGTCCTCTGTATAAGGAATGATATGTGTGGGAAAATCCCATGTAGGGGTGAGTGTAAACATATCCATTAGGACACCCCCAAAAGGAAAAGTGGGAGTAGAAAGATATATGCTGAAGAGGATAGAAGTATATATTATAAATTAGAGTAAAAGAGTGAAATTAAACCCAATAAGAGCGTGAAGTAAGATCATCCAAACACAAGGAGCTATAAATGGTTAGAAAATGAACTTATCATTGTGTATTATCTACCTATATTAGGATATTAGACTCATCCAACCAAGAGAAGCTAATCCCAGAAAACATGGGGCATACCCCACGACTCTTTGCCTCTCCTAAAAGGAGAGTAACCTAGACCCAAGGAGTGGGTACTAAAATGGGATATATATATATATATATATATATATATATATATATATTATCAGTCAAAATAATCCCAAATGGGAGAGTAATGGGATCTCCATCTCACCGCTCAACCCTAGAAGAATAGTCTCCAAATGTTCCAGAAGTATCCATCAATAATGCCCAGAATCCCACACATCTTCCCTAAACTAGCATGTCAGAGGGGATAAATCAATGCACCTTGATACTATCCTCTTTGGTCAGCACTGACTCATCCTCACAGTTTTAGGTCACATCACAAGGATGCGTATCAGAGGGGAAAGATCCCCTCTTTCTCATGAGTCTAAAGGTAGGTCAAACCCCATCTCGCCACTGATCCACATAGTCAAATGGTGCACACTCGATATAGAGGACCAATGACATAGTGCATCATGGTGATTCCACTATAATAGTATCCATGGAGGACTCATACCATAATATGTCAGGGGAATTCCACTCTAGTCATTGGTGATCCACACCCTAGTATGTTAGGGGATCAATACTCGAGAGTCGAAAGGGACCCACTGCCCAGCCCTGTTGAAGGGTAATATTCTAGAGGGTGCATCTCATTAATTAGATACAGAGTAACCATGGCCTGGTGAATTAGTGGGTTTCCACTCTGGTCATTGGGGATCTACTCCCTAGTATGTCATGGGGTCAACCCCTGAAAATAAGCCTCTGATAATCTACCTGAATGATGCTTGTTCACTACTTGATCACTGCTCTGGACTCTCTTCAAACCCATCAAAATGATCTTCCACTGATATTCCTTTCATGATTCCATGTTTAATGAGACCATGAATAAGGCTTTCACATCCAAACTGATCTCACAGTTATGATACTTGTGGAAAAACATGCAAGATAAAATATTCATTCTCTCCAAACGAACATCCGATAAAAAAGTTATATGTCACTGCATTATACTCAAATAGAATATCATGGGGACTATACCTTGATCTTGAAATAAAATAAATAAATCACACCATTTTGATCCTCATGGAAAAAAACATACCGGATCGACTATTCATTCATCCAAAACAGGAACCCAGTGAAAAATCTTTATTTCATCGCAACATGCTCAAACCGAGCTTCATGGGACCTGCACCTCAATTTCAGTATAAACTCCCAAAATTGGTCTGGAAAATTCTTCTTAATATTCAAGGTCAAGACGCCCCTCACGGGGCATTGTTTGGACATCGTCAAAAGGAGTTATGTCTGATAAAATATTTCTCAATAATAATAATTATATTATTATTATTATTATGATTAGGTGTTTCTTGCAACCGAACCATGAGACCGAATTCTTAAATTCCCAAATTAGCCTCAAAATGTCTTTCTCAAATAGCGGATCACATTTCAATAGAAAAAACATAAATGGGATGCTCTATTTAGGATATATAGTGGTTTTAATCCATATCGCAAGGACCCGCCTCAGCTCGGCCTTCTCCCTCCACGTCCCACTCTCATATTGGCCCACTCATGCTGGCCCACCCCTGTCTGGACCCTCATGTTGAACTCTTCCCCTCCATTGTTTTTGCATCAACGTGGTCATCCACTATGATCTTCAGCCCTCTGTCGCCACCGCGGTCTATACGTTGTGCTCCTGGCACTGCTAGTCACCCACATTCCATACAACCAAACTGCACACCCCTAGCCACCGTCTTGTACACCATCCATATCAACCACCCGCCTAACAGATCTTTCCACCCTGATCACCATCAATCCTCTTTCACTTGTCTTCCACTATCTGAACATGTGGCCACTGCGGGCGCTATCGTGCACCGCTGCTGACATCCACCTTAATCGGTGGTCCCTTTTGCGGACCACTAGGCCTCCTTCGGTTGCCTGAAAAATGTGATGAACACTTATTTATAATCCATATGTTCGTATGATCAAATAACAAAGCCTTTATTGGAAAATTGTTTATGATTCTACGCGCCAAAAATTAAACAACAAACACCACATAGAATAGGTGAAGAACATGATAATATGGGATTCAAAATGGCGTTTGGTTGATGGTATTGTTTATTATTTCATCGTTGTTTATGTTTAAAGTGTCAAAAACAACAAATAATTCAATAATAGGACAATAATTGAAATTGGGGGTGTAAAAAACCAAAATAATCTTTCCTCCATTTGCTCATTTTTTATCATTCATGTGTTTACCAAGCACCCATTGTGATCTGAAAAAGTTTCGTCAAGGATTTCTCCTTGATATGATGAAGAAAAAAGGGACAGAGAGAGAGAGAGAGAGTTTTGTGGATGGAGGATTAGAGGATAACCCTAATCTAGAATTCATAATCAACTATTTATAGAAAATTAACAAGATACCATCCAATAGTCAGAGAATCTGAACCTATCATGCCCTCTTGTTTATGTCACGCTTAGGTAAAACTACCCATTACAAAATCAACAACGGTCTTGGATTCCCAGTCAAACTTTCCATTCAAAAGTTATTTGATATTACATTTGAGATAAAATAATTAAACTTAATTATTTTATTTACGGTTTTTTTCCTCAGTGGATTTTTCTACAGAAGACTCGTGCTGATGAAAGTTATGTCCCTCCTAGGGTAAACACTACATTACAGACTCAATTGTGTCCTCATATGTATGATATGGATTACTATTTAAGATTTATTCAATTTACATCATGTTCATATTTTAAAATATAATTAATATTTTTATAAAATTAATTCTAGGCACACAGGGCCTCAGAATCGCACATTGTCTCGGTGCCTAGCTCTTGAAATTTACAAAGAAATATTTCAAAGTCTTACAAGGATAAAACCATGTCTCTACATAATTAACATATTAAATATTTAAATCTCCAAAAAATGGGGACAAAAACTCGGGATATTGAGCCCGCGTCTGGCTCTCTCATTCCCATAAACTCTCTTACACATTTTTATGCTTCCAAAACACAAAATCTAAAGGGATTTTCTTTCCACGTTTGGTCTGCTCTAGTTGATCCTTGATTTCCATCTAGTTGTCTTAAAAGGTGGATCCATCTTCGATGTCTATCTCTCCCCAATTGATCACATGCATATTATCAAGAATTTATCACTTTAGCTGCAACAAACGGAAGATGTTGTGAACTCGCTCCATCTATGGGGGTAGGTAAAGGCAATAAGAAAACTCTCTAATCTTCTACATGATCTCGATTGTCCTGATGAACCTTATGGATAGCTTTCCACCTTGGTTAAAACTTATCATTACTCATCCTTAGGAAAAACTCAAGAATATGTTGTCTCCCTTCTCGAACTCCAAGGGCCTACGATGGAGATCTGCATAGGATTTTTGTCTACTATGGGCCGTCCTCATCTGTTCACGGATGACCTACACTTTCTATGTTCTCGCCTGCACCAAATCTGTGCCCACAAGAGATGACTCCCCAACTTCCATCCAGCATAAAGGTAGCCTGCAGGGTTTTCTGTATATGGCCTGAAAAGGTCACATGATGATAGTAGAAGGTTATCTATTGTTTTATGAAAACTCTACCAAAGGTAGGTGATCCCCCCATATCTAGATGAAATCTAACATGCAATATCTCAATATATCCTTTGGCACCTAGATACTACACTCAGTTTACCCATCGGTCTAGAGTGAAAGGTTGTAGTCATATTTAGCTGGGTCACAAATGCCTCATGTAGGCCTCTCCAAAAACGTGATGTAAACAACACATCGTGACCAGAGGAAATCATTGAGGGTACCACATAAAGGCAGATGATCTCTCTTACATACAACTACCCCAAAATGTCCACTAAACTCTTCTCACTGAGAGAAAGGAAGTGTGTCAAATTCATGAGTCAATCTACTACCACATATATGGTGTCTTGTCCATTCACTGTGTTTTAAAATCCCTGTTATGAAGTCCATGGATATACCTTCTCATTTCCACGCTGGAATCTCAAGAGGCTATAACAAACCCATCATAACTTGGTGCTCATATTTCACCTGCTGACAAGTAAGGCACCATGTAATGAACATAGCTACACTTCTTCTCTTATAGAACCAAAAAAATATCCATCAAATATCCTTATACATCTTCCCAACACCGGTATGTATTGTTAAGGGAGAATTATGTAACTCCCTCATCACCTCCTCCAACATCGTGACTGTAACCACTTTTTGTCCCTGGAACAAGATATCATGATTACCTCCTTTAGAATATCTATTTGGTGCATCGCCTATGGATATATGATCATGTAGAACATCAAAATATATGTCTCCCATTTAGGATTATTTCACACTCTCAAGGAGAAAAGGAGTTATCACCATTGACTGTAGAAAAATTATACCCTCTTACTCCACCAAGGGAATCAACAGAGAAGCTAAATGCTCTAAATCTTCCTTCACTATGTGAGTCTAGGACTTTCTTTCAAGGTTATTGACTACAGCGTTTACCTTTCCTAGGGTATATATTATCTGTATGTTTTATTCTTATAAGAACTCCAACCATCGTTGCTACCTCAGGTTTAGGTATCACTAGGTGAAGATTTACTTGAGGCTCTGGTGGTCCGAGTAAACCAAAAAGCTACCTCCCAGAAGGTAGTTCCTATAAATCCCAAAGGATAATACTACCACTACTAACTCAAGGTCATGAGTCACATATTTCTACTCATGGTTTCACAACATTTATGAATCATATGCAATGACTTCTGTTTATTACATCAGCATGCAAAAGAGACTATATCTCGATACATCTCAATACACTACAAACTCATCAACTTCCTATGGTAGTCTCAAAACTGGAGTGCTTTTTAGCCTTTGCCTCAACTCCTTGAAGGCCTTTTTGGTATGGCTGAAACTAGGTAAACAGAGATACCTTCCATGTAAAAGATGTCAAAGGGGTTGCAATCCTAAATAATTTTGCCACAAATTTCCTATATTACCATGTAAAACCAAAAAGAGATTCACAACTCTATCACACTCTTGGGTGTTCCCAAGAAATAATTGATTCAATATTTTATGGATCCACATATAAACTTTGTTAAGAAATGACATACCCCATAGAAAGAACCTCTGGTATCCACAACTATAACTTAGAGTGTTTTTCATAAATTTGGTGCTCTCAAAATAAATCATGAACCATTCTCAAGTGATAAATTTGATTCTTCTCTAATGCAGAGTATATGAGTTTGTCATTGATAAAGAAAACAAAAAACTAGTCCATGTAAGGATGGAAGTTCAGGTTCATCAAATACATAAATATGGCATGGGAATTTGTCACACCAAATGGTGTCACTAAGAACTCATAGTGCCTACAGCGACATCTAAAATACATCTTCGGGATTTTAGCCTCACAGACCCATAACTGGTGGCATTCAGACCTAATATAGATCTTGGGGAACCATCTAGAACCTCACAACTAGCCAAAGAGTTCCTTGATCCTTGGAAAAGGGTGCCAATTCTTTATTGTGGCCTGTTTCAGGAAATTATAATCCATAAAACGTTGTAAACTCCCATATTCCTTCTTCACAAACAGAACTAGATATACCCAGGGGGGCACACTGGGCCTAATAAAACTTTTCCTGTGAAGGACCTCTAATTTTAACCGC